>JAEOAD010001318.1:0-1200000 GCA_036365145.1 Orientallactaga sibirica | reverse complement strand
AGTGGTGGCTTTAGGTGATGTGGATGTCTGACCAGCTGCTATGTGATTATGTGCTTGTGAAGGCCCGAGAGCACAGCACAGAATTTTATACTCAGCAAGCCAACAGTCAATAAAAGTCTTTCTAGAGGTTACGTATTCTTAATACCTCTCCTTTACTTGCCAAAGGAAATCAGGATTATGGAATACATGAAAATTGCCTCTAAGCATTTACCCAATTTTGACTTTCAGTGTGATTCTATCAGGGTAGGCAGGAGAGGGGTGGGGGCTTGTACTTCTCTATCAGTCTCTCATTGCTCCTCATGTAATATAGCAAATCTTAGCTTAATTCTTCTAGACTTCTGTTTTCACTTACACTTCCTTAAGAAACACATCACCTTTGCTGTACAGGACCCTGATGTTTTTTTTTTTTTTTTTTTTTTTTTTCAAGGTAGGGTCTCACTCTGGTCCAGGCTGACCTGGAATTAACTATGAAGGATGGCACATCCTCCTACCTTTGCTGGGATTAAAGGCAGGACCCTGATGTTTTGAGATCAAGCTCTCTTCTATAGGAAGACTCTTCCTAAAAAGCTGCGCGTGAACTTTTCTGAAGATGACACTTTGTTAGCAACACACCTGAGTCTCAATTAGCCTCATGCACTGGAATGTTCTGTAGCCAACTTGCAGAATTCTCTTTCCAGGAGTGTTTTGTTTTCATGGAAGAAATAAACCAGGTTTCTCAAGTCTTTCCAATTTCAACCTTATACTTGCTAAGATGGTAGACACTAACCACATGTGGTTACTGGACAGTGGAAATATGGTCAATCCAAATCAAGGTGTGCTCTAAGTACGAAATATATACCAGACTTTGAAGATTTAGTACCAAAGGTGGAGAAACAATGTGACCAAGTTCATTAATATTTTATATGCATTGCATGTTGCAATTATAATTTTAGATACACTGGGTTAATTAAAATTTGCCATGAAAATTAATCTCCCTGGTTTCACATGCACAAAGAGAAATCTCGGTTTTGTAATTGAGTTTTATTTTATTTTGTTTTCTTGAGGTAGGGTCTCACTCTAGCCCAGGCTGACCTGGAATTTACTCTGTAGTCTCAGGCTGGCCTCAAACTCACAGCGATCCTCTTACCTTGGGCTCCTGAGTGCTGGGATTAAAGGTGTGTGTCACTATGCCCAGCTTATTTCTTAATTTCTTGATATCAAAGTTTCCAGGTAATGTGTTTTTAAATAATGCTTTTAAAGGAATACTGATTACCCTGTCAAGTTAGAGTGAAAACATTCGCCTTCATTATTTATCCTAATACCAAAGAGTTTTTTTTCAATAGCCCCTAAAATTGTACAAAGAAAAAAGGCTTTCCTTCTACTAAGAGTTTTTTCAAGGTTTTTATTTTTCAGTTCTTTTTTCAAGGTAGAGTCTTGCTCTAACCCAGGCTGACCTGGAATTCACTATGTAGTCTCAGGCTGGCCTTGTACTCACGGTAATCCTCCTACCCCAGCCTCTCACGGACTGAGATTAATGGTGTGCACCACCACAACCGGCCCAAAGGATATTTTTTGGAATGAGTTTAGTTGTTTGGAATAAAAATATAAACCATCCTCCTAAATCTGGTTTCTTTCTGATACCTTGAGATAACCTGACAATATCATTTGCTTTCCTCTACATAGCTCAAGGCCGACATTGCTTCCTTTGGTTCATAACCAGTCTTCAGTGAAATCAAATAGTGCCTAAAATTGTACAAAGAAAAAAGACTTTCCTTCTACTAAGAGTTACATAATTCAGTAGGCATGCTGTGCATGCTCAGGAGGGAGAAGAATAGTGAGCTTGAGGCCAGCCTGAGCTACATACCAAGATCTTGGTTCAAAAACAAGCAAACAAAAGAGTTATAAAATGTCTACTCTAGTGTTGCCCAGCACTTTCTATGATGATACAGATATTTTGTGTATCTGTGTTAATCAATATAATAGCCACTAGTATGTAGTACAAGTGAAGAACTGAATTTTATTTACTACCTTTCAAAATATTTTATTTTTGTGTGTGAGAGAGTGAGAGAGACAAAGGGAGGGGGAGAAAAGCATGGGTGTACCAGGACTTCCTGTCACTGTCAAACTCTAGACTCAAGCTCTGCACTGCACACCTGGCTTTCTATGTATACTGTGGAATTGAACTTGGGCTGGCAGGCTTTGCAAACAAGTGCCTTTAAACCCTGAGCCATTTCCCTAGCCATGTATTTAATATTTTAAGTTTTATTTAAATAAATGTTTGTGGCTAGAGTTTACCATATTAGATAGTGCAAGTCTACACTGATAAGCTTTGAGATCCAGGTTCACAAACAAATGAACAAAAAACCAAGACTGTCACCCCTCTCTCTAGCGGGCTCTCATCAAGCTAGTTAGGGGTCACTTGAGATCAGACAGCTGTGCCAACAAAGAGGACTTCAACATGGAATCCCTCCCCTGCAAACTCTGCAGCCTACCACTGTTGACCAGACTGTCCTGCCCGGCCACCTTCTTAGGCATAGCATCTCAGTAAAAAAACAAAAAAACAAACAAAAAAAACCCCCTTGCCTCTATTTACAAAGATGTTAAGGAGAAAATGTTTAAACAATTGAATGATTAAAGGACTCTGGCTTGGAATAGGGACTTCATACAATCATTCCTTCTGTTACTTGTCATACAAACAATGAGGTGTAGTGGTGAGGTGGAGGTCAGGTGGAAAACATATGCTTAGCACACAGAAGACCATGGATTAGATCCCAACACCACAGAAAATATTCAGAATGTTTGAATGAATTTCAAAGCCTACTGTGTAAAAGGCACAACTGGGCACATGGAATACCAATAGCAAACAAAGTGACAAAAACCTGTTTCTCAGAGCACACACTGTACCCATGGAGAGAACATTGTTTCAGATAACAAATTCTATGAAGGAAAAACAAAATAGGGAAACAGGAAGGTTTTGTCATTCCAAAGTAAGAGTTTATACTAAACCAAAATGGCTTTTTAAAACGATCAGAAATTTATAAGACTTTTTATCTTTAAAAAATATCTACCATAAAGAATTTGTAATGATCAGGAATAGCTATAGTTTTTTGGTAGGAATATTGACATAGGCCTATAATCTACAACTCCAGAAAATGGATCTTGAGTTTGAGAGCAACTTACGTTACATAGCAAGTTCAAGGCCAGCCTGAGATTCATAGTGAGAGTGTCAAAGTAGCTTTTGGGACAAATATTAGCTAGTCTAGGAAGGACAATTCTGTACAGTATGACAGTTAAACTCAAGTAGGCATCTCAATGATTAAGGTGAGAGGTGCAAAAGAAAAAAAAATAAGGGCTGTAGAGATGTCTTAGTGGTTAAGGCACTTTCCTGTAAAGCCTAAGGACCCAGGTTTGATTCCCTTAATACCCACATAAGCCAGATGCACAAAGTGGTGCATGCATCTGGAGTTTGTTTCCAGTGGCTAGAGGCCCTGGCATGCCCATTCCCTCTCTCTCTCAAATAAATAAATATTTTAAAAGAGCAAATAAAATTATAGACTGTTAGGCTGGGGAAGATGGCTTAGTGGGTAAAGGCCATTGCTTGCAAAGACTGATGGCCTGGGTTTGATTCCCTGGTATCCACATAAAGCCAGATGCACAACATTGCATCTATGTCTGGAGTAGTTTATGCATCTGGAGTTCATTTGCAACAACAAAAGGCCCTGGTACACCCATTCTCTCTCTAATAAATAAATTAAAATATAAACAGGCTTGTCATGGCTCAGGGAACAGAAGAGGGAATGGAAAGATTGTAAGAGCCACAGAGTGGGCAGGAATACCTTGAGGCACAATCCTCCCCCACCACCCCGCAGGGACTGACTGAGGCCTTCATGACCCCACAATGAAAACCATAACACCACTGAAAAGGGCCCCCAGGATAATGGGGCAGGGATGAGGGGATAAAAGAATGTAGTCTGTCTGTCTGTCTGTCTGTCTGTCTGTCTGTCTGTCTGTCTGTCTATCTATCTATCTATCTATCTATTAAAATAATTACAGACTGCTACTTGCAGAGGGTCCAGATACTTTGAATGGAGTTTGCATTCAAACACTCATGTTTGAGTGTTAGGAGGATGGAATGTGTGAATCAAAGACTTCACATTACAGAAATGTATGTCAACTAATAAAGTAAGCACCTGTATTACAGGGAACAAAATGTGATGCGTCATAGGAAGCCCTAGAGTTGTAGGTAGACTAGATACTATGATGCGTCTATGCCTTCCTTCTGTTGTCTCACCTGGCAAGGGCAACATTTCACACAGAAGCTCCAGATAGTCCTCAACTTAGAGTGGGCTTCTCTTACCCATCAAACATTGAAAGTACACTAAGTGGAAAATGCATTTGTTACAGCTACCCTACTGGACATCAAAGCTTGGCCTCGCCCACCTTCAGCACATGCGGAAAATGTTTATTACCTACAGTTGGGCCAAAGCATCTAATAACAACAACAACAACAACAACAACAACAACAAAAAACCTCACTTTGTAACACAGTCCTATATACCTCAGATAATGTACTGAAGACTGTAAAACACACTGTGGACTATTGATTGTTTCCCCTCATGTCTGAATTGCTGCCCCAGAGCTGTAGCTCACTGCTGCTGCCTAGCATTGTGAGAGGATCAAACCAAATACTGGCAGCCTGGGAAAATCTCAAAAGCCAAAATTTGAAAGACAGTTTCTGTTGAATGGGCATTGCTTTACATCATGGTAAAGGTGAAATGTTTGGAGTCAAACCAGTGCAAGTCAAAGTCAATCTATAGTAAGTATATTTCTGGTTTTTAATCTTTCTTCATGATTACTGTAAGTCTAAAACAGCTGTTATATTTTAAGAGTCTTAGATTTCTGTTCAGAAGGACATCAAGGAACTTTATAAATAAATTACAGAATCTAGCTACTGACTAAAAGATGCCCAGATTTCAGAAGTGCACAATAAACTCTATCACATCACTGGTTGAGGAAATGGAGCTGAGTTACCCATGCTGGGGGCTAAAAGAAAGCTGCCATTTGGAAACTGTTGATAAGCCACAAACAAAACGAACAAGAATGGGCACTGACTGCCACTAGAATATTTCTAATGTATTTTTTTTTTTTTTTTTTTCACAGTAGGGTTTCACTCTGGTCCAGGCTGACCTGGAATTCACTATGTAGTCTCAGGGTGGCCTCGAACTCACGGCAATCTTCCTACCTCTGTCTCCCGAGTACTGGGAGTAAAGGCGTGCACCACCACGCCCGGCCTGCCACTAGAATATTTTTAAACCTGAAATTTTATAGCACAAACACTTTTTTTCTTGTGAGAAATGTGCTATCATTAATTCTGAAACAACACAGAAAGAAAAAGAATCAATCTACATAAGTAGACAATAATAACAGAGGCACAATGTAATGCAAGCTATCTTGATTACAATTAATATTCCTTAAGCCTCTTTAGCTTTCATTTCTTCCTTTATTCATTGTTATTTGCTGCTATAGGAACTTAACCTGAAGAGAACTATAATCTTCTCCTAACAGTCACTGAAGAATTTAGTGCAAATAAAGGCCTGCAAAACAACCCCCACTATTTAAGCATCGGGGGATTAAACTAAGATTTTCTTTTTAAGGATCAAGCTTTCAATAGCAGAGTAAAGTTTTCATAAGCAAGTGGGGAATTGGCATTCTCCATCAAAACCAGCCTGGGATTATTGAACTGCACTTAAAACCCCCAAGTTCCCACCAATCTGTAAGGGTGCAATTTCTTCAAGGTGCACACAGTAATGTCACTAAGTACAGAAAAACAGTCTTACCTGGGATAAAATTAAAAGAACACTGGGCTAAACAAAAGGAATTCCAAAAGCTTTAATGGACATTGGCTCCATTTTCCTGCCTTACCCTTCCCATGAATATGTCAATGTGGTGTGACAAAGATGATAAAAAGTAAACTGTGAACTCCTAAAAAATAGCATGTTTTTCCATTAAAACACCATCACCTACCTCAAAATCCAGAGGATGAAACATATTTTTGATGATGACAACTCTCTCGTGGCGCATCCGGGATGGCCCAGCTCTCCTCTCAGGCCTCCAATCCAACTGCCTAATGCAATACAACAGTATCAATAAATGGATGTGGGGTTCAGATTCATTGGAGAGAATATGGATTAACATAATTTTTTGAATAATGATAATCATTTCATTCCAAAACAGTTCTATTCATAGAACTTTCTGAAATAAATACTGGGTAGGAGAAAAATAACCTCAGTATCTGAAATCCTCAGCATGTAAGTTTTCAAATGTATTTTTTTATTCTAAGTAATTTTTGTCTCATTATGTAAACATTCAAACTAGACTTCTACAAACTACTAATCATACAGTATTTATGACTTTCTAGGAAGTTACATATTAACACCTCAATATCTGTTGAGGACAAATTTCAGATGACAAAATCCTAGGGCACTCAAGTACTTTATATAAAGTAGACGAGTATTTGCATGGAACCTATACATGTCCACTCATGTACTTTAAATTATTTCCAGATTACCTATAATAACTTATGTATTGCAAATGCTTTGTGTATGTCATACCACAATATTTAGGGAATGAAAAGAAAAAATGTTTTATGTGTCCAGTACAATAACTCCACAGATACAGAACCCATAGATATGAAAAGCTGACTGTACTTTGAAATAAAAAATAAATATCATTTTTAGACCTTCAAACATTATAAATACCATCACTGAAATATATAGACCTACTAGATCTTTGTTATAATCTTAAATTTTACTGACAGTTTATAAAATTGGTAGGTATGTATTTTAACTAAACCTGTAAAAAGTATGGGACATCACAACTTTTATGATCATTGAATCATTAAACATAACCTTCTAGAAAATTAACAGAGTTCATTTGTATGAAAGTATTCTATCATTCTGATTTCTTTAAGGTAGCATATTTCAACTATCTGAATAACAAATTAACAGAAATGTAAACTTACATATACAACTACATAGTAAATGCAATGATTAAAAGCTATCATGTCTAAGCTGGGTGGTGCACACCTTTAATCCCAGCACTTGTGAGGCAGAGGTAGGAGGATAGCCGAGAGTTTGAGGCCACCCTGAGACTACATAGTGAATTCCAGGTCAGCTTGAGCTAGAGTGACAGCCTACCTTAGGAAACAAAACAAAACAAAAAGCTATCATGTCTAATACCTAACAACAAACAAATTTAGTTCCTGGTATAGTTGATTTCAAGCCACACTGAAAATGAACAAATGGTACTGGACCATAAGCCTAAATGAACTTCACTGAATATTCAATATTTAGCTTGGTTAAGCACAGTATTATATTACAAATCACTCCAGAAAATAATCACCGTGACCCATTCTGCCTACTGAAAAGATTTCTGAAGATCCCTGATGAAATTCTTTTAGAATAATTTGGAGATGTATAAGTGGCTACCATCAACAATATACTTTAGGATATTTCTTTTACATCTTTCAAAAAGGAAAAATACAAACTTCTGTTGCAGAGACAGCTTCTTCTTATAATCTTTGCACTTTTTCTTCTTCTTTGAGGCATCATATTCCCCCTTCAGTTGGAACTTTGCCACTTCGACATGCAACTTATAGCCTCTAATTTCATCTTCATCCAAAAGTTTCAATGCAAGTTCCACAGATTCTTTCTTTATAAAGGTTAAAAAAAACCCATCAATATATTGCACATTGAAATGAAAGTTAAGGAGTTTTTCTAGATAAACAATGGCAACTATCTATCTTGGGACAGATGATTCTAGAATGCAAATCAAGAAAGTTGTGTTCAAAACACAGCTATTCATAACCAGCAGTGTGAATTTAGACCCCAATTACCTCATGTGTAAAACGGAATAATGCCTTTATCACAGGCTCCTGACAAAAATTAAATGAAAAAAATAGGGCTTGGCATACAGTAGGTGTTCAACAAAAATTACATTTTGGGGGTAAATTGGCCTTTGACAGCCCCAATTTTTCATTTTCAGAGTGAGACAAGTGGACTTGAGTAATTTCTGAGGTGCAATCAAGTTTTGAAATTCTGTAACCTCTACTTTGGCCTGGATGATTCAAGGAACTGGAAATAATGTAGCCAGCATTTAATGCTCAGCTTCATGGAACTCAAATGTACATCTGTAATACAATAAGTAGAAGATAATTATTTGATGGTTTACACATTAAATACACTTATAGATTCTGGATCCTACATAAACAGGCTGGTTTTATCACCCCTACACAAACAGAGTCAAAGACCTAAGGGTTTGAGGAAAAACACATAAAGACCACTGACCTCAGTTGCTCATATCAAACAGAAATCCTGAAATAATTAACTCAATTTTTTCTGCAACTATTTACTGATTTAAGAATCTTGTACTTTCATGGGCCCTGATTTTTTTAAAAAAAATTTATTTATTTATTTGCAGAGAAAGAGAGCGAGTGGAGACAGAGAGAGAAGAGAGAGACAGACACACACACACACATACACAGAGAGAGAATGGGTGTGCCAGGGCCTCCTGCCACTGCAAACAAACTCCACATTCATGAGCCACTCCGTGCACCTGGATTTACATGAGTACTGGGGAATGGAACCCCAGGTTGTCAGACTTTGCAATAAAGCACCTTACCTGCTGAGCCCTTTCTCTAGCCCAGACCCTAAGTTTTATACATAAAATTTCACAAATCCTCACTGTTTCTTTAAAAAATCCAATCAACTCCCCTAAGAATCACGTCATAAAATTTTAGTAATCTTTGCAGAACTGATAATATTTTCAAATCTTAC
This sequence comes from Orientallactaga sibirica, assembly GCA_036365145.1. Taxonomy (NCBI): domain Eukaryota; kingdom Metazoa; phylum Chordata; class Mammalia; order Rodentia; family Dipodidae; genus Orientallactaga; species Orientallactaga sibirica. The sequence continues at coordinate 1,191,187 of JAEOAD010001318.1, read as the reverse complement.
TTATGAACAATGTGAAAGTACATTCCTAAAAAGTCATGCTCATGTCCCCTTACGCATCTTGTTTATGAACCAGATCAAAAGCTAATCAAGTTGGACATGGTGACACATGCCTTTAATCCAAGCACTTGAGAGACAGAGTTAAGAGGATCACTATGAGTTCAAGGCCAGCCTGGGACTACACAATAAGTTCCAGGTCAGTCTGGGCTGCAGTGACGGTTCAATGGTTAAAGGTGCTTGCTTACAAACCATGACAGCCTGGGTTTGATGCCCCAGTACCCACATATAGCCAGATGCACAGAGCGGCACATGCATCTGGAGTTCATCTGCAGGGTTAAGAGGTCCTGTCATGCCAATTTACACTCTTGCTCTCCCCACGTCTTTTTCTCCTCTCTCTTTACTTGCAAATAAATAAAAATATTTCTTAGGAAAAGCTAATCAAACAAAACTCTGTCAGCCTAAGCGTACTCTGTTCTGACCCCACTGGACACAGTCTACTCACAATACACCCATGGTATCAGCACTGTTATGTTACCATTTTGATATGACTTTGTAATTATTTTCAGGTTTCATGACAAATGAACATTCATCATTGTGCCCATTTGTTTTGTACCAGACACATGCATTATACACACTTCTCAGGCGACAGATGTTCCAGAAGTGACAACTGCCTCTGACACTGAATATTGCCTATGCAATTTATAACACCAAGACTGCACAAAGTCCCGAAAATTTCCATCAATTACACTCTTTTCTCCAATGTTTAAAGCAGTTGGTGAAAGTTATCATATTTTTCTGGTCTAAGAAAGGTCATTTTGTAAAAATCCAGTGAGTAGTTTAGGCTTTTAGGGTCAGAGATCAATGGTCAACACTGCTTGTGAAACAAAAGCAGCCATACACAAATGCATCAATAAATGAGTGTGCTTGTATTCCAATAACACTTCATTTGCAAAAACAGGTGGCAGATTGAACTTTACTTAAACCCTGCTCTAGTTCATTACAATGGTCAAATAAAGTATCATTGGCATTTTACTTCCTCTCAGATTTTTAAATGTTTTCTTCTCTACTGAGTATATGGATTGATAAGGAAATCATGACATTGAGGTTTTTTTTTTTTCAAGAAAAAAAGAAGTACCTTAGTCACATACTTATATATAACACTTTGACCTGATAGCAAACATCTTTCCTTTCCTTTTTTCCTTTCTTTTTCTAGGCAGGGTCTCACTCTAGCCAGGCTGACCTGGAGCTTATTCTGTAGCTCCAGGCTGGCCTCAAACTCACAGTGATCCTACCTATCTGAGCTTTCGAAATGCTGGGATCAAAGGTAGGCTCAACCATACCTGACCACATATTTTCTTAAAATAAGAGATTAACCATACCATTGTGATATACACAGATGCCACTTAAAGTTTTTTATATGTGGTTTTGAATTACTCTTGGTTTAAATTAGCACCTATGAAAAGATTATAGCCCTCCTTCTTGAGTTGAAAATGGAGAAACAAACTTGTTTATCAACTAACCTTCAAATAACAGCAAAGCCCATCTCCTTTGAGATTTCCTTGATTATCTTTGTAAAGTTTGACCTTAAATTCTTCTGTCTGAGGATCTCTCATAATAATACCAAACTTGGACATCAACTGTATAAATTCATCCACTGTAATGTCTGGAGGCAAACCTGTAATTTCAAGGAAAAAAATTTAAAGTTTTTATGAAGATCAAAGTTATTTGGCATTTTACCAACTAGAAATCTACAAGTTAGGTGAGTGCACAGCTGATTTTCTAAATGAATGCAAAAGTTGTTCATGTATAGGCTGCTCTGAATGTGAAGGGGCAAACCGCCACAAGTTATCAAAAGCAGGCATGAAGGATGCACGCAAAGGTGCATAAATTTTCTAAAGTTTTATAATAAACATTCCTCACTAACATAAACAGCTGAACAAAAAAAATATGATGAAAAATAGGACTTTAGAGAAATTGAAAACTAAAAAGCACTTGGTGGAAAATCTCAACACCAAATGTTTCCAATGTTAAATTAGTGTAATAAGGTTTACATACCAGACACATACACATTTGTGTTTCTGTCTTCTTCAACATGAAACCATCCTAAAAATAAAAAAATGAATGAAATAAAACACTTGCAATGAACACTATGAAATGTTGACAATGGTACCTTCAGAAAGATTCAGACTAACTCAAATCACTACCTGGCTATCAAAATACCTTGTGACAAAGAATTAGTTTCAGAGCCCTGACTGAAAAACACATTTATCTTGATTCTTCAAAACTCTGATGCTATCTTTTTTTTTGTTGTTAAGAATGTTTTGGACCCAATTAGTGATGGATTAATCAGAATATTCTAACCTGCTGATATTGCAAGAGTTGATGCTTTTTTGATATTTTTATTTATTATTTATTTGCAAGCATAGAAAGACAAAAGAGACAGAGAGAATGGGCACACCAAGGCCTCCAGCCACTGCAAACCAACTCCAGATGAATGTGCCACCCTGGGCATCTAGTTTTACGTTGGGTACTGGAAAATTGAACCTGGGTTGTTAGGCTTTGAAGACAAGTACCTTAATCATTGAGCCATCTCCCCAGCCTTCTAATGCTATCTTAAAGAGAAAATTCATCTTTTCTTCCTTCAAAGTTCTTACAAACCTCAAAAATCATATGTAATTTCAAATACTCTCATATTTCATTTTTATATCCAGGTTTTCCAAGCTATGCCCACTTACCTGACTCAGCCTTTCTTTTTTCTCCTCTCTTTCTGGGGTCAGCAGTCTCAGGTATTTCTCTTTGTGGAGGTTCTTCTGCAGTCTTAGTACTGATGTCCTGGGCATTTGAAGTAGAACTGGATGCACCATCATTAGAGAAGCCATAATTAGCCTGATATGTAGCGATGAAATCTTCAGTGATCTAAACAGGAAAGTCAGCACACAACCATATAAAAATTCAGTTATTCCCATTTATAAAAGGTTAAATTGTTCCTTGTTACAGCATATTCAGTCTTATAGTTTAAAACATTTAAGTATTTCTGTCAGTACAGTTATAGAAATGTATACATGCATGAATAGTCACCTTATATAGAAAACTGTATATTATGATAAAAGTAAGACACAGATACTCAGATTAACCAACACAACTGTCAGATAAGGCTGGAGATGTAATTCAATTGGTAAAGTACTTGCCTAGCATGAAAGAAACCCTGGGTTCCAGCCCCAGCACTGCATATACCAGGCATGGTGGAACATACCTATAATCCTAGCCCTTGGGAGACAGAGGCAATAAAATCAGGAGTTCAGGGTCACCCTAGACTACATAGTGAATATGAAGTCAGCCCGGGCTACATGAGACTTGCTCTCAAAACAAAGAAGCAGGGCCAAGGAGATTGTTCAGTGGTTAAGGCGCTTGCTTGTAAAGCCTGATGGCCTGGGTTTGATCCCCAGTACCCACACAAAGCCAGGTGTACAAAATGGTGCATGCATCAAGAGTTCAAGAGTTCATTTGCAATAGCAGAAGGCCCTAGCACATCCATACTCACTCTCTTTCAAATAAATAAATAAATAAATAAATAAATAAATAAATAAATAAAGTATTTTTTTTAAAGTTAGACCAATGTGGAAGTGTGAGCTAGTTGAATCATTTTAAGTGATGCTGGCACTTTTTCTAGTTGTTTCATCTATAAATTACTACTTCTTTATTGAATACTTGACTAAGGCTACAAATACATATAACAAAGAAAGTATCAGATAACAGTAAGACACAGTAAAAAACAAAAGTCAACTATTAATCTAACCTCTGACACATTCTTGCTCCACAAACACACAAATATGTATGCACACTAAATACTTTGTTTTGGTGTTTTAAGAATGAGGCTGGCTATTGTCAAACAAAATGTTTATTTTAGTACTGCCACTAATTAAATCCCACTATAATTTAGTGTCAGAACAAATTAAAGACAAGCCCAATTCATATATGTCTTCTTGGCTTTGGGGAACGACACTATAAGAGAATGACAAAAATGTAGTTGTTTCCTTATACCGATCAATATTTAGCACACAAAAAAGTGAGGAAAGTTTAAAATGCAGTTTGAAGAAGTATGGGCTTCAAGAACATAAAAAGATAGTTTACCAAGTAACTGTTTACCAGAACATTGTTAAAACTACTCAGAAGGGAGAAGAAACCATATTTGCATTCAAGTACAGAAGCAAAATCAGACATCTAACAAATGACAAGGATTGGAATATATACACATACAAAATAGGAAAGAAAAGCTGAAATAAAGAATTTTAAAAGTAGCAACCTATCCATGCAATGTAGGCATGTTTTATTATTGACTGGAAAGTCACTTGGCTTGCTGTTTGTAGCCTTTGATGATGTGCATATGAGAATTAGATTAACAAGGTACATTCACCAAAGTTAATAGCATCAAGTTGAACACTAATTATTTTATTTCCAGGCTGAAATAAAACACTTAACAAGTGCCAACTCCTTCCCCCCAAAAAGGCACACCGATCTTTGCCATCCATGTTTGGAACATTGCCAAACTAATTATAATCCCGAGGTTATAAAGTTCATGATGCCCTAGTACAAAATTTAGTAGAAAAATAAAGGAAGATGCAAAAAAAAAGTTCAGCGAGTAAGGATAGGTAATGCCCACTTTTTTTCTGAATCAACAAGCTGCATTTTGCACACAGCACATAAGCTAGACATTCGATTTTTGCAGATAAGTTTGGCTATCAGGGATGAACAGTTACTAAATCTGGTGTTTTTCCTCTTTGCAATAAAAAGCAGTCATCAATGTAAAAACCAGGTGTGACCTTCATAGACCAAATTAATAAGGCATAGAACAGACATTTTAGGAACCACTCTAAGATTTGCGTTTACGTGTCGGTACTACAACAGTCACAAATCCTCAGGCACGTCACAATCCTCAGGATTTAGAACCTAGGATCTCAGCAAAGCAAATGCAAAAGGAGTGCCCCGCAAAGGTAGCCAGAGTGCCGGCTCCGCAGTGGCCTCCAAGCCACCATTCTTTCTTACCTTGGGGAACCAAGCTTTCTTATCTAGGTCCCACTCGTAGGGGGTGTCAGCCGGCTGCTGCTCCAAAGAATCGGATTCTCCAATGGGATCATTCTGGGTGTCACCGTCTTTGGGGTCTCCGTACAATTCTTGCATTCGCAACTGCTCGTCAAACTCATCATTCCCACTGAAGTTGTTGCTGCTCATGTTTCCGGCCTAGCGCGGGGGACAGGCTTCAAAGAGGTGAAGAGGCCAAAATGCCGCTGGAGGAGAGGAAAGAAAGGGAGAACAGCAGTCCTCAGCTCTTGCCCCGCAGCCCTCCTGGCCCGCCTCCCCGCAGCGCCCCAGCAGTCCCTGGGAAGTCGGAGCTGCACCGCCCCGGCTCCGCCCCCAGCTCCCGCCTCCCGCGCGCGCGCGCGCACGCGCGAAGGCCCTCCGAGCTCAGCTGCGCAGACACCCACCTGGCTGGCTGCGCCGGGTCTCGGCCCCGCCGCTCAGTCCAGCGCGCAGCCAGAGCGCGCACGCGCGCCGCCACCTCTGCCTCCCTCCGCCTCCGATGGAATCTGTAACACTACAGCTCCCCGCGGCAACGTCAGGAAACCATTTAAAAACGAAGCCCGTCTCAGTCAGATGCAGTCGCCATTGTCCGCGCGTGGCGACGTAGCGGGTCGCGTCGACACGCCCACCATGGCGTCAAAAGGCGCCGACGCAGGCCACCGCTTGAAGCCCAGGGGGCGGGGCGCCCGGAGGCGCACTGCTGCCGCGTGTTCACACGCACCGGATCCCGCCTCGGGGGTGGGACGTGACACGCAGAGACCCACGGCACCTTAGGGACCTTGGGCTTGGCGGGGTCCTGGGAAGGTCCGGGCGAGTTGGGCCCAGGCAATAGCCCGAAAGAAGATGGAACATTCCCATGCAGCAGGCACTGGGCGGGCTTTGCGGAGGCCGCCATCTTGGGAAAGTGGGTGGGGCGAGGTGGGCTGTCTCTCCCGCCTCGGGAAACTGACGCACCTCCTGGGCCCAAAGGCTCCTCCCCTGCGCTGCGACCATGGCTTCTATTTAGTTTTCAGGCTTCCCTAGGGTAGGCGCGGCTCTGGCTCATCTTTGTACCCTAAGCAGGTAGCATGCTGTCTGAGATCAACGGTGGAGTGAGTGAATGAGTGAAGGAGCGATTTCTAGGCTCACCCTCTCCCTTTTGATTGGTACCTTCCTTTGGTTGCCACTGGTTTGTGTGAGAATGGAAAGGGGAGCAGCTGCCTATCCTTGTACTGCAGGATTCAGAAATGCTCAAGCATCTTGAAGCTTGAGTATAAACATCCCCATGTATAAACACCAGCTTTATTATCCACTGTTCCTCGGTCTTTTAGAAAGACATCATGCCACTTGTCTAAGCAGAACCCCCCCCCGCGCAAAAAATTTCATGCACTGCTGAAAACGAAGAGATGCACATTTTTTAAAAAGTTGGGTAGATAATTGAGTGAACGCCTATTTAAGTGCCAGGCAGTGCAGGAAGTTCTGAGGCCAGCAGTGAAGAAGTCAGGCACGGTTTAGAGGAGATGGCATTTGTGCTTAATAAGCAATATAATAGAAGTCCTGGATGCTGAAAAACAGCCATTCTCATTTTGGTCTTAGCACCCCCTTATGCTACAAAAAACAGTTGATCCCAAATAGCTTTTTTTGTTTGTAGATCACATTTGTCAACATTTGTTGGTGCAATATTAAAACTGCTATTTAATTTTTAATAAATTAATGAAAAATAGAAATGAACTTATTGATTATGTTTGAATATCAATATTGTGACCCAGACATGAGAGTGGGGACAAGTTTCCCAGAACAAATTATTTCTATTCTAGTGATCTTTGCTTATAAAATAGCAGTTGAGCTGGGCATGGTGGTGCATGCCTTTAATCCCAGCACTTGGGGGGCAGAGGTAGGAGGAGGATCATGGTGAGTTAAAGACCACTCAGACTACATAGTGAATTTGAGTGAAATCCTACCTCGAAAAACCAAAATAAATAAATAAATAAATAAATAAATAAATAAATAAATAAAAAAAAGCTGTTGAGGATTAGTTATAGAAAACCCTGGCTCTGGGCTGGAGAGATGTCTCAGCAGTTAAGGAGCTGGCCTGCCAAGCCTAATGACATGAGTTCAATTCCACAGAACAGATGCACAGAGCTGTGCATGCATCTGGAGATTGTTTGCAATGGCTGTAGGCCCTGGCACTCCCATATTCTCTCTATATACATCTCTGCCTGCAAATAAATATATACAATAAAGAAAAACCTGGGACCTCAGTACCGTTGATACAAATATGATTTCAACTTCAAACATAACAATGTTTTTTAAATAGTAATTTGTGTTTTCAATTACATTTCTATTTTATGAAGTTCTTGTTCTGGTAGGAACTATTAGAGAACTGAATTTGTATAAATTATATTAGTTTTGTTAGGCCCATTTAAACATTGCTAAATATTCCTTCCTGAATCCCAAAACACTATACAGCTCTTTCAAGCAGTGTGCTAATGGGCTTCCTGTTCACTCCAGCATAAGTTCCTAAGTGATAGCATGCTGCATGACCGTGATGCACATGATACTGAGTACCTGCTGTACACACAGCCCCCTTCCAAGCAAGTGACCAGAAAGTTTCCTTATGTTTAAGGTTCCAAGTCACCCAAATACTTTTGCCCAAAGGCTGCATGGAGGCCTATGGGTTGGCCAACAAGATAGTGTTGAATTCTACACTGGGTGTGACTGAGCCAGTCAGAGCCACTCCCTCAAGTTTGTCAGAGTAGTGTAGCCAAAGCAAGTCAAGTCACCTGTGGAAGGTAAAAGGCAGAGCAGGGAACTTCTATGCAAAAGTTCCCCAGGGACGAAAGAAGCAATCAAAGCTGCATTGTGGGGTCACTGATTGACTGTAACAATCAAGCAGTGGACTTGGGAGCTAAGTACACTTGTGTTTGCAATGCAATTTTCTTGGCCTATGAAGTCAGTTCTTTTTAAATTTTTGAGTTTCATACATGTATGTGATGGGTTTGGGTCAGATTGCTCCTATTGCTCCCTTTTCTTGTTTGTATTTATATTCCAATGTATTTATAGAATAACTCTTAATTACCAATGTAATCTGGAAGCATCAGGTTTTGTAACCTGTTAAAGATTTTGGTCTTTTTTTAGTTTTTGGTTTTTTCAAGGTAGGGTCTTGCTCTAGCACAGGCTGACCTGGCACTCATTCTGTTGTCCCAGGTGGGCCTCAAACTCACAGAAATTCTCCTACCTCTGCCTTCCAAGTTCTGGGATTAAAGGCATGTGCCACCACGCCTGGCCTATTAATGGTTTTTTGTAACACTCATGAAAAATAAGAATAAGGGATGATAAAGATTCGGGGATGATTCCTCAAACTAGGATCACAGTTGTGATGGGTCACATGAGAGACTTCTGGATTTAGGAAGAGGAAGCAGTCACAATCCAAATAACCACCTTCTGTTACTATCTGCTTTGTTCTCTCTTTTACCTATGTAAGTGGTGATCTGTGTTTTACTACTGGCCATGACTTTCTTGGTGGATTAAAAGTACATTAACCTACAAAAACATTTATCTGGCCTAGGAACTATTTATGAAAAGTTAAGGAACTATACTAAATTAGTTTTTTAAATGACCTCATCAAGCCCACTCAGTTTAAGAGTGTTCTTGTCCTCAACATGCTGTAATCACAAAATTTAGTGGGAACAAGAGGAACTCCTTCTGATAAAAATATTCATTGATCTCTGACCTAAAATATCAACTTCAGAAATTCTTTAAAGAAAAATTTGCTATTTGAAGCAAGTACATATCATGTTAAATTTTAGCACTCTCAATTTCTGTGGGAATGTGTGCCCTCAGGCCATGTTAAACCTAACTTTTCTGTGCTTTCATGCTTCATAGTGTGTTGTTGTGGCCCACAGCTTAAATCTTGGGCAAGGGAAGACCCTAAGCAAAGTTGAGGTGCGTACACGATTGGTTGTGCTTATGTCCAACTCTCCCCCATCTAGGACTCTGGAGAAGTGAAATCCCCCATAGAAACATTTATGATGCCACAGTAAGCAATGTAAAAGAAATTGGATATTGTGTCCTCCCTATAAGATTAACCTGAAGTATAATCATTAGGAGAGACTGCACTCCAAAAAATCAAAACAATGCCATGAATTTTGATCCCAATTTACTGTGTATGAAATGGGAAGAGGCTGATGCCCTAGAAAATTAGGGAATTCATATATATAGATATATATAATCCATAGCTCATGCTATGAACTACAGAAAGATCTCTCAGCTTTTGTAGACTGGTACTTTCAAAAAGGCTACTTTTCCAATGCTATGTTCATGAGAGTAAATATGTAGTTTTTGTTCTAATATTGGAAAAAAGAAAAATATTTGCAACTTAAAAATAACAAATCTTGGTGATAAAGAGATGGCTTAGTGGGTAAGAGCACTTCTCATGCAAGTGTGAGGGTCTGAGGGGGCCTGAGACCACCTGAGTTCAATTCTCCAGGACCCACATAAACAGCTGAGCAGAGCCATGCACTTCTGTAATCCTAATTCTGTAGGAAACAGAGACCAGAGAATCACTAGGGCTTGTGAGAACGTCAAGGTTTGGAATTAGTCAGAGACTAGGTCATAAGGAAATACCTGGTAAGTGATGGAGGGGGAATACCCTACTTCCTGTGGCCTCCACACACATGCACGTGGGGCATGCACATCTACACACACACATGTATGCACCACACATACATGCAACACACACAAGAAAAAAAGTCTTAGAATTAAGATGGATTCTTCTTAGAATTAAGATGTGTTCTTAGTTCAATCAGATATACTGTTTTACACATTTAATCCCAGCACTTAGGAGGCAGAGGTAGGAGGATCACTGTGAGTTTGAGGCCAGCCTGAGACTGCATAGTGAATTTCAGGCAAGACCCTACCTTGAAAGCCCCCCCCCAAAAAAAAGAAATACTGTTTTATAATATAAAGTTACACAAACCCATTCAAACTTTATTCCATATTTATTTGTTTTCCCCCACTTTTTACAATGCCCACTGTAAAACATTAATACAGTATCAGCACCCCCACTTTAAATAAACCAATTTTACAGAAATTTAAAGCCTTTTTGAACCACATAATTAGCAAAAGTTCACAACTGCACAAGCCATTCAATGAAGCTCAAAATTACTGAAAGCACTTTCAATAAGGAAGTCTTTTAAAAATACAAATTTAGCTACAGTGCCAAAGATAAGCTTTAATTTGCTTCAAGAATACATTTTCTGAAACCACAAATCTAAATTTGATAAATCTATTGACAACAACTTTTTAAAATGACAGTTACTACTAACAAGCATTTTGTGTTAGCAAGTAGGAGCAGAAGAGAGAAATCAGTGACTTCTGACTGATTTCCACAAACAGAGATTAATACTTAGGCACCCATCAAGTAGTAAAGTCAAGCGGGAGAAATGGTCTTATGCAGGTGTTAGGGATTCCTGTGGCACTTCTGCAGGTTTTTAGAAAGAGGGCACTGCTCACCCAAAAGAGATGAATTTCCTTAGAGGAAGAATTTCAGACACTGGTAGATTAGAGACTTTTAGACAGGAATCTTTCTCAAGAACTCTAAATGACATCACTCATGGCCACTTATTCTGCCTGTTGAATAAAGACCAGATCCCCACAATGTTTGTGAAGGATGGCTTTGCAATGGCAGTTGTAAGAACTACATGAAGTCTCCTGACCCACTAAGGCAAGCACCCTGATCAGACTCAGTGTTTTATAACTGCTGACTTCCAAACACTTTCATTTCTATTGTAAAATTTGCTATAATAGAATGGATATTAATGGAAAAGGGAGAATCACTTTGTGGTGTATTTTTTAAAAATGAAAACACCATAAGAGATGTTTAATCTTTTTTTGATCTGCATTTTCATTTACAAAGTAGAATCCCTAGATTTACACCACAGAATAAACACAAACACTATTTTTGAACAACCACATGAGTATGTGAGAAATGAGAAGCATCAGAGATGTGATAGGAACAAATTGAATTTTTAACTTTCATCTTTGTTTATTTCACTTTCTTTCCTATACAGCCTCCCTTACATTTCATTGGCATATGCCTGGCATAAAACTCTTTCTCTGCATTTAGTGACATTACTGTTTGCACCGTTAAGAAAATCATGGTCTTTTACTTAAAAGGATCCTTCACTTTAAAGATTTCAATAAAATTCACAAACACAAAAACCCAGACATTATACGCTTAGACAGAGATTAGAGTCTGGTACAAATGATGGGAGGAAAACACCATTTTGAATAGAAGGACTAGACCCTGTCCTCTTCCTTCTTCACACTACACCCAGTAAGCAGAGTCACACTGATGTCAGACACCTGTGCGCTCCCAGCACCTGGAACCCTCCCCATCACAGCCAGGTTGTTAAGAGGGGTATCAGCAAGAGAAGGCTCAGGCAGGTCAGCTTTGCAGCAGAATAGCTGAGCTTTAAAATGCTGCTGGAAGGTTTTGCTCAGCCAGTAGAGAGCAAATGGGTTTACACAAGAATTACTGAAAGCTAGCACCCGAGAGAAAATGGTGACAATAAAGTGAATGGCAGAGGGGTCTACATAGGTTTGATAAGTGAATGAGTGGTAGAGATACAGGAGGTGATTTGGTAACCAGCAGAGAGCAAACAGAGCCACCAGCACCAACACCGTTTTGGCAATTCTCTTCCTGGATTCAATCTATAGGGGAAGAAAAATGGCACAAAAATATTTAACTGATGAAGATAAAATCTATCCTATAGATCAACATAGAAATTTACAATTAACAAGCTGATCTCCTTTGGAACACATGCCTATGAGCTAACTGGCTGGGATGCACAGGAAGTCAGCCTGTGGCTAAACAAAACACCAAGTTAATCGGCATAATAACCCATGATCCTGGTTTTATTAACTCCCATCCTGAGTCCTTCCGCCATCCTCTGAATTTGAGATACTCTCCGATGGCTCCAAATCAAGGAGTGCAGTGACATTCCCAGCAGTTTAATTTGATTAAAAACAGAGTGACACTATGCAAACTGCTTCACTGCATCAGCAGAGGCTAAGAACAGTGTCCTTGGGGCCATAAAAGTTATCAATTTGGTACTTCTGTTGTTTTTAATCTGTAGGTATTCTAACCACATAGTCAGAGGTATAAAAACTAAATGTGAGAACACTCCCATATTAATTAATATGAGAAGTGCACCCGGCTAAATGTTGGTACAACCTGTGGTCACAGTGTAAAAATAACTGGTTCTCAAGGATACTAAGTATGTAGCCCCAGCCCCCTGTGAGTGCTGTGAGACTTATGAAAAGGACTCACTCCAAAAAAGAAAACTCTCTCTCTCTCACCATGTAAATAGAATCAACCCCTTCCCCAGATAGAAATCCCCTTCCCCTAATCAAATGAAACAATGTATGGTAACATCCTTTCATTCTGTCTGGATTTATGAGAAGAGCACACCTGACTCCTGCAATTGGTTTCAGTGAAGCATCTGTGAATCGCTGTGTTCTTTTGCCACTGGCACTTCATCCTGCCCACCCCCCCAACCTCAGTTCTATTATCTTGTACATTTCCACTATTCTGTTAGCCTTTCTAAAACAAAAGTTTATACAGTCTCGCCTGATGTAAAATGCCTTCTTATTCCACAGGGTAAAATAATTTGGACAGCTCCCAAACTTTACCTGTATCCTCTTGTTAATAATACTTGTCTCCTGACTGATTGAATACAGAGTAGCATGAGGACCAATGCTAAACATTATATCTGTATTGTCATCATTTTTCAGATAAGGAAATTGAGGCTCAGAGAGGGTGGTTCAGTTAATGTGTGATAGACTTGGACTTGACATCAGAGGTTGTGCTCATAAAAATGATAGTATCCTGCCAGTGGATTTATATACACATAAGTACACTGGGGCTCAATGCAAAAGTAGAGGTTTCCCTTCTGAATTTAAACTGTTTGTATGAGTACCAATTAATAATACATACCTGCTTTCGGGCATGGCTTTGTTCCTCAGTAGGTATGTTCAGGGTGCTTTTGTAAAGAGTCTTGGCAATCAAAGAGTAATAGACAGAGATAATGGACAGGGGGATAATGTAGAACACTAAGAAACACAACAGAGAATGGATTTCTTGCAGGATCCTCTCAGAGACAGGATAAGAGGTACATGATTCAAATGTCATATTTTTGTTAGGATCTCGAAAAGTGTATACATTTGAAAATATAGCCTCTGGCAGAGCAAATATCATAGACACGATCCAGATGCAGCCAGCTTTCACACAAGTCTTCAGGATGGCATTTGAGGGCTGTCGCTCAAGTGGCTTCACAACTGCTCTATATCTAAAACACATAATCAGATGTAAAAGTTAAAGTAAGTATGAGCATTACAGAATTGTAGGATAGATGTGTGACCTTAACAGTCACCCAGTTCTACCCCCTCTGCAGCACATACAGGCAAGCTCACATTAATCAACCAGACTTTGTTATGGTTTCAAAGATACAGAATATATACAGGATTTTTATTTATGCTAATCATCTTGTCCTTTATTCATTCCCATGAGATATTCCAAATTTGCAATGTTATAAGTTTTATGTACAGACCTTCAATTTAGAGTAAATATTTTGGCATGATTTACTGTGTTATGGAAAGCAATTCACCACTTTGATATTATTACCTTAACTGTTCTAAATGATGGCCTTTTTGTTTAAGTGACTCGTGTTAATCAAATTAATTCTTTCCTCATGAGTAAACAACCTTCAGCCTTTCTAGAAAAGAATTCCATGGATTGACAACAGTATAGAGGAAAGGGTTAATTTCTTCCTCATTCATAAAGGCTACTTCATTGCCCAAGCTGATGGATCAATGGGGAGATTTAGGGCAATGCAAGGGTGAAATCAGAAGCTGGAGTGCGTGAAAGGAAGACTCATTAGGACAGAAGCTATAGCTTTTATGGGCGTCTTCATTCTCTCTCAAGTAGAATATAGGACTAGTTAAAACATGCAAAAAAGACACAGGGAAAGCTTTTCCTTCTGTCATACTCCTTCTGGTACTGACAAGCATTGATTATTTGCAGGCTTCTTGCAGGCTTTTAAAAACACCACTTTTAACATCAGAGACTCAATTTTTTCATGCTTTCAGAGTTCTTGTTCTACAAAAGGTACAAAAACTCAGTACCTAGACTAAAAAACATCCTAATAATCCCAACACTCTGACAGTGAGAGGTTTCACATGCTCTAGCCATAGAGTGCTAAAAGTCAATTAGGATTAATTTATTTCTCTGGGAACGATAATGCCATTGAATGCCTATAGAGAAAATAAATATAATTAAGTGATGAAAGGACATTGAGTTACTAGGGAACTGAAAACCTTACTGTTTTCCTGCTGTTAGCTAATTTGATGAATTTCAAATAAATTAAATGTATATTACCTCATTACCATCCTCCTGGTATAGTAATTCATACATGATAATTTTCACACTTATACCCAATGTTTTCATGTTGACTATATTGTACCACTAGGCTGCACTAATGTATAAAGCATGTTTTTTATTTTTTCTTTTACACCTGCAACAATTTGCCTTACTTAATAAGCCGGAGGAAAATAAAAACACCGTTTGGTTTTCTTTCAAGCAAACAATTACACTTTAAAGAAAATAAATCCCTCCAAAGCATATATTTCCAGGCACTCCATAGATGCTAGCATGGACATTTTAACATGTTTAAAGCAACTTTTATCTAAAATGCCTCCTGATTTTCCAATCTTAGAGTGTGAGAAAAGCAGAACAGTAGCCAGTAAATGCTAAGTACAAGCTTGCCTTTCTTTTTACCTAATTTCCCATCCAAGCAAACAGAATAGAGGAAAAAGACTCACCTGTCAGCACTGAGAATTGTTAGCGTGAACACTGACACACCGACAGAAGTGAGCCGGATAAACGAGAGCACCTTACAACCGATCTTTCCGAACAGCCATCCTTCTGCAAGGTAGTGGGTTGCATCCACCGGCACACATGTCAGCAGAAGTAACAGATCTCCAAAAGCCAGGCTGGTGATGAAAATATTTGGAACTGTTTGCATGGATTTGGTCTTGAAAAAGACTTTGATGAGAATAGCATTTCCAAGGATGCCCACCGAAATGATCACAGCATAAGTGATGTAGATGGCACACAGTGCTTCTATTCCTGGGGAGTTGTCTCCGGTCTGTGCTTTATTTGTGCTATCGTTGGAGACAACAGAGCTTGATGATTCTGTGTCATTTGTGATTGAAATTAAAGTCTGATTAGGTGACTGAGGCTGCCTTTGAGACATTTCTCCTGGAGGCTGTGCCTTCAGTCTCTCTTCTGCTCAGTTCAAATGTAGTTGATTGTCACGTCTAGTGCCTACGTCTAGTAATGAGGTGGTGTCAGGAGAATAGAACTGAACAGAATGGAAAGAAAATCCAAGACATCCGGCTACTACTTCCCTTCAGTTGTTCTGTGTCTCCCAGCATGCTTGGCTACGCGCTTACAGATCTGGCACTGGGAAGTGGGAGGTGGAGGATGGAGGAGTCACATTGGTGTTCCTGTGACATCAGAGGAGGGAGGGGGCTAAGGAAATGCTCTGCAGTTGCTTATTCTTTCCCAGTGGGGATTCCTGGGACTAATTAGGCTTATTAAATCATCTTATCATTTATTAACATCATCCCTATCTTCATCTCTACCCAGCGTGGTCCGTACAAATTTTGGCGATTTTTTTCGAAAATGCCCCCCCACCCCCACCCATGCAACCACATGGTGCCCCAATGCATTCTCTTTTACATGATAAATAAGTGTAGGTGTCCCCTGAAGCACAAACTTGAACCCACTTCTCAAAATTTAATATCAGAGAGGCATTGAAGCAACAAATCACTCACACTTTGACAGGACTCATGTCACCTCCAAGAAGCAATAATCCAGTGACCCAGGCTTAATATCTAGCTCTGACACACGGTAATTCCCAACCTTGCACGTTCCTGGGGCTATGCTGTACCATGTCAAAACAACCTTTATGTGATGAAAAAATCCAGGCAAACCACAGTCACTTTGTCTTTAAATGCCCTAATAAAAACAGCATTTTCATTTGACCATCTGTTTTAATACCATTTTTATAAAAAAAAAAAAGAGCTTTTTAGGAGTTCTCTTTCGAGAAATGCTTCAAATGAACCTGCCTTATTCTGAAACAAAATTATACAGAACAGTACCTCTTGAGGTCCTGACCCAAATGATGTTGTAAGAATGAAATCGTTCTTTTCAGATGAGGTGATAAGATCAATTACTCCAGAGATGAGGAGCACATAGACGAAGTTCAAATCAACTAAAAGGAGAAAATTAAAGCAATCTCCATAGCAAGCACCAGAAAGACAAGCCCATTTTTACAGAAAGTGTGCATAGAGGGGTGTGTGTGTGTGTGTGTGTGTGTGTGTATGTGTGTGTTGTGCACATGTGTGCAGGCAGGGGAGTGTTTTGGAGTGCGAGGATCAGTAGTTTGAAGGTAGCTTAGACAGATTCTCTGACATTATCAAATCCAGTGGACACTCTCAACTAGAAGAAACTTTGCATAGAAAGAATGAAATTAGAAATTAGTCAGGAAGGGCAAATGGAAACAGCCAAGTGTTTGGCTAGCTGATGAACAGGAAGTAAACAAAGGCTTCTCTTCATTCTGACAGAATAGGTGCTACAAACTCTATAAAGTGAACTGAAGTGGATGAAGTGCATCAATTAGCTGGTTAATATGAACTCTCCAAACCATTCTCATCCTCCACCCCTTTTGAGATTATAACAGCCTAAATTACTCAGCTAAATATGCTTTTGATGGGCATTGAGAGAGAGAGAGAGAGAGAACATAAACTAAATCTCTAAGCATTCCACATGTACAGACAGAAGTCATTCCATCCATCCCTTTTAAGATCACCCTGATAAAAAGTCAAAGGAGCTCTCTACACTTCACATCTTTTTATCATCAGAATAATGATGAAATCTCTCTGGCATCCCTGCATATCATTTCGTAAAAAGTGAACAATATTTCCCAATTCACACCATAGCCAATATCTCCACATCACTGCTTTATAAGAAACAAACGCTGGTGTGTAATTTCCAAGTTTTCTGACTCCCAAAGATCTCACCCATGCGTCCAGCAGGCTGAAGCAATTAGCATCCTTTGCTTTCTCCCTCTTCCTTCTGGTCTAGAGATCCAGAGAGGGCAGAAAAAAGTAACAGTATGGGACTGATACTATACATGTGTGTTGGTGGGGGAGTCTTGGGTCCCTAGAATTGCAGAATTCTAGAAAATCAGTGATGGATATTTCCATAAGATGATAAAATCAAAGGTTCTCCTTTGGCTGAGACAGAAATTAGGCCAATAGGGAGAAAGGATCTCATCCAAGGTCTCACAAATACTCAGTAGCAGAGGTAAGAAGAAACAGATTGTCTCTGGTTTCTAAAAGGTTAAAAATTAGTGACAGGAGCTGAAAACACTCAATTCCTGTTAATGAGGCAATTTTTCTCATTTGTCACCAAACACTCAGATTTTCTGCATGTTCTATTAACTCAAGAAGAGACTTCCAAGCTAGCAGGCAATTCTTTTTTTAAAAACAAAACATTTTATTTGTTGGCAAGGGGAGAAAGAGAAAGATAAAGAGAGAGAGAATGAATGGTGGGTATACCAGGGTCTCTTGACACTGCAAATGAACTCCAAATGTATGCTCCAGTTTGTGCATCTGGCTGTGTGTATGTGAGTACTAGGGAATTGAACCTGGGCCAGTAGGCGTTGCAAGCAAGTGCCTTTAACATCTGAGCCCAATCCATGGCCTCACAATTCTTGATACCTGCATCTTTTACAACATTATAGCTTACCCAAAACATGACATCTATTAATTTTTTTGAACATAAAGTTGTATAACACTACATAAAATGGTAAATTACCTCTTTTTGTTTTTCATATATAATTGGTCAAGCTACAATTACCAGAACCACCTACTTGATTAAAGAATAAGCACCTGAAGTACAATCCTAATGCAGTTTTGAACTCAAATACATTGAACAAATAGATCACTAATTTCCTGAAATTGAGTTCCTTAGTTAGGGTTGTCAAAAATTTTAATCTCTTATGAGTTGTGGACCTAAGGGTACTGGAAAAAGCCTTTTCTGTCTGTACAAGGTAGTGTAGAGAAGAGTCAGAAAACTGTTGTAAGAGAGGCTGAAAATTTAGCCCTAAGGTTCCCAAAGTTTGGATTCCACCTGCATTACCAGAATACATATCAAAACACAGACTGCTGGCTCTTACCTCCAGCCTTTCTGGCTTACTCAGTCTGGAGTGGGTCCTGAGCATGTGTATATCAACTCCAGCATCAAGTAAAGCTGCCTTTTGTGGCCAGAGAATATTCTCAGAGTTACCAGTTACTTAGGAACAAACTTTGTTTAAAAAAATCATGTTTTCCTCCTGATATTAGGTCTATGATATATTTCTGTGAGTTTTTATTCAAGAAAAATATACTGTGGAAGTAATAGATACATCAAACATCTTCCTGGTTCTCCTCCTTATAGATCTCTATCCCTGGTGAGCTAGATTTTCTGAATTCTTGCCTACCTCTGCTAAATTGGCTCAGGGTACTTGGGGTGATCTTCCTGAAAGAAGATGGATGGGATAACTTTTTAGACTCTGAGCCAAACAAGAAATGACTCTTTTTGATCACTTAAAAATAAACATTTTCAATATCTAGTAACAGAGATTCATTCTTTTCTGCTCCTGTGCTATAAACAGGAGGGAGTTCTTTATTATCAATTAATAAAAGGAGATCAATTTATAAAGAGGATAGAGTTTGACTTGTTAGTGTGTTTAGACTTATGCAATACTGATTCCTGTTATTACCAATGTCTCAATTCTTTTTCATACTTTCTTGCCTTCAAACCATATCATTATAGATTAGTGTTCCAAGGGAAAGATTACTACTCAGAATGGCCTTTGCAGAGACCAAGTAAAATAAGTACAAATTTCACTATTATGAGTAGAATTTGCAATTGAATCATTTAAGAGGAATTTTTTTGTTAAAGGCAAATTCTTGTCATGACTAAGCCAAATGACTCCCTAAAGGTAGACAATTATGTAGATTGTTCCAGACTTAGGTACCTTTATAGATGCCTTTTTTGCAGTTACCTTCTCATTGCTGGGACAAAACACCTGACCAGAAGCAGCTCATGGGAGGAAAGGGTTTATTTCAGGCTTACACTTTTGAGGGGAAGTGTCATCATGGCAGAGGAAGCTGGATTACTTCATCATGCATCCACATCAGAGAGCAAATGCAGCAAGCAGGAGCAGGATCTGAACACAGAGGACTGAATTCAACCCTAAGGTCTGTCCCTAGTGACACACTTCCTCTAGCAGGGATCCACCTCCCAAAGACTTCACCAGGCAGGGTACTAAGCAGGAAGCTCAACCACAAACACCTGAGGGTATGGGGACATACATTTACATTCCAACCACCACATTCTGCCCCTGGACCCATATACTCATGATCATCTAACAATGCAAAATGCACTCAGCCCAACTTCGAAAGTCCCTTTAGTCTGTACCAGCTTTAACACTGTTCAAAAATTCAAAGTCTCATCTTAGATTCAAGACAGATTTTTAACTGTGAACCCTGTAAAATCAAAACACAAGTTATATACTTCTTTTTTTGAGGTAGGGTCTCACTCTAGCTCAGGCTGACCTGGAATTTACTATGTAGTCTCAGGGTGGCCTTGAACTTGTGGCAATCCTCCTACCTTTGCCTCCTGATTGCTGGGATTAAAGGTGTGTGCCACCACACCCGGCAAGTTATACACTTCTAAAATATAAATGGCACAGAGTAAACATTCCCATTGCAAAAAGAAGGTATAATAATGAGAGAATGGACTAATGCAAGATCAATAACCAGCAGGGTAAACATTAAACATCTGCAGTTTCACATCTGGGACCTGTGATGAATTCCTTTGGCTTCAGAAGACTTCAGGAACACTTTTTGTCCCTTCACAGTACAGCTTCCTGTATGGGAAGATCCACCTGAATCAGAGCTATCTCAAAGTCCTGGCATTTCCAAATTCCTGGGCTCTCTATCTCAACCCACAGTTCATCTTAATATCTCCATACAATGGCCTTACTGGGTCTCCATACAGGGATTTCGAACCTGCTTTACCTTGCCACATCTTAGTGGATTCTGGATCTGTGTGAGCTTCTTGACTCTTTTTTTTCCTGCATTTACTATGCTTCCAAAACCACCAAGGGGGGAGAGACATAGTCACATTTGTAAATCCTGAAGGGAACAAAGCTTGAAAAAGGACACCTCTTCAGTAGTCTTCCTTCAAGCCCCCTCTTTGCAAAAGAATTTGTATTCCTACTAGCTTGAGCCTCTGGTGGGTTGGGTTTCACCCTCAGGACATCTTTTTCTTTGTCATCATGCAAAACAGTTGGCCTACCTTTAATGGCAGTAATCTCTTTAACAACTGCGGCTTAAGTAGCCTAAAACCAGTCTCTGTGCCAGTAACTTTAGTATATGTGCTACCAAAGCAAGCAACTGTGCTAGTAACTTAAACTTGCTTACATTTCTTTCTGTGGCAAATGTAATTTCTTTCTTATCTTTCTGTTCAATATTTTCTTCCACTAAGCACACCAGTCTGTTACTTTTAAATTTAATTTTGCTCAACTTCTTAGGACATGGGCAGAACTCGGCCAGCTTTTCTGTCAGTAACCCAGGTCCAACATGGTTCTTTCCTTCCCCCTTGACAGTTCATAAGCCAAGACTTCACAGTCCACAATTCTCTCTGCAATTAGCATTTTCAAACTCTCACCAGGATAGCCCATTAAGTTCTGATTACAGTACTGTAAGGCTTTTCCAGTCCAGAGTACCAAATCCTTCCACATTCCTTCAGAAAACATATACCAAAAACTAAAAACCACATAGTCAGATTTATCACAGCAAAGACCCCACTTCTTGGTACAAACTTTTTCTGTTGAAGTAAGATTTTTGTTGCTGGGACAGCCATCCAACCAGAAGCAGCTTATGGGAGGAAAAGGTGTATTTCAGGCTTAGAGTATTGACAGGAAGATTTATCATGGTGGAGGAAGTGGGCTCACTTCATCAAATATCCACAACAGAGAGCAAATGCAGCAAGCACAAACTGGCTCTGAACACACAAAACTGTACTCAACCCTAAGATACACCTTGCCTGATATACTTCCTCCAATAGAGCGCTACCTATCCAAGACTAAGCATGAAGTTCAATCACAAACATCTTTGGCTTTGTGGTCATTTACATTCAAAACAGTGTTATCATTATATGTGGCCACCCCCATATTCCTAATCTCATATATTATAATCATTGTGACATTCTATAATTATAACACATTAGAAATTGCATTATATAAAATGTTTAGGTGTTCTGGACATTTATGTAGAAATTATGAAGTAGATGAATTTTTCTCGATGCATTTCTTTCTTTTCTAAGTAATCTTTTTCTTCCTTGAATTCCCTCCCATATCCCCAGCCATGTGTCCTAGTCCCACATGGCTTACTTTCAGCTTCTTACTCATTAATCCCTGTTTATGGTGTTTCAAATTAATGAAGACCAGAAGTTCACCACATGGTCCAACTATTCCACTTTTAGGTGTATACCCAAAATAAATGAAAAACATATGTCCATTCAAAGGACATTATGCAAATGGATGCAGAAGCATTTTTCATAAAAATAGTCAATAACCCAAATGCCCTTCAGTGAGTAAATGAATGTTTATTCAACAATGGACTACTACACAACAAAAATGATAAATTTTGGCTATACATTACAGTATAGTTGAATCTTAAACATCTGCAATTGGATACATGATACATACTGTATGTTTTTTTAAATGTAAAATTTCTTGAAAAGATAAACTACAGGTAATGTAGCTAGCACATCAGCAGTTGCATAGATCTGAAGCTTAGGGCATGAATGGCTGCTAAGGTGTGTGGGAAAAGTTGGGGGTGGTGGAGGTGCTGTGGTCTGGTGATGACTCCTTGATTGTATAAATTTATTAAAACTCAAGCTATACACTTTGAGTGAGGTGAATTCATGATATGAAAATTATCCCTTAATGAAGTTTATATATGCAAAGGAAGAGTAACACTGAAGCCACAAACCTTGAGGAGACAGAACTGAGAAAGACACTTCTAGCTGTCTCCATAGCACTCTGTCAGTAGGGCTCATGTTCTTAAGATATACAGTCTTACAGAAGACCTAGCACCTCACCTCAAAAACGTAATGAACGTGTTAATTAAGGTGAGGACACAACCAACCATGAAATCTGCGTCTATCTGGTTGATACACAAGCTTGTTCACAGAGGATGTTTTGCTTTTTTTACTCTTGGGAATCTGTAGAGAGGTGCGTCCAAACTAGAGTCATTGGGAACTTTAAAAAATTCTTCTAGGTCTTTCATAGGGTCTTCATTGGTCTCACAAATGGACATTGTCCCTGGTGCTATTGCTGTTCTATTTGGAGTCCTGCTCTGTGCCCCACTATCTCTGTGTTATTCTTCCAGGCCTAATCGTAGTTTCTGTAATTTCACCAAGCTCAGTAGTCCCTTTCCATTGATCATCACTGGTGTGCTGGGAACTTCCAGGATGACAGAGTATATGATCAACCTACAAATTTAAAAAATCAAGTGTGGTGTGTATGTGTGTGTAGGTCAGAGAAGAACTTTCAGGTGTCCATCCTTGCCTTCCACTGTGGCTTCTGAATTTTCAGTGTGGACACTGGGAATTGACCTTGGGTACTCAGGATTGAGCAGCAGTAAGCACTTTATCCACTGAGTCATCTTTTCAGGCTTTCCCCCAAAATCAAGTTTATTATCCATAAATATCCAAATTAGAAGCTATTTAAGGCCCCTTACATACTTTTTCTTAAGAAAGATTCTAATGTTGGCCCTCTTTAAACAGAACCAAGGCTCTCTTAGGTTGTTTCCACTTGCCCACACATCCACCAACCAGTCATTTTCTTTTTCATGACAGTCTATTGGGCAATGAGCAGCTTGGTCTCATCTCTTGGAATGGACTTCACAACTGCTAATATTAAAGAGGTCTTACTGATTTCAGTTGACTGGCTCTGTTATACCATTTATATTTGAGGAAGCTGAAGGGTCAGGCAGGTAAATCAATGTGTCAAGCTGATACACGGATTCCAGAGCTTGTGCTCATAACCACTACCTATTGAGCAGAAGTAGCCTCAACCAAGCCACCAGTTTTAACGATTTCCAGCACAGTAAGGTGCTGACTTGGCCCATCCTCATTAAGTTTCACAAGATGTCCCCTGGACTCTCTCAGACTCAGGGCACAGAAGTCCAAATGGAAAACTACCTGGATCCTTAAGGATTTTGCCTCTTCAAAAGATTAGATGAAGCTCTTACCTTTGAAGAGTATCCAACAGGTGTCCAGGATGGAAATGTGTCCTCAGCCACAACACTGTCTGGTGACTGGGACCCTGTGTCTTTCTCTACCAAAAGTGATCTCTTAGAGCAGCACACTTGTTCCTTTTCTGCCACTGGGCCACCTCAGGACAAGCCAGGCCATCAGACATTTATACTGGCAGCTTCAGTATTACATGTTAAAAAAAAGTCCAGATCTCATTCTGTTTGCTGCATGAGAACCCTTTGCTGATAGCAATAGTTACCTAAGTAGGACACAGACACACATTCAGGGAGGCTGCACTGGGGCTTATTCAGATAATAGCCATGGCTAACTGGGTGTGGTAGCTAACACCTTTAATTCCAGCACTGTGGAGGCTGAGTTAGTGGGATTGCCATAAATTCAAAGCCAGCTTCGGCTAGAGTGAATTCCAGGTTAGCCTAGGCTAGAGTGAGACCTTGCCTCAAAAAAATTATAAATAAATAAACAGCATGGTATTTGTTGTATAGCAATTTTTCTCCAAATTGACGCATTCCTTCTTGGATGAGGAGGAAGACTCATAAGACTAACGAAGTAAACAAAGCTGAAACACAAGATGTGCAAGGCCCCTCCCCAAGGTTCTAGTAGCAGTAAATATTTTTGGGGGAGATGGGAGACTCTCTAAACTAGCAGAACTGCCTGCAAGTCATGCAGCGAGCTCCACAGATGCAGCTTGTGAAGGTCTTCCCCCATGTTGTGGTGGGCTTTCTGGTGATGTAGCTGCCTTTAAGCCATCTATACTGCTGAAAGTCTCTCCTCCCCCATGTTCTGTAGTATTCTCAATAAAGTTATTGGTTCACTATACTAGACATTGGTGAAATCATTTCTTGGATCTGTACTGACATACCCTATCTGGGGTAAAGAGTAATCTATTTGTCTCTCTAGGAAACTTTTCACACAATAGTATTGTACTCTAAATTGCTTCTTCCTCGTGTAGACTTGGCCTTTAATGCCTGCTTCTCCCCTGCTAAGCTTTGTTATTGCCTCCTCTTGGGAGATTTTATCTCCTGGGAAGCCCTTAGCCTCACCATCATCCTCCCAATTGACCTGATCTACCTGGTATAAGCCATACTTTCACAAGAGCCATGACCTAGGCTTAAGCCATACTTCATATAGCCACAAGTTAGAGAGCAATTAAATTCTATGGTGGTTTAGAAGAGAGATCACTGTTAGTAGCAAAGAGAACTGAGGGATAAGAAAAGGATTCATGGGAAGATCTATTTTTTCCACAGGGGTTGTGAAGGATTTCAGTACAGAAAGATGAGGTCAGGACAAAGTTGTAAAGAAAAGTAGCAGGAGCATGTGGTAGCACATGCACTCCTGAGATTGAGGAAGGAGGATGAAGAGTTCTAGGCCTGTCTTGGCAATATAGCAAGCCCTTGTCTCAAAACTACAAAACAAATAAACAGCAAGGACAAATAGGTGGGAGTGGATGGGGGCATGATCAGAGAAAAGCAGGTCAGTTTTGCTGAAATGTGTGTGTGAACAGGGAACCAAGGTGAAATAAACCTGGCAACCAGGATTGAGGTTAATTTGTGGGTAATTCTGAATGCTACAGGCTGTATTTATACTTCATTCAATAGCCAATAAGAAAACTCTTTCCTTTTATTTAAGCAGGTGATTGATTTGACCCTTCTCTCTTTTTTTTGGAGAAAGACAGAGAGAGAGAGAGAGAGAGAGAGAGGGAGAGGAAGACAGATAGAGATGGGCGTGCCAGCAGCCTCTCAGCTGCTGCGAACAAAATCCAGATGCATGTGCCCCCTTGTGGTCAAGTGCGGCATTGCGCCCTTGCGTCACTGCATCTGGCTAAACTTGGGACCTGGAGATTGGAACCAGCATTCTTTAAGCTTAGTAGACAGGCGCCTTAACCGCTAAGCCATGTCTCCAGCCCTGACCCTTCTCTTTATAGACCAGGTATGCATGTGACAGTATTACATATTTTGATAGATAACTTAGGAAGATAGTAGCCACATTTACATTTGTGTTTCATTTGTGCACTTCGGACATTAAAGTAGGTGTCTGTATCAGCTTGGTTTCCATAACATTATACAGAGAACCTCTTATCCCTTAAGAATTACACTGGGAGCCAGTCTTGGTGGCAAAGGCCTGTAATCCCAGCTACTTGGGAGTATTCTAAGTTCAAGGCCTGTCTGGGCTTCAGAGTGAGTTCAAGCCTAACTTGGGAAACTTAATAAGACCCTGTCTCAAAATAAAAAGTAAAAAAGCAGGGCTGGAGAATTAGCTCAGCGGTTAAATGTGCTTGCTTGGAAAACCTGCTGGCCTGGGTTCAATTTCCCAGTATCCACATACAGCCAAATGCACAAATTGACTCATGCACCTGGAGTTCATTTGCAGTGGCAAGAAACCCCGGTGTGCCAATAGTCAAATCTCTCTCTCACTCTCACCTCCCTTTCCCCTCTCTTTTCATAAATAAATAAGTAAATAAAATATTTTTTAAAGTAAAAAGCAGACTGGAGATTCAGCACAGTGGTAGTATGCTTGCTTAGCATGCACAAAGTCCTTAATTCAATTCCCAGTACAAGACAACAAGAAGAGCACAAGGGATTGGGGATGTAGGTCAGTGGTAGAGTGCTTTACCACAAAAATTGCACTGATTCATACCCAAGGTGTACACTATGGCAGGCTGCCCAGAACATCATTTTGGCCTGTTTGTATCTCATCTTATCGTTACTTACACTGTCTCTAAGTGTTACTGAGATTTTTAAAAATGTTTTTTATTTGTATACTTGCCAGGAGGAGAGAGAGAGAACATAAGTACACCAGAGCTTCCAGCTGCTGCATGGGCCACTTTGTACAGCTGGCTTTATATGGTTACTGCAGAATAGAACCCAGGTCTTTAGGCTTTGCAGGCAAGTGGCTTAAACTCTGAGCTATCCTCCAGCCCTGTTCCTGAGTTTTAAGACTTGATCCTGTGTGCTTTTCCTGTTCCTATTTTGGGGCTGGCCTAATAAAAGGAGTGCTCATTGAAGTAACGTGAAGGACTAGATGAGGGTGAACTTAAACTTAGGCTCCTATGGACAAATTAAAAGCCTGTTGGCAGAAACTGTGCCCAGGGATTTTAAGGCAGATAATTTTATAGAGGAACATTTTAATTAAAATAAAGCTAGGCCAAATGTGGAAAACACATTTGTTTTCCCCCTTCCTTTCCTTTCCCTTCCTTCCTCCTTCCTTCCTTCTTATTTCTGTTCCCTTTTTTTCTTTCCTTCTTTCTTTCTGACTTGACACTCACTTTGCAGCCCGAGCTAGCTAGGAACTCACTTTGTAGCTCAGGATGGCTTTGAACTTATAACAATCCTGCTTAGCAACCAAATGTTGGGATTACAAGTGTGGAGCACCATGCAATGCCCAAGTTTTCTTTGTCTTCTCCTTAGACCCCACCAGCCTTATATATAGGTGAACAAGGTGCCATCTCAATGACTTGTTCTGAGATAGAGTAACAGCTACTGTGTACTGAGTACCTGCTGTATGCTGGGTGCTATATGTATTCTGTGAGTCTGTGATCCCATTTAACTTCAAGATATCTCTGAGAGGTAGATGACATTATTTTGCATTTTTAGAGTCAAAGAAACTTAGATTCAGAAAGTAATAAAGTGTTCTTGAGGTCAGACACCTTGCTGGGTGGAAGAATGAGGGTTGAAATTTAGAATGGTTTACTACCAAGCTTCATTTTCTTTTTGTTCACCTGTAAAG
Source organism: Orientallactaga sibirica (assembly GCA_036365145.1). Lineage (NCBI taxonomy): Eukaryota > Metazoa > Chordata > Mammalia > Rodentia > Dipodidae > Orientallactaga > Orientallactaga sibirica. The sequence goes on along the minus strand of JAEOAD010001318.1, from coordinate 1,163,946 downwards.
CCTGACAGAAGAGAAGGAAGGATAAGGATGTACTGGAAGTAGTACAAAATGAGACAGAAAGAATAAAGCCAGTTTCACCCTTACCTGGCAGGGGAGATGCCAAGCTCAAGAATAAAGACTCTTAATAGTTGTGTCAGTGCTGGGGCACTCTTATTTTTTCTGGGAAGCTTCATGGTGCACAGTATAGGGGCAGGTGGGCTTATTTAAAGATCTGTTCCCTGGGACCCTGATCTTTCTGATTCCTAACTCGAATGATCTTGAAGAATTCCTGGCACTCTTTTGGGATCTTGAAGACCTTGAAGGACACTTCTGACTAGCTGGACCTGATCAGGTTTCTTTGAGTGAGTCTCAACTTTCAGGGTGGGGAAAGGGGCATAAAATAAAGCAAAGTTGCTAGAGCTTGGAGAACATAGGAATATGTAGGTCAGAGTGCACAGTGTACATGGCATGGGAAGGATGAGGATTGGTGATGTCTAGCTGTAACAGCTCCAGACTTCACTTGCCTCCACCCTCCACCCTCTACCAAGTAACAAGAGAACTTCCCATCTAAACAGAAAGATGAAGCCGATTTTGTAAATTATCAAGAGTAGAATTTGGGTCTGAGTTTATGAGACTGATGTGCTATCAACTGCACTAATGAGGTTCCTTAAGGGTCCGAGCTTGGAAAAGGTAGAAAAATGTGGGGGTGAAGTCATTTTACTTAAATATTGAGAACACAAAAGTAAGAAAGGTATTTTGAAACTAAGACCAAGAACTTTCCTAGAGTTCCTTCAATCCCTTTGTCTCAAAGCCAAGACTGGCCCCATGGACCATGGGTGGGACTGAAGGTATAGGTCTGCAGACCTATGGTCCCAAGAATGGAAACAGAAGGATGATATGATCTGAAATAGAACAGGACCTGCAATGTTACTCTCCCAGGCCATGTAAAGCCCTTACAGTGTTGTACGAAAAAGAGTGATTTTCCTGAGCCATGTTTAAGCTCAGAAGAGCAATCTTCTCGAAGACAAACTTTCAGGCTCTTGGAACTATGTCCATGGTGACTTCACTACTACCTGTAATTCAGGTGTCGAAAATGTGTTTCTAGCAAAAATGCAGAGTACCTAAATAGTAAAGCATTATGTACCAGGAATCACAAGCTAAATCTCAATTGTAGGAAAATAGACATAGAGATTAGTTGTGCTCAATAAAGAGAGTTTGAAGCACTGAGCATGCTCAAAAATAAGTGGGCCATGGAACCCTAATGAGCAAAACAAATGGCCAGTAACACTAAGAATTTAAAATTATTCTTTTTTCATGTTTAATTTATTTATTTGCGTGTGAGTATAGGCACACCAGGGTGGTTGGAAAATTGAACCTGAGCCTTTACATTTTGTAAGTAAGTACTTTTGCCCACTGAGCCATCTCCTAGCCACTTGAAATTACCCTTTAATTTATGTTTTCTTTCTTTTGTTATTTCTAGGATGCCTTGGTTTCACACTGTAACAGACAGCTTCAGGTTCACTGAGATGAACTTCCAGACCAGGCACAGTTATGGAGGAAGGGATATTATTTATTGAAGCTTACAGGTCCAGGAGAAGTTCCATAATGGCAAGAGAAGTGGCCTGCTCTTACAGTAACAGGCAAGAGAGAGCAAAGCCACCAGCCACACAGCACAGCACACTTTAGGAACTCCTACTGGGCACACTTTGCATACCTTTACAATGGAATCTCAAATCATCACCACACCCAGTGGTGTGTGTGTCACCACCCCCAGTGACATTGCCTCTAGCAAGGTGGCTGCAGATGAAACTATAAACTAATAAAACACTGAATATATTGGGGGACATATATTCAAACTACCACACACACTATCCACTTTCCTTCCAACACAGTAAGGTGATGAATAGCTCTTTGCATCATCTAGTGCTTATAAATACAACAGGGCCTGCCTTTTTCTATCCCCAGGGGAAGCACTTTGCCTGGGCACTAGCAGAGAGTAGTCAGAACTAAGCTGAGTGTTCACTGCACACCTGACCTTTGCCACCCAGTGTGACTTCACCTATGAGTGACTCCCTAGTACAGCACTAACAGAAATACAAAAGGTTTCCATTCTCCATCCTCCATCCTGTTGGAATTCAAAGATCCCTGGCATCCCTTGGAACAATTGGCTAGGCCTACTCCTTGAGAGGGTACACAGCTGGGAAGACACATAGTTTACAAGTCAAGAGGGTTGTGTGGACTTCTGTCTTTTGGGCAAGTAGGGATTTTTCTGACATAATCTCAAATATGGTCCATTGGAAGATACTGGAAAGGTTATATCATCACTACAACTCTGAGTACCAAAGGGATAAATTGGTAATGCAGAAACAACAATCAGCCAATGTAGCCACCCCAGTGTCCTCTACCCCTGTGCGGCTGCAGATAACTATGAATGCATCCCAACACAAAATTGTAAGCTTATTTAAGGCATTATGAGGGTGCTGCAGTTGTTAAGAAAATACTTTTTTTTCCATTTTGACAGTTTCATATACATATATAATCTATTTTGATCTTATTTTCCCAATTACCCTTTCTTGTTTTCCTCCCCATCCCATTAACACCTTTCTTTCCCTCTGTTAATCCTCTACTTACTTTCATGCTTTTTTTTTTAGCCCATTGAGTTAAATTAGTGTTGCTTGCATGATCATAGGTGGAAAGTTATTTACCATGGAATAGGCGATTTAACAGTGACTACCCTGCTGATGAACCTGACTCCCCTCTCACAGCAACCATTAGGTGTCATTAGCTACTCTGGGATATGTAGGGACTCATGTATCCTTCTTCCATAGATGGTGTTCTACTGGTAGGCTCAGTCTTGTGCCAGAAACCACAGCTGCTGTGCAATTATTTTGGTAAGTCAGAATTTATTAGATTGCACAGTTCTTGAGCATTGTAGATGACAATGTTGTGTTGTAATACCAAAGAGTTGGGCATGCCTGCCTAGAGGCTAGCTTCCACTTATCATAGGCCTTGGTACCTGGAGCTCTCTGTTTCACTCAGTTCATCAGCAACCTTTTATATGAAAGTAGCTGTGTTTGCCCTTTACAGAGTAGAGTATTGGATTCAGGGGATGTTTTACTCTTTCTGCTATTTCTCTTGATTTCTAAATGATAAACCAGTTCTGATCCTTGAACCCTTGGCAGTGACTTAATGGAATGTGATGATGGAGACTTGAAAAGAATCGGTAACAATAACTTTGAGAAGCATGAAAGCAGAAGCTAGAAAACAAGAGTACAAACTTTTCCAAAAGTGATTCATCCTTTTTACACAAGGATCAATAAACTCTTTGCACACTCCTTTATTCTGCTTTTCTGTTCTCTTCCCTCAGACCCAAGTCTAGACATTCTGAGTTCCCTAGACTCTCCTCTGTCTTGGATTGACAGAGACAGGTCGGCTGCATCTGGGCCTCTGCAGAGCCCATGTATGAAAACATGACCAGCCTTTCTACATTCCCAGAGCTTCATCTAATTCCAATAGAAGCAGATTGCATTGATTCTTTGAGGAAATAGATCAAAAGCCGTTCTCCCCATGCTTGATGAAGAATAGGATTATGGAAAGGGGATCTTATGAGGAGCTGGGGCCTAGAGAAAGCAGGAAGTAGTGGATGAAACAACTGCTCTGTGAGGTCTAGAGATTAGTTCACAGGCCTCTACTTCCCTGTGCCTGTGGTCTCTGCAGCCTTCTCTCTGAGGAGCTGTGAGGGAACAGCTTAGAACCTCTATACAGGCTGGGACTGAACTACTGTCAGGTTCTCCATTTATCCGGAACCTTGTCTACTTCCAATAGAAGTGATTGTGCACCAACTAGAAGGGGTTTCAGTGAAGACATCCTCTCATTGCTAGGTGGCTGGAACAAAGCCCAGATGGAAGATGGATTGAATGCCACAGACAGAGAGATTTAGCATTGTCATGCAGACAGTGGCCACTGTAGAGACAAAGTGGATACTCCTGCTTCATAGGTCTGACCCCTACTGGAGGGTACTCAGTGTGGAGACCGACTAGGAAGCTCTGCTCTTCATTCTCCAGAGTATGTTTGCAACAGTGGAGAATACATTTTGTCCCTGAACACAAGGTGTAGAAGATCCCCTTTCTGGGATGTGGCAGCTGTGCTTGTGCCTTTACAGAGGCAGGTGTCTGGAACTGCTCACAGCTTTGCTGTCATCCCTGAACTTTATGTAGAAGTTAAGTGTGGGTGGCAATTTGTGGTAGAAAATGTGCATCAATACTAATCCTTGCCTCATGTGTTGGGCTGAAAGAAAGCTCATAGTTTGATTTGTCAAAGAGACTGGCCCTATTTGGGAGGAAGACCCCGTTGAGAATTCACTTTAGATTTGATCAGCGTTTACATGCAAGGAAAGAACACAAAGGGGATTGATTGGCTATTGCAGTTCTTTAACAATGAATCTGAAGTAAAATTGTCTCTTTCCTATATCCACTCAGTAGTAAATATCTCACATAACCTATTGCCGCCCCCTACTGACCTTGCCCACAATACAGTGTTCCTTGACAAAGGCCTGCATCTCCTCCTGCATTCAAGTTTTGTGACCTAGCAAATAGCCCACTCTACTCTCCCTACTTAGCCTCTACTCCCCCTAATTCGAGAAGCAGGTCCTATAAAAGTCCTAGAGAAATTAAAGTTGCTGTGAAGCTCCCAATATCAATCTACCAAATTCAAACACTTAACAAACCCTGAACAAAAAGTGTTCATTAGAAACTCTGAAGCTCAAATCACCACTCCTCCCCCCACTAGCGTATCTACCAATAGCAGAAACTTTGACATTTAGGCTTCCCCAGTGAGTAGATCTCTAGAAACTCTGTCTTTGAACTACAGAACATCTTAGAAGTGGCCAGATAAATAGCCCACAGATGTAACGCCAAAACAAACTACGAACCTCAAATGTCTAAATAAATTGTCCTGAACTCCCGAAACCTTTTCTGCTGGGTGTCTTCTGCATCTTTGGGTGATTGGTGGTGCATCTTGTTCCACAGTCCATCATGTCAGCAGTTAGTTTTTTGTACTCAACTGGGTATGGCAAACTAGTACCACACACATACAAGCATGCTTAGAAGGCTCCTGTCACAGTGAAACAAATGTCAGAAGTGACTTGTGGAAAATTAGAAATGAATGCATTAAGTCACTCCTAGAAAAATAACAATGATATTAGTTCATCTGCTGGTTCAGAAACCTTCAGAAGTTCTAGCAGCAGTCACTATGTGCACATGAAGAGGTAACTTATTCTGCTTATTTTAGCTCCAGTCATCCGCATGGTATAATTGCCTGAAATATGTCCACTTCTGGAATTGTTCCAAAATCCTGTTTGTGGTCTCCTGATTCAATTTGATTCTTTCTATCATCTATCTATCTATCTATCTATCTATCTATCTATCTATCTATCTATCTTGCCAGTGGGCCCTCTAGTGTAACTATAGGGAAAGCAAGGAGATTTCCTAAGCAAAATGGCTAGCTGGTCTGAGAGAGACAGAAACAGTTGGCTATATACATATACATATAAGAGTGAAACTTTTTAAATTTATTTGACAAGCAGAGAGGGAAAGAAAAACAGAGACAAACAGACACACACACACACAGAGGAAAAGAGAGAGAGAGAGAGAGAGAGAGAGAGAGAGAGAGAATAAGCATTTCTTGACCCCCTGAAAATGAACTCCAGATGAATGTACCACTCTATATGTATGGTTTTATGTTGCACTGGAGAATTGAACCTGGGCTGTCAGGCTTTGCAAACAAGCACCTTTAACTGCTTAGCCATCTCTCCAACCCACAAAAGTAAATTTTGAAACACTTGTGAGGACTGGCTAAGGATCTCAGTGGACCTGGCAATAGGCATAAGAACCAGAGTTTTAGATAGGATACCAGACTCAGGATGGAGACCCAGATCCACTGACTGGAGCAAGTGTTCAAGGACGGCTTCATGGTAATGGATGTGGCTTTGTAATCTTTTCCTTCATTCAGAGAGCCTAGGGTACTCAATAATGGCTAAGGCAGGATGATACTGGCAGTATTTGTCTATGGGATGTGGCCTTAGAAGAATTACCCAGCCATCTGTTGATTCTAGTTTTCCAACTATATTCAGGGGGCTATAGTACTCATGTCCCATGATTGTTTTGAGGCAGTAGTAGTCCCTGGAGTTCCATATAGGAAGGATGAAAACACAATGCAGGGATGGTTGTTTTTAAATATTCTACCAAGTCCTGTATTTTTCCACTGTTTCCTTTTATCTGGAATTGTTTTCAAGGATCTGATAGAGATAGAGGAGGTGGGCTAAAGCTCCCATCACTCAAACCACAATGCAACCACTTTGTGAGAATAAGACAAAAATGTTTGTAATGTTCTTACTACAATGCCTATAATCTTAACAAAATCTAGTTATACAATCTAGTCCACAAGACTGTACTTATGCAAAACAATATGTGTTGTGGCTTTTAGTTCTCATTAAACCTCAGAATCATCTGTGATCTTTAAAGATCTTTAAAGTATGCTTAGCTACATAGCCTCAGGGGTTCTGAAACAATTGTTCTGGTGTGAGTCCTTAGCATCTAATTTTTAATCACTCAAAGTGTTTTGCAATGTATATAAAGGTTGAAAACAAATGTTATGGCCTTCAGATAGGTCTAAGTCAGCACAGGAGGCAAATTATTATTGTGTGGTACGAAGAAGTGCCTACACACTCTAGCACTGAGTTAGTACTTTCAAAGTAAGGTCGTGGGATGACAAATGAGCATACTTACCTGTTGTGCCCTTCTTGTGAAGGCATATCATTATACAATAACTATAACCACATAAAATTGTGTTCTTTTTCATGCTTTTCCCAGTGGAAATACTACATATCATAACACTTTCGGAACTCACTGGTTAATGGAATGAATAATTCAATCTTTAGGCAACTAGAAACAACACAAGCATCCCTTTTTGTATTTCTCCTTTAAGCTCAAGATGGTGTTTGGAAAATCTGAGACTATTTCTGTCTTCCTTATTTCTGAGAACATACCATCTATTCCAGTACTTCATACACTGTAGGTTCCAAGTCATTGTTGAATGAATGAATGAAATGAATATAACTTCCCACACAGATCACTGGAAATGAGTTTAACTACCATGATATAGTCTAGTTTAGATATGTGTGTGTGGAAGATAAGCCTCTTGTCTGTTTTTGTTTGTTTGTTTGTTTGTTTTGAGGTAAGGTCTCACTCTAATCCAGGCTGACCTGGAACTCACTTTGTAGTCCCAGGCTGGCCTTGAACTCATGGTGATCCTCCTACTTCTGCCTTCCCAGTTCTGAGGTTTAAAGGATGCACCCTCCTCAACTTCTTGTCTTTTTCTTGTTTACTTGTTTATATTTTTTTGAGGCAGGGTCTCAATCTAGCCCAGGCTAACCTAGAATTCATGGTGATCCTCCTACCTCAGCCTCCCAAGGGCTTGGAATAAAGGCATGTGCCACCATGACTGGCTCCTCTTATCTTTACATTAGTAGGCTAATGTTAATTTTAAAGTAATTTGTTGCAATTAAGAATCTTCACGTGTGCTGCTACCTTGGAAGCCTAGAGTGATTAAAGAAGAATTAGGATTGTGGCAATGAACTCATCTCCCTCCTTGAATATGTGCCACCAGATTTCTGAAAATTTTCATCTTGATTATTGAAAAAGAAAAAGAAGTCAGCTGGGTCAGGCTACTATCTGAGATGAAGGTTGGGTTGCTGATCGAGTGGGCATTTGCCTGGCCTCTGCTTGAGTTTATCTAAGTCTTTCTTACTTTTCTGCTCACTTGTGTTATTCTACTTATAATTTGGAAGGAGCTTTAAAGCATCAGTGAAAAATGTTTCCTTAATGGAATCTTAGAGGCAGGCACATAAGCTGGAACCAATCTACAACCCGTTATCCAAATCCCTTGGGGGCCAGCTACATTTCAGAATTCTGGAAAATTTAGATTTTAGGAAGATAATATGGTACATATGCTCTATAGTTCTTCACCTCCTTATTGGCTCCTGGGGAAATATCCCATAGAAAAATGCATTAATATTTCTTCTGTGAAATGGAAATGTTTACATTAAATGTGATAGATAAACACCTTAAGTAGCCTAATGTCATTTCAAGACAGGTTTTACCACCTAGTGAGTTGTTAAATCCTAAAGTTAGCAGATTGTTTGGATGTTGGACATGTGGATAAGAGATTGTAGGCCTATAATAGGTGTTCCTTAATGGAAAAATGCTTAGAATAGTTCCTGGCACTTGGAAAATGTTACATAACTGTTAGTTTTGCTGTTGTCATGATTACTCACCCCAGTGTATTTGTCCTGTCACATTTAAAAGAAATGCATGTAAGATCTGGGGAGATGGCTCAGTGATTAAATTCACTTATTTGCAAAGGCTGTTGGCTGGGGTTTGATTCTCCAGCAACCATGTAAAATTGGACACACTGTAGCATATGCATCTGGAATTCACTTGCAGTGGCAAGAGAACCTGGTGTATACATACACACACACACACACACACACACACACACACACACACACACACATATAGACATACATGTGAAAATAAATAAAATTTAGAAAAAGAAATACAACGAAGTAGGGGCAAAGCCATCACCCCCTCGGCTCAGTTATAGTATAACCTTGCAAATTTAGGAGAACAAATAGACTATTTGAAGGTCTGACTTCTGATTCTGGCCAGTATGGAGTGGTATATTCCTTCTAGATCCTTCTTCTCAGAATTGAGAAAAAATATATACTGTACATAGCTCAACAAATAAGGATGAAAGGTTCAAAAAGGAAGAAAGAAGATTAGTTAGCTCATGAGCTCAGTAATGGAAGATCTCATGGTAGTGAGTCCCTGAATTTTCTCATTGCCATCACACACAGGCTAAAAGAATTCCAATAGAAGCTTACTCCCAACTGCCCAAAAGAACAGAAAAGGAGTGCTCTAACAGAATGGGGAAAATTTTGTAAATACCTCTCCTACTTTAGTCAGATACCAATCAAAAAGCTGTACTCTCTCCCATGGTTTTAGCAAGAAAAAGTAAGGAAGTTTTCCACACACTCCCCCCAAAAGGAAGAGGGCAGTATTTTGATTCCCCTTCCAAGGTACTATCCACAGAGCCCAGCTGGGAGTCAAGTCTCCACCTCCCATTAGGAATCAATGAGACTAAATAATAGAATTGGAGATAGAGTGGACTTAGTCTGCAATCTGATTTGCTACAGTCTATGAAGTCAGTAGGACTCAGTGGGGAGATAAATTCTCACCTCCACTCAGGATCAACAAGGTGAAATGATTCAGCATGACTCAGTGATATTTTGCCAAAGACTCAAGGGTAGGAACTGGGTGCGTGTTGAACTTCTGCCTCACTCACCTGTAATAAGGAAGTGGAAGTGATTCTTCACTTTTGCTGGGATGATTGAGGAGCTGATTACTCTCACATGGATCTACATACTACCCCTAAGCAGGATGCTATCTACTAAAAACGAAGATTAAATAAGAACTATAGTCTCTTAACATAATACCCCAAATGTCTAAGATACAACAGAAAACCACCCATTATACCAAAAACCAGGATCATTGCCATTGAATGAGAACAGAGGATACACAGATGCCAACGTTGAGATTACGCCAATGTTGAAATTATCTGAATTGTTTCAAAACAGCAATCATAAAAACGCTTCAACAAGCAATTATAAATTATCTTCAAACAACAGCTCATCGTGGGTAGCAACCAATTTCTGGTACTGGGAGTTACAGGCCAGAGACAAAAAAAAAAAAAAAAAAATGAGCTTAGACTTCATCCAAATGAAAAGGAGAAAATTTTAGCAAATGAGTAAAATCCATAAAAAGAAATAAATGGACACTGTATAACCAAAATAGAATTGAAAAATAAAAATTCTCTGAACAGGCTCAAAAGTAGATTGGAGACAAGCCAGGATCAGTACAATCAAAGTCAGATCAATAGAAATTACCCAACCTGAATAACAGAAACGTCTCTGTGTATGTGTGTGTGTGTGTGTGTGTGTGTGTGTGTGTGTGTGTGTGCATGCATGTTCACAAAACATCAGAGACTTATAGAATATTAACAAAAGATATAACTTTGTATCATTAAAGGATTAGAGGGTGTGGCACATTTGAAGCCTGATGTGGTGGCACAGCCTATAACCCCGGCACTTGGGAAACAGAGGTAGCAGCATCATAAATTTAATGCCATCCTAGCCCATGTGGCAAGACTGTGTCTCAAAAAAAAATACTTAAAGGAGTAATGATTACTATTTTTTACCAAAATGTATATGTTCAAAAAGCTAATTAAACCCAAAATAGGGTAAGCCCAGAGAGTTACATGAAAAAACAAATCATGATAGAACTTCTGAAAACTAAAGAAAAAAATCTTGGTGGCAATGCAGAGAAAACCAATGAAGCATTATTCAATTGAAATCACAGTGTATTTGTCACTGGAGACCATGAAAGTCAAAAGAAAGTAGTTCTGCAGAATATGGTTCATTAAAATGATTCCAAAATTGATAAACCTTTAGTAAAACTGACAAAGATAAAGGGATGAGAAGTCATCAAAATTAGAAATGGGGGCTGGAAGAAATGGGGGATGAGAGAGGGCTCAGTGATTAATGACACTTGCTTGCAAAGCATGACAGCCTGGGTTTGATTCCCCATGTAAAGCCAGATGAATGCATCTGGAGTTCAACTGCAATTGCAAGTGGCCCTAACACACTCATCTCTCACTCTCTCTCTCTCTCCCCTTGCAAAGAAATAAAGAAAAATATTTATACAAAATCAGAAATGAAAAAGGATTCCACCATGGATCCTGTAGCTACTAAGAGGCTAGTAATGGATTACTGCAAAAAACTCTACACACATAAATTTAACAACTTAGGTTAAATAGAATTACACCTCAAAAACCCAAATCATCCAAACTCACTCAACATGGGAAAATTATCTGAATTATTCCATTAGTATTAACAATATTAGATCCATAATTTTGAAGTATCTGACATACAAAACTTCATGCCAAAATAATTTCATGGTAAATTCTACCAAAATATTTAAACAAGTAATAAAAACTCTACACAATTTCTTTTAGAAAGTAAGGCAAGATGGAATAGCTGCCAACTCAATATATTGAATCCTAATATGAAAATCAGGCAGAGACAGGTGAAAGGAAAGGAAGGAAAGAAGGGAGGAAGTAGGTTACATTTATGTGTAGTCCATTTAAAAATCATTTATTTATTTATTTTTATTTGAGACAGAGAGAATGGAGAGAAAGAGAGAGAGAGAGAGAGAGAGAGAGAGAGAGAGGGAGAGAGAATGGGTGTGACAGGGCCTCTAGGCACTGCAAATGAACTCCAGACACATGTGCCACCGTGTGCATCTGGCTTACATGGGTACTGGCGAATTGGACCTGGGTCCTTAGACATCACAGGCAAGTGCCTTAACCACTAAACAATTCTCCAGCCCTCTAGTCCATTTTGAGTTGATGTTTGTAACCAGTGAGAGAGAAGGGTCTAGTTTCATTTTTCTGCATGTAAATGCCCAATTTTCCCAGCATCATTTATTGAAAAGACAGTTTAGGCTGGGGGGATAGCTCAGTTAGCAAAGTTCTTGCTTGTGAGCATGGTGACTCACATTTGTAATCCTAGTCTTGGGAAGATGGAGACAGATTCCCTGGGGAATCACTGGCCTAGCCTACTGGTGAGCCCCAGGCAAATGAAAGACCATGTATTTAAACAGATGGAGGGCATTTCTGAGAAATTACACATGAGGTTGTCCTCTTCCATACACACACACACACACACACACAAGTACACATGCACCCCCACAAACAATATACCCACACAAGCATGAACAATCACACATACATATATGGATAAAAAAATAATGAAAGAAACTGAGAAGGACTCAAAAAATAAAAAAGACATCCAAGGCACTCAGGTATCTATCTATCTCTGCCTATACAGAACCATTATGTTTGGCTATTTTTATGTCAATTCTGTAACCTTCAACTTAACACTTCCTCCCTTAAACTAATTTTTATCAGGTCTCAGCAATTTATTGACTAAGCTATCTCTGCAGTCCTACCATTAATGTTTTAAAGTTTTTATTGTAGAGATTTTTCTTTTACTTTCTTATTTAAACATTTTATTGACAACTTCTATAAGCAATACAACATGATCATAACCCCTCCCACCATCCTTACTTTCCCACTTCAAAATCACTCTCCACTGAATCCCTTCTTTCCAACTAGTCTCTCTTCTATTTTTTTTATTATTTGAGATAGATAGAGAGAGAGAGAGAGGGAGAGAGAGAGAGAGAATGGGCATGCCAGCAGCCTCTCAGTCACTGTGAATGAATTCTAGATGCATTTGCCTCATGGTGGGCAAGTGCAGCATTGGGCCCTTGCATCACTTTTTGCATCTGGCTAAACATGGGACCTGGAGGTCGAACAGGCATTCTTAGGTTTAGCAGGCAGGTGTCTTAACTGCTAAGCCATCTCTTCAGCCCTTTCTTCTATCTTTTATTTATTTATTATATTTATTTGAGAGCGACAGACAGAGAGAGAAAGAGGCAGATAGATAGAGAGAGAGAATGGGCACCCCAGGGCCTCCAGCCATTGCATCTGGCTTACATGGGTCTTGGGGAATCAAGCCTCAAACCAGGATCCTTAGCTTCACAGGCAAGCGCTTAACTGGTAAGCCATCTCGCCTGGCCCTCTTTTATTTATTTATTTATTTATTTTTGGTTTTTCAAGGTAGGGTCTCACTTTAGCTCAGGCTGACCTGGAATTCACTATGTAGTCTCAAGGTGGCCTCGAACTCACAGCGATCCTCCTACCTCTGCCTCCCGAGTGCTGGGATTAAAGGCATGTGTCACCACGCCCAGCCCTCTTTTATTTTTTTTTTTAAAAATTAATTTTATTTAGAGAGAATGACAGAGATAGACACAGTGAGATTGGTGTGCCAGGGCCTCAGCTACTGCAATTGAACTTCAGATGCTTGTGCCACCTAGTGGGCATGTGTGACCTTGTGCTTGCCTCCCCTTTGTGTGTCTGGCTTATGTGGGATTTGGAGAGTAGAACATGGGTTGTTAGGCTTGGCAGGCAAGCGCCTTAATTGCTAAGACATCTGTCCAGCTCCTCTCCTCTATTTTGGTGTCATTATTTCTTTTCTTTTTCTTCCCTCCCCTGCTACTATGAATTTATGCATAGGTACATTAGCCAGTGTGAGGTCATGAATATATAGGCCACTATGTATCTGGAAGACAGTATTGTAAACACTCCAGAGATGTTTACCTCTTTTTAAGATTTATTAATAATTATTTTTGTTATATCTTTTGTAAATGGAATTGCTTTATTTCTATTTCAAATAACATCTATTCGTATATACCAACACTATTTAATTTCTCTGCTGATTTTGTATCCTGCAGTACATAAGTTTAGTGCCCATAAGCAATTTGGTAAAGAAAATTCCAGATATATATATGAAGAGAGAGAGAGAGAGCTGCCACAAAATAACAAAACTTATTATTTATGAAAACATAGATGGAACTAGAGATGATTATGTTAAGTGATATGAGCCAGACACAGAAGGACAAGTACTACACAATGCAATTGCTATATGACATTCCCCTAAAAATTTATCTTATAGAGGTTGAGAGAAGAATGGTGGTTACCAGAAGTTGAGGAGAGTAGTAGGGGAGGGAAAGGATGGGAGAATTTTATGAATGTATTCTAAGATAAATTTAGATATACTAAAGAGTTCTGATGTAAAACAGCCCAGTAGAGTGAGAACAAATAAAAATACTATGTATCATAAAATCTAGAAAAATAATTTTGAATATATCACTATAAGGAAATGAGCTAAATTAGGCTTTCTTTCATGAGCATGAGTGGGAGGGTATTTGCTGGAATATGAACAAATTACTAGTGGCTCAAAAATACATGAAAGTAGGACGCAGATTAGTTGGGAGAAATAAGGGGTTTGGTAGGAAGTAGATAAGAGAAGGTGACAGAGGCAAATAAGATCAAAATACCTTATATATATTTATGAAAGTGTCAAAAAATCTGGGCCTGATAGTGCTTGCCTTTGGTCCCAGCACTTGGGAGGCAGATAGGAGGATTGCTACCTAACTTGAACCCCCCCCCAAAAATGGAAGGAAATTATATTGATTTCTTTATTGGATCTTGATGAAAATGTTCCATAAATTTTAGCAAAGAAAACTTAGCAATATATGAAATGAATCATATAACATTACTAGGTGGGCGTTATTTCAAAAGAGCAAAACTAACTTAATATTTGAAAATAAGTCAATGTAATATAACATATTAACAGGCTAAAGAAGAAAAATTGCATGATTATACTAATTTATACACAAAATCCATTTGATAAAATATAATATGAACTTGTGATAATAAAGAACTCAATTGTTTGAGAATAAAAGGGAGCTTCTTTATTCAATCTCTTCCCCTGACCTCACTTAAGGAAAAGTAGAAGGAGGTCTAATCAGAATCTAAGATGATATAAATAAGTCTTATGGAAACCTACTTTTCTGGACACTCAGAAGCCATAGATGGTTATTAGAAAATTTTCAGTGCCAGACACGGGATACCTTCCAGTGAGCTGTTGGCTGGGGAAGTCACAGATACCCCCAAAACATTATAAGCCATTGCCGAGACCCTTGGTTTCCCACCAGGAATAGATGGTAAGACCCTATTGCTGAAGACTCCACATACTTGGGATGCAAGGTCACTGAGAAATCCTGCTGGAGCTGAGCTGAAAGCCTCCTCCATGTGGACCAGCTGACAGAAAGTTGGAAAAAGCTATGCTGCATGCAGTTCAATGGGAGAGAGAAAACACCAGTGAAGGTACTCAACAGTGAACACTGCAAGCTTTAAATTTGGCTAGCCAGGCCAAATGAGCCAACGGGTGCAATAGTGGCATGTCTGTTATGGGGGAAACCAACCACTCTCTAATTGGACTGAAGGCCCGTTCCATGGGAGGGAATACATCCCTGATACTGAAAACCTATAACAGGGGTAGTCATGAGCCCTAGGGGTGTAACGTCTGCTGGTGTTTGGCTAAATGTATATACTATGCTCACCAAACTACCCAGTAAGCACTTCTCTTAATGTCCACACCCATATATTAATGCTATTCTCACTTTTGGTTAGAGAAGCTTCACTTTTCCGATGGTGGCAACCTTGGGATGACCCAGAAGGCACCATGGTGCTGAGAAGAAGTGACAGAGGAGTGCTCAGCACTGAAACATCTCAAACCCACCTTCCAAGGCTCAGGGTCCATTGCAGAAGAGGGGGCGGAAAGAATGTAAGAGCCAAAGGAAGAGTAGGACTCCTTACAATGTGCTCCTCCAGACACAAAATGGCCTGGATATCCATGATCTCACAGTGCCTGACACTACCTACACAAGACCACCATAACACGAGGAAAAGATCATGACATTAAACTGAAAAGAGAGACTGTTTGAGAGGGACAGGGCATATGACAGAGAGTGAAGTTTCAAAGGGGAAAGTGGGGGGAGGGAGGGAAGTACCATGGGATATTGTCTACAATTAAAGAAGTTGT
Source organism: Orientallactaga sibirica (assembly GCA_036365145.1). Taxonomy (NCBI): domain Eukaryota; kingdom Metazoa; phylum Chordata; class Mammalia; order Rodentia; family Dipodidae; genus Orientallactaga; species Orientallactaga sibirica. The sequence continues at coordinate 1,148,342 of JAEOAD010001318.1, read as the reverse complement.
CAATAAAAAAATTCAATTTAACAAAAAGAAAAAAAAGGTAGCTTCTGTAACTTTGAAGAGAGAACCAACAAAAAACCCAGTATCCACCATCAAGCATAATTCTGAAAGACATAATGCTTTTCCTAAAAGATCATCAACAAGACAAGAAAAATCTGCTATTATTACTATTATTCAGCATATTCTTGGAGGTTCTTTCTTTAACTGAGAACTTGAAATATATAACTACACTGCAATATGACCATGGTCCCATCCCTTTTATCCTCTTTTGTCCCCTCTCCCTCCTTCCCAATCCACTAAGGACTACTTTTTCTCTGTAGCCTTTACTTTATTTTCCTGTCTCATTCCTTTTGTCCTTCTCTGTCTTCTTTGTCAAAACGCTGATGGGTACAGAACAGTGCAGGAGTTGTGAGGGTAACAACACCACTGTGAGGTCATGAATGCACCAGGCAGCTCAGGTCCGAGGGACATTGCTCAAAGTACTCTTCCTCACCCTTGTGGCTCTTATATTCTTTCCACCCTTTTTTCCACAATGTTCCCAGAGCCTTGGAGGGCTGATAAATAGCTCGTTGAGTGTTGAGCTCTGGATAGCCCCTCATTTTCTACTTTTATGAGTTTTGAGTCTCCTTAGTGTCTCCCACCATCTCCATAGAGAAGCTTCTCTGGCCAGCAGTGAGAAAAACATGCATATACATTGTGCCACTTTCTCTTCGATGTTCCCTGAGCCCTGGATCATGTGATGGAGATGCGTTCATTTCTTCTTGTCATTTTGATAAGTCTCTGATTTCCCCAGTATTTACTGCCATCTGTAGAATGTAGGTTCTCTAAAGGAAAGTGAGAACAGTATTAATCATAGGGAACAAACATGTACACATCTAGAAGGTTTTTGATGGGTATAATGTCTCCATTTAGCCAAAGAACAGTGGAAGTTTCCCTCTAGGGTCTATGACCTTCCAAAGCCATAAGCACTTGACTCAGTTCTCACTACCAGATATGAATTCCCTCCTTCTGAGAGGTCCTCATATCCAATCAGCAGGCAGAGGATTATTCCATAACTTATGTGCCATTATTGCACCTGAGGGAACATCTTGCATGACTGGTTGATTTTGTAGCTTGTAGGATCCACTTCATGTTTAAACTGTTGGTGTCTTTTTCTCCCCCAGCAGCTCATGTAGTGCTTTCCACCACTATGAAAGCTAGTGGAGAGATGTTCCAGCTTCATTTAGCAATCTATGCAACCACAGACTGTGTGGTATTTAGCAATAGGGTCTTACAATCTAGTTCTGGTGCTTTGGCAATGCCTTGCATTGTTTTGGGGGCTTCATCGCCTGTGGCAGGTGGTGATCTATCTCCTGCACTGAAATTTACATGTAAAAACATATGGATTCAGCGTAAAGCTTTCTCCACTTCAGTAGGGTATTTCTGTCTAATCTCTTCCCTCTTCTCTCTCTACCTTTAAAATATCTTTTAATTAGCTAAGGATGAAATATATTTCTATAGTACTTATTCATACTATCTCTAGTTTTGTTTATCACTCCTCCTTTTCCTTTTCCCGCCAACCCCTTAGATATTCCCACCCCCATTCTCTCCCCCCCCACTTGTCTCTCTACTACCTCCTCCCCTTATTCCTCCATGCTTCTCTCTCCAAGCTTCATAATAGCTTCTTTTTTTGTGTGTGTTTCGAGGTAGGGTCTCACTGTAGCCCAGGCTGACCTGGAATTCACTGGGTAGTCTCAGGGTGGCCTCTAACTCTTGGTGATCCTCCTACCTCTACCTCCCAAGTGTTGTCATTATAGCTTCTTGATCACTACTACTGATGCTTCCTACAACTTATAAGCAAACCTAACTATTCCAAACTAGGATCTGCAAATGAGAGAGACCATGCAGTGCTTTTCTTTTTGATCCCAAGTTACCTCACTTAGTGTAACCTTTTCCAGATCCATCCATCTCCCATGAATTTCAAAACCTCGTTTTTCTTTACTACTGAATAGAATCCTATTGTGCATATATACCACATCTTCACGATCCATTCTTCAGTTGATGGGCATCTAGGCTGATTTCATTTCCTAGCTATTGTGAACAGAGCAGCAATGAACATGGCTGAGCAAGTATCTCTGAAGTAGACTGTGGAATCTTTAGGGTATATGCCCAGGAGTGGTATAATTGGTCCATGAGCTAGATTAGATTTTTGGGAACCCTCCATACTGATTTCTGTGGTGGCTGTGCCAGATGACACTTGCATCAACAGTGAATAAAGGTTCCTGTTTGTCCACACCCTTGTCAGCATTTGTTGTCCTTTGTTTTTTAAAATATTTACTTTATTTATTTATTTGAGAGAGACGGGGGCAGATATATACAGAGAGTGGGTACATGAGGGCCTCCAGCCACTGAAAATGAACTCCAGACACATGCACCACCTTGTACATCTGGCTTTATGTGGGCAATGGGGAATCAAACCTGGGTCCTTTGGCTTTGCCTTAACTGCTAAGCCATCTATCCAGTCTTATCCTTTGTATTTTGATGATAGCTATTCTGACAAAAATAAGATGGAATATCAAAGTGATTTTAATTTAAATTTTTTTTTGTGGTTTTTTGAGGTAGGGTCTCACTCTAGCCGAGGCTGACCTGGAGTTCACTATGTAGTCTCAGGGTGGCCTTAATTTAAATTTAATTTAATGTGACTGCTCAAGTTGCTAACAACTTTTTATGTACATTGGCCATTTGCATTTCTTTGAGAACTCTCTGTTCAGTTCCCTGCCCCATTTTTCTGATTGGATTGATTGATAGTTTTTAATTGCTTAGTTTTTTAGTTTTTTGCAAATTTTAGATATTAAACCTCTGTCAAATGTGTAGCTAGTGATGATTTTCTCTCGTTCTGCAGGTTGTCTATTGACTTTCTTGATAGTTTGCTTAACTATACTATAGCTTATTTTTAAAATTTAATTTTCTTATTGACAACTTCCATAGTTGTAGACAATATTCCATAGTAATTCCCTCCCTCCCCACACTTTCCCCTTTGAAACTCCACTCTCCATCATATCCCCTCCCCCTCTCAATCAATTTTGTGAGCTCCCATTGGGTGAGTCTTATTCCCTGGCCTCCTAGAAGCCTATTCAGAATGTCTTTCCCTGTGCCTGTATCTTGGAGTGTTCTGCTTACTTTTTTTGTGCAGTCCTTTCAGAATTTTAGGTCTTATTTTAAGATATTTGGTTCATTTGGAATTTATTTTTTTGTTGTTGTTGTTTAGGGTGAGAGAAAAGGGTCTCAATTCATTCTTTTGCATGTAGTTAGCAAGTTTTTCCACAACCATCTGTTGAAAATCTCTTTTCCCCAGTGTGTGCTTTTGGCCTCTTTGTCAAAGTTCAGGTGACTGTAAATACTTGAACTTATACCTGGTTCTTCTATTTTATTCCATTGATCTGTGTCTGTTTTGTGACAGTACTGAGTTGTTTTTATAACTATGATTTTGTAGTATCACTTGAAATTATGAAAGGTATTCTTTTTGTTGTGCTTCCATGTGAATTTTAAGATTTTTTCCCTCTTTCTGTGAAGAATGGTTCTGGAATTTTGGATGGAATTGCATTAAATTTCTATAATGTTTTGGTAGAATGGCCATTTTCAAAATATTAATTTATCTAATCCATGAACATGGAACATGGGAGATCTCTTCATCTTCCCATGTCTTTCTCAATTTCTTTCTTCAGTTTTTTTAATATTTGCATTGTAGAGGTCTTTCACTTCCTTGGTTAGGGTTATTGCAAGGTATTTAATTTTGTGACTATTATAATTTGGACTGTTTCTCGGAGTTCTTTCTCATTATGTTTGTCATTGGCATATAAGAAAGCTACTAATTTTTGCATGTTAATTTTAAATCCTGCCACTTTGCTAAAAGAATTTATCAGCTCCGTAAATTTTTGGTGGAGTCTTTTGGGTCATTTGTTTATAGAATCACATAATCTGCAAATAGGGCTAGTTTGGTTTCTTCCTTTCCAAGTTGCATCCCTTTTATTTCTTTCTCTCATTTATTACATGAGCTAAGGCTTCAAGCACTATGTTAAATATCAGTGGGGAGAGTGTTGCTTCTCTTTTCCAGAACTTAGTGTGAATGCTTCATATTTTCCCTCATATTGGCCTTAGGTTTGTCATGTACAACCTTTATTATGTTGAGAAATGACCCCTCCATCCCTGTTCTACCCAACATTTTTATCATGAAGGGACGTTGTATTTTGTCAAAAACCTTTTCTGCATGTATTGAGATGAGCATGTGACTTTTGTCCTTAAGTCTATTTATATGATGCATTACATTTATTGTATGATGCATGTTGAATCATCCCTGCATCCTTGGAAAGAAATCTACATGATTGAGGCAGATAATATCTTTAGTGTGTTCTTGGACTTGATGTATGATAATTTTATTGAGAATTTTTGCTTCTAAGTTTATCAGCAATATTGGTCTATAATTTTCTTTTTTATTGTGTGTCTGTCTGTTGTTAATATTATCATAATGTTGGCTTCCATAGAAGGAACTAGGGAGCATTCTCTCCTTTTCAGTTTTGTGAAATAAAATAAGAATCAGTGGTTTCAGTATTTCTGTAAATGTCTGGTAGAATTCAGCAGTGAATCTATCTGGGCCTGGGCATTTTTGGTCGGGAGATTTTTAATTACTGTTTCATTTTTTTTTTACTTGTTATAGCATAGTTAAATCATTGACCTCTTCTGTGCTTAACTGTGGTAAATCATTGTTGCAGTCAGGTTCACATTGCTGGCAGAAATCACCCGACTAAGAGCAGCTTGTGGGGAAAAAAGAGGTTTATTTTGGCTTACAGGCTCAAGGGGGAAGCTCCATGATGGCAGGAAAAACGATGGCATGAGCAGAGGATGGACATCACTCTGGTCAACATAAGGTGGACAATAGCAACAGGAGAGCGTGCCAAACACTGGCAAGGGGAAGCTGGCTATAATACCCATAAGCCCTCCCCCAACAATACACCACCTCCAGGAGGCTTTAATTTCTAAATTGCCATCATCTGGAGAGACTAGCATTCAGAACACTTAAGTTTATGGGGAACACCTGAATCAAACTACCACAATCATATATGTCAAGAATTTCATCCATTTCTTCTGAATTTTCCAGTTTTGTGGAATCTGTATTTTTGAAACATGTTCTTATGATTCTCTCAATTTCATGGGCATCTGTTGTAACATTTCCATTGTTGATTGTCTTCTCTCTTTTGGTTTATTTGGCTAAGGGTTTATTTACTTTTTGTAAATCAAGAGATTCTTTTAAAATATTTTTTCTCTTATTTAGTTGTGAAAGATAGATAGATAGAGAGAGACAGACAGACAGACAGAGAATGGGCATGCCAGGGCCTCTAGCCACTGAAAATGAATTCCAGATGCACATGCCTCCTTGTGCATCTGGCTTTATGTCGGTACTAGGGTATTGAACCTGGGTCCTTTGGCTTTGCTGGTAAACACCTTAGCCATTAAGCTATCTCTTTGGCTAGGGGTGTGTTGATCTGTTTATTTGTTCAAAGAACAAACTGTTTGTTTTGCCAGTTTTTAATTTATTTCATTTCTAATTCATTGATCTCTGCTCTGATCTTGATTATTTCTTTCTGTCTTGTATTTTTGGGTTTGGATTAATCTTGTTTACCCAAAATTTTCATATGGACCTTTAAGTTATTTATTTGAGCTTCATTCTAAGGGCTACCTTCATTGTATCTCATAGATTTTGGAATGTTTTATTTTAATTTTCATTCAGTTATAGGAATTTTTTTGAGGCAAGTCCAACAGACTGGCCTTTTTTAGGAGAGAGAGAGAGAGAGAGAGAATTGGCTTGCCAGGGCCTCCAGTCACTGCAATCGAACTCCAGACATGTGTCATCTTGTGTGCATGTGTGACCTTGCACTCTTGTGTCGCTTTGTGCGCCTGGCTTATATGGGAGCTAGAGACTCAAACACGGGTCCTTAGGCTTCACAGGCAAGCATCCTAATGCCAAGCCATCTTTTTAGCCTGAATTTTTTTGGTGGGGGTATTTTGAGGTAGGGTCTCACTCTATCCCAGGCTGGCCTGAAATTTACACTATGTAATCTCAGGGTGGCCTCGAACTCATGGCAATCCACTTACCTCTGCCTCCCAAGTGCTGGGATTGAAGGCATGCGCCACCATTCCCAGCCTGAATTTTTTGATATCCTTTTTTTTTTTTTATTTCTTCAATGACCTATCCATTGCTCAACAGTGTGTTGTTCAATTTCAAGGTGTTTGTGTATTTTCTGTTGTTTCTCTTATTGTTAATTTCTAGTTTTATGGCACCATGATTTGATATAATTCAAGGAGTTATTTCAATTTTCCTGAATTTTAGTGACTTTCTTTGTGTCCTAGTATGTGATCTATATTAGATAAAGTTCTACAAGCTTCTGAGAAGAATGTGTATTCTGTAGAGTTTGGTGGAATGTTTTATAGGTATCTGTTAAGACCATTTGATCTATGGTGTTGTTTAGCCCAGTTTCTCTATTTTCTGTTTTGATCATCTGTCCATTGGTAATAATAGATAATTAAGTTACTCACTATTATTGTATTGGGATTTATGTCTGACTTTATATCTAGTAGATTTTGCTTTATAAAATTTGGTGCACCTCTGTGTTTGGTATGTAGATGTCTAGGATTGTAATATACTCTGGGTAAATTGTTCCCTTGATCAGTATTAAATTTCCTTCTCTATCTCCTCTGGTTTAAAGTTCATTTTGTCAGATTTTAGTATAGCCACGCCTGTTTGTTTCTTATTTTCATTTACTTGGGATGTCTTTTTCCATCTTGCCTTTGTTTCTTGTGTTACTTGTTTTGCATTGGGGTTTGCTCATTGTGGGATAATCCCTTTGTCTTGTCAAGAGTGTAGTAACAGTGGCTCCACTGGGGACACAGAGAGTGTGGGCCTGAAGTGCTCCTACACCAAACAGGCATCTGTGTACTAGAGAGTGGGGAGGTGGCCACAAACTCACTGGGCCTGGGCTGGTAATGTTCCTGAATTTAAACACATAGTTACCTAATGGCCCAGCAATCAGCTGACAGAAACAGAAAGTTATGCTTACATAAAAATTGAATGTTATTATTTGTAGCAGTTTTATATATAATAGCAAAATGCTGGAAAACGTCCAGATTTCCTTGAATGGGTAACTGTTGCACAATATCCAGTATTTCTATACAGTAGACTATGATTCAGTAATGAAAAAGAATGAGCTATCAATAACATGTGATGGCCTGGGTAGATTTTAATGGCATTATACTTAGTAAAAACAATACATCTCAAAAGGTGATATAATGGACGATTCAATTCATATAACATTTTGTAATGACAAAAACAATAAATTAGGGTTTTGTGGAATAAGGATTGAGTTAATGTACAAATGCAAAGAGTTACCACATGACAACTAGTTTGGTAATGAGCACAGTACTGGAGATGGCTGCACTCATGTATTCTTGGAGTAAAATTTCATAGCACTATTTATTCACACGTATTTGAATACAGGTTATAAAAGCAAAAACTGAAGAAGGTATTTACCAACAGTATTATAACAATGTGAATTTTCTGGATCTTGATATTGTACTGCATCTGCATCCAGTTTTGCTATTGGAGGAAACTGGGTATAGGCCACACAAGACTTTTTGTACATTTATTTAATTATTTACTTATTATTTGTTTATTAGAGAGAGAGAGAGAGAGAGAGTGAAAGAGGCAGCTCTAGAGAGAGAATGGGCAGATCAGAGCCTCTAGCCACTGCAAACACACTCCAGAGGCATGCGCCACCTTGTGCAGCTGGGTGCTGGGTAATTGAACCTAGGTCCTCTGGCTTTACAGGCAAGTGCCTTAACCACAGACTCATCTCTCCAGGCCGTTTGTCCTTTTTTGAAACTACCTGTATAATTATTTCAAATTTAAAAGTTTTACATAAAAGTGAAAGGTTTCAATGCCAAGTATGTGATTTCTATTACAAAATTTTAAACATCTTTGGTGGGGTTAGCAGAGGCGTTATCAATCCCATGTAGTAATAATCATGAAGATTTACTGAGCACTTAGTTTGTGAGACACTGTGATTAGTCTATACTCAGCATATCATGCTATATTCATAAGAAATAGATAGTATTATGTTACCCTTGCTTTACAAATCAGAAAACTGGTAGGCAGAGAAGTTGAGCAACTTGCCCCAGGTTAGAAAGCTGTGACAGGATGGAGGCTTGAATATAAATGTATCTGGCTGCAAAGCTTGTTACTCTAAGCACGAGGTCATCATGGCTACATACCTGGGCACTGTGAGGCCAAAATGAGGTATCACACATCAGTTTTGTAGCTCGTCATTTGGAGCTCAGCCAGTAACCAGTGAGTAACATGCTTTTAGTACCATCATCTTCCTCACTATTATTTGTTAATTGGGTGCTTGGTCTTAGCATCGAGGGACATCTGGTCCCTATACTTATGGGAATGTCTCAGACCCTTATCTGTATAATCATAAAAGTACCTACCACACAAGGTCATTGGAAATGTGGGCTGAAATGAAGGCTGATGATGTATGTGTAAAGCAGTCTGTAAACAGTAAGCTCCCTGCATGCTGTCTGCCCTGCATTTTATTCCATTATGCTCCTACTAGATTGGCAGCTAAAAAGCTTTTTGCCTCTCAGCCATGCCACAATCCACAAGCTCATCACCCTGCTCACTCGCTGTGTGTTTCTATGGCATCAATCACCATAGTTTCTAGCTTCTCTGACGGAAATATTAGGTGAAAGGCAGTTGAACAGAAGGAATCCGTATATTTGATTCACAGAACTCCCTCCTCTCCACCTCGAAGCAGTGTTTAGCCGAGCAGCAGCTGGTCATATATTCATCACTGCCTCATTCATTGCTTCCGGATTCCTTTTGCAAAACTTTAATAAAGCGATGCATTTTTCATTATCTTTTAAGTTTTTCAATAACTGATAGATCTTGCTGAAATCATCTTTGCTCCAGGGATGAAATTTCACAATTGTTACTCCACAGCAGGGTTGGCAAGCTATGACCTGTGGGTCATCTGTTTTTGTATGACCCATAAGCTAAGAGTCTTTTTTACATTGCTTAATGCTAAGGAAAATAAAAGTTTCTTTAAAAAATCATGACATATAAAAATTACATTAAATTCACATTTCAGTGTCTGTAAATAATGTCTTTCATTAAAACACAGCCACTGTCCTCATACATGCAGCACTAACTACTTGTAAAGTTGAAAGTAGTTACTTTTTGGCCCTGCACAGATAAAGCTTCTCACACCTAGCTGTACATGATTAAAGCATCAGTAATCAGTAATAGGTAGGTCTATACTCAACCTAAAGTGAGCTACTAACCCTACACCCCACTCATCTCATTGTCTGCTTTACTCTTCCCAAGCTTGTCTCCCCCTACCACACAGCAGGGAGAAATAGGAATGACTTTTTTTGTTTGTTTCATATTTATATCCCAAGATGTGCCTAGCACTGGGTTTTACTTGAACAAATAATGAATGTGTTTAAAACAATAGAACTGGATTTCCATAGCAACTGAGTTTCATGACTGAAGGTTCACTCTGCAGTCCTTTATATCCAGTCCACTTCATTCAGGGCTGGTCAAATGTAAAGATGGTACAGGTAAAATTATCTTTAAACTCTGTCACAGGAAAATGCAAACATCACATTTCTATTTATTTTTAAATTTTTTAAATTTATTTAAGTAAGAGAAGAGAGATTGAAAGAGATGTAGACAGAATTGGTGCACTGGGGCCTCTTTCCACTGTAAATGAATTCCAGATGTATGTGCCACTTTCTGTGTCTGTCTTTATATGGGTACTGGGAAAATGAACCCAGGATGGCAGGCTTTGAAAGCAAATGCCTTTAACCACTGAGCCATCGTCCCAGCTTCACACTTCTGCTTAAATATGTGTAGTTTTTACTCATGGAGTAAAGAAGGTCTTTCTAAATATGTCACAAAACTCAAAACCATAAAGAAAAAGCAGAAAATTTAATTAGATAAGAATAAAGAATTCCTGCACGGCAATAGGTGATGAACAAGCAGTTCACAGAGGATCAAATCCAAATGGCTGTTGAAGTGTGAAAAAGATGTCCAGCTTCTGTAATAGTAAGAAATGCAAAGTTAAAATCTTCCATGGTATGATTTTCACCTACAATGTTTACAAAATTGAATGCCACATTTAATTGGCAAAGTATGGGGGGAATGAGCATTCTTACACATTGCAGGTAGAAATGTTCATTTTCTGTGTTGGAAAGTACACATACCTTTTTGTCTAACAGTTCCATTTTCAGTAATTTATTCCAAATGTACACTCACATGTATGAAGTGATTTACATGCAAGGTTAGTCATTGTGGTACAAAAACTTATTAGTGTTAAGTGTATAAAATAATGGGCTTTATTATGACATTTTATACAAGTATATGAAGTATTTTGCTCATATTTATCCCACATCACCCTCTCTGATACTCTTTCTCTTTACCTTGTTCTTGTTTTTGTTTTGTTTTGTTTTTTGTTTTCCCAAAATGGTTTCTCTTCTAATTTCATGTCTTAAAAAATCTAGATTGATTGCAGCATTTTTGTACTGGCAAAATATTAGGAGAAAAGAAATGTAAATCAGTAGTTGACTGGTAAATAAATGATGTTAAATCCACACAATCTAATGCTATGCAGCCACACAAAATAACAAGGAAGTGATATACACTCCAGGGAGAGAAAAATAGTAAAAATTTCCATGTTTATTCTTTTGTATATCTTGAGTTTTTGCCATGTGATACATTACCTTCACAAAATAAATTTAATTTTAAATGTGTGTTTATTTCTTATGTCTTTATGGTGGATATTTCAGAGTTTGTTCTATTACTTCTTATGCCTTTTTATTATATATAATATATTATATATATTTATTTTATAATTTCAGTAGTTAATAAACCTAAGATAATTGTCTATTTTAAAGAGTAAGGATTTGTTAATTTAGGGAAGACTGTAGGCTAGTGATTTAAATTTTTTCACACATAAAAATTAACTGATCTTGGATTTGGCCATGAAAAGCAAGATTTGTGGAAATATGAACATATTCTAATTTAGTCACAGGCAATGATGGTAATACACATGGGCAAAAATTCTCACTTATGGTGAATCATTAATTTTGACAATAGAAGTGTAAATAGGACTACAAATAGAATTTCTAATTATTCTATGCCAAATGCATCAGCTAGAGGTTAGTCATGGCACATATTTCTAAGAAGTAATAGTTCCCCCTTATTTTCTACACCCTGCTCAGTGCAAGGATGTCTTGAACACATGAGAATGAAGGTCTCTTCTGCTCCTCTCAGGTTACTTTTGGTTCATCATGTCTTTCCAAACAACCTTGACTTCCAATGTCAAAAAAAAACTGGGATTATGAATGGCTACTTTATAAGCTAGCCAAATTAAAAAAAAAAAAAAAAACCACTTTATTCTCTGTGTGTGTTGTTCCTAGGGGTGGAATTTAAGGTATGTACCTGTGCATATTAAATTAACTTTCATGGTAGTAATCAATGTTACTTACATTAGATTCAGGTCTAACCTCCCTCAAGTTCTGATGGAAACTCAACAATCCAAATAATAGTCTATGTGATTTCAAAGTTGTAGGACTCCTCAATAAGCCTGGCCATCCCACACTGAACCACTTACAGCCACTCTGGTTACTGCCTATTTGTCATTCTGCTTCCGGTATCAGCTTGTGAGCTTAAAAAAAAAGCAACGATGGATGGTGCAGTTTTTCCACACTTTTACCTTCCCCTCTATATTTCTATAAACATTGGCATAGAAAATTGCTCAATCAGTTGTTGGATGAGTGAGTGAATGAATGAATAAGCATCTTTTCCAGCAGTTTTTAAAGCAGGAGTCTTGAACAACTCGGTTGCATAGGTTTCAGGGTAGAAGTGACTGGCAGCGGACAGAGCTATACTTTGCTGTCTCCAACCATTCACTGATCAACTCTACCCTAAGCTGTCCGCTCTACAACTACTGACACACCAAAAAATTCAATATTTTTAATTCCAAAGAATAAACTGGCACTTTGTCTAGACTGTCAGCCTTCGCACTAACTTGTTTTGGTTTGTTAATTTTGTTTTGGTATTTACTCTTTCTTCACTTACTAACATAGTTAAAGCCAATATAGACAACATCCAATAGAAAAACACAAAATTAAGTTAGTTGTATTTTTCTTTTTAAAAAATAAATTTTTATTTATTTGAAGGAGAGAGAGACAGAAAGTGTGTTTATGGGTGTACCAAAGATTCCTGCCATTACAAATGAACTCCAGATGCATGTGCCACTTTGTACATCTGCCTTTATGGAATTTGGGGAATGGAACCCAGGCTATCAGAGTTTGTATGCTCCTTTAACCATTGAGCAATCTCCATAGCCTTAGGTGAATTATCTATGGCTTAAACGTGTTCATTAGTTTAAATGGAAAACAGAGACAATACATTTGAGTACATGTTCCTAACTTGGTATACTGCTTTATTCATTTTCTGCTACAGATCTCTTGCTATCCAATAAACCATGAGGTGGCCACCTGTCATTGTAAGTAAAGTTTTAAGGGAATACAGCCACACCTATCTATCTGCTTATGTGTTGTCCATGTTGTTTTTGCTTTTCACAGCACAGTATCTGTGGCAGGAAGCATATCACCCACAAACCTGAGATAGGCATTAACTGGCTCTTCATAGAAAGTTTGCTGACTCCTATTATTTCTGCATGATTACATGCAAAAAGGATACAGGAAGGGGCATTCACTCAAATGACTAATATTGCATGGAACTTAGGAGTTAAAAGGTGCAGAATATTGTTTCAGCAGAACACACTCAGAGTAACAAGAAAAAGTACATAGTCTCATTTCAGATGACGAGGTAAACCAGGACACGTTTGAAATGTAAGTGTTACAGTGAAGTGCCATCAGGCATGGCACTAAGATCAAGGCAGACTAATATTCACTGTCTTTCATAGAAACAGTCTTGTATTTTCTAGAAGACTATCATTCACTTCAGCTGAGAAATAAATAACTCAGCCGAGACACGGAGATTGAAAGGTGAAAGACCTCTAACTATAAATAATAACAACATTTGGGGCTGGAGAGATGGCTTAGCAGTTAAAGCGCTTGCCTGCAAAGCCAAAGGACCCAGGTTTGACTCCCCAGGACCCACATAAGCCAGATGCACAAGGGGGCTCATGTATCTGTAGTTTGCAGTGTTTGGAGGCCCTGGCACTTTCTCTCAATCTCTCTCTCTCTCTCTCTGCCTATTTCTGTATCTCTCTCTCAAATAAATAAATAAAAATAAAACTTTTTAAAAACAATAACAACATTTGAAACAAAGAGCATTTATATGCCATGTACATGCTTTACCTTGTCTAATGCCCATAAAACCTCTATGAATCTGGGCATGTGAGGCAGTTGAGGTACAGAGCAGTGAAGCAATTTTCCCAAGTCATACAACTAGTAAATCGCAAATTAGAAAAGTCAATCTATGTACTAGGCATTGCAGTCTAGGTTCTTAGATATCCACACTACTTCAGACTGATTTAATTATGACAATATGAAATTCTTGGCCTTGACCTCTCAGGTAGTTCCTACTATAGCATTACAGCTTTACTGGATATTTACATGTACCCAACTGTGGGAATTAGAAGATACTATGGAAGACAAATTGGATCCATTCATTCTCTGAATAATATGTGCCCCAAATGTGTCAATCTATGTTCCTATGTCTAAAGGTAAGCAGTGAATAAAATGGGCAAAACCCCATGCTCTTGTACTATGTGAGTCCTGTTGGAATGCATAATAACAAGAAACATATGTAGTGCACTGTGTAATTTATGTGGGCTGTCTCTTTTAACAGCTCTCATCAGCCCTATTGTACAGATGAGAAAACTGAGACTTATGTTCAGCAGAGTCCATGTGCTATCTGACATTACTCCACTTCCCTTATAAGGACTTTGTAACTGACTCACTGGCTAGCTTACAACTGCAGTGAACTGGTTCAAAAGGAATCACTTACTACTTTATTATTCCCTTTTGCAGTGAAGCTCAAGGGTGATGTGATGAACTTGATCACATCTCAAAAACTGAGCTGACAGGCTAGAACACAAGGATTCCTATCGAAATGATGACCCTTGGACCTCTTGAATAACAAAGGAGATTTTGGGATTGATAGTCCCTCTGGACACTAGAGTTATCACCTTTTGTAATCATACTAACAAAAATAAAATGTCCAGAAACTTCAGGAAGTTAAAAATAAAAAAAAAATCCTGGGGCTGGGAGATGGCTCAGGGGTTAAAAGCACTTGCTTGCAAAGCCTGTTGGCCTGGGTTCAGTTTCTCAATAGCCCACATAAAGCCAGGGGGGCATTCATGTGCAGCAGCAAGAGACTCTGGAACACTTATACAGAGGGAGAGAGAGAAAAAGAGAGAGAGAGGAAGGGAGGGAGGGAGAGAAAGGGAGAGAGACATTTGCAAATAAATAAATAAATAAATAAATAAATAAATAAATAAATAATCCCAAACACTGTCCTACTTGACTTCTACCTGAGGAAGTAAAAGCATGCCTCAGAATGGGAGACAGCTTGCCTTAAGGGTGGAGAAAGCCAAAAAACATACCTGGGCCTTAAGTCTTGAGTTCAAGGTCATCCAAGAATGTATTTGTTCCCCAGAGTACTCTCAATCATATGCTCTCTAACCCAGATCCTCAAAGAACATGTTTTTCCAGTTTACTGTAAAGCAGAGAATCATATATATTTTTGGTAGCAAAACTGCATCAATTCAGAGTCAAATTACTTTGTTATTATTAAATATATGCATTTCCTACTTTGGTAGAACCTGACTACAAAACCCAAAAAGACTTGAGTGTCCCCAAATCCATTCTCAACAGACTTTAAGAGGTCTTAAACTCCTATAACTTGTGTTTATGTAGATGAGGCAGAGCCAAGGTTATATAAAAATCAGTAATTTAGAATATTTCATTGTATCAACTATTGCAGAAATGCTATAACAGTCAGTTGCTGAACAAGGCATCTGTATATGTGCCGGGTTTTGGCTTTATCAATGGTGGGAGAGGAAGAATAAGTCAAGGTTGTATCTAAGCTAGGATTCAGATATACTTATGTTCTTTGGTTTCATTGAGACTGTCAACATGTTGACATATCACTTTACCCAATTTCTCAGCTTCCTACCATCTTCCCTTCATTGCCCCTTTCATATTCTATACCATCTCACACCTCCTCTCCTAGCATTCCTTCCTTACCTCTCCCAGTTCTGGCTTCTTTACTCATCACTCCACTGAGAAAGTTTTGGAATAATTTCACCAGCAGTCTATTTTGTCAAATCCAACACCCTTTAAGGTCCTCAGATTATCTGACCTATTAACAGCATTATAGTGCATTGGCTGTCTACTTCCTTGGTGTCTATGATATCACATTTCCTGGTTTTCTTCCTAATTTGCTGGTTCAGTATTTTTTGTAAGCGCCTATTTTATTGGACCTCTAGACATGAGTATTCAGGGTTTGGAATAGGCTCTCTTTATCTACAGTTCCTCTTTAAGGCAATATTTCCTGGATTCATGGGTTAAAGAACATTTTTTTGAGGTAGTATCTCATTCTAGGCTGACTTGGAACTCACTTGGTAGTCCCAGGCTGGCCTCAAACTCATAGATCCTCCTACCTCTGCCTCCCCAGTGCTAGGATCAAAGGCAAGTGTCACACTAGCAGGACCATTTAAATATTAATGAAAGTTTCTTCTTTAATTCCCCAATGATTATAGTAACAAAATCAAAGAGAATAGAGGACTCTTTTCCTACTGCAAAGCAGAGTACTTTAAGGCCATATTCCAGATGCTACAGGAGATAGTTAGAGCTATGAGATGTCCAGCATAGACTGAGATGTCCAGCAGATGCCTAGAAAGGAAATGGACTTGTTTGTGGGTTCCTTGTGAGACATACTGCAAAGAATTTCAAGATCCTGTGGCAGCTAGAAAGATACAGTTTCTTGTTGGCAATGTGGGTCCATTCATGCTGGCAAAGCAGGAGAAACAATTGATATGATTGAAGCCATCATGTTTCATAAATCATGCTTTTCTGGATGATGGATATGAGAGAGTGTGTGGGGAATCTGTGTCTGACTCTATTCTGCAAAAGCACCTCTACCTACTTGCCTATCACTACTAATACATGCTAATTGCTTTATAATGAGTCTTTACTTGGGAATATACAAAGGAGGTGACCAGTTCCTAAAAAGCAGTTATGGCTCAGTATATTTGCTCTGTTAGTTTGCCAAGGCTTTTGAATAAGTCTGACATAATAATCACACTAAATGAATTTGGTCCTCTCATTTGCTGCATTAGCAATGACTTGGAATTTTAAAAATATTTTTGAGTGTGGGAAGATTCTATACTTTTATTAAGACTGGTTATCTGTACCACACACATTTTCTTTGTATGAAACAGTAATTTTGTCTGACATGAGTCAGTTGTGGTGCTCTTATGTAAGAGTGCAATAGTTAGGGTATCGATCCATTGGGAACAATCCTGGAGTGTAGTAATAGCTCTCTTAAGGCTATAGGACCTTATAAGCTTATTGTATTGGCAAATGAAACAGGTTTTTCCTGCTTAAGTTTAGAATGCCTTCTTCCAAAACCTTTTAGGTATATAAGTAGTGGGGGAAAGTTTGAGCTCATGTTATCAGAAACTTTATATATCCATCATCCCTGGAACCTCTTTTGGGGATAAGAATAAGAAAAAAATAATGGGAACTTGATCAATGGCTGTTCTTTTACAGGTGTCACTTGCAGCACCGAACTTTGAAGTACAGCTGACCAATGACCCTTCTATTTACTTCAGTCTGTGAGGTTTGTGAGTCCCTCAACCACCATAATATTGATCACCTTGAGGGTACTGGAGAGATACCATTTTAAGAAAAAAATAGGAATGAAGATATCAGAAGGAACATAATAAATGATAATCAGGCCCTGTTCCAAATACCTTACATACATTATCTTATTTAATCTTCACAGCATCCTTATAAACAGGTATTCTTTATTTGGAAAGAAGAAACTAAGGCTACATGAAGTGAAATGCCTAGTTTGAGGTCACATGACTGGCATATGTTACAGCCTGAATTCAAATCCAGATTTGTCTTAATCACCCATACTATAGGTAATTACAAGAAATAAAAAGAAAAACTTTAAATGGACAAAATATAAACTATTATACTAAAAGGTCTGAGGATATCAAAAGTCTTCACACTTTTCCCCCTAAATATAACTAAGGAGCTTAGGAAAAGCAGGGGAGGTCATGAGCCTTAGGGGTATAAAGCCTGCTCTTGTCTGGCTACATTATTCCCACCAAGCTGCCCTGAAAGCACTACACTAATGTTCATATTCACATATTAATGATACTCTCACTTCTGGTTAGAGAAGCTTCTCTTTTCAGATGGCGATGACCACTGGAATGATCCAAAAGGCAACATAGTGCTGAGAAGAAGGGATGGAGGAGTGCCTAGCACTGAAACATCTTTGTCACACCCTCCAAGGCTCAGGGCCCATTGCAGAAGAGGGGCCGATAGAATGGAAGAGCCAAGGGAAGGGTACGACTCCTTACAATGCAACTGGCCAGACAAATTGGCCTTGATATCCATGACCTTGCAGTGCCTAGCAATACCTTCACAAGATCCTCAAAATAGCAGAAAAAGATGATAACATCAAATTAAAAGAGAGACTAATAGAGAGAGGGAGGGGATATGATGGAGATTGGAATTCTAAAAGGGTATGGGGGGAGGGGAGGGAAATATCATGCATTTTTTGTATGTAAGTATAGAAGTTGTCAATGAAAAAAATTTAAAAAATCAGCCTATCTCCATTTCTCCACAATCATTCACATTTCCTATTTCCTTTTGCAAGAAGGAGCTTGTGAAATCTTATTTGGGATCTGTGTCCTTAAGATTAGAATCTTGAGGGTGCAGAATTCAGTTTTCCAAAGTATACAATTAATTCTATCCTAATACTACTTTTTGCAGTGATCTGTGGTAAAAGGACCCATCCGCCTCTAGCAACAGCAAGTCATACTGTCTAGTCAGAGTTCTAAAGCCCCACGTGACTGCAAGACACCCTGTCTGAACACATTCCTTGGTGTCTGCTCTCTCCATTCCTTTTGAATTCAGGGAAGCTGGGAAAGGAAAACTGACCAGGCTATGGACCAGAGGTTGTTTTTCATCTCAAGGGCTGGAGGCTAAGATGGGAGTGAGACCAAGCATTCCAAAACAGGAAGAGAGAAATACAAGTCATAATGAGGACTGAATACCAAGTTTAGTAGCTTTCTAGCCACCAACACAAGTGCATCAGAAAATGCCAAGCACCTGGAGAAGAATAGAAAGGAGGATAGAAGCCAATTGAGACGGTTCTGGAGTGATTCTTACCAACATCAGCATGGTCTTCTGAGTGCTGCAATTTTCTTTTCAGCACCGTCTCTCATCTTTACTCCTTTCATGTCACTACATGAACCCAGCAGACATTTCTCACTCCTCTAACCCTTCCCTTATACTGTTCCTTCATATAGGAATGCCATTCCCCTACACTCTGGCCCAAAAATATCAACTCACTTTTTCAAGGATCAACTTAAAAATGTCCTTCCCAATGAAAATTTCCACATCCCCTTCAATTTTAAATTAACTATGACATGCTTAGTGTTATCATAAACTTCATAAATCATGTTAGGTTGAACTCACTTTTCTACTCCCTATATCTTTTGGGGACAGTTTTGTTTTCTTCTTATACACAGGACAGGAACCTTAATCTTTGTTCTATTTCTTTGTCTTTGTGTCCCCGGGGACCAGGAAAGGGCTCTGCATAAAGCGAGGCTTTAAATACATTCTTATTGAATTAAGGAATGACTGGAGAATGAATGCTATAACATATGAGACATTTAGAGGGCAAGAACAAAATATGTCCCCCCCCCACACACATATAATCTTTTTCCCAAAAAGGATTTAATGTGGCTTAAAATTTTTGTATATTTGGATTAGGGAAGTTTTGCAGAGGAGAGCAAGTGAGTGATACTGTTCTAACAACTAAACCCTTAATTTAGAGTGTTAAGAAATTATAAAAACATTTTCAAAGCCTGTTTTCTGCTTTTTCACTCTTGGCAGAAGTGCATAACCCTCAGCAAAACAATGATGCTCCAAACATAAGCTAACAGACATGGTGTCCTTGTACATTATTTTTTGTTGTTGTTGTTGTTGTTCCTTCCACCAACCTAGCTGTTAAAGGACATAGGTGAGAAAGAAATGTCAAGTAGAGATGAAGAAAAGTGTTAAAAAGAAATAAAGTTTCAAGGTAAAAGAGGAAGTAACCTTTGCCCACTGAGATGTGCTATTATATGAGTCAGCTGTCCTTAAATCTAAGGGCCATCAGCTTTTAAAGAGGATTTGGAGAGATTTAGTGCAAGAGACAGGGATAGAGGCATGGGAGAGAGTAAGGGAGTGAGGAAGACAGAGAGGAGGAAGGGAATGAAGGAGAGTGGGAAAATTTATTTGTTTACTTATTTTTTATTTGAGAGAGAGAGAGAGATGAAAATGCCCAGATGAATTGTTAAGAGAATGATAGGAAAACCCAGAAAACCTATCTGAACAGAATGAATTTGGAACTATAAAGATAGAGAAATTACTCTCTTGGCTAGTGCTCTTTGTCAGCCATGGCACAGATTGGCATGGCTGACCGTGGCTTTGGGGTGAAGGGAACTGAGAGCCTGGCAGAGAGACTGAATGTGGGAGCATTACTAATTCTATGTTCTTCCTCACTGAGCTGCCCAGCCATGGACCTTGAAAAGTGATAGCTACCAGAGACATAAAACTTAAAAAAAATAAGAATCATCTCTCCTCCCAATGAAACTAAACGATATATACATTTGTTTAGTTTTTGTTTGAGTCAGGGTCTCATGCATAGCAGGGTGTTCTCAAATGTGCTAAATACTTGAGAATAACCTTGAACTCCTAATCCTCCTACAGTGCTGTGACTACAGGCATGCGCCAATACCCTACTTACCCTCTTTTTAAAAGAAAGATTGACAGTTAAAATACAAACATTAGACTATTTACCTTGGCTTCCTTTTTAAAAGAAAATCCCTGTAAAATGTAGTAATGGTTTATTTAATTTATCAATGTAGAAAATCTTTTCAGAATATATAGAATATCTAAAATTTTTGATTTGTTAATGAACTTTTCTCATTGCCGACAGCTGAAACCAGTCCCCTCCTCCCCAGAAAGACAAGTTACAGCTAATGCTTAAACATTCATCTTCCCTTTCTAATTGCTGTGTAGGAGTGATTCTGTGATTTTGGAAGGAAACTTCAGTGAATAAATGAAAGACTCTCATTTGCTATTTGGAAGTTATAAAAATTACAAGACATCATTCCATTATATTCCCTCATTTCCTTGTCATTGGGAAAGGTTCCAACCTTTCATCATATTAAAAAGCAATTATCAAAATGTTTTATTCCATAATAAGTTTGACTACTAGGAGAGAAAGTATTCAGAAATCAAAATAAGGGGGTTCTTTTTAGCATATAAACAGGTGAGTCAACCCTTCCAATTTGAAAAAGAAAATTGTCAGTGAAAGCTTCCTCTGGAGCCCATCCATTTAGGAGTTTGGTTTCTTCATTTTGATGTTTCTATACTGCCTGATTCCTGCTCAGCCATCCTGAATGCATTATAGATGCTATCCTCTTGATGACTAGGGAAGCTGATGGACTTGGGTTACAGTTTCTACAGAAGTGGGCACACAGCACTATTCACCAACATTAGCTGGGCTTTGTTAGCAAGAATTCAGAGAGAGTGGTCTCCTGCAGTCAGTCACCCAGTAGTAGGCTCTGAAGCCACCATGTGTAGGGCACCATGCTTTTGAGCTGGGAAGCATTACAAAGGGATTTAAAGACATGCTGCCTAACCCCACCATAATAATCCTTAACATTTGTACAGACCCTTACAATTTACAAAGGACTTTCCCCTAGGTTATCGCTTTTATCCTCACAATAACTCAGAGGAGCCAGTAACATGGATCTTCCCAATCCTCATTTGATAAATGAAGAATCCAAAGCTCAGAGAGCTGATGTGCCTTGCCTGAAGTCATGAAGTTAGTTCATAGAACGAAGCAGCCACAGCCAGAGCAGGCTTCCCAGCTCTTTGATGAAGAGTGCATGCTCTTTTACACCCTGCTGCTTCTCCCAGAGCAGCCAGTGGAGGGGGAGGCACAGAAGAGACAGAGCAGAACACATCCTATAGAAACGCAGTAGCTTGAGTGATCAGCAGGAAATGGGCAAAGGAGAAATGGTGAGGTGGCCTGGGATGTCACTCATGGCCACAACTGCTAGACTAGATGGCGCCTTTGTGTGGATTAGAAGAAAAAAAAATGTACTCACCTTTTTTTCTTTTTTCTTTTCTTTTTTTTTTTTTTTTTTTGAAGCAAGGTTTCAATTTTGCCCAGGCTGACCTGGACCTCACTCTGTAGCCCAGGCTGGCCTCAAACTCCTACCTCAGCCTAGGTAGGGATTAAAGGCCTGTGTCACCATGTCTGGCTCAAAAGTACTTACTTTTGAATAGATGCAGACTTGAGGCTGCTTGTAGCTTACAGACCCTTTGTGGGGAGTGGAAAATGTTGGAAGTGTACCTCTTCCTCTCAGTGGATGTGGACAGTCCCTGGGAGGAGGCTTGGATTGCAGTTATAGCTCTTCTCCTTGGCTGGGTATCTTGGTACTAGACCTTTCTACACAGCAGTGCATGGTGGTCCTGATTTCCATGACCAGCCAACTTTAGAATAGGGGAAATTTGGTGGACCTTTGCTACTCAAAGTGTGGCTCCTAAGTTGGTCACAGCCATTTTCACCTAGAGGCCTGTTAGACAGGCAGAATCTGGGCTTCACTTTCAAACCTACTGGCTCCGAATCTGTATCTTCATGAGATTCTCAATGCCTTTGAGAAGCCCTAGGCTACAAACAGAAGATGAGCCAAGAACAGGATTTGTGACAGTTGGAGATAGGTGACTCTAAGGTCACCTTTGAAATGATAAGTGGGTCTGTCTGTTTGGAGAAAGAGGTGCTCTGTCTGGAACTCAGTTTACCACCAACTCTTCCTGACTTATGCTATTAGACACATACCGTTTGAGCCATCTCGGGTGTGCTGACTCCTACCCAGTTCCTGTTCTCAGGAGGATCACAGGCTACAGATAATACAGCACATTCACGTGTATGCAATAAGCACCCCAAAGGTGTATACAAAGTGCTGGAGGAGCACAGAGGAACGTGAACAACTACGCCTGGTATGTGAGTTAAAAAATGAAGAATTAACAGAGAGAAGGATGCTCCTTTGGGCAGAGGTATCTATCTGCTCCACTGAATTATGGACCTTTTGGTGGGGGGGGTTCTGGTGCAGTTTACATGGCCCTCCCCTGCCTCCATCTCAGGCCATAGTTCAGTGACCAATGTGCAGTTGGCACTCAATAAACAGTCAATAATTGAATGATGGGGGATTGGCTGACTGAAAAGCACAAATTGAAAAGAGACAGGCATACAGAGACTAACATGGGAGGTGGAGAGAGCTTATGGGACCCAGAAGTGACATGGTTAAAATCTATATTACATTTAGATTATGGCTAGAGAAACAAGGGAAAGATCTAAGGAATCGAGTATGATGCTAAGATTTCATGTTTGAAAGAAAAATGTAACAATAAGACAGAAGCATTTGAAAAATATGGCTTTGTTAAACATGAATAATCTTTAATAATGAGCTGAGCAAATCTACAATCAGGTCCATTCTCTCCAAATGGGCTGAATGGAGGGCACCGGGAAAGGCTGCTGCTGCTTTTTCCAGCACACTGTGGGGTTCCATTTTGCTTCGGGTGAGAGAATGGGCAGTTTCTTTTTACAAATCCCCGTTGCACAGAACAGGGCAAGAGTTCCCTGAATAAAATTCAGTCATTAGCCTATCTTTTATACTCTACATAATACTTCCAGAGAGGAACAGAGGGAATAGTTCACAGGCTAACAAGCCAGGGACCAACAGGGGCTTATCGAAGCCCTCCTAATGCAACCAAGTATGTTGTGGTCTATCTTCCTCGGGTGTGTAGAATAATTGGCCTGCAGCCTGTGTCTGCCATAGGATGAATATAGATGGCAGTTTCTTCACTATAAGGAAAGCATTTTAGAAAGGCGAGTTAGACTCTGCTCTTCCTTGTAAAAATATTGATGGGCATCCAGGCAGGACTAAAGAATTCACTGAGGTTTGAAGTCAGTAGAGATGGTGGGGTCCAGATGGGAAAGGAGAAACTTCATGTAGAAAATCGATAGGCACTGGACCAAGCCCATGAGACAGAAAGACTTTAAAACATTCTGGAGATACTTTAGAACTAGAGAACTAATGGAACGTGGGTGGTCAGAGACTGAGGAGAATTGAATGACTTAGATTTCTACTTTGAGCAATGGCATAACCTGGGTCCAAGGAGATGAAGGCAGTGCATTTGAGTCTGAATACACTAGGATGGAGGTGTCTATATGTCATCCAGGTATAGATGTCCAGTAAGAGATGGAACTGTAGGTAGAGCTGGAGTGCAGTGGAATTGTCCTGGAGATACAGACATGGACGTTATAAGCTATTATTAATGAAAGCCATGGAAGTGAATTGTCTCCCTCAGAAGCGTATACAGAGAAAGAGAGAGACAGGAAAGACAGAACCTAGGGGAGGAGGTACAAAACAACAAGAAGTGCCATCACTGAAAGGTGGCTAGGAAGCTACTGGAGGAGAGCAGTTTGATGCTGTGTGGGGATATTAACAGGCTATAGAGGACACAGGCAGAAAGGAAATCAGGTTGCTCAGTTAGTAGGTTCCAGGTAATGGCTGCAAGAGCAGTTTCGTGGGTGTAGGGCAGAAAAGAGCTAGATTGCAGGGAAAGGAAGAATGGCTTCAAACTGAAACACTAGACTAGACTATGAGGGATTTTGTGATGGGAGAAAGAATGAAGTGGGAGCCATCTAAGAGAAAGGCACTTTAAGTATGTCAGAGGCTTGGGCCTGTTCAACAATGAGTGACAGATTGGGAGACAAGAAAAGGGGCATTGATGGAGGTAGATCCCTGCTAAGGTGACAGAAAGATACATCTTAAAGAGGAAGAGTACCTTTTGTTTTAAAGCAGGAAGGAATTAACAGATCAGCAAATAACCAAGCTGTAGAATGTGCTGCTTTATAAAACACCCCCCTCAGTAAGAGAAATATTAGTCCCTGGAGAATTAAGAAAGAGGAAAGATGTAATCTAGCTTGACTGTGTTAAAAAATAAGTAATGTGGGGCTGGAGAGATGGCTTAGCGGTTAAGGCGCCTGCCTGCTAAGCCTAAGAACGCTGGTTCCATTCTCCAGCGGTTCCAATCTGCAGGTCCCACGTTTAGCCAGATGCAAAGTGATGCAAGAGTGCAATGCCGCACTTGCCCACAAGGGGGTGCACGCATCTGGATTTCGTTTATAGCAGCTGAGAGACTGCTGGCGTGCCCATCTCTATCTGTCTCCCTCTCCTTCTCTCTCTGTCTGTCTTTCTCTATGTCTCTCTCCAAAAATAAAAAAATAAATAAATAAAGTAATGTGAACAGGTCATGCAAACGTGCCCAATTAACATATGGTACCCCAACAATTATGTGTACCCATACACACTTGGAAGGTTCCAGTTTGCTTTGACTTCCAAACTAAACTCCCTTTAGTTCTACTTAGTTTTTTTACCTTGTAGTTTATGTAATTTTGTTTGTTCACCTTCTTACAAAAGATTATAGAAGGAGTATTGAGTTGGGCAAGATAAAATTCTCAAATCAGTTTATTTCCATACATTTAACATGACAGTTATGGGATGAGAGAAAAGTAAATGGAAGGAAAAAGAGGAAGATAACTTTATGGCCTTGTCACATTGCAGAGATACGCTTGCTAATGGACATGCTTGTCCCATTTTGAGAGAAGACTGTGTTTATGAAAAGGCATTTTTCCTAGGCCTCTGGTAGTGACATATAATTATTACATCTTAGGGAACACAAATGTAATGAATGCAGGAGATGTATTTTTTTTTTAAAGCAAGCCCAATAGACTGGCCTTGTTAATGTGACAGAGAGGGGAGGAGAAAGAGAGAATTGGCCCACCAGGGCCTCCAGCCACTGCAATCGAACTCCAGACTCATGCGCCCCCTTGTGCCCGCATGAGACCTTGTGCACTTGCATCACTGTATGTCTGACTTATGTGGGACCTGGAGAGTGGACCATGAGTCCTTAGGCTTCGCAGGCAAGTACCTTAACCCCTAAGCCATCTCTCCAGGCCAGGGAATGTGTTCTTTAGAGGTCATTGAGTGAGATGTGTTTGAGGTGTACCACAGCAAAACTTATTCTGAGATTGTTTTTGGTCCCCATAATGAATCATCTGTTGGTCTGAGACATTAAAAACAATATGATTATAAAAGGCATTGGACTATACTTTTAATTCTAGGGTAAACATTATGAAAATAACTGCCATTTACCGAGCACCTACTGTGTGATACACACATTACTTATGTTATCACAGTATTCAAGGACTTTTGAATCAGCTTTAATGTTTCCATAACCTGAAGAGATAAGCATTGCTTTTCATAGAGGAGAAAACTGAAGCTTCTCACAGCTACTACCCCAGCTCTTTGTTCCTTTTCTTAGCAGTCATCACCAAATAATTGTCTTTACCTTTCAGTGATATAGTGAAATAGTCCTGTAATATTGATAACTGAAAAAAGCAAGGCACCAAACTGCATATTTGTAATCACTTTAGGGAAAATCGAACAGAAAAGACAGAAGTAAAAGTCAATAGATTTCCCCCCTGGAATGTGGCATTATGAGTAACGTTAGTATTCTTTCTACTTTGTTATAAATTTACCAAATTGTCAACAATGTTTGTGAATTACTTTCATTTTCTTTTTTTGGAGTGGGGGAGTGGGTTTCCAAGGTAGGGTCTCATTCTAGCCCAGGCTAGCCTTGAACTCACAGTGATCCTCCTGGGATTAAAGGTGTGTGCCACACCACCTGATTATGGATTACTTTTCTATTAAAAAAATGCAGGGCTGGAGAACTTGCTTAGCATTTAAGGTGTTTGCCTGCAAAGCCAAAGGACCCAGGTTCAGTTCCCTAGAACCCACGTAAGCCAGATGCACAAGGGGGCGCATACATCTGGAGTTCATTTGTAGTGGCTGGAGGCCCTGGTGAGCCCATTCTTTCTGTTTCTGTCAAATAAATAAGTAAATTTAAAAAAACAAATGCAAAAACTACATGAGTGCTGGAGATAGTGGTTCAGTGGGTAAGATCACTTCTTGCAGAAATATGAAAGCCTGAAATAACCTGAATTTGATTCCCTAGCACCCACATAAGTAGTTGGATGTGGCAGTCAATGTCTGTAACGTCAGTCCTATAGTAACCAGAAACCAGAGAATGGCTGGGGCTTCCAAAAATGGCAAGCTCCAGAATCAATAAGAGACTCCATCTCAAGGAAACATGAGAACAAGTGATAGAGGGGGACACCTGATATTCTCCTTTGACCTCCATATGTGCATGAGGCATGGACATTTGCACACCACATACACCACACAGAACATATACTCACATGAAAATAATAGACATTAAAATAAAATGGTGACAAACTAGGAATAGAAAAAGAGGGGGAGGGACAATAATGGGTAATGAGGGGCATACATGATAAAATACATTATATTCATGTGTGAAATTATAAAAAAAAATAAATAAATAATACATAAAACGAATTGTCTTTACTTCCTGTGTCCAATACATTCTTAAAGTCATTCCAATTGTGTCCTTGACTCTGCCACCACACAAAGCCTGTTAATGCTGTGTCAGCAGTCACCTCATATTCTCAGTCCATAAGTCTGTTCTCAGTTTGCATCTTCCTCTGCCCAGCAGCAGCATTTAAGACAGTGGGTCACTCTCTCCTTCTTAAGTACTTTCTTCCCTGAGTTTCAGGACACTATCCTTGTATGACTATCCTCCAGCTTCACTACTCACCCTTTGGTCTCCGTTGTTGCTTGTACCTCGTCTTTGATATCACGAATCAGTCAGTGGACCTTTTCACTATCTCCATTGTCCTCCAGGTGGCCTCATCTGCTCTTTTCACTATTTTGAAGGCCTTCTACATAACAGTGACTTCCAAATTTATGTTCCAGCTAGAACTTAAACCTTTATTTCAAACCTCAGTATCAAATTTCTTATTCAACATTATTTCCATGTGGATTTCTAATAGAAATATCCATGCTCTTGATCTTTCTCCATAATTAAAACCTAATAAAAATTGTATACAGGAGGCACATGCCTGTGGGTCCCCACCTGCTGCTTCTGGCTAGCCGCCCTGGAAGTTTTGACTATGTTGCTGCTGTCCAATGTTCAGCAGGCTTCTTCCCCACTGGAGGCTGGAGCCACCTGGATTCTGGGTCAGATCTGAGGGATCTCGGCTGTCCACAATGGGTGGAAAGGGAAGACATCCTTAGGGACCACCTTGTGAAAGATACTGTCTCCTGGAGCTTGCTGAGTGCCCAAGTTGAGGAATGGAGCTTGCCTGCCTGATCTGTACTAGTGACCACCTAGCTGGGACCCAAAGAATGCTGCTGCAATACCCAGAAGACTAGAGGGAAGGGTGTTCCAAGCAATGATAAATGTGGGCAAAGGTCCTGCCATAATAGAGAAAGTAAGGCTCGAGGAACTGGTTTGTTTTAGGGAAGCAGCAGGTGTGCAGCCCCAGAGGGATGCAACATGCTCAAAAAAATGACATCAAGTTAAAAGAGAGATTAACGGAGAGAGGGATGGGATATGATGGAGTTCTAAAGTGGAATGGGGGGAGGGGAGGGAAATATCATGTGTTTTTTGTATGTAAGTATAGAAGTTGTCAATAAAAATAATAATAAAAAAGAAAACTAAATAAATTGATCTTGTAAGAAAAAAAGTATACATATAGCATAACAGCACTTGGAATAAGTGGTAAATTAATAAATTATGCACTTGTGATTTGTAGTGCATACTTTGTCAGTTTTACAGTTAGAATCTTGCTAATTTATAATATTTTAAATATTATACGTTTGTTCAGACTAAAACTATGCGATTCTACTTGATCTTAGCCAAAAGGCTTTGAAGTGATAAGTGGTTATCTTGGCGTCATTCTTCATGCCTTTCTTCTTCTCCTTCATGATACCCACTCTCTGATGAAATCGTGGTTCATTCACCTTGAACATATACCCAGAACCCAACCATTCCTCACTACTACCTCCTTGTTCCTTGATCTCACCTTGATGCTTCTGTTGACCATGTGTAGTCATGTGGCTAGTTCTTTTCCCCTTTCTTAAATGTCGCCCTCTCAACAAAGTCTACCCTGATCACCTTATTTAATATTACAACTCGCATTCTCTCTATAGTGACCTCACATCTCAGCACCTTGCTTAACTTTTCCTTTGGTGCCTGGTAATTACCACTTGATAAGCCTATCACATAATCTACTTACTTATTATGTCAATTATTTGTTGTTTATTACCTCTTATTAGAATATAAGCCTCAGGAAGACAAGAGATTTTCATCTGCTTTGTTCACTTTGCTATCCTAAGCACCTAGAGCAATGCATATCATACAGAATAACCATTAATGTTTTGTTGGATGGAATTAGACAGCTTAAGTATCTTGCCAATTTGGTTGGTTACACAGTGAGAGGTTTAATATCAGACTCTTATCTCTTTGATACCAAGATCCATGCCCTCGCTGATTACATCATACTGCTTCCCATTGCAGGAGGGAGCCCTGGTTCTCGGAAGGTGTGCATGAAACTCTTGTTGTGTAAGAATTCAATGCATTGTTACAAGAAAGCATACTGTTATAATGATGAATTTTCAAACATTGGGTTCAGCAGGTCATGCAATATAATACAGAGGTCAAATTGTTGTAAGAGGAAAGAGGTCTGGGACAGTATGGAACAAGTTGCCAAGGTTTGTGGAAGGAAAATGAGCCAATATTCAATGGCTATGAAGTATTAGTTATGCCATATGGAAAAGTGTTAGAAATCTATAGTACATTATCAATATGGTATCATGCACTTCAAAAATTTATTAAGAAGGCAGATCTCATATTAGATGTCCTTACAACAAAATGGAGACACTGGGAAACCTGCAGGGTCTTGGATCTGTCCACTACCTTAAGTGTGGTGATGTTATCATAGATGTTTGCATATATTTCACTGAAATACACTGGACACAGTAAATATATGCTATTCTTTGTATACAAATTATATGTCAATAAAGCTTTTAAATTTTGGGTTTTTTTTTAAGGTGGATTCTCACTCTAGTCCAGGCTGACCTGGAGTTCATTATGTAGTCTCAGGGTGGCCTTGAACTCATGGTAATCCTCCTATCTCTGCCTCCTAAATGCTGGGATTAAAAGCATGCACCACCACCCCCGGCCTAATTTAAAAAATTTTAATACATACAAATGAGTGTCACAGAACACTGTCATATAGGTATCATAAAAAAGACTGGCTATTCATTGGACTCATGAGGATATCAGTTTGTTTTCTGTGGCTGGAGGCCTTGGTGCACCTATTCTGTCTTGTCTGTCTCTTCTCTCTATCTTTCCCTGCTTGCAAATAAATAAATTAATTTTAAAAATAGAACCAAAGTTCCTATAGGATCCAGCAATCCCACTCCTGTGTATATGTCTAACAGAAATGAAATCAGCATGTCAAAGATTCACCATGTCAATTGGTTCATTTAAACTCCCTGTTTGTAGTAGTGTTGTTTAGAACTGCCAAGATTTGGAAACAGCCTCAGTGTCTGCTGATAGATGGAGAATGAACCTGTTACCTATGTGCACAATGCAAAGCTATTCAGCCTTGAAATGAAGAAAGCCATGTTCTTCATGGCAACATGGATGAATCTAATGGATATTATTTAAGCAATATAAGCCCGATGTAGCAAAAGCACTGCAGAATACTATTTATATGTAGGATCCAAAAATGCAACTAACAAAAATAGAAAACCAAAAGAGTCGTGCCAGGAGTTGAGGGTACAAATTTCCAGTTACAGGTTGAATAAGTTTTGAAGATCTGCTGTATGCTGACTGAAGTTAACGATACTGTACTGCGTACTTGAAATTTGATAAAGGACTACTGTCTTAAGTATTCTCAGCACATGAAGAAATCAACTATGTGAGGTAATGAGATATTTTAATTTAATGAGGTAATTTAATTATTATGGTGATCATCTCACAATGTAAATATGTATTAAAACATCATGGTTCACACCTGAAATATACAATGTTTGCCAATTTTACATTACTATAGCTGGTGAGGGGGCAGCCTTTGTAACATCCCCATTCTCCTATAGCTCTGATCCTGAGTCAGCCTATTACTCTATGCTGAAGATAAATATGTTGCCTACAAGAAAGTCTACAAGAGGTTAGGAAAGCATTTTGATTCATTTATTTATTTCTGTATTTAGTTCGTGCCTTATGTGCAGTGGGTTGAATTCATCAAACTCAGCTCATGGTGCATTTATCATCATTGGTATCTTGTTTAACTTATTTATTCCCTGTCATCTTCATACTTCACTCAAAAATCTCCTTGCTCACTCATTAGCATCCTGTATCTGCTGCTTAATTATTCTATTTTATTTGTCTATGTTCTTACTAAAAAATGCATTGTAATTTTAAGTGAGTCTTTTTAATTCCTGTAAATTAAATATTGTGTGAATATATACATTCCTTGTATTTCTTGCTAGTACTATTTTTAATCCATCACCATGATTTAAAAATCTATGTGTTCCTCTATGTACTACAAATCCCTTGTTTCCAATTGCTGTGGACTACTCCAAAATGTGCATCCACCACACTTTGCCTCTCCACTCTCTTGGTGATGGATGCCAGATTGTCAGCAACAACCTGTCACCATAAATAATGCTGCAACGAGAAGCATTCCAATAGAGAAAGGAATTGTAGGTGAGAGTGTGAGAAGCAGCTGCTTCTAAGCGGTGACTAGAATGATGAAGTGGTACTGTTAGGGTCTCTTCTGGCTCCTGTGTGCTACAGAGCCTTGGGTAATGGGATTCCATCCAAATGCTTCAGCTGGGGCAGTAAGAAGAAGCTGGGCTCCTGTGGTGCCAACTCATTATGTTAGTTAATTCACTGAATTAACTAGTTAGGGGTTGTTGTCGTTGTTGTTGGTGGTGGTGGTGGGGTGTGTGTGTGTGTGTGTTTGTGTGTGTGCTTGTGTGTGCTTTGGAGACAAGCTCTTACTCTGTAGCTCAGGCTGTCCTTGAACTCACTATGGAGCCCATTCTGTGCTCAAGCTTGTGTAAATTCTTCTACCTCAGCTTCCTGAGTGCTGGGTTTAAAGGTGTAAGCCCACCATGTGTGGCTTAACAATTAATTGCGTCAGTTAACTCAGTTGACAGGGGATTTGCCATGGTTTAGGTGCTCTGTAACTGCCCGCACTTCCAGGAAACGACACCCCCTCATACATAAATAATATGAACCATGGTCTCTAGACTCAAGAAAATCTTTAAGGAAGCCTACAATTCTGTTTTCCTGTTTCGGTCTTCCTTGTGTTTGTCATGGCAGCTATTTTAAATCTTCTCCATCTCATTACTACACTCACCACTCTCAGCAGGTTACCTCACCTCCTATTTCATAGAGAAAATAGAAGCTATCAAATGACACTCCCTGAAATTCCTATCACCCAATCTATAAATTTGCCTATGTGGACACCCACCCTTGCCTCCTTCTTGTTACAATGGGGTGCCTACCTTCTGGTGAAGGGGAATCCTGCCATCTGCAATGTGCATGCCAACTCCCATTCTCTGCTCTGCTGGCTGAATTCTATCCCCACTCAAGATGCTCATCTCTGTCTGTACTAACTACTTCTCATAATCTGTAAAATTGCTCAGGGAAACTCATCATACTGTGTATTTTCTTAACAGAGAATTTTTAAAGTACAGAACTTATGAATCCCTGCTATCAAAATTAAAGAAATACAAAAGTGTATAAAACAAAAAATGAAGCTTCATCAATACCTCTTTCCAGATGTAAATGTTTATCAATAATGAAATGTGCATTCTTGTAGATTTTTGAATATAAATATATATATATATATAAGGATATGCATACATACATTTTATTTTTACATCTACTTTTCATGCTATGAACCATAATGCAAATTCATTTTTATGAAGAAAATACATTGTGGCTATCTTTGAATTATTAATTATATTGGCATAACTCAGTCTTTTTGTTGGCTGTGTATTATTACTCCCTGCTATGCACAGTCTACATTTCATTAACAACTCTGACACTGAAGCATGGTTAATTCATTCCCAGTTCCATTTCCCGATTTCACTATTTCAGGGTTGCAATGAATGCCCTTTCCCACTAATCTTTTGATCCTTGTGTTAGGATACAATTCTAGAAGTGGGATTTCTGAGCTAAGCACATATACATTTAAGTCTACATAGACACTGCTAAAATGCCCTTAAAAATCTGTATGGGGGCCGGGTGTGGTGGCACATGCCTTTAATCCCAGCACTTGGGAGGCGGAGGTAGGAGGATCGCCATGAGTTCGAGGACACCCTGAGACTACATAGTGAGTTCCAGGTCAGCCTGGGCTAGACTGAGAAGCTACCTCGAAAAACCAAAAAAGAAAAATCTGTATGGGTTTCCCCCTCTATTTTTCAATAAAGAGACAATTATATATGTTAATGTAATTATTATTGTGTAATTGGATGAGCTTTTAGTTATGCATATACATGTGCAACCACCATCTACATAAAGATATATACCATTTCCATCACCCCAGAAGCTTCCCACCTGAGCCTATTCCAGTATATATCTCTTCCCCAGAGATCACCACTATTCTGACTTATATAATCACTGTTTTACCTATTCATATGAATGAAATCATACAAAATATACTCTTTATTGTCTAGCTCCTTTGGCATATTTTATATTTATTCATTTTGTATATATCCATAGTTTATTTTTACTGTTATGCATTATTCCATTATAAGCATATCTCATAATTTATTTTTTGTTTTTATTTATTTATTTGCAAGCAAAGAGAGATAGAGAGAAGAGAGATAGACAGAAAGAGAATGGGTGCACCAGGAACTCCAGCAGCTGCAAATGAACTCCGGATGCATATGCCCCTTTGTGTATCTGGCTTTATGTGGGTACTGGGGAATAGAACCCGGGTCCTTAGGCTTTGCAGGCAAGTTCCTTAACCACTTAGCCATCTCTCCGGCCCCTTCTATCATATTTTTAAATTTTTTGTTTATTTTTACTTACTTATTTGAGAGCGACAGACAGAGAGAGAGAGAAAGAGGCAGAGAGAGAGAGAGAGAGAGAGAGAGAGAGAGAAGAGGAGCACCAGGGCCTCCAGCCACTGCAAATGAACTCCAGATGCATGCACCACCTTGTGCATCTGCCTCACGTGGGTACTGGGGAATAAAGCCTCTAACCAGGGTTCTTGGGCTTCACAAGCAAGCACTTAACTGCTAAGCCATCTCTTCAGCCTAATCTCATATTTTGTTTTTATCCTTTCACCTGTTGATGATCATTTGGGCTGTTCCTCTAGGCTATTATGAATAAATTAACAGTGACCATTTTGTACAAATATTTTTGTGGACCCATGAGGGTGCATCCTTAAAGAGTAGAAGTTTTGTATCATGGAATTTTATTTTATTTTTTAATTTGAGAGAGACAGAGAAAGAATGGGCACACTAGGGCCTCTCAGCCACTGTGAACAAACTCCAGACATGTGAGGCCCCTTGTGCTCAGGTGGGACATTGCACACTTGTGTCACTTTTGTGTCTGGCTAAACATGGGACCTGGAGATTCTAACGGGTGTTCTTAGGCTTTGCAGGCAGGCACCTTAACTTCTAAGCCATCTCTCCAGCCCTCATGGAATTTTATTAGAAGCTACAGAGAAGGTTTACAATTATGATATACCTGCTGGTCTTCTACCACTTATGTAACAATGGTGTATGAAAATCTCACACACTGTATTGTCACTGCACATTTAATTGTCTGCTTCCCACACAATTGTAGGAATCACATCTATCTTTCTCAGTGCCTCAAGCATTGTAATTGCTCGGTAAATAGTTCTAGAATTGGATTAATAATTAAATAGCTACCGTTGGTTGTATCTAAAGGTCTCTTGCATGCAACTTAAAGAGTTCATATATGTTAATTTGCAGAATTTGTTATACATACTAATGTTTTATCACCTCAAGTATAGTGCCAGTTTCTTAAGGGTAGAACAGTGGCTTGTACAACTTTATAACCCTCTCTATGGGGTTCAGCATATTTCTGGGCACAGAGTAGTTTCTGTAGCGATCAGCGTGCTATACTTGATTAGTTAAAAGATTCAAAGAAAATCAAACTTCACTGAAACCTTTCCTGCTCACATTTCTGGACCGGGGTCTACAGGATGCAGAAGAAGACAGAGCTCATTTCGTTCTCCTCCCCAGTTGCACAGTCACCAGCCCTAAAGCTAGGAAACAGTCCCTCAACTTCAACTCCACGTGCTGATTTCTTAGATCCACTGAAGACCCATATGGTTTCATCTGGAGAAGTATGTTTCTCTATAATGTATGTGTCTCTACTCCTGAAAGAGCCACTGAATGAAATTTTGATGTTGTCTGTTTCACTAGGTCTTTCTTCTTTCCCTGTAACTGCCTCTAAGGTTTCTATTCCTCAGAGAATTTGGGAGGTGAGGATTCAAAAAGAATTTTTCTTACATTAACTAAATCTTCATCAAAATTCACTACAAGTCAGATTCATTTCCATTTCTAGTCCCACTGCTGCCCACAACCAAGTGAGCGTGATAGATGAGTTGGCTAACATTTTGAAGGTGAAAGCTCTATCTATTAATCTCACCTTCTATCTACCTTCTTTCCTGATTTGGGTGCTTTTACCCAATTAATGTAATACATCTCTAAGTTTTCCTCCACATACATGTATATCATGTTAGAGGTAAGCAAAAGTCCTCAACTTTGTTTTTATTATGAACACTAGGTTAATATAAGTAAGTCTTTTATTTGTTATTGTTGTTTTCAGAGGAAGGGTCTCACTCTGGCTCAGGCTGATCTAGAATTTACTATATAGTCTCAGACTGGCCTCAAACTCACAGTGATCTTCCAGCTTCTCTCCCCCATGTGCTGGGATTAAAGGTGTGCACCACCATGCCCAGCATAAGTAAATCTTAAAAAAACTTAAGAATTGGCCAGTCCAAATTTTCATTTAATTTTCATAGTTATTTGCATAGGACTACATTTCAAGAACCGTCTGCACGTTCCATATTAACTTAGATGGCAGGTGTTTTCAATATTTGAAGTTACTATTTATTGATTTATTTTGGACCTATTTTATTTGTTTGCTTGTTTGTTTGTTTGCAGTACTGAGGATCAAAGCTGGGGTTTTACACTTTGACTCTACCAGGTCTAAGTAGCGCTGGTTGTCCTGGACCTTGGTATGTAATCAGGGTTGGCCTTGAACTTGCTCTGTAGTGCAGACAGACTTTGAACTCATGATCCTCTTGCCTCCTGTATTCTTGAATTACATACCTATATCACTACACCTAAACTGAGTTCATTTCAATATACCACACTAGAGTTCTTCAATGTGGGGCCCTAAGTGCCACCTGCCCCCCACTTTTCTATGAATCTCATTTTGTGAGTATCCTGCCATTATCACAGTAGGATGGAAAACGTAAGTACTCCTCCTAGATTTCCATCTCAGAGAAGCCTTTCCTAATAAAATCTGCAGGATTTTAAAAGTTGAGGGCCTGAAACTGCCTGAGTTTGAATCTCCACTTCCCATGTGAACAGCTGCGTGTGGTCACATGCTGGCCTGTAACTCCAGTCCAAGAAGGGGGAACCAAGACCAGAGAATCACCGAGGCTCATGAAAAACAGCAAACCCTGGTATCAGTAATTCACTCAGGCTTCAGCAAGAATGGGTGGAAGAGAGATGGAACAGGACCTTTCATGTTTGGCTTTGGCCATTGTCCCCACCACAGGTAAGCTCATAGAGCATTCATTGCAAAGGCCCATATATGTGTATACAACACACACACACACACACACACACACACACACACACACCCCATATTACATACACACAAGCATAAAATTTTGGGGTCAATATAACATATACTGTCAAACATGTAGGGGAATCAATGTTATGGTGATCCTCCTGCCTCTGCCCCATGAGTGCTGAGATTACTAGTGTGTGCCTGGCTGAGGTCGCTGTTTCTAACAGCATTCTCCTCAAGCACACTGGGAAGCTGA
The DNA here is from genome assembly GCA_036365145.1 of Orientallactaga sibirica. Lineage (NCBI taxonomy): Eukaryota > Metazoa > Chordata > Mammalia > Rodentia > Dipodidae > Orientallactaga > Orientallactaga sibirica. The sequence goes on along the minus strand of JAEOAD010001318.1, from coordinate 1,111,930 downwards.
TCTTGAGCTCTCTCAAAACTTTTTGCTTCACCTCAGCCTTGTGTAAAACAAGTGACGCTATGCATGAGATATGAGCGTGAGGGTGAGGCAAAACTCCCTTTCTAAGCACTGTTGCATCCTCCCTGAAGAAGTATGTTACTGAGCTAGCCATCATTCAAACCAAATATATTGAAAATTAGATTGTGTGTAGTAGATGTACTGTATATACTCAACCCTGAGATAAGAAAACCTAGGTTTGGAAAATTTCTTCATTGTTTTCATATACTCAGTAGCTCAGACATTTTTTTATTTTTGAATAGATAAGGAAGACTTTATTTAGGACTACTACAAGGGGAGGTCAAAGTAACAGCACTGAAAGAGAGAACTTAAACTCAATGATGTTGAAAGAACAGGTGGGAGGGCTTAAAGTGCTGAGATGAGCTAGAGAAAAATCATTGGAGGGAATTATGGGACAGAGTATCAGTGTGATTCAGCCGTCTCTGTTTGCAAAACAGCACTTATAGAAGTTAGGTTCCTACTTTGCTACAGAGACTAGGAGATAGAGACAATAGCTTTCCTGATTCCTTTCCAAGGGATGCCTACTAATGCCTTTAAAAAGACATTCCTGCCAGCTAGGGTGTGGTCACACAAATGCCTGAAATGCCAGCACTTTGGAGGTTGAAGTAGGAGAATCGAGAGTTCTAGAGCAGCCTGGGTTACACAGTGAGAGTATGTCTCCAAAACACAAGGGCTATGGATATAAATCAGCAGAAGAGCACTTGCCTAGTATACACAAAGCCTTGAGTTCCATCCCCAGCACCACAAAATAAATAAATGAATGAAAAATATAAATAAATATCTTAAATATGTAACACTTGCTGGAGACTGGGAGAGGATTTATATCTTGATGGAGCAGAGAAATAATTAACAATTCCAAGTGTTCTATACTAAATGGCCTAAAAAATGTCAGGAGGTATTATCAGGAAGAAATCTATCTAAATTTTCCTCAAGCTGAGGGGACTTAAATAAATTGTCAGCATACAGGTTTCATTACAGTATTTCCCATCCCCATACCTTTCCCCTATCTTAACCTCTTTCTAATTTCATATCTATTCCTTATGTTTCATACCTGATTCCTTATGTTCTGCTCCCTCTCATCACCCCTTTATGCTCTCTTGTGGTTCCCTGTCTCAACTCATTGCCTATACTGTGTCACATCTCCATATTTACTTACTTCAAACATTAAAACTTAGGATCCACATATGACAGAGAATATATGATTTTGTCTTTCTGTGCTGGGGTTACTTAGCATATTTTTTCCAATTCCATCCATTTTCCTGCAAATTTCATAACTTCATTTTTATTTACAGATGAGTAAAACACCATTGTGTACATGTACCACATATTCCTTATCCAAATGGTGATGAGGTTGTGGGGAAAGGGGAACTCTTATTCACTGTTCATGAGAGTGTAAACTGATGCAGCTGCTATGGAAATCAATGTAAAGGTTTTGCAAAAAGCTAGAAATTAAGCTACCATATGACCCAGCTATATTAGTCCAGGGCATATACCCAAAGGACCCTATATCCTGCCATAGAGATACATGTACATCCAAGTTCATTAAGGAGACTTTTTTCAAATATTTTATTTTTATTTATTTATTTCAGAGAGAGAGAGAAAGACAGACAGAGAATGTGTGTGCCAGGGCCTCCAGCCACTGCAAACAAACTCCAGATGCATTTGGCTTATGTGGGTCCTGGTGAAACGAACCGAGGGCCTATGGCTTTGCAGGCAAATGCCTTAACCACTAAGCCATCTCTCCAGCTCTCATTAAGGAAACTTTTTAAAAAAATCTTTTTTTTTAATTAAGGTAAAACTTTGTATGGATACGAGTTGCCCTCCTCCCTGCCCCCACTCCACTGAGGGCTCTCCTTAGTGGGATTGCTGGTATTCACCATGGAGTTGTGGGTTCTGAGTCGTGAGAGCAGCAGTCAGTCATTGTTGGGGGAAGCAATGCCTCTGAATATTCCATCCTACTCTGAGGCTATTACATTCTTTCGACTCCCTCTTCCACAAAATTCCCTGAGCCTTGGTGGGTGTGCTCTCAGTCTACTTTAGTGTTGAGCTCTCAGCAGCTTCTAGATTTCTGCTTTGATGCATTTTGAGTATCCTCAGAGTTTGTCTCCATCACCCTGACACAGGTTGTCAGGCTCACCAAGGAAGCAGCATTTTTGCTCATCTCACCAATTCTTTTGTGTTTTCACCTGGGCCCTAGCTACTGATAGATTTTGTTGTCCTTGGTTCTCTCTGCTTTTTAATATTTTATTTAATTACTAGTTTTGAGTGAGAGAGAGGCAATGAGAAAGAGAGAGAGAGAGTACATTAAGGCCCCTGGCACCACAAACAAACTCCAGATGAATGTGCAACCTTGTGCAGCTGGCTTATATGGATACTGGGGAATAAAAACTGGAGCTTAGGCATTAAGGGGAAGCACCTTAACCACTAAGTAATCTCTCCAGCCCCATTAAAAAGACTTTTAAGATCACCTTTGATCAAACTTATCAAGTGAGGGCAAGTTTCAATATGAATTAACTCCTATGTTGTAATTAATTTTCCCATTTTTTTACTGACAACTTTATTGTATGAATATATTACAAATTATTCAAATTATCATTAGGTTATGCTTATATCTCCCCTCCTATGCCCCCATTCCACTGAAAGCTCTCATCAGTGAGGTTATTGGTAGCATTGTGGAGTCATGAATGCGCCAGTCAGTTCATGTTCAGATGACAGAGCCCCACAGTACACCTTCCCACTCTGTGGTTCTTCAATTATTTCTTGGCCTTTTTCTGCGAAGTTCCCTCAGCCTTGGAGAGTGTGTTATAAGTCTTCGTTAGTGTTGAGTTCTCAGGAACCTCTAATTTTCTGCTTTGGTGAGCTTTGAATCTCCTCAGTGTCTACTGCCATCTCTCCAGAAGAGGTTCTCGGGCTAGTTATGCGAGCACTGTGTGTCCCATTAGCTGAAACTTTATTTCATTTAACTATTCTGGGTTTAGGCTAATTGATTAAGTCTACAGTGTACCCAGCTATTTCTTTTTTTTAATTAAAAAAAATTATTTTATTTATTTTTGGAGAGAGACACAGAGAAAGATAGACAGAGAGGAGAAGGAGGCAGAGATGGATGCGCCAGCAGTCTCTCAGCTGCTGTGAACGAACTCCAGATGTGTGCTCCCCCTTGTGGGAAAGTGCAGCATTGCGCCCTTGCTCACTTTGCATCTGGCGAAACTTGGGACCTGGAGATTGGAACTGCTGGAGATTGGAACCAGCGTTCTTAGGCTTAGCAGGCAGGCGCCTTAACCGCTAAGCCATCTCTCCAGCCCTACCCAGCTATTTCTATTTATAGACTATTTTGCCCTACATTGAGGTTTATCTGGGCACTTAACTTGCCCACTCATTTGTTGATTTGAGTAGAAAGTGCCTCTGTAGAAAATATTTTACTTTAGGGCTGGAGAGCTGGCTTAATGGTTAAGACACCTGCCTGCAAAGCCTAAGAGCACTTGTTCAAATCTCCAGGTCCCACATTAGGCAGATGCAAAAGTGATGCAAGCACGCAATGTTGCACATTCACACAAGGCGGGCACAGGCATCTAGAGTTCATTCACAGTGGCTAAAAGGCCCTGGCATGCCCATTCTCTCTCTGCCTCTTCTTCTCTCTTCTCTCTCTCACTCTCTCTCTCTCTCAAATAAAAAAAATTAGTTTATGATTTGGAATAACAATAATATTTATCAAGTAACCTCCTAATATGACTCCTTCTGCTTCTTATGAAAATTCCAAAGACTCTGAAGAGATGACAGTTCCCCACAATTCCAGATAAGTAGGGGGAAATAGAATCTATTCACTGACCAAATGTGTCTGGAATTGGTGAAAATAATTAGTGTTCTTAACATGTGCCCCTTCATGTAAACATAGACTAAGAGAAGATAAAATGCTGTGATATACCTTACTAACTGTCACAGGCCCCCAAACTGTGAGGCTATGGGAAAAAATCCAGTAACCTTCCTTCTTGCAGAAATACTGCTTTTTGAGGTAGTATAAACACCATTTTCCCCATTCTTTTCCTCAATTCACAATTTTAGACCATTAATTCCCTCATGTTTATCCTGACATCCATGTGACAAATATTTATGTAGAGTACCTATAAAATGGCAGACCTTGCTATTATAAATTTAATCCATTTTGTTTATTTTGTATAACCAATAGAGGTATAATAAGAACATTTTCCATTGTTCCAGACTATTTGTGTTCCTTATAGGTATGAAGGTGAGGACCATGTACATATCAATTGACCATGAGCAGAGATTGTTGAAGATATACAACTCAAGAGTTGCCTTCTCTGATCCTTTCACTCCCACCTTCCCATCTTCTTGGATGTGGGGGAGGTGGGCCATCACAGATGGTCACTGTTATCTTTAGGACTTTTGACCAAACAGTAAAGATTGTAGTCCTGGGCAGAAACTTCCTCAGCCTTGCTCTAGAGATTGCTTAGAACCACAGGCATGGCAGAGGAAGTTTCTGCCCAAGACTTCAATCTTTCCCCATAATCTTTATTTAATTGTTCAGTATTGCAGCATGCATGCCTGGTCTCCCGTGGTAAACAGCTGCTGGAGGTAGTAGACTAAGTTTGAAATGTCTCACTTCCCTTCCATGTTAAGGCTCAATGAATACTTAGGTAATGGTTGTAAGCAGTCCAAAGATTCCTGGGCTTCTTTTCCACATGAGCCTGCCTTCATAAAGGCGTCAACCATTTTGTGGGTGCAGAAAGAACAGACCAAAGGATAAGCTAAAGAAGTTCAAGCTGTGTTCTCCTTGCAACTTCAGACTGTCATCTAATTTGTAGAAAACCCATGTTTTACTAATTAACAGGAGGAGTCATGACAGTAATAGTGAACTTTTATATAAAATAACATTTCTGTTCTTGACAGCATGTCAGAGCATGAGAGACATGCAGCTTCATATCCATCATTCCAGCAGCAGCAGCACAATCAGGGTCCTAATACTTGCTTCAAATAAATACAGTCATTGGTATTTTAAGGGCCAAAAGATCCAAACACACATCCCCGCTAATCAAACTACTGGAAGAATGCATGTTATTTTTAGATTTTTGAATTTCAACCAAGTCTTGTCTTTAGATCTAGTTTTGGATAATGGTGACTTAATGTTATCAGTTTCAGGGCATTTTGGCTATCATTTTTTGTTAGTCCCTATACACACACACACACACACACACACACACACACACACACACAGAGAGAGAGAGAGAGAGAGAGAATATATCTTCCCTCTTACAGAAAGTGTACACATGAAACTGTATGGCAAGCAATGGGTGTGGAATTTCCATGAGACATAATTTAACAGGAAAGCAGACTGACTGACATTCTGGGTGAATGTCTGTGAGCTGATAGAGGTGCCTAAGAGCTTTGTACCAGAGACTGGATCCAGCTCCAATTTCTTTAGTAGTCAGTGTTCAATTTTGCTAAGAGGATCTGATGTGGTACTTTTAATGGAGTAGACATGCTGTGTGGGGCCAGGAGGGAGGGAGTGTGAAGCAAAGTGGGGAGAAAAAGAGAAAGTAGCTAAGATTTGCTATGTTTCAGTGTGCTAGAAAAATTTCACACCATATCCCATTTAAGCATTAATTATATGGTGACTACATGATTATTGTGACTTCTTTTTTTAAAACTTTTGTTCCTTTTTATTTATTTATTTGAGAGAGACAGACAGACAGAGAGTGAACGAGGCAGAAAGAGAGAGAGAGAATAGGTGTACCAGGGCCACCAGCCACTGCAAAAGAACTCCGGATGCATGCACTACCTTGTGTATCTGGCTTATGTGGGTACTGGGGAATTGAGCCTCGAGCAGGGGTGCTTAGGCTTCACAGGCAAGTGCTTAATCACTAAGCCATCTCTCCAGCCCTATTGTGACTTCTTGAGGTCACGCATCTAGGGAGTTACAGAGCTGATTTTGAACCTGGCTTGGCTGTCTCCACAGGCTACTGCACCTTACATATTTGTAAGGGTAATGGGGACTTGTTTTACAGAGTGGAAACTCAAGAGTTCATTTTTTCTCATTGGAAGACTCTGGTTGACTTTATGTGTTCATTATTTATTGTTTAAAGAGGTAATATATTCTGTCAGTACAAGATTCAACAGATACAAAGAAGCATAAAGTGAAAAGTAAATTTCACTGTTTCTCTGGCTGCCATATACCCACTCTCCCTTTGGGAAGGCAATCACAGTGGTTTATATATCCTTCCTGAATGTTCATTTCTTTCTTTCTTTGTATCTGAGGCCAAAGGTGTGCCACCTGCTTGTCTGGTAAACCTTAGCAGCAGAATTTGGGGTGTGATAAAGGAGGTCTCTCATTCTGCTTAGCCACAGAACCCAAACCTGCCAGATTTTGCCTGCTTTGCTCACTGTCTTCATTCAAGTGATCCCTCTTTTCCCTATTCCCTGTTGTCCTGATTGCCCTGGACTGACCTTTGCTTCCTAAGGAGAGATACCAGATTCAGCCCGTTCCTGCTCTGTTACATTCTTCAGGACCCTGCTTGCTACCCCCTGGACATGCTGTCTTGGCTGAAAAATTAGTCCCCACCAAAGAATCCTTGCATGTGTGAGCTGATAATCCACCCTTTCCACAAAACATGTTTGCATTTTAATAAAGGGCCCACTCAAAAAAAAGACTTGCATAATAGAGATTTGGAGTGTTAGGTTATGATAGGTTATGACACGTAAACAGTTCAGAGACATTTTCCAGAAAGTATGACTTTGTAGCTCTTCCTACCGACTTTCTCTATGGGTGTCAGGCCAGGCAGGGATTCTGATACTTTGATCACCTGAAATTGTTTGTCTCCTAAGACAGGGAAATAAGAACCCTAGGCTTGATTTTTTTGTTTCTTTTAGGATATGGGCTCTTAAAATTTTTGAAACAAAATCTCCAATTCTGTAGAAACTTTCTCCCTAATATATCATCTATAGGCTCCAATTTTATCTCAGAAAAGAAACACGTATTTACGCTGAATAGGAGATTTATTCTGACTTTAATATTCACCAAGTGTTATCTCATGCTGCCCCTCCTGAAACAATATTTAGCATACAAGGCTGAGGCACATTGCTTCACAAATTCAAAACTTTCCCCAATCCAGAGCTGGGGGCAGGTGAGCATCTCTGCTGAGATTTATTGAAAAAGATTGTTTTTTTGTGAACGGGGTTTGCTTTGATTTCTTCAGGTAATATTCTTCTTATACAAGACTTAGGCATGACTTCATAACTCAAGGAAAAGAAAAAGGAATCTTCATCAAAGTTATCTGCATTAATGGGAAAAAAAAAACATTTCAGTTGGCACATAAAGAACTCACAAAGTAGAAGCATGAGGAAATTCCACAGAATGATTAAATAAACAATTGGAAAGGAAGCTCCATGCCCACCCAGAAACATCAAACCATGATTTATCTGGGCATGGTGGCTCACAGCTTTAATACCAACTGAGATAGGAGAACACAGAGAGTTCAAATGTAGCCTGGTCTACAGATAAAGGAAGTGAAGGTCATGGTGCTTTTTGTAGATAGTGTTAATTTAAATGTGGTGTAAATTAATTCATTCTGACAGTACTGTTTAGGCAATGTATGTGTACAATCTTCCTGCACTTGAATAACAGGAAGTGTTATTGGCCTTAACCTTAACCTACGGGATGATATTCCTGGTGAAAGCTGAGAGGCACCCAATTAGAAGAACACATGTATATCCCCTATGGACTTGATAGACTTGCAATGTTAGTTTGACTATTTCTCAAGCTTGTGGCTGGTCTGGTAGAGCACAAGATTTTCCACTGTGATTAATGGAATTGAAATTTTAGCTACTGCAAGTTTGATGCAAGAATCCAGATTGAGTTTTAGTACCTGTGGCTGTCTCCCTACTGTACTGGCTGAGTTGCAGTCACAATATATGAGCACTCTGAGACAGGCCTGGGTTTCCTGGCTCTTCAGGTCTAGTGCTTTCCATAGCTTTCAACTTAACAGATTTAAGTTCTTACTTTGCTTTTCTACTTTTTAGCTTGTAGATTCATCCTTTCCCTGAAGTTTTCCTCCCAACTCCATTCCAGCTCAATATCTCTAACAACCTAGCAATATAGCTCTCTGTGAGAGATAGTGAATATCTCAGAGTTACATGTAACCCAAAAAGTTTCTTGGTAAGAGGCAGTATCCTTGAGAGCCACAAGACCTGAGCTCTGTCCAATCTGCTGCTGATGGACCTAGTGACTGTTGCATAAGGCATTTTCCATTACCATGACTAAGATTCTACATGTGAAAAATGAGAGAATTGTATCAAGCTGCTTAAGGTTCCTTTTGGATTTAGTGGTCTGTGACAATTGTTTCTAATAGCCCTTGAAGTATTTTTAAACTTCTGTCTCCTCTCTCCCCCATTAGTCTAACATTCTATTAGATTTATACACACTAAGTTCACTGGGTGCTTCTAAATACACTTTTCAACTAAGAGTAAGCCCAGACATACAATTTCACACACACACACACACACACACACACACACACACACACACACGCAAACATATAGTGCTAACATATATATACACATTTATATTTGTTTGGAGCTCAAATTAGTGATCTCTAGAATACAAACGTAGGCACCATCACTGTTAGCCTTACCATTAGGGAAGCTTATTTCTGAAGGAGTGCCAGGTGTAGAACGTACAGATTTGAAAGTAGAACTAGTTGCAGTTGACTTGAGGGATGGTGTCAACAATTTGTGCTGAAGGGTTTTCCTCAGTCTGTCATGTTCATATCTAATATTTACCTCACACTTGCTGCTTCCATCTGAAATGACACCAAAAGTTAAAAATATAAAACTCATAAAAGTGTATACTTAACTACCTCGAAAAACCAAAAAAAAAAAAAAAGTGTACTTAAAAAGAGTGAGCTCATGACTTGCAAATTATATGCCCCTCAATAATCCCATTATGAAGCCCAGGGCACAGAGTTTCTTCATTCTGGGAGTCCATTTTTCCATGAAGTTAGGAGAATAAAATTTGTACTGTGATGTGTAATACAGGAAGAGTCAAAGAACTTACTAGGGATGCTTGATTGCTCTAGTGCAGAGGACCTGCAGGTTGCTGATATACCTAGCATAAAGAGAGGGACTTGGTGCTGCTTGTGGAATCTTAAAGTTCAACTGCTGCTTTCTCTAAAGCAAACAGCCTCGGCTTCATGTGGAGACTGAGAAAAACTACCTGATTTGGATGAAAGATCCTTGTGATACACAGAACATCAGTTTGCTTGCACTGGAGACATCTTTAAGGGAAGCACCCGTGTTCTGTGGCAACATTTGGGTTCATTTCATCTTCCACTTGTAGTGAGGCCCATCAGAATACTCATCTAGGCCAGCTACTGGCCAGATTCCTTGGGATATATTCTGTCCTTGCTTCTCAATAGCCACTCAACATACTTTTGGCTACTTTGCCAGAAAGGACTACAACTCAGTGTCTGGAACATAGTAGGCGCTCAATCAATATTCTTCTTTTGAAATTTTTATTCATTTATTTATTCGAGAGAGAGAGAGAGACAGAGTGAAAATGCCAGGGCCTCCTGCCACTGAAAACACTAGACACTGGCTTTAGATTGGTAACTGGGGAATTGAACCTATACTATCAGGCTTTGCAAGGAAGTGCCTTTAACCACGGAGCCATCTCTCCAGCACCTCAATCAATATTCTTCTGACTGAGTCATCACTGAGATGACATTGATGACAAGTAGTCCAAGAAATTTTGGTCCAAGCAAAAGCACTAAATAGGTTAAAATATGGCCCAAGTCTTATTATTCCCTTGACTACATTCATCTTAGCCCCCGCCCCCCCACACATTTTTCATGACATGGCAACAGCCTGTATTTTGGTGTTCTTGTTATAGAAACTCATTGGGAGATAAGTTAATCTCATCAGCTTTGTAAACTACATGAAATTCAAAAGCTTACCCAAACTTGGGTCTTACCAGAAGCATTATCCAGTTGCAACCACTTGAAACAGAGGTGTATGTGCCACTGCTCCCGCACACTCTCCTTCATCACACAGTAAAACACGAAGATGAGGAATCCTAAGCCAGTAGAAGGATGTTAGTCTTTTTCAGCCTTTTTTTTTTTTTTGACAAACTAGCAACCAATCCCTACACATGAGACTGCTCTTGTCACCATAAATCTACTTCCCAACTCCCGATGGCCATTACTGGCTCTCTGATCTTGTTTTTTATTATCTTCCCAAAGGCAGCAGTGGCATCAATATTCAGCATTAAAGCTTCATATCCATCACTGTTTTCTCCCTTTGGTGGCCTTCCATCCTAGAGTATGAGACATAAGGGTTGCTAGGATAGCCAGCCTCACAGATAGCTCACAGTGATCCCCACACCTTGGCATTTACATCCTTGTGTAGCATATCACTTCCAAGATTAGGCTATAAAAGACACATCAAACTCTCTCTCTCTCGCTCTCTCTCTCTCTCTTTCTCATTCTCTGTCTTCAAGAAGCCAGTCTTTTGTCTTGGCAACAGCTTGTCATTCTTGTGCAGAGGTCCACATGGTATGAGAAATGGAGACTTCCAGTCCCTAGCCATATGACTAGACCTTCTGGGAAGCAGATCCTTCATCCTCAGTCAAGACTTTGGATGTGTACAGGCCCAGAGACAGCTTGACTCCAAATCCATGCAAGTATCTGAGCCAAAAGTACACAGCTCAGCTGTGTTTGGATTCCTGACCCCCAGGCATTGTGTGAAAGAATAAATGCATGTAGCGTTAAACTGCTTAAGTTGGGTGGATTATTACACAGCTATAAATAACTCATACACGTGATCTTAAGTGTAGTTACAGCATGTGTGAACCATGTGTTTGGGCCCTCAGTTTCTACTAACAACCCTGACTTTGTCCTTCAAGATATCTATTAGCAATGTGGGCTATTTTAAATATCCTTCCTCTAAAATGACATCTTGGGAGATAAATGTAGGACCCAAGATGATCTTGACTGAAAATTCCCTGGAGGGCCAATTGTATTTCCTCAAGTTGAAGTGGAATTGACAGAAATAACTCTTGTCAATACTCTGACTTTTATTTATGATCTATGCCAAAAATCATTATCCACAAAACCTTTACAAATGCCTCAAACATAAGACATCTTTCCCACTTCTGAGCTGCCATAACATTTTTTCTCATAATATGTATCTTACCTAGACATATGATTCTCTATGTATTGCCTATCTGGCCCTTGGCTGTCAAGTCTTTGAAGGGTTGGGTTACATGTTTTACCATCTTTATATCATCTTTCCCTTTGCCTCTAGCACTACTTATGTTTGGAAGCTCAAAAAACTGTTTTTGACTTGAACTCCAGGGAATTTGATGTATAAATTCTCATAGCCATCTACAGTCTTAGCTGTACTCATTTGAGCCTCAACGTACACACTTCAGCACAAATGTAGATTGGAAACCTTTGTTACTTACACAAGGCTCAACTAGTCCAGTTCCAAAGGTAAATTACTCCTGGTAGCATGGCCTTCATTCATTTCAAGTTGAGCATAAGTCAGAATACCTTCAATGTTTATTGGAAGCAAATATTCTTTTCACTACTGTGGATTGAATATAGGCCCTCATACAGGCTAGAAAAGCACTCTAATGCTTATCTATGGCCCTCTTTTTTACAAATTCATTTTGAGACATTTTCACTGTTTCCAGGATACCCTTGAGTCTCTTGCCCTGTAGCCCAAATAAGGTTCTGAAATTTGTGTTCCTCTTGAGAGCCTCCACAGTAGTTGTGATTATAGGCTTGCATCCCATAAAGCTCAGCTCAAAGTAAAGAGTCTTGTCTGAGGTGAATGATGGTGATCTTCCATCTGCCCTGTTTTCACCTATTAATTCAGCTTGTGTAAGTACAGCTCGTTTAAGTGGATGATAATAAAGAGCAAACAAGGACACTGATGAACAGGAGGAAAAGTTTGGGTGTTGTATATGAATAAAAACCTGGAAGGAGAAATGCAGGGTGAGGAGAGGTGATAGAATTTGCCACAGATCTGAAAGGGCTGTCATAAAAAGGACAAATTATGCCAGATCCATATGGTTGCCAGGTTAGAACTGGGAGCAGTCCGCAGAGGCTATAGCGCAACCATGTAATAAGAAATCACAGCTAGCATTTACAAAGTGCTGACTCTATAACAGGAGGTGTGTTATAACATATGTCTATAGATAAGAGACTTTGGACTCTAAGATGTGTAGTAAGTTTGGCCCTGGTGACAAAGTTCATCTTGAGTTGACAACATTAGGACTGACTGTAGTACCCAGGTCTTGATTATGGCACTATCCTGCTCTCAGAGAAGGAAGACCAGTGCAAGAATCAGAGATTAGAAGTTCAATATCCTGCTTTATGGGATGTTTTCTGTCCCAGGGATGTTTCAGGTAGCTGCAAAGGACTTCTATTCACTTGATGAGGAGTTGGATTTTCAAGATCTTGGTTGCCTGATGCCAGCCCTGAGACTCTCTGATTCTGGATGGGAAAGGAGAACTCTGGAGGCCAAATGCATTGACTCACTAACCCTCCCAAGAGCTTTATCTCTATTTGGAACCAAATAACTGTGATGATGAATTCAGCAGCATTCATTTTCTGGCCAGTAGCCACCTGAAAGGCGGCATAGCAACCTGAGGAGAGCCAGGCCCATTCTCAAAGCAGGTAGAACTCTTCTTGCTTCAGCATGAGCAAGGACAAGAGTAACACCAAGCACCTGCTCTGATTTTATGCATGGAGTTTAGTTCTTTCTCAGAATTAAAGGTTATTCTGTGAATTCCAATGAGCTGCCTGCCAGCTCTCTCACGCTGCCTGGCAGCCTTCCTTTCTCTTTCCAACAACAGATTGATCTGCTTACTCACTACAACATAGGCATGAGGGAAGAATCAGTTTTTGGCCACCTGCATTTTTATGTGTGTGTCCCACATTTATGCTTATCGTGAGAATAATTTTTTCCCACTTGACCAGAGGATGGGTACTGTCCTCAAGAAAACACCCCATTATAGCTGGGCGTGGTGGCGCACACCTTTAATCCCAGCACTCAGGAGGCAGAGGTAGGAGGATCACTGTGAATTCACGGCCATCCTGAGACTACATAGTGAATTCCAGGTCAGCCTGGGCTAGAGTGAAACCCTACCTCGAAAAAATAAACAAAAAGACACCCCATTAAATTCTGCTTCTGCATACTCCTTACCCCTTCTGTCAAAGGAATGAAGCAGTGACTGTTTACAAAACCTACCTCCTCCCTTTTCAAGTTCAAGTGCTGGATTGTTATTTCCTCAGCCTTCCTACAACCTCTTTTGATACAGGAAACAAGTTTCTCCTCAGATTAGTATGAGTCTGAGAGTAGCCTGGAGGTACCCCTGAGAAAGCAGTCTACACAGGGTCTAGATTCCAATGCACTTTTGTAGATACAGCATCATGCTGGAGTGTCAAATTAGTACCACAGTATGAACAAGGTGGTTTGTGCAGAAGAAATGTGTAGGACCATCATCAGAGCCTCAGTCAACAAGGTAGACCCTAAGTAAGTGTTGCCAGCTACAGAGGACACCAAGTAAGTGTTCATGGGGAGTTCCTAAAACATCCATCTACCAGAGGCAATGAAAATGAGGAAAACCAGTACATTTTTTTCTCTTTACATATTCCATGCAAAATATGGCTATACACTAAGTGTCTCTTTATCCAATAGGGTGTATTCCATGAACCTCAGTGGTTGCCTGAAAGCATGGATAGTACTGACCCCCATATATACACTCCTTTGTGATTCTACAATTGTCTAGGCTGGCTGTTTCCTAAAAGAGCAGGATATAAAATATATACAGTATCTGTGGGATTAGAAGTTTAATGTTTCTACTGTCCAGTAATCACTATGTTCAACTACATTGTGCCATATATATATATATATATATATATATATATATATATATATATATGTGATATTGTAATATATAACATAGTATGTTATAATATATAATATATTATAAAATGAATATAATTGTATATTACACAATACCTAATTTATAAATCATATATATATAATATTATTTTCTTATGAATGTATTCCTATGATAAAGTTTGATTTCTCAATTAGATACAGTAAGATATTAACAATATAATAAAGTAGAATAGTTAGAAGAATATACTGCAATATAAAGTTATTTAAAAGGTGTAAATGACATGTTAATTTCTGGAATTTTGTATATGACATTTTATGGTTGACCCCTGGAAGCTGAAAACTATAGAAAGACAGTGAAATTGTAGATAAGGGGCACAAAACTTTAGCTGATTCACTTTACTGCTGTAAGATGAGATGATTTCTTGAGCCATAAATCAAGAAGGCAAAAATGTCTGTTTTAGACTACATTTTGCCACCACACCCCAGCACCACTTCACACGTGCTGGGCATGCAATAGCTGTATATCAATTCATGTATCTCAAGGTTCCTCAGAGGCTAACGACAACATTAATAGAGGGTTCTAAAGTTTATAAAATACTAGGTAAAAACATTTTCCCAATGGTTTCTTGGAGCTTTTCCCACGAATAAGGGAATATAGCCTGTCATTCTTCCCAAGCATCTGTAACAGTAGATATCTTTTCTTGCTGGGGCATCCCATGGGACTATAAGCAGACTACAGTTAGGAAAAAGGGGTTTGTTACATGAAAAATTGTGGAGGGTGGTAAAGGAGACCTTAATTAGATGGAATGCCAATTTGATGCCTTGTCTGCTCCAGTATCCCAAATGGACTGAGCCAAAATTGAGGATAAAATAAATGGAGCAGGGACTAGGAAGATGACTCATGCAAGCATGTGAACCTAAATTTAAGGCCCCAATATCCATGTACTATCTGGGTGCAGTGGTGGTATATGCCTGTAATTTAAGTGCTGGGAAGGTGAAGATAGGAGGGTCCCTAGGTCTTGCTGGACAGCTAGTTTAACCAAATTGATGACCTGTAGGTCTGTGATGAGATCCTGTCCCCAAAAATAAGGTAGAAAGCAACTGACAAATACACTTGCTGTTGACCTCTGCTCTCTACCTGCCCACATGCGCACACACACACACACACACACACACACACACACACACACACACACACGGCATGCATATATACGCATACCTACCACACCCATGTGCAAAAAAGAGTGGCATTTCATACTCCTCTGAGTTCATTTTGTATGTCTCTTCCCTTGCCCAAGATTTTTTAATAGTTAAAACTAGGTTAAAAGAAAACCAGTAAATTACTCAGAGGTATATTAACTAGATACCTAGTATTACTTCTCATGTACTCTTTTGTCTATTACTAATTAATCATGAACTATTTGTTATGTCAACAGTATATAGAAAATAGTGCCCTTAGCATAGGACCATTTAATTCAGTTGGTTGTAGTGATTATTTTTAAGGTGGACTTATAGGAAACCCAAAAGGAAAACTTTGCTCTATTGCCTTGACTTACAGCTCTTTACACTTAATCTTTACTCCTTTGTGATTCTACAATTGTCTAGGCTGGCTGTTTCCTAAAAGAGCAGGATATAAAATATATACAGTATCTGTGGGATTAGAAGTTTAATGTTTCTACTGTCCAGTAATCGCTATGTTCAACTACATTGTACAATTTAAAATATCAACACATGTATATATCTGTACATCCATAAACAGGGTGTTGATGCAATGAATACTGTAAGATGCCTTACATATCCATGATTTATATAAGCATTGCCTACTAGAATGTGTTAGTTAACTTGTGTTGCTCCCTCCACCCTTGGGTAAAGGAGAGGGCTTTCTATTCATGTAAGTAGGGCTACTAATATCAAGCTAGTGTTCCCAATGGCTACCTGTCTACTCATTGAGAGCAGGGTCTCCCAGAGTGTCTTTCTTCTCCCTAAAATTTCTGGTAGGTGAAATTATTTTCCAAAGCAGTAAAAGCTTTCTTTGTCAGAGGTCTGACTAGCCACAGAAATAGCACAGGTGCGGCTATTACCTTGCAAAGTATTACAAATGGCAAAAAGATACATGAAAAAGATCCTCACAGGTCCCCATGCAAAAAAGGCAAACCCCCAGGTGAGGCCAAGTAAGAATGTCAGGCTTATTGTGCCTTTAAGGTCATGCAGGATCATCTTCCTCCGAGTCTTCAGGGTTTGAGATTTCACAGAATTCAGTTGAGCAAGAACAGTGCAGAACATGGAGAGATTCACAAGAAATATGAGGCAAAAATAAGCCACCACTGAGATGTAAAAGACAGAATCATCTTTAATCCAACAGCTGTAAGAAACAAAGAAGACTGTTGTCAGGCAGGGAAACATACACTCCTACCTTACCAAGGCTGTGAATGTCATCTAGTCCATTTCTTTAATCTAAGGACACCTAGAGAGATGAAGCAAGATGACAGAGTTCACTCACACCCACTGGTGACAGGGCTGGACTAGAACCCTCATCTCCTGAGTCC
This sequence comes from Orientallactaga sibirica, assembly GCA_036365145.1. NCBI lineage: Eukaryota > Metazoa > Chordata > Mammalia > Rodentia > Dipodidae > Orientallactaga > Orientallactaga sibirica. The sequence goes on along the minus strand of JAEOAD010001318.1, from coordinate 1,095,407 downwards.
CAGTTCTGAGGAATTTACAGTGGCAGTTAGCATCTTAGAGGATACATATGCAGAAACTTCTCAGTCAATTCCCTTCAGAGATTATTGTCTTCCTCAACAGCAGAAAAACAAATTATGTATTTCCCTCAAAGTGGCTCTCATCCACACCTTAAACCTGAGCTTTTATTTGCAGGATGAATTCTGCTTTGCATGGTAAACATTACAATAGAAGGACATGAGCAAGAAACAGCTTTTCTGGATGCATGTCAAACAATGATGAGACGATCAGAGTTAATGAGAATGCAACAAAAAGAGGACAGCTCTGGCCATGATGCTTGAAAATATGGAGTTGGACTACAAAAGGCAACACTAGCCACTGGATGAATTAATAGCTTTACAGGTTCTACTAAAGATGAGATGCACAGTGGTCCATGTGAACAGCTAGTTCACTTAACAACATTCCCAGTTACTGGAAGTATTGTCCGTGACTTTTGAACCCAAACAAGCTTGAGTAATTGAAATGCGTGTCGATTTAGCTGGGTCCTCTTTGCTGAAAGCAGAAAAATTACTTTTGGACATGCAGTCCATATTGGTGTGCATGACTTCATATATGTGCGTTTGCATGGATATGAGTGAAGAGATTAAAAATAATTTCATTTCTCTAATGGAGTCATATACTTAAGCTTTACATAATATTATCTTCAACTTTGAAAGAAGCTATAGAAAACTCACAAAAGGAGGCAGCCCTATATTTTTGGGTAGTGAATCATCTCCAAGTTATAGTCAGTGAAAAGAGCAGTGTATAAAATGGTGTATATCTATTATTTGCTTAATGTACAAAACTGTGTATGTATTGTGTGAGGTCACTCATTTGTGGAATCTAAAAGCTGATGGCTTAGAAGTGGAAACCAGAACAGCAGTGATCTGAGGCTGGGGAGAGTATTGTGGAAGGAGGGTTGGGGAGCAGTTGACCAAAGAGTCAGAAGTTACGACAGGAGGAATGACTTCTGGGATTCAATTACATAGTATGGCGACTATAGTCAACAATAATGTACTATGTATGTCACATTAGGTAAAAGAAGGGATTTTGAATGTTAGCAGCACAAAGAAATGATAAATATCAGGCTTGAGTAGATGGCACAGTGGGTATAGAGCACTTGCCGTTCAAGCAGGTTCGACTGTGCAGGGTGTGACTATGCATGCCTGCAATCCCAGCACTGGGAGATGCAGAGACAGGAGAATTGCTGGTCCAACAGTCTAACGAAAAAAATGGCATGGCTCTTTTTTGGCTTTCTACCTCTCTTGAAACTCAAGGTCCCTGCTCTGGTTAGTCTGCATTGTTTTAGCCTGGCTAGGCTGAGATGGGAGGCTCCCTACTCTCATGTGGGCTCCCTACCCCCTGCCTTCCATGTGACGGGAACTCTCTATGCCTATTTTGTCTTTCCTTTTCTTAACCTAATAAAGTCTATCTTTTTAAGTATTTTTAAAAATGGCATGAGCACTAGGTTCAGTGAGAGACACTGGAAGAGTAATAGAGGATACTTCCACATGTGTGCACACACCTGTACAAGCATACATATGCATACACAACACACACCCCACATACTACACACATGCCAAAAATAAAAATAAAACATAAATTAAAAGGGCTGTGCAGATGGCTCAGTGGGTAAAAGCATTGCCTGAGTTTGATTCCCCAGCATCCATGTAAACAGCTGGGTATTGGCCACACATGCCTATATATCAGTCTGATGGGGAGCAGAAACGAGATAAGAAAATCACTGGGACTCACTGGTCAGCCAGTCTGACTGAAAATTGCAGCTCTGGAGTTCAGTGAGAGAGACTCCATCTCAAGAAAACATGTGGATGAGTGATAGAGGAAGACACCTGAAGTTCTGCTGTGGTTTCTGCTCCTGCATGCATGGAACACACACATGTGCATACACCACACACATGATACTTCATGTCACAGCACACATAAGACACACAAATAAATAATAACATGAAATGATAATTATTTGAGGTAATGGATATATTCATTATCTTGATTTGATCATTAAACAATGTGTATATGTATTAAAACATCCACTATACTCCATCAATACGTACAATTATGTGTCAATTAAAAATAAAATAAGGGCTGGAGAGATGGCTTAGCGGTTAAGGCATTTGCCTGCAAAGCCCAAGGACGCCGGTTTTATTCTCCAGGACCCACATAAGCCAGATGCACAAGGGGGCGTATGCATCTGGAGTTTGTTAGCAGTGGCTGGATGCCCTGGCATGCCCATTCTTTCTCTCTCTCTCTCTGCCCTTCTCTCTCTCAAATAAATAAATAAAATATATTTTAAAAATAAATAAATAAAATAACTATCCAGGTAGGATAGCTCATGCCTGTATTCTCAGCACTGTGGAACGCTGAGGCAGGAGGATTACTGCAAATTTGAGGTGAGCCTGTGCCACACAGTGAGTTCCAGGATAGCCTTAGATACATAGCAAAACATTATTTCAAAAACAAAAATTGAACTAAAATAATTTTTAAAAATTCAAACAAAAACATGGCATGGCCATTTGCAAGAGAATAGGCACAAATTTGACTGTTGATAATGTTGTCTGAAGGAAAAGAAACTGAGTAGCTGGGGATTGTGATGGGACTTGCTTTTCGGCCTCTACCCTTTTGTACATTTGGATTTTGTACCATGTAGTGAGTTACCTTTCAAAATATAATTATTTAAAAAACAAAGCTCTTAGAGCCATCTGCTTCTTACTAACAAATTCACATGTGAAAAGGCTCTTTTGGGGGAGAGCTGAGTTGATTTTGTTCTAGTTTTGTTTTTCCTTTTGATCTTTGAAAAAGATTCACCATTAGACAGATACTGGGGATCTTTTAAGTCACAAAACAGGCAGAGTGGGGACAGGGAAGGAAGTAAGAAGGAACGAAAGAGAAAAGAGAGAGAGAGAAGATAACAAGGAATTAATTAGAAAGCATCTGCTACAAAGGGCAATGTAATGTTGACCCTCTGGAAACTGTCATCACAATATGAAAGATGGGAATGTTGGAAGCAGGACCTCCTAGTTTTGTCTCAAGCCCAGTGGGAGGGGAAATCTATAGTGGACATGATCTTGAGTGGCAATGCTAAAGAGAATAGATATGGGTAAATAAAATAAAAAACATTGTGCCACCTGAAGCATTACATGATCGCAATCAAAGGTTGTGAAGAGATGGCGTAGAGTAAATGGCTACTCTCTTGTGGCTGTGCTTAGGAGGACCAGAGATGTGGACTTATATGTCAGTTAAAAAAAAAGGAGAGAGAAAGAAAAGAAAAGAAAAGAAAAGAAAAGAAAAGAAAAGAAAAGAAAAGAAAAGAGGACAATAACGCTGAGTCAGTTTACCAAGGAAAACTTCAGAATCTTCTTCTGGGAAGACCATTGTTGAAAGGTAGACTATGTTTCCAACTTTACCCTTAGATCTTTCCAATGGTCTGTAAAGGTTTATTTTTGGTGGTGCGGGGGGATATGTATGATGTGTGTGCATGTGTTCATGTGTGTGATGTGGGCACACGTATACCATAGCACACATGTGGAGGGCAGAGGACCACTTAGGGTGTCAGTCCTTAACTTCTCATTTGTTTGAGTCAGGGTCTCTCATTGTTTACTGTTGCATTTTCCAGGCTAGCTGGCCTGTACGTTTCTGGGTGACGCTCTTGTCTCCACCTTCCTTCTTGTTGTAGGCACACTTGGACTGCAGACACTAATGCTGCCTCTTCTGGATTTACTTGGTTCCTTGGAACTTCAACTGGGTCTTTATGTTTGCTCAGCAAGCACTTTATCCACTGAGCTGTCTGCAGAGCCATGTCTGTGAGTTTTGTAATCATAGTGATTGCCTGTTAAGTAGCACTTACCACGGATAGGGGAACAAGCAGAGAGCCCTTTATATACATGATGTTATCCTTTATATTTTTATGTGTGTGTGTGTATGTAGTATGTGTGGTGTGCTTTATGCATCTCTGTGTGTATAGATATGCATGCCTTGAGTGCAGGAACTGAGGCCTGAGGAGAATGTCAGGTGTCCTTCCTCTATCAACCATCTCTTTGTTTCCTTGAGATAGAATCTCTCACTGACCCTTGAGCTGCTATTTTTTTTTTCTTTTTGGTCAGACCAGCTTACTGGCAAGCCTCAGTAATTCTCTGGTCTCTGTTTCCCACAGGCCTATAGCTTACATTCATGTGTGTCCACACCCAGCTGCTTATGTGGGTGTTGGAATATTGGACTCAGGGCTAATGGAGCCCTCTTAGACTATTATACTTGCATGGTAAGCACTCTTACCTACTGAGCCATCTCTCCAGTCCTACAATGTCATTTTAATTTGCCCATGACATTGAGGAACAAATGTTATCATCCCATTTTCCAGAAGAAGAAATGAAACCAAGAGATAAGGTGGCTTGCCTAAGGCCATTCAGAGCCCAGGCACTTAACCATTCCATTCCATGAGTGGCAGTATGGTGTAGGCAGAAAGGCTGAGGCTGAATTCCCCTTAAAGCCATTGTCAAGACCAAGACCCAGATCAGGAACATGCCACCATACCCAGAGCCACACTACCATCACTTGTGAAGCAAGAGATATTGGTACTTACAATGGAGTTGTTGGGCTCAGAGTTCCATAAAGATCTTTTCTCACACTGAGTATGATGGCCACTGTGATTGCTGGGATTCCTACAGTGGGAAAGCAAAAGAATCTTGTTAAATCCAAGGAGAGGGATCCTGATCAATGCCTGTTGGTGCTGATACATTAAGATAGTGTTTCAATGAGTCACAGATGTGCAGGCCTCAAAGTACCATTGTTTGCAAAATGTTTGTGCATTCTTCCAAGTTAAACATTTCTAGGAGTTTTCCAATCTGCTAAACTAAACAGCAATGCCAATGGCTCCAAAACAACGCCTACCAGTTATTAAAATAGCTTGAGTGCCAAAACCTCAAATTGGCAACAGAACTATCTAGCTTGTCAGAATGTACGCATCAGGCACTTCTCAGAAGATGGGCTGCCAACTTTTTTTCTCCCTATAGTACTGCCCTTTGTCCCTACTATCTTTGTCCAGGTCACCTTGCAGGAAGAGCACAGGCAATCAGCTGCAGCCCTCAGTGCTTTTTTTTTTTTAAATAGGGAAGCTGCTTCCATACTCGTTACTAGTTTGACATTTTGACTAGATCGACCAGTTACCCACCAGTCAATTTCATCCACATTGTAATAAAGCAATCAGCTCAGTTAAAGTGGTCAAACGTGACGTGAGTATAGACCCGGGTTTTAAAAATTCAATTTCATGTACAGTTGCAAATTTTAAACGGTTTCTTTATTTCCAAGACTGCATTTCTCCTAATGTTAGAGTGTTCACCCACACACATTAGGGATTTTGTGAGATACTTTCCAAAGCCGTTCCAAACCCCACAGTGCTAAGCATCTTAAAACGTTCACTGCCCCATTCTGTGACATACAGACAATCCCTTGCAATCCGACTAACCCACACCTAGTTTGGTGCCTCATCTTATGGAGATTAAAATAGTACTCCTATAGACATGGCCATCCCCATCTATCTAGTACTAACTTCTCTCTCCGTTGGAGAATTTGCTTATCTTTTTCAGATGGACAATGAACCCGAAGGAAGGATCCACCAATCACACCTCACCAGGGCCCCAGCTGAAACCATAGAGTAATGAGGGGGAAAGGCAAGAATACAGTGTTCTTTAGTGATCATGACACCAGAAAAAGGCTGAAGGAGATAAACACAGAGAACATCCAACTCCTACTAAGCCAGATATCCAGAGACACAGAGGCTCCCAAAACCTCATCACTGAAGTAGAACTAAAATGACTCCAATGTGGCTCAGGGAAATTCGCAGAAGAGGGGGCAGAAAGAATGTTAGGGTTATAAGTTGGGCATTATGCACAGAGACTTGACCTATCCCCCAGAACTCTTGACTACCCCCACAATGCATGACCCACATTCCCCATTGATGAAGGTCCCTTTGGAAGAGGGAGGACAGGGAGGAGGATAATGGAGTCACCATTATGAATGTAAAATTAGAATAATATAAATTAAAAAATAAATTATAAAAAAAGAAAGTGGAAGAGTGGACTATTGGGTGGAGGAAGGAGTGATAAAGGGAGGAGCAGTGAGAGAGAAGGAGGAATAGAAGGATAGAATGGAATTATGTAGCAGTTCTTTAAGTTTAAATGTTCCTAACTTTTAAAAAAATTACCCCTATTGGTTCTTCTATTGTTTGAGGAGTTGGTTGGTTTTCCTTTTTTGTTGTTCTTGTAGTGTGTGTGTGTGGGGGGGTGTCTACTAGTGTTTGTGCTCTTGTAGCTCCATATGCTTGCCTGTGGTGGGGGTCATTTGCTGGCAGTGGTCAGAGTAGAACGTCAGGCATCCTGCTCCATCATTCTTACTGCCTAGTCTTCTTTTTGAACTCCAGTCTCTGTTTACTGAATCTAGAGTTTGGGGTTCTCTCTCTCTGTTCCTCTGCAGGACTGGTGTTTCAGGCACATGTGGCCATGCCCAGCTGTTTTAGGTGAAATGCGGAAATTTGAACTTGGGCAGTCTCGGTTCCCTCATGCCCTCATACTTGCACTGAGCCACCTCTGTAGCTCCTAATTTTGTTCTTTGAGACAGTCTCACTCTTACTGTATCCCACTTTTCCCAGAACTCACTATGTAGCCCAAGCTGGCCTCAAACTCATGGCAATCTTCCTGCCTTAGCCTCCAAAATACTGAGATTACCCACCACGACAGACTCACAGACTCTTAGTTTCTTTTTTAAAAAATCATTTAATTATTAGCATGTGTGTATTTGTGTGTGTTCACATGTGTGTATGGAAGTGCCAGGGCCTCTTGCCTTTGCAAATGAACGCCAGATGCTTGCACCCCTTTTTGTGCCTGGCTTACATTGGTGGCTTGCAAATTAAACTCAGAATTGCAGGCTTTGCAAGCAAGTACCTTTAACCACTGAACAATCTTCCCAGCCCTGGTTTCTTTCTTTCTTTTTTTTTTCTTTGAATGTGGACAAATCTACTGTCTTGAATAGAAATCAGAGGAATAACCCTTTGCCAGATGTTGCTTTGGCACTGGGAAGGCAGAGCTGCAAACCCACACAGATGCTTAGCTTTCTTTTTTCTTCCAGTTGATCACTTTTGTCTGATATGTAAATGCTCCAAACCTCTATGTAGAAACCCATAGCAGCTCTTGGTGACATTGTGTGTATCCACATAGGCCACACAGGCAAAGGCTTGGATCTCAACTTATTTAAATTTTGGAGTGCCCTATGTGCCTCAACGAATGGGAGAAGACTGGAGGGAGCCTGTGGAGTGCTGCTTGATACCATCCCCATTTTTCCTGTTTCCTCTGGGAGGCTGTCGTGAGACACTCATCACTTCTGGGATCTGCAGAGGTGTGGAGCTTTATGTCTTGCCCCCTCATAACAGGGCTGTGGAACAGAAAAACACATAGCTTCTGTTTGGAACTGACCCCTCAGCAATGGGAACTCTCACAATTCATGTGGCAGTCTCCTGTTCCCTCTTGCTTTGGAGTCATGCTTTGCTTTGTTTTCACCCTCATAGGAGGTTTCACACAAGCAATCCTCATTCTGGGTTCTGCGATAGAACTTCATATCACAAAGTTAGGGAACATTTTCTTTCTTTCTTTGTTTTCTAGGTAGGTTCTCACTCTAGCCCAGGCTGACATGGAATTTACTATGTAGTCTCAGGGTGGCCTCGAACTCAGTGATCCTCCTAACTCTGTCTCCCAAGTGCTGGGATTAAAGGCGTGTGCCACCACGCCCTGCTTTTTCTTATTTTGTTTGATTAATTGAGAACTTTACTTTATGGACATATTGAATAATCCTTAATTATTTTTAGTGAATGGAATAATAACTTGGAACCTGGCAGTTTCTCCTAATCTCCTATCTATTGTGTTTGTAAATAATAAAATGAATCTAAGTGTGGCTCTTCTTTCTCTGTTGGTTGAGCCAGTCAGGCCTTGGCCTTGGCTTTTGGGTATAATTGACACTTCTTAAAAGTCTCCTGCCACAGAGTACAACCTCTCTAGCCTTTCTGCCTCTCCTTGTACCCCAGGAATTGTGTGTGAAGTGAGGTCAGAGAGATAAGAAGCAAACCCTGGGGACCATTACCATTCATGGGGGAAGGGAAAGAGGAAGGATCTGCAAAGGGAACTGAGAGTGTGGCTGATGAGGAAGAAGGAACGCCAAGATGGAGGGACATTTACAACTCTTTTCCAATTAGGCCCATGTAGGCAATGTCATTATTTGACTGCCTATGACTGTTCAGTAATCTGGTCAAATGAAGAGACTTTAGGTATAAAAGGGAGTATAACAACTACATTTGGCTATGTTGCTGATGAATCCCAATGTGTAGTGAAACAATTTTTGACTTTATGTGTTAATATTTGCCTTATGCCTAGCTCCCTGCATTAGCATACATAATAGTACAGACTGCGTATCTGATGAAGGCATGCACTATGTTAATGCACTTATTAAAACATGAGTAGCTAATTAGAAGCACTGATTTCACAAAGGTAGTGGAAGATAAAGCTTTCCTTCCTGTGAATTCTATGCATTCTGTTTCATATACTTCTCTGATGTACCCAGCACTCTCTGAGCACCAAATCTGTTTTGAGTAGACAAAGGAGGAAAGGAAAGGAGCTGATTAAGTAAGTCAGTTAGGAGTAGAATATAGCAAACCATTGCTAGGGAGACAGCTCAGTGATAAAGCTGTTGCCTTGGAACCTCAAGGTAACAGGCTCAATCTCCAGTACAAGACAGAGAAAGGGAGGAAGGGAGGGAGAGAGAAAGAGACATAGAGAGCATGCCAACATAAATTCATTTGTAACCTGGGAATGGTGGTGCATGCCTTTAATCCCAGCACTTGGGAGGCAGAGGTAGGAGGATCGCTGTGAGTTTGAGGCCATCCTGAGACTACACAGTGAATTCCAGGTCAGCCTGAACTAGAGTGAGACCCTACCTCGAAAAACCAAAAAAAAGAAAGTCATTTGTATTAGGAAATATCTGGGCTGAGCTCCATTCCATTTGTGGCTTCTTCCAAGGACAACAGTGATAAGTCATATACTAAGAGTCAAATTATGGCTGGGTAGAAACCATTTCATCAATTTCAGGTCTTCTCCCTGCTTCTTAAGCAATGTGGCAAGATCATAGAGGTTAAAAGTCCAAACCATGGAAACAGGCTCCCTGATTGAAATGACCTGATCTTTGTGCTTCTGTGTCTTCAGTGGGAATACTGATGGAACCATTCCATGGAGATGCTGTGATGACCCAGTGGGTATACAAAGCACTTATAAAAGCATTTGATACGTGTAGGAGCTGTCACATCAGTATTATTGTGAGTGGAACTTCTGTAAAGGGAAGATGAAATCTTATAGACTCAAAATTATAGATCCAGCATTTAGCATAGCACACAGTATATGCTTAAAAATATTTGTGCATCAACTGCTCACTCTAAAGCTCAAAGGTTGAACTTATACAACAGTGCAAACAGGAAAATACACACCCGCCTAAATACCAGCAATGCACTTCAACATTCCTTGAGTATGATGGTAACAGATTCTGGTCCCAAATTACTGGCCTATTGGAGCTTGGGTAGAATAAATGTGTCCCTTGACATTTGACATTGGTAGGAACATTAAAATGTTTTATTTACATGTACTTACTTTTGGTTGACCCTCCCTAACCCCTCTCCTCCCCCATCTCCCTGCCTCACATCCCTACTGATACCCTCCCACCCCCAGGATCCCACCATTGACTTTCATATCACATAGGTTCTATTACCTTCCCTACCTTCTCCCTTGAAGTGTCTACATATTCACTCTCATTCCCACACACACATGCATGTATAAAGATCCAACACTAAAATCTACACCTGAGATTATGTATTATGTATGCATGAGAACATGTATTATTGGCCTTTCTGCACCTGGACTACCTCACTTAATATAATATAATTCATTTTTTTTCTTTATGGTTTAATAGAATTCCATTGCGCATATGTATCACATTTCATTATCAACTCATCTGCTAATGGTCACTTAAGCTTATTCTATTGATCCAATCAAAGCATAGATTGAGGCACTGAACAGAGAGTTCTCTAAAGAAGAAACACAGCAGCAAATAAATATTTTTTAAAAGTGTTCAACATCCTTGCTATCAAGAAAATGTGAATTAAAACTACTTTGAGAGCTGAGGTGATAGTTCAGTGGCTAAAGTGCTTGCTGCACAATGCTGGGTACATGAATTCAGACCCCAAGACCCCATGTAAAAGCTTGAAGTTGTGGTGAGCTTTTGTCATTCCCAATGTGCCTATGGTGAGAAAGAAGGTGGAAAGAGGAGAATTTCTGAGAAGCTCATGAATGGAACAGTGAAGAAAAATAGAGACCCTGCCTCAAAATGAGATGGAAGGTTGAAGACTGACTTGGAAGTCATCCTTGCACCTGCATGTGTGTCATGTGCACATCCTCTCATACACATGAAAATGCACACACACACACACACACACACATATAAATAAATAAATAAATAAATAAATAAATAAATAAATACATAAATAAATAATAACCTTACAAAAACTATTTTGGGAATCCATCTTAGCCCATTCATAATGGCTATCATCAAAAAATCAAATGACAATAAATGCCGGTGAGGGTGTGGGGAAAGAGGATTCCTTATTCGCTGTTGGTGGGAGTGTAAACTGGTACAACCATTATGGAAATCAGTATGAAGGTTCCTCGGAAATCTAAAGATAGATTGGTCATATGACTCAGCTATATCACTCTTACATCCCAAGGGCTTTATACTGTACTACAGAGATACATGCTCAGCCATGTTTATTGCTGCTCTAGTCATACTAGATAGAAATTTGATAGTGGAAACTAATTTCCAGTGCCAGTGTGGAGAGGTATAATCTTCAAGAGTTGATTAGGTCATAAAGGTTCTATCCTTAGAGATGGATTGCTGCCTTATTACAGAAATGGATTCTTGTTTTCATAAGACAGTCCCTTATGAAAGGAGTTTTGTCCCCTTCCCTTCTCTCTTGGACATATATTGCTTTCCACTATGTTATGACACAACAGAATGGTCCTCACCAGATGGGGGTTCTTTGATCTTGGACTTAGCAGCCTCCAGATCTTAAGAAAAACATTTGTTTGTAAATTCTCCAGTGTCACCATTCAGATTTCTGTATTACACATCATGAAACAAACTAAGACAGAGTTAGAATAAGAAAGACAGGCAGGCATAAAGTTAAGACATCCATCAAGCACAATGGCATGATACTTACCCCAACCAGCTAGGCCAAATTTAAGGATATAATTTGGAATGTATATGTTGAAGACTTTGACTAGAGCAAAATACATGTGAACCGCCTCCAGTCCCATCCAAGTTAAAGAAACGAGCAGGAAGTAATGGAGTGCAACAGCTGCCGTGACACAAAGTCCCACTTTCTGAAAGGATGACATCCAGGAATTGAGCAGAAATGCCAGGTTTAGCATCAGTAGTGCAGCACACAGGTTGATCAGGATTTTGGAAGGATAATCTTTGCGAAGTTTGCTAAAAGAAAAAGAGCAATGTTAAGCGAGGTAGGGTCTTCTTTCAAAATTAAGCATTGCTGCACCTTATCTGTGTAATAAAAGAACTTTTAAAAAGTGTGTGTTAAAATAAAATTACTTTCAGGGGCTGGAGAGATTGCTCAGTGGTTAAGGTGCTTGCTTGCAAAGCCTAAACCACCTGGGTTCTATTCTCCAACACCCATATAAAGCTAGATGAACAAAGTGTTACATACATCTGGAATTCCTTTGCAGTGGCAAGAGGCCCTAGTGTGCCCATTCTCTCTGTGTGTCTCTCTACATTTGCAAATAAATTAAAAACATTATTCTCCTATGTTTCCAGTGCTTGGGAGATGGTGGCAGAAGGATCCTAAGTTTCAAGCCAGCCTCAGCTACATAGTGAAGGTCTGTCTCGAGTTTTTTTTTTTTAATGAAATTCAATCACTCATCTTTCTTTACTGAACTTTACAGCTCCTGCACTGTCTTTCCAGTTCGATTCAAAGTATTCTAAATATAGTGACTTTCAAAAACAATATTAGTAATACCCTCTCTCAGCAAGGGATCCCTCCTTTTTGTTTCAAACTCTCATTTATTATTAAGGTAAAAAAGGAGTTTCTTGGATACCGACATTCTATCATCATCAATTCAGCGGGCTGGCTATACATATTAGGAAACAAATAATGACAACGAAGACCACCTTAAGTAGGATGATTTGAATATTTCCAAAAACTGCAATGTTTGACCTCATAGAAATCTGGCCTTAAATTTCCTTAAGTTATTACAGTTTTACTTTATGTAAATTGACCCAATATTTTCCAAAATTAAAAATATTTCTTTTTGATTGTTTTATAATTTTTATTCAATGTTTATTGATTTAAATTTTGCCACTTTAATCCTCTGTGACTGTGTGTTTTATATATAGACTGCAGTAAGTTATAACATACACAAATTATATAAGAATGCCCTCAGGCTGGAGAGATGACTTAACAGTTAAGGCACTTGCCTGCAAAGCCAAAAGACTCAGATTCTATTCCAAGAATCCACGTAAGCCAGATGCACAAGGTGGCACATGTATTGGGAGTTTGTTTGCAGTGGCTGGAGGCCCTGGCATGCCCATTCTCTCCCTCCCTCCCTCTCTCTCTCTCTCTCTCTCTCTCTCATTCTTAAATAAATAAATAAATAAATAAATAAATAAATAAATAAATAAAATGCTCTAAATAATCCTTATAAATAGGTACTTACAAAATTCCATTCAGATCAATGGGTAGAATCTTGTCAGCACCTCAGAAGTTTCCTTTATATTTCTGTCTGCAAACCCCCCATCAGAGACAACCAACATTCTTCTCCCAATCTTCTGTGATTATCCTTTTCACTATCCTCTTCCTTTTCTTCTTCTTCTTCTTCTTCTTCTTCTTCTTCTTCTTCTTCTTCTTCTTCTTCTTCTTCTTCTTCTTTTTTTTTTTTTGAGGTAGGGTTTCATTCTTGTCCAGGCTGACCTGGAATTAACTATGTAGTCTGGGGATGGCCTCAAACTCACGGTGATCCTCCTACCTCTGCCTCCCAAGTGCTGGGATTAAAGGCGTGCACCACCATACCCAGTTTCACTATCTTATTTGAGTATTTTTTTAAATTTCTTATTTCTAATGAAGTTTATTTCTTTAATCTTCCTTCCTCCCTCTTCCTTCCCTTCCCTTCCTTCCCTCCCTCCCTCCCTCCCTCCCTCCCTCCCTCCCTCCCTCCCTCCTTTCTTTCTTTCTTTCTTTCTTTCTTTCTTTCTTTCTTTCTTTCTTTCTTTCTTTCTTTCTGGTTTTTCAAGATAGGGTCTCACTCTGGCCCAGGCTGACCAGGAAGTCACTCTATAGTCTCAGGGTGGCCTCGAACTCATGGTGATCCTCCTACCTCTGCCTCCTGAGTGCTGGGATTAAAGGCATGTGCCATCATGGCTTAATTTTTCAGAAATTGGCCTCAATCCATGACCTCGCAGTACCCAGCAATACCTTCAGAAGACCCTCATAATAGGAGAAAAAGATGATGACATCAAATTAAAAGAGAGACTAATGGAGAGAGGGAGGTTATATATATGATGTAGAGTGGAGTTCTGAAGGGGAAAGGGGGGAGGGAAGGGAAATATCATGGTTTATTGTCTGAAAGTATAGAAGTTGTCACTAAAAAAATTCTCAAATAAAAAAATATTTTTAAAAAGCTGGGTGTGGTGGTGCACACCTTTAATCACAGCACTTGGAAGGCAGAGGTAGGAGGATCACCATGAGTTTGAAGCCACCCTGAGACTACATAGTGAATTCCAGATCAGCCTGGGCTAGAGTGAGACTGAACCTAGAAAAACCAAAAAAATTATTTATTTATTTTAGAGAGATAGAGAGGCATATATGTATATGTGTGTATATATATATATATATATATATATATATATATATATATATATATATATATGTAGAGAGAGAGAGAATGGGAATTCCAGGGCCTCCAGCCACTGCAAACAAACTCCAGATGCATGTGACACCTGTACATCTGGCTTACTGGATACTGGGGTATCAAACCCAGATCCTTAGGCTTCCCAGTCAAGCTCCTTAACTGCTAAGTCATCACTCCAGCCCCCTTAATTTTTCTTTTGCTGGTTCCTCTCCTTGTACCTTGGTGGAGAGAATTTCCTATCCCAAACCTCTTACTTAAAAAAATCTAATTAAAGCTGGGTATGTTGGCACATAATCCCAGCACTCACTTGGGAGGCAGAGGTGGTTGGATTGCCATGAGTTCAAAGCCACCTTGAGACTACAGAGTGAATTCCAGGTCAGTCTGGGCTAGAGCGAGACCCTACCTGGAAAACCCTCCAAAAAAAATCTAATTAAAGCCTTTTGTTAGTGGTGACAGTTTTTTTTTTAAATTTCATTTTGGCTTGTCAATTTTATAATCTAGTGAATTGGACTTCTTCCCATTGTGATTAATTCATGAAATTTACAAGGTTACATGACAACAGAATACATCATTCCAAATTTTACTTACTCAGATGAAGGTTGTATCAACTTACTGAAAAGCTATGTATGTCATCATTGCAATTCCCAGGAAGATGGAGGAGATCCCACACCCGGTATATGTTATAATCACTAATATCCTTTCATTCGCTGCATCTACCATAGATCTGGATAAATCCTATGAATGCAATATATATATCTATATTATATATTATATTATACACATAAATCAGAACTTACAGTTTTCACTAACATGGATTCCCATGATGCATAACATCTGTTACAGCTCTTACACAACCAGATGGTGTGGATAGATATGTAATAAAACTATACATAATTTGTTGATTAAGCCTCATACAATGTATTGGGTACAGAGAATGGAGAGCCATCAACGGCACTGGAAGAACATTTAGTCCTTAGTTTCATTGTCATTAACATGTTCTGCACCTTAAAATATAACCAAGCTAATAGAATTGAATTTGGGTTGCAGAGTGAATCATTGTCTGAACTGAGCATCCCAAAATACTACAAAGAAAAAAAATTTGTTCTTTTTCTTTAGAACTTAAATAACATTTACAAAATTAAGAAGGTAAGGTGGGCCATAGAGATCCACAGTAGCAGCCCAGTCATTTCTTAATCTATGAACCACAGAAAAATCTGAAATTACATGCAAAATTATTTGAATATAGAAGTGCATTGGTTTTGGGAGACAGTCCATTGATTTCATAGGATGATTGTAGAGACTCATAAAAAGTTAGAAAGTACTAGTCTACTCTGGTGGTTCTCAAGCAGACCTTGTCCCTCCCACTGGGACATTTGGCAATGCGTGGATAGAGTTTTGGAGGGTCCAATTGACATGCACAGTGTATAGGCTCAGCGTGATGCTGAATATCTCACAATGTCTAAACTGTCTCCCACACCAAAGAATTATTTGACCAGAAATATCAGTAGTGTCAAGACTGGAAAAGTCTGGCTCTTCTTCAATCATTCACATCTCAGAAGAAAAATCCAAATTCCCCACAAGGAAGACAAACCAAACAGCACTATCAAGCCAGCTTTGGATGTAGCTAAAACATGAATGTGAGTCTTTTAGCTCCTACTGCAACGATCTAGCCAGTTGTTGAGGAGCTCACAATTGGACAAGTATTGATTACGTGCCTCTTATATGTTGAATAGACTTTTTTTAAAAAAAGAAAGAAATATAAAGCACACTCAAATCAAATGTGGTCATATATGCCTGTAATCCCAGCATCTGAGAGGCTGTGGTATGAGATTCTGAGTTCCAGGCTAGCCTGGGCTACCCAGTCATACTCTGTATCAAAGAAAACCAAAACCTACCAAAGAAACAAACAAAAGCAGACTCACCCCCCAGAGAGTTTGTCATTGGTTGAAGAACAAGTCACCAAAGCCCAAATGAAACATTCAGATAACATATAAGATGAACGAACTTAAGAAAACTAAGAAAATATTTGTGTGTGGGGAGAGAAGGGACACAGTTGTGAGCTATTTGGAAGGAAAACTCAGTGTGTCCTGATGTTAGAAAGGAGTTAGGGAGGGAAGGAATTAGGAGTATTAATAAGGATTTTGAGCCTTAAGCCCAAATGGGCAAGTTGACTAGATTGTTCTTACTAGGTTAAAAATCGTGCAAAAAAAAAAAAAAAAAAAAAAAAAGCCTACTTTTTGGACCGGAGAGATGGGTTAGCAGCTAAGGCATTTTCCTAAGAAGCCAAAGGACATAGGTTCGATTCCTCAGGAACCATGTAAGCCAGATGCACAAGGTGACACATATGTCTGGAATTTGTTTATAGTGTCTGAAGGCCCTGGCATGCCCATTCTCTGTCTCTCTCTCTCTCTGCCTCCGTCTCCCTCTCTCTCTTATAAGGATAAATTTTAAAATATTTGTTTAAAAAGCATATTATTCATATACTGTAATTACAATGACTATTAAAGAGCAATTTAAATTTTTAATGGCCATTCCATTTGAGCCAGCAATACCATTTCTATCAACTCATACTACAGGAATACTTTCACTTGTGTTTGAAGATAAATCAATAAGAACATGTATGACAACAACATGCAGGGCAGTAGAAAATAGTCAAAATATCACTACCAAAGACTGGTTAAATGTACCACAGAATGTACCATAAATGAACTTTAAATCTTCCAAGTATATGCATGCATATTTGCCTAAAAGTTGCTCAATATACATTAAGTGAAAAAAGTAGTAATAATAGCACAAGACATTTGATCTCATTTTTTTTTTGCAAAAGCAAAAACATCTCAAGGCACACAGAAAAAGAATCTAAATTAATACACACAATAGCTACTAAGGGTAATGATCTCTTGGGAAGAAGTTACAGAGACCTTTTTCTGTATTGCATGAACTCTGAGGAGCAGACATTAATTTTATAGACAGAAAAAGAAAAATTTGCTTCTATTGACTGTGCTTTGGGATGAAAAAGTTGGGAGGAAAGACTTTTTTCGATTTTCATACTTCTTTATTTAATGACAATTTTATACATGTACCAAATTTATTTTGATCAAAATCTCCTATAACGTTCGCTTAACCTCTCTCCCCATCACTGTTCCACTGAACGCCCACTTATTCCCAACCAGTCCCTCTTCTATGGTGATGTGTCTCTCTTGTTTCTTGTGTGTGCATGTGACCCTCTGAGTTTACTTAAGTTTGCCTACATGGACAAGGATACGAAGATATTTTTCTGAGTATTAGGATCCTGCTAGTTGCTACAAGGCCGCAAAAGAAAATGTCTCCAACTCCCCAGCCACCATTAACTGCAAATAATTCCTCAGGGATATCCAAGGCCTCTTGCCCTCCTCCATCACCAAGGACCAAATGAGCCTCATATTGTGCTTCTCTTCCTGCTTGCATACTACTTTTCCATTTCTTAGTTCCCAAATATATGAGTAGTTTGGATCTAAAAGTTGCCAAAATTCCATTGAGGAATGATAAAGAGACAACTCACCATTAAAACTCCAAAGTGGGTGAGGTGGTTACATTGACAGATTGTGTAATTTACGTTTGTTTCCTTTACTTTGCAGCCTGATGAATTCCATCCACCTAGCCCATCTGCAGGGGACAGAAGGAAATTTCAAAAGCAATTTTGCTTTTCTCAGAAACGTTTAACTTTTCATTATATGCACCATCCGAACGTGTGTTATAATTAGCTTTGTTTGTTAAGACAGCAAGATAGAGGTACAACTGAACAGCAAAATTAAATTAAATCTAATTGACCAAATTGATGTTGGGGGAACTTTGTAAGTGGCATCACTTCTTTTTCTCTCACTTTTCTTTCCTTTTACCATGCTCTATAACAGATGAAGGTAGACTTGAATCATGAGCAACTATCCTGTCTAGATAACTTATTTATTTAAGATAACAGCTGGGTGTGGTGGTGCATGCCTTTAATCCCAGCACTTGGGAGGCAGAGGTAGGAGGATCGCCGAGAGTTCAAAGCCACCCTGAGACTACAGAGTGAACTCCAGGTCAGCCTGGGCTAGAGTGAGACCCTACCTCGAACAATAACAACAACAAAAAGATAACTTATGGGGTGATAACTTATTTACGGAAGCAATAAAAGAAAAAGGCAGATCTAGAAGTTTTAAACATCATTTAAAATATTTTTATTTGGGGCTGGAGAGATGGCTTAGTGGTTAAGGCACTTGCCTGAGAAGCCTAAGGACCCAAGTTCAAGTCCCCAGTACCTACCCAGTACCCCAGATGCACATAGTGGTGAATGCATCTGGAGTTTGTTTGCAGTGACTAGGCCTCAGCATGCCCATTCTCTCTCTCTTTCCTCTTTATCTGTCTCTACTCTTAAATAAATAAATAAAGTTTAAAAGTATTTTTTCTTTTGCTTTGTTTTTTGGTTTTTCGGTTTTTCAAGGTAGGGTCTCGCTCTAGTTCAGGCTGACCTGGAATTCGCTATGTAGTCTCAGGGTGGTCTCAAACTCACAGCAATCCTCCTACCTCTGCCTCCTGAGTATTGGGATTAAAGGCATGTGCCACCACGCCCGGATAAAAATATTTTTATTTATTTGCAAGGAGAGAGAGAGAGGGAGAGAGAGGGAGAGAGAGGGCTTCCTGCCACTGCAAACTCCAGACCTATGCAACGCTTAGTGTGCCTGGCTTTACATGGGTCCTGGGGAATTGAATATGGACCATCAAGTTTTGTAAACAAGTGGCTTAAATTGCTGAGCTATCTCTCTGGACCAAGATCAGGAAGTTTTTAGAGGACAGAGACCTGTGGAAGGTAAGCTGTCATTTGAACCTACTTGGGACTGGCATTGACATCTGAAACCGCCAGAAATCAGATGGTCTTAAGTGATTCATGTTGAAGACAAATCATGTTCTGGAGATCTTTACTGCCCAATAGAGCCTCTGGTCTATTTGTATCAAGGATAGTAGATCTTGAGTCCTAGAGATGACTTAGGGTAGACCTCCAGGATGGCATTATACCAAAGGTTATCTCAGGACAGGTGGCCAAGTGTAGAGCAGAATCTGTCCCCCTGAGATCATTCTATAGATTCCAACTGTTCTGGCCATAGAGTAAAGAGGTAGGGGCATTCCAGTTGCTGGATGAATGAACACATAGATCAACTTATTGACGCTGCTGGGGACAAAACTCATCACTTTACAGGACTTTGTTTCTCAGAGACTTGGAATGGTCCAGAAAAGGACAGTGTTATTTCTATTTGTTAGGAAGGGGTAGTGTCTTAGCACCCCAAGGGACAAAGCAGTAAGAAATCTCCCTTTTTTCTGAGAACCCTAAGGACATTGAGAAAAAAAAATTGCAGGTAGACAGATTCTTCTCCCTGACAGCCATGGCATTCAGAGGAGAGTGATTGTGTGGGGGATTTCTCTGAGAGTTGGTGCTTTCCTAGAGATTCTAGTACAGATGGCAAACCTAAGAGAAACCCAGCCTGCACAAGCACCCCCAACATCCTCACATCCTATCATCAGCAAAGACTCATACTTATCTAAGCAGGAAGGGCTCTTAGGAACCAACCAAGAAGCTTCATCTCCTCAATAAGATTAAACAATTGGAGCCCTGAGAGGGCACATGGCCTATTTCAGGTACTACCCAGCAATTTAAAAGAGGTGAGGAGAAAAGAGAGAGAGAGAGAGAGAGAGAGAGAGAGAGAGAGGAAGGTACTAAGCCCTGTGGAAAAGCACAGCTAAAAAGCCAGGTGATCACTACTCATCCCTCTTCAATTAGCTCAAGTAGTTTGCACTGGGTCTTCCAGTTGCATTTTTTCCAATTTTGCTTATCGATAAGTTGAGTGATTTTAATAATTTCCATAAGTGTCTTCTAAACAGAGGTTTCTTACTTCTCGTACCCTAATTTGATCTAAAGTCATATCAGGTATGTTGGTCATTTAGCATGCTCTGCAGGGCCTCATAACACAGCAGCTTCAGAATGACTTTAACTGCCAAATAAGAAAATGATTGCTGGGGGCATAATCAAAGTTGGCTTGTAAAAATACTTACGGTTCTTGTCAAAATCCCAAAAGGCACAGTAAACTTGATCATGAGCCTGCAAAAATAGAAATCAGAGGTGAATATCTTTCCCTTTAAGAGTTATCAAACAGAAACAAATTCACAAAAGTTTTTCTTTTTTTTTTTTTCAGTCTGCAGAGACAAAACTGTGCAAGCGCACACAGATGATTTATGCATTGATTTAAAGACTAACTCCATCTCTCTCTGGACTTACAAGTAGGAAGACAACATGTCTCTGCATGGAGACTGTGGTGAGTCAGTGTAAGATTGATGTGTAGTAGGGTAGTAGGTGTTCTTTGTAGGGCATTGTATTTGGGGGCTCACAGCTAATATTATCCCTTATAGACACAAGATTGAGTTGCCTCCTCACTAAGACTTCACTACTCCTGCGACCTCTGAGAACTTGGAGGCAAGGAACATTAATTCCTGGGGATGATCTGAGAGCTGTGGACCCAGCCTAAGTTGAGAGCCCACCACCCCATCTAGCATGTTTCATTTTCAATCTGATTTTTAAATCTCCCCTCCCATTTCTTCTCCTCTTCTAGAATCAAGACTAGGGCAAATATGTTATATCATTTAGACAGAGAATGAATGAAAATATTAAGACCACACTGGACACACATTAACATCAAAGGCTGAAGTAGTAATCATCCTTATACTAAGACTGAATTTAATCATTTAATAAGGTATGCCTTATGTTATGCCATATGAATATAGTCTTAGTTCTATGGTGAAAATTAATACACATTGTAATGTTCTTCATGTATTTTGAGTGAAATTATTTGTCTCACTCAAAATAAATGAAATTAAATGACACTTTGTATGGTGGGACAACCAAAAGATCCACTTATCCTTAGTCTCTGCCTTGCCAATGTGTCACAGTGATAGAATGTCTACCATTCAATATCCCTTTAGGACAAGACATTATTTATAATAGTCCCCAATTACACCACACTTCTGCTATCTAGAAAGGGACAATAATCATGAAGTCTTCTAATTACATGTTAATTAGCCAATTGTTTTGAGCAGGAAAATCAAAGAAGATCATTTGGTTCTCAGATGAAAATGGTTATGTTACCGAGTTTCCTTCAATGTGTTGCAAAGTGATAACCACTGGATCAGCCAAGTTTTGAATAGACATGTTTGAAATGCTGGCACTCACAACATATGTGGTTAATGCTGTACTGATGTTTTTGGCCTGTAGATGAAACATAAAGAGGAATTTGGCTCCTAAATTTCTCATTTCTGACATAGTCATTATCAATCTAGGATTTGTGAAGTGCTATGCACAGTTTTGGTACAGAAATATGGAAAATAAAATTACATGATTCAGGTCATCTCTCGTTCACATAAAGGCTCAATGATGCCAAGCTGGAAGAATTCCTTAGTCCATCCATCTATCTACATATCTATGCAACCAGCATTGTGTTTGGCCTGCTACCCAGTACTGCACTAGCAACAAAGTCAAAGTATTATCTGCTTTGATAGCTCTCCAGATTCTGATATTTTCCATCTTTCCCCCATTCCAGCCCTCAGTAATCTTACAAGGAAATTCTTTATAAGGAACCTAAGTCCATAATGAGTTAGCTATAAACTACTTCCTATTATATCCTCTCTACAGATTGAAGCAGCCAATCAATATCTAGCTTGGAACAAATCTCTAGAGAAAGCTATCTCTTCTCTGGAGGAACATTCTCTCTGAGGCAATAATTCAGGCATTGCACCCAGGTGTGCCCTACATAGCCTAGCACACAGTAGATATTACCTCTTGTGCTCACTGTAAGCTATACACTTTGATAGGGGCTTTCTACAGACCTACTCTTCAGTTCTTACTGACATCATATAAACTTTTTTCAGATAAACTGAGACTTAGACCAGTTCAGAAATTATGTGTGCCAAGATCACCCAACCATGTGAATGACAAGGCAGGGGTGTTTAACAAAATTTTTTAAAGGCAACAAAAAGAAGGTTTCTGTTGAGCCATGGAGCTTGCTAGTTAACAGAGACAGAATACCAAAGGATATAGCTTCTGAAGACCAGAAAACTCAGTGACTACCTCCTCTGGGCTAGGTATTATAGGGTCACAAGGAGAGGAAATTCTTTCAGAATTTGCAATAGAAGCCTGCAGGGGGGTGGGCCAAGATGACATTCCTTTAATAGTCCCCTGAGAACCATTAGAGGATTCCATGCCTTCAGACCTCTGAGGAAACAGTATGTTGTTCCCATTCCCTGTTCCACCCAAGCCCTGCAGACCCTGGTACCTGGGTAGCTGTGACTATACCCTGGGTTCAGCTGTAAGCCTCTCATTCCCTGCTACTGACCTGCTCTGTTTATCCCAAACCATGCTGATGGCTCAGTACTCCCTTTCCACTGTAGTTCCCTGGGACAGCCTGGGATATAGGATTACCAGCAGCAAGCTCTGGTGGGAAGCTCTCCAGTTGACATTCAAAAGACCAAGTGCTAGCTCAAGCTTTCTTGTTCCTTCCTTCAAAATCCCTCCCTTTTCTGGGTCAGTGGTGACATGAAGGAGAGTGGACTAGATGATTTTTCACAACCCTCCCAACTTAGTCTAAGAGATACAGTTTTCTGAGATAGAAAAATCAAAGGACCAGATAACCACAATGACCTACAACTTAACTAACCCCATCTCTGGATTCATTTCTCTTACCTACAAAATAGTGGCCACATTGGGAAGGAACAAAACCGTTTCTTACCCCTGTGTCCCTTGTGCCCTACACTCAGATTTTAACTGTTATGCCTCTGAACCTTTATACAGCTGTTCTTCTGCTTAAAGCACTCCCCCATACTGACCTAATGTCCTATTCTAGCTCCTTCGCAGCCCCAGGTGTCAGCTGAATGCTCCCTCACATTCAGCATGCCTGCCTGGCAGCTAAGGAAAAGTCCCTCTTCTATAGTCCCAGAGACCTATGTCAGAGTGTACTTGCCTAGTGCCTTTTCTCCCCCCGAGGGCTGCAGCTAGTGAAGGAGAAGTGAAGGAGGTACAAGGGTGGTGTATTATCAACAATTTCTAAGGTAATATGTTGTAATGACAGGCAAGATTTTGATCAAAAGATGTTAGAGGAAGCAGTGTGAATGCAAGGCTGTGAGACTTGGGGGCAGGATGGTCATCTTTAAGCACTTCTCAGCCACCAGTGACACAGATCTCAGCTTTACCACCCACCCTTCAGTGTTGGAACCTTCTAGTCTGTGCTCTCTTCTGCCACACTGTACTCTCTATGAGGGCAGGCCCCAGGACTCCCCTGCTCAGCACTATATCCACAGCATCCAGCACCATGGAAGACACAGTAGGAATGTGATGAATATTTTTTGTATGCATAAAACACTGAATTGATAAAATAAACTATGCCACCCTCAGCAAGTGTCTTCCCCTCTCTGGGTCTCAGTGTCCTGATCAGTACAATGAAAAGATGGGACACTATGAGTTATGAAGACCCTTCTAGCTCTGAATGTGACAGCAAGCTAATTCTAATCCTTCTTCATCTAGTACTATGACGTCTGTAGGCTAATTTTGGCAAAGATATTTAATCCCTTTCAATGGAAGGTGTTAGTGAATAAAAATTACTTATTAAGTGTGAAATGTATGCAAAGCAAATTTATCTCTTATTCAAAGAGACTTGCACAGCCCACTGAAGGAAGGAAAAAATTAAGATCAAAATTATGGCACCTCCAATGATACAGAACTGTGACAAGAAAATCAAAATGTTCAGAGTCTGAATATGGAACACATTTTAAATGATTACAAATTTTTGCTGACTAGCTGACTAAATTTGCCCCTGGGCACAGGGAAAAGAATATGGATTTACTAATTCCAGAGAGGCATCTTGGGTAGGATTTGAACTAAGCATATAGGAACAAATACAATTTAAATGAAAAGAAGAGTAGCTACATAATTCCAGGTGAAGAAAATTCCTTAAAGTCATAGTGGTTGGTGATGTGATACACTCAAGTTGGTAAGTATTATAGCAATCTGGTTTTGATGAATTGGCCCAGTACAATTTTTCTCCAAATAAATATGAGAATGTTTGACCACCAGAATGTCATCCCTTTGGATAACTCCTCAGAAATGAAAACATACCTGGGAAAATTCATGTATTAACCTCCAATCTAGGAACTTTGGAGTCAGACTATCTGAATTTGATTCCTAGCTACATCACTTCCTAGCTATGTGACCCTGGTCAAAATGATTTAACTTTGTTGAGCCTCAGTTTCTTGTGAGAAGTAGATGAGATAATAGATGTAAATATTAGCAATAAAAAGTGTTTACTCTCATCAATTTCGTGAAAGCTCTGTTGTGTCTTCCCAATGGCTAGACGAGATAGAGTGCTCTGAAGAAATGGGCCTTTTCGTAGGCAGAGAAACAAGACAAGGTAATAATCACAGCAATGCAAACACGTATAATGGTGCTTAGGATGTGCCAACCAATATTGTAAGCCCTTGATGCGTATTAACTCCTTTAGTCCTTGAACAAATATATGAGGTGCTGACCTTAGGCCATTTAACACTGGAAGAAACTTACTGACATGGAGGTTGAATAGCTTTCCTAAAGTCACTCAGGTCACACATGGCCTCAGGGACCAGGGGCTGATAGCTTTAACACCACTTCATATTGGCTCTGGCTTAGAGGTGAGGCCTAGAGCCCTCAGAGAGAGGAGTCAGGAGCTATGGGGGAGGGAAGCACTGGCAAGCTGAAAGGTCATCTTGTGAGGAGAACATGCTGTTCTTTTCAGGCTTTGAAACATCTTGAGGCCTCTGATAATCCTTAAAGCCCCTTCCAAAGCTGAGGAGCTGTGAAAATTCAAAACTGTAAAACATCATTAAAATAGACATTGATTCATGTTGAGGGCCAGGGGTTGTGCTGAAAGAGTCACAGAATCAATCAGAGAACATATTCTAAAATAAACAGACATCATGAAAATAGCAAGAGTTCATAATTACGATGAGTCACCATATATTAATTCATGACAGCTATCAGAGGTAAGAACTTACCTTAAAGAGTGAGGTTTGGCCAAAAAAATTAAACAAGATGGTTTGCGAGCTGTTAAGAGGAATTCTTTCCCTCAGTGATTTGGGCAAATATATGGAAGCCAAAACTCTCCCCAGAGGGACATCACCAAGGAAAATCTGCCAAGAAAAGTCAGGAAATGAAAAGTAGAGTGTTCACCTATCACAGTAAAATCCTCCCAGCCTCCCACACCAACCCCTACCCCAAAGTATCCTTGAAAGGCTGAGGCTGAGGGATGGAAAATGGTTTCATATGCTATCATATACTTTTTAAAAATATTTATTTATTTATTTATTTATTTATTTATTTATTTATTTAACACACACACACATACAGAAAGAGAATAGGTATGCTAGGGTTTCTTCTCTGCAAATGAACTCCAGATGTATGCACTACTTTGTGCATTAGGCTTCACATGGGTATATGAGTACATGAGTACAAGGGAATTGAACTCAGGTCTGCAGGATTTGTATGCAAGTGCCTTTGACCACTGAGCCACCTCTCCATCCTAGCTATCATGTATATTTTACATGCATGTGTGTGCACACGTACTCTCCCACACACATACCACCTTTTCCTATCTCTGAAGTTCTCTCCCTTTAATCTACTTCCACCTAGGTAATAACAGAGGTAGAAAAAGGAATGACAGATGAGCTGATTTGCTCCAATTCTAGTTCTGGAAGGGGAAACAACAAACCCTGCAATGGCAATAGGCAGTCTTCTCATAGTTTATTGAGCAATGCTTCCATTACAAGTAAGGCATTGCCCTTTAATAATTCTGCTGGAGACTCATGATCAGAAGGATTTGTTGATTTTATTGCTAACTGTATTTGATAGATACTGGAATATTTTTGAGACTGAAGCAGGGCTTTATTAAAAATTACACTGAGACCACAGTCATAAACCTGGACTCTACCAAGCAAAAACAGATATATGGGCACTCTTATCTGCATTCTCTTATTTAAGCCCTCTGTCAACCCTGAGAAGTATGTTGTGATATGATATTAGGAAACAGAGGCTCAGAGAAATTAAGGGAGTTGGTGAAGGTAACAAAGCTGAGCAAAGATGTATGTAATTTGGGCCCATATTTTCCATTTTATCCATGTTACCAGTCAAGGAGTTATTACCTGGCTGGGTATGGAGTAGGATCAATGAAAGTTTCTAATTTTTTAAAAAATGACATAGGAGCCTAAAACCCATATGGATCTCCTCTTAGCACAAATGAGCTGTACTCAGGCGATTGACCCTGTAGGTCAAGATTTAACTTCAGTATGTAGCCAGTTCAGAACAAAGAGTGTGACAATGGGAACTTGTCATCTTATTCCAGTATGACTAAGTGAGTCCCTGCATATTGAAACTATATAAACTAACAATCACATGAAAGCCAAGAAAACTGAGCAAGAGCAGAGTTTCTGGAACATAATAGACACTCAAAAAAAATGCTAACATCACAAGGTGAGCTACCTGGTGGGCTGACACTATAGCTTTGTAAAGTATCTAAACACTGATGGAAAATTCTACATCTTCCAGGTAGGGAGAAACAGAAGACAAAGGTCAGGAGAACCATAGCCCCTGGAAGGACAGACTCGGATATCAGATATCAAGAAAGCTATGGCAGACAGTCTAAACTGCAATGAGAAAATGGACTCTGAATCATATGTGCACAGGACACACTCAACCAAGAATAAAGGAACTCAACTGAGATTTCAGCTGCCACCCAAGAGATGGAGTTTGGTTTGATTCCAGCCAATTCAACTGCTTATTATAACAAAAATCAATAGTTTACAGAGAAATGTAGCAGAAATTGGTTTTCACAATATAAAATTCACAATGTTCAGAACATAATCCACAATTAATGAATATATGAAAAAATGTGACTACTTTCAATTGAAAACAGAGATCAGCCAAGAGATAACTCAGATACTAGAATTAGCAGGAAATGGTTTAATGCAGCTAGTACAACAATGTTCAGGTATTTAAAACAAAATATGGTTGCAATTAATGCAAAGATAGAAAATAGGATCTGAGAGAAACAAAAAAGAACAAGAGTGGAGAACATGAAAATTCTAGATCTACAAATACAATGGAGCATTTTTTCAATTGCACTGGATTTGCTCAATAAGAATAGGAAGATAATAGATGTCCACAGATGTGAAGATCAGTGAGTGGAAATTATTCTATCAGAACATACATAATAACATCTATGACTATACCACTCTGAAAGGTCCCAAGCTAGTCAGAATGCTGAAGAAACAGGATTTGAAGCAATAATAAACCATAGATTCAAGAAATTCAGCAGGGATTGGGAGAGTGCTCAGTGGTATAGCACTTGTCTAGCATTTTCAATCCGTGATACTGGAAGAAAAGAAAGTGGGAAAGAAGAGAAGAAAAGGAAAAAAGAAAGAGGGAGAAAGGAAGGAAGGAAGGAAGGAAGGAAGAAAGGAAGGAAAGAAGGAAGGAAATAAAAGAAACTGCAAATCCAGAGTAGGATAAAAATGAAACAAAGAAAGCATGCTTAAGTACATACTAGTCACACACAAAAGAAATTATCAAAAGATGCTGAAAATGCCCTGAAAATCATAGATAGAGAAACAAAAATTCAGATGGTACTGGTTTCTCATGAGAAAATGTGGAGACAAAAGGGAGTGAAATGGCATTTTCAAAACACCAGGGAGAAATCTGCTTCTTCCTAATTCTTTAGTCAGCAAATAAAGACATGTTCAGATAAATAGAAAGTAAAAACTTCACCATCGGACTTGAGCTACAAAAAATGCTGTCTGTGAAGCTGACAAGAAATGACACCAGTTGGAACTCAGGAAGGAATGGAGAGCATCATAACTGATGATCACCTGGTTCAATGCAAAAGACTTGAGATTTTTCACTCCATTTGATTAAGATGAATAGGACCCTTTAAAGCAAACAGTTATAACATGATCTTGTGATGTTTGTGATTTTACTGATGTATATATATAATTTTCATTATAGTTATCATAAGTCCTTGATATGAAGATATAGCAATATATATGTAATTATACATTTATCCTCCCTGTTTATATACATTTATACTATATATACATACATACATATATATATATATATAATAAACAGGGTAAACAGGGAAGATAAATGGATAATTATAGTTCAAATTTTTGACATTTTAATGAGTTATCCCATACTAACTTTAAGTATATTAAGAAATTATAAGGATTTATATTGTAATCTTCAGAACAAGCATTAAGAATGAAACAATAGATATGATTAAAGAATATGCATAACTGACTGGGCATGGTGGCACACACCTTTAATCCCAGCACTTGGGAGGCAGAGGTAGGAGGATCGCCATGAGTTTGAGTCCACCCTGAGACTACATAGCAAATTCCAGGTCAGCCTGAGCTAGAGTAAGACCCTACCTTGGAAAACCAGAAAAAAAAAGAATATGCATAACTGTTTATACATTGTTGGTGGGAATGTAAACTGGTGCAGCCTTTATGGCAATCAGTGTGGGGATTCATCATAAAATAAAAATAGAACAGTAATATGATCTATCAATACCACTCCTAGACATACAGCCAAATGACTCTAAATAAGCATACAGTTAGAGATATCTGCATGCTCATGTTTATTGTGGTACAGTGAATAATACCATAGATATTGAATCAGCTTAGATGATGTTCAATAGATGAATAGATAAAGAAGATATGGTATATATGCACAAAAGTATTAGTCAGCCATAAGAAAGAATGAAATTGTGTCATAGGAAAATGGAGATCATTATATTAAGTGAAATAAGCCAGACTCAGAAATAGAAATGTTGCAAGTTTTCTCTGATATTCAAAATTTATAGTTTTGAAAAGAGAGTAAAGTATAAAGTGGGTTGTGAGAAGTAGAGAGCAATGGTATAAAGGAACCAGAGAGACAGGAGAGGAGGATGACAAGATGAATATGATCCGAATCCATTGTATGCATATGTGAACATGTCATGAATAAAATCAATTATTTTGTACAAATAGTATATGCTAATAAAAAATAAGGTTAGCAGAGCTAGAAAGATGGCTTAGCAGTTAAGGTGCTTGCTTACGAAGCTTAAAGATGCATGTTTGACTCCTCAAGTTCCACGTAAGCCAGACACACAAGGTGACTCATATGCAAGGTCACATATGTGCACAAGGTGGTGCACATATCTGGAGTTCAATTGCAGTGGCTGGAGGTCCTGATATGGCAATTCTCTTTCTCTCTCTCATAAAAAAAATAGGTAAACAGCAAGTAGTATTTGAAATGTAATTGGAATAAAGATTAAAGTCAAGCAAAAGGCAATAGAAAAGAAGGAAGGAATAAAAATCTGAAGTACAGACAAAAAATAAAATGGTATTCTTAAATCCAATCATATCAATAAACATATTAAATGTTAGAAAACATACATCCTAAAAATAGATATAAGGATGGGTAAAAAGCAAAGCACAAATTATACTCTATCTACAAGAATTACACCTTATACATAAAGACACATATACAAAATTTTGGATATAAGAATGTTAAACACACACACATATGCATATACATACACCACATATAAGTTTATATACATACATATGTATACATAAAACACTAAGCATAAAAAGGCTTGGAGGATTCAGGCAAGACTGCCAGGTATGGTGACACATGCCTATAATCCCAGCACTCAGGAGGTGGAGGCAGGAGGTTTGTGAGTTGCAGACCATATTGGGTTACATAACATGTTCAGAGCTAGACCAGCCTACATAAATAGACCCCTATTTTAAAACAATAAATCAGAAAAGAGAGATATTTTTGTAATAATAAGCATGTTAGGATTAAAGTTAGTATTAAGAAAACCTAACAAAGTAAATGTGTAAAAACAAAATAAGGCAAAATTTGAAAGGACTACAGGGAGAAATAGATGATTTCACATTAGAGATTTTAACAATGTTCTCAAGTAGGAAACAACTTAGGATAAATTCAGTAAAGACAAAGATGATCTGATTGTTATCATCCATTCTGACCTAATTAATTTTTATAGTACAATATACCTAAGAACTTTAAAATATACATTATGCAAATGAATACCCAAATATATCATACATTTAGCTATAAGTTACCTTTCAATAAATTTAAATGGATTACAATTATACCAAGCATATTCTGTGGCAAAGGTGAAATAAATAAATAAATAATACCTTAGGTTTGGTATTTAAATATACTTCTAAATAATCTATACATTAAAGAAGAAAGTATAAAATATTTTGAACTGACAGGTAGTGAAAAACCATCATATAAAAATATATGTACTTGCACTTAGTGGAGCTTAGATACCTACAACTTTTTATGGTTATGTGAAAGAAAAATTAAAACCAATGACCTATTATTCATATAAAGAAACGAGATAATGAAGAATAAAATAATTCCAAAGAAAGTACAATGAAGGAAATAATAAATATACAAAGTCACATTTCCACAAAGTGGAAATCAAAAAAATTAGAAAATTAACAAAGACAAAGCTTATTCTTAGAAAGTATCACCAAAATTAAAAAAACAAAAAACAAAAAACAAAAAAAACCCCAGTGATATTGACCACGAAAAAAGAGAACAGAAATAATCAGTATTGGCAATGAAAAATGAACTGTAGATCACAACATTCCAAAACAGTCAGTAGATCAAATCCTACTCAGGGCCTGATTCTTTATTGCCACAAGGTAAAAATGGACCAGATATTTCCTTTTTCAAAGTTTTTGCCATGGAGAAATAGACAAGGGAATGTAAAAACTATATCTATATATATGCATATAGCAGAGAACACCTGCTATAACTTCCAAAGCCAAAAAGATTATTATATGCCCTTTTTAGAATACATTTCTAGTTCCTGCTATAAATACTACAGTTTAAAAAAATGAGAAAATATGATAAATGATGTGAACTATGGCCAACAAGCTTGACAAATTAGATGGAATCAATTCATAGAAAAATAAAACTAGCCAAAACAGGCACACAGGATGAATTAGAAAATGTTAATGGTACTCCATCTATTAAATAAATTGAATTAGATGTCAAAGAATTTTTAT
Source organism: Orientallactaga sibirica (assembly GCA_036365145.1). Lineage (NCBI taxonomy): Eukaryota > Metazoa > Chordata > Mammalia > Rodentia > Dipodidae > Orientallactaga > Orientallactaga sibirica. Next base: position 1,064,207 of record JAEOAD010001318.1, on the reverse strand, counting down.
GAAGAAATTACAGACACCAAGGGTTTCCTAATGAAAGTGGTCAAATATTTAATGAAGAAACATATGGACACCAGCCAGAGTGCAGCAGGAAATAGGTCCTGGCATCCTTGCCCACTTAGTTCATAAAGAAGATGAAAGCCAGTGCCCAGTAGGAAGTAGACCCCAAATAGGCCCACCTGGCCCAAGCAGGAGAGGTCAAATAGCACTTAAGTGGCCACCACCATCATTTGAGTTCAGGGTCCTTCCTGGGCTCCAGTTCTGCACATGAACTAGCACCAATCAAATATAAGCAAATTTTACCCAGGGTCACAAGTTTAATGCAAAAGGGTCTAAAACATCCAGACATATCCAGGTTTGCTGATAAGTGGTGAGCACAACTGTGCTTCAGGCTAAATAGCTATTTAAAATAAAATCACTAGTGATATGGCATGTAGGAGTTCTTTCAGAAGATGTGACAAACCACCAACTAGCACTGAAAAGAAAAGGAAGTTTAATCTGGAACAGATGAGAAAGACACAATAAAGAAACAATAAGAATATGAAGGAAAAATTCACCATGACCCATTTCCACTCTCCCATCTCTCCTATAATGAAAGCCAAAACCACAGAGATAGGGGAAATGTCAAGGAAAGAATTTAGAATACTACTTCAAAAAGGCCCAATGATGATATAGAAAACTCAAACAAGCAGATGTATGAACTAAGGAAATCCATTGAAGACCTTGAGAAGACAGTCTCTAAAGTGAAGGATACAATTAACAAATTATAGCAAAAAGTCCAAAACATGGAGGGGAAAATGCAGCAAGGAAATTTGAATATTGAAAATAGAAATTCAGAAAAGAAACAATCACATAAAAATCACAACAGAAAGCATCACTGAAAAGACTATGCAGAAGAATGAATTTCAGAGATGGAGGATGAAGCTGAGACAATAAAACACATAAACACATATAGAGAATGAAAATATCAAGGAACACGAGAACTATTTCTAAGTCTTGGATGCAATCAAGAGACTATACCTTAGAATCCAAAGGGTAGAAGGAATAACTAAGCATCTAAAAGAACTAAATAATTGTTCAATGAAATCAGAGTGGAAAATTGCCAAAACCTAGAGAAATTAACATGCAGACATATTAGGCATTTAGAACCTCAAACACACATTATTAGAGAAAAACCTCTCCATAAAACATCATAGTCAAGATGTTAAAAATACAAAGTACAGAAACAATATGAAAAGCTATTAGCAAAAAGGCCAAGTCATATGCAAAGACAAAATCATCAGAATAGCTTTAGATATTTCAAAAGCAACCCTAAAAGCCAGAAAAGCATGGGATAATACATCACAAGCCCTGAAAGTAAAGAATTTCCAACTAAGAAAAACTGTCTTTCAAAATTAATGGATAAATAAGGATATTCCAAGACAAACACAAATCAAGACAATTCATTAAAACCAAACCAGCACTACAGACAATAATTAAAGCATATTATATAGGGGGGAGAAGAAAATCTCGTCTATAAGAACACATATGATAATACCTCAAAAGAAAGGAACAGGGAAACATTGAAGATCTGGAAAAGAACCAACCATGTTCAACACAGGAAGCCATCAAACTCACAACTGAAAGGGGAGATGAAAAAGAAATGACAATAACACAGCCTACCGGAAAATCACCTAACAAAATCATAGTCAAGGCCCCCTCAATAGTAACTTTAAAAGTAAACAAAAAAGCTGGGCATGGTGGCACATACTTTTAATCCCAGCACTTGGGAGGCAGAGATAGGAGGATTGCTGTAAGTTCGAGGCCAGTCTGAGACTACATAGTGAATTTCAGGTCAGCCTGAGCTAGAGTGAGACCCTACCTCAAAAAAAACAAAAATAACAACAACAAAAAAAAGTAAACGAAATCAACTCACCAATGAAAAGGCACAGACTGACTAGATTAAAAAAAAAAAAAAACATGGTCCAACTGTCTGTTGTCTCCAAGAAATATACCTATCTCGCAAAGACATTCACAAAGTGTACATCAAAGGATGGAAATCAGCCTACTAAGCAAATGGAAACTGTAAACAAGCAGGCACAGCTATACTCATATCTGATAAAGTAGACTTTAAACCAAAGCTATTGAAAACAGATAATGATGGCCACTATATATTAATAAAGGGAATCATTAATCAACAAGACATAGATTGTTACAGGAAAATTTCAGTGCCAGAAGTGAGATACCATGTAGCAAGTTGTTGGTGAGGAAGGCCCCCTGAGGGTACCAAAACATTGCAGGTATTGCCAAAGCTTTTGGTTGCCCACTAGAATGGTAAGCCCATATTGCTGAAGACACCATGTGTTCGGACTGCAGGACAATGAGAAATCAGGCTGAACATGAGCTGGAAATAAGAAGTCTGTGAACTTTACAGCTGAACAGCCTGGTCAAATGTGCCAACTGGTACAATGGTGGCATGTCTGTTATGAGGGAAATCAACCACTCTCTGATGCTCTCTGATTTAATTTAAGACCTTCTCTTGGCCTCCTTTTATTTTTCTTTTTTAGTTTTTCAAGGTAGGGTCTCATTTTAGCCCAGCCTGACCTGGAATTCACTATGTAGTCTCAGGGTGGCCTCAAACTCAGGACGATCCTCCTACCTCTGCCTCCTGAGGGCTGGGATTAAAGGTGCGTGCCACCATGCCCAGCAGGCCTGCTCCTTGGGAAGGAATTAATGCCAGATAGCAAAAATCTATCAAAAGCTTGTGTCTTGGGAGGTAGGGAAATTACTGTTGATTTCTGGCTAAATGCATACATTATGCCCATAAACTGCCCTTTAAATACTTGTGTTTGTGCACATATATTAATGCTACTCCCACTTTTAGTTAGAAAAGCTTCTCTTTTCAGATGGTGGTGGATGACCACTGGATTGGTTCAAATGTAAAGTGCTAAAAAAGTGACAGGAGTGTTCAGCACTGGGTGTGACATCTCTATCCCACCCTCTAAAGCTCAGGGACCATTCTGGAAGAGGTGGTGAAAACAATGTAAGAGCCGAAGGAAGAGGAGGACTGCTTACAATGCTGCCTCCAGACATAAAGTGGCCTTGATATTCATGAGCTCATAATGGTTGATGCTATTTTAAAAAGGCATACATAATAAGAGGGGAAAATGATATCAAAATAGAGGAGAGACTAGTTAGAAAGAAAGGATTCAGTGAAAGATGTATACGGGAGGGGGTAAAAGGAGTGTGATGAAAGAGGATTCTGACCAAAATATAATGTCCATATGTATACAGGTTGTCAATAAAAAGTATTTTAAGGAGCCATAGAAATTTTAACATTTATGCACCAAATATCGTGGCTCCCTATTTCATACAACAAACACTAAAAGGCATAAAAGGCCATATATGTTCTGACACAAAAATATCCAACCTCACATTTTTAGATAGATCTGCCAAGCTAAAAATCAATAAAGATACTTCAGAGTTAAATTATATCATAGACCAGCTAGATTTAATAGGTATCTACAGAACTTTCCATCAAGAGATAGAAAAAAAATATCAAGGAAACTTCTCCAAAATTTACCATATCATAGGTTACAAAGCAAATCTTAATACAAAAAAAATGAGATAATTCCTTGTATCCTACCAGTCCATATTGGAAAAAGATAGAAATCAATAGCATGTGAAACTTCAGTATCTACACAAATACTTGAAGACTGAACAGTGTGCTGTTGAATGAATAGTAGATAATTGAAAAAAAAACTGGTGAGGAAATTTTGAATTTTTCTTGAAATTAATACAAATGATAACACACCTACCAGATTCACTGGGATCCAATCAAAGCAATCCTAAGAGGGAAGTTAATAGCTATAAGTGCTCACATTAAAATTCAGAGAGCCAGTCATGGTAGCATATGCCTTAATCTCAGCACTCAAGAAGCAGAGGTATAAGGATCACTATGAGTTTGAGGCCAGCCTTGAGCTACAGAGTAAGTTCCAGATCAGCATGGGCTAGAGTGAGACCCTATCTCAAAAAAAATATTGAAAATTTATTTTGGGCTAGAAAGATGGCTCAGTGGATAAAGGCACTTGCTTGCAAAGCCTGACTAGCCCAGGTTAAATTCCCCAGTACACATGTAGAGCCAGATGCACAAAGTGGCACATGCATCTGGAATTTGTTTCAGAAGCAGGAGGTCTTGGCTTGCCCATTCTCTCTCTGAGTCTGCCTCCTTCTATTTCTCTCAAATAAATAAAATATTTTTAAAAAAATTCAGAGAGAGAGACCTCAAATAAACAATCTAGTGTTGTAACTGAAGGTGCTACAAAAATAGCAAGAAGAAAATCCCAAAAGTAATAAGCAGCAAAATAATAATAAAGATTAGATCATAAATTAATGGAATGCAGACTAAAAGAATCATGTACAAAATAGTCAGAGTTGATCTAAAAAAGTTAACAAGATTGACAAACCCCTAGCCAAACTAACCAAAAGGGAGAAAAGGGTCAAATAAATAAAATTAGAGACAAGAAAAGTGTTATAACAGGCTTAAAAGAAATCTGTAAAACAAGGAGTAGTATGAGAATCTATATTCCAAAATCTGGAAAACCTAGATGAAATTTCTTTTTCTTTTAAGATTTTTGCTTTTTAATTTGTTTTATTTTTATGAGAGAGAGAGAGAGAAAGAGGGAGAGATAATTGGTGCATCAGTGCCTCCAGCCACTGTAATCGAACTCCAGATACATGCGCCACCTTGTGCACATGTGCTACTTTGCCCACTTGCATCACCTTGTGCGTCTGGCTTATGTGGCATCTGGAGAGTAGAACATGGGTCCTTAGACTTTGCAGGCAAGCCCCTTAACCACTAAGCCATCTCTCTAGATTAAAATTGATAAATTTCTTAATGCAGATTGACCCACCAAAAGTAAAGCCAAAAGTTATAATTAATTTAAACAGATCCACAATTGGCAATGAGAATGAAGTAGGTGGTTTAAAAGTATCTCCACCAAGACAAGTCTAGAATCAGGTTGATATATTTCCAAATTATATCAGACTTTTAAGGTACATCTAATACCAACACTCTCAAACTTCTCCACAAAACAGAAGGGTAACAAACACCACCGAACTCAATCTATGAAGCCAGTATTATCCTGATACTAAGTTGGGTAAGTACACAATAAAAAGAAAACTGTGACCCATTTCCCTAATGAACATAGATGCAAAATTTTTTAACAAAAAAGGGACACATGAAGAAGGTTATGTATCATGACCAAATGGGTTTTGTCCCAGAGATGCAAGGTTAGTTTAACATATACAAATCACTAAGGATAATTCTCCATATGAATAAACTTAAGAAGAAAAACCAGGTGAACATTTTATATAGTTCAATATGTCATTATGATAGGTCTGGAGAAATCAGGAATAGATGGATCATATCTCAAAATAATAAAGGCTCTATATGACAAACCTATAGTCAACATTATACCAAATGGGGAAAAACTAAAAACATTTCCTCTAAAATCTATAATGAGACAAAAGTACCCCCTATTTCTACTCTTTCTCAATATAGTTTTTGAAGTCTTAGTTAGAGCAGTTATACAATAGGATGATATAAAAGGGATTAAAAGGGGGAAAGAAACAAATGAAACTACCCCTATTCACTGATGACATTATTGTGTACTTATGTGACCCTACAGACTCTAGCAGAAAACTCTTAGGTACAATAAGCATTTTCATCAAAGTTGTAGGATACAAAATTAACACACACATATCAGCATATCAATAGCCTTCACATTCCAGTAATGAAATTGCAGAGAAAGAAATTAGGAAGCTATATCCCATTCACAATAATGCTCCCCAAAGCACCTAAGAATAAGCCTCACTAAGGACATGAAATGCCTTTACGGAGAAAATTTCAAGATACTAAAAAAAGAAATTAAAAAGGTACCATGATCATGAATTGACAGATTCATTTTTGTGAAAATTACATTGCCAAAAGTAATCTACAGGTTCAATGCAATTCCCATCAAACTTCTGATGACATTCTTCTCAGAATTAGAAAAAAAAATTCAACAGTTCATATACAAGCACAAAAGGCCACTTAGCCAAAACAAACCTAAGCAGAAAGAACACTGCTGGAGAGATCATAATTCCTGATCTTAAGTTATACTACAGACCCATGGTGACAAAGTATGGTACTGGCACAAAACATATAGATCAGTGGAATAAAATAGAGGACCCAGAAATAAACCCACACAGCTATGGCCACCTAGTTTCTGACAAAGGCATCACAAACATACATTGGAGAAAAGACATCCTATTCAATAGCAGGTGTTAGCAAAACTGGATACCTACCTTGAGAAAAATAAAATTAGATCTGCATCTCTCATCTTGCACAAAGATAAATTCAAAATGGCCAAAGATTTTAATGTAAAACCAGTAATGCTGAAAGTACTAGAGAAAAACATAGGCAATACACTGAAAGTTAAAGTTATAGGTAAGAACTTTCTGAAAAGGACTCCAATAGCACATGGAATAGTTCCAAGAATCAACAAATGCTACTACATGAAATTATAAAGTTCCTGCACAGCAAACGTGAATAGAAAAAGAAGTAAACATTCACCAGAGTGAATAGAAAGCTTACAGAATGGAAGAAAATCTTTGCCACCTATTCCTCAGAAAGGAGATTGATATATAGAACATGAATAGAACTTAAATTTAAACATTCCCAAAGCCTGTCAGTCAACTTATGTGCTAATAAAATGAAGAAATAGTTCTTAAAACAAGAAGCAGAAATGGCCTATAAAATTTTACAAAAATATTCAACATACTTAGCCATCAAAGAAATGCAAATCAAAACCACTTTGAGGGACTGGAGAGGTGGCTTAGCACTTAAGGCATTTTCCTGCAAAGCTTAAGGATCCAGATTCGATTTCCCAGGATCCAAGTAAGCCATATGCACAAGGTGGTGCATGCATCTAGAGTTTGTTTGCAGTGGCTAAAGGCCCTGGCATGCCCATTCTCTCTCAAACAAATCAATTAAAAACAAAAATGAAACTTAAAAAATAACCACTTTGAGATTTCATTTCACCCTAGTTAGAATGGCTATATTGTAGGGAGAGGTGAACCTTTATTCACTATATGGATGTGTAAACTGGTGCCACCACTATGGAAATCAGTGTGGAGTTTTCCCCAAAAGCTAAAACTTGAACAATCATACAACCCAACTATACCACTCCTGGTATACTCAAGGGGATCTATATCCTCCCACGGAGATACTTGTTCACCCGTGTTATTGCTGCTCTATTCATAATAGCTAGGATATGGAATCAACCTAGATGACGATCAACAGATGACTGGGTAATAAAAATGCACATATACACAAGGCAATTTGACTCAGCTATAAATGCAAATGAAATTATGATTTTTTCAGAAAAGTGGATAAAACTGGAAAAATTGTACTAAGTGAGGTAACCCAGTCCCAGAAATACAAAAATTGTATGTTCTCTCTCAAATGCAAGTCCTACCTTTTAATGTTTGTATGTATGTAAATACTGGATGTGAGAGTAGGTATGGACTATGCATTGATATAGGATGCCATAAGAAGGGAGTAAGAGGTGATGTACAAAAGGAAACATGTAGGAAGGGAAAGTAAAAAGGAGGCCATGGTGAGGGGAGGGCACATAAAGAGGAGGTGGAAAAAAAAAGAAAAGGGAAGAGAAACAAAATACAAAACATGTTTGAAAAACCCTCTAATAAAACCTAATTTTTGTATGCAAATAAAAATTACATATTTTTAATGTAGGAAAAAACACACTACCAAACTTTTTCTGAAAGTAGAAGAGGAAAAATGCCCCACCTTACATTGGCAAAGATAAGAAAATTTGAATCTAAAGCTTCCCACATGCCAACCCTCCTTGGCAGGAATGGAATTCTGTCTGATCAAGATTCACCTATAAAATTCATCTACAACTGGTCATAGTGTCCCTTGCTTCCTGCAGTCCAGCATACTCCCTAGGTAGGGTGCCCTCTGGGGTACACCCTCCAAATCTACAAACCAATCAGGTCTTCTCCTTATATACCTGAATTTGATGAAAGTATGTATTTTCTATATGATAAAGGCTGCGGCCTTCTTCCTGTCCCTCTCTCTGCCTGCTTCTCCTTGTTTTGGCCACAGGGTTATACCTAAGTCTGCCCTCTCCCCCTACCCAGCCTCACTGGGTGGAGGGGAGAGCATAGTACTGTTTCTTGGTCTGGAGGAACTTTTCTGCTTGTCTCTGCTTTATAGTTTGTGGTAACCTCTCACTTTAATTACGTGTATGATTTTCCTCGAGTCTCTAAATCTGTGTATTTTCCTTAAACTCCAGATCTACCATGGTTATGATTTCACTAACTCTAGGTGTGTTACCTGTATAACTTCTCTAAACTAAGGTAGCCTTGAGTACAATCCTCTTTACTATTCATTCTCATTTGAATTTCTTGGTCTCTGCGTTGATATTTCCCTGCTGCTATTCTTCCTTAAGATCCCACCATTTGCCTTCTTAACTTCCTTTCATAGGGAAGCACAAGGCAGATGTTATGTGTGTTTCTTCTGATTTCCCTATATATGCACCTAAGTTCTATCTTCCATAATCTTGTGGTTCTATTCCAGCCTTTCCTTAAAAACCTCAACTTCTCTTTTATAAACCTTATTAACAATGCAGTGTTTTCCACCTGAGTGCATGTTTCCCACTTCCCACGTGCTTATGGCTCTGCTCTAGCCTTCTTCCTAGATCCCAATTTCCCTTAAATAATTCCCACAATTTGTGATTTCTCCCTAAATAAACTTAATAATTCATAATTTAACCTTCTTGAGTTCATGTTTTATCAATTCTTTGTTAAAAATAGAACATGACCTAAAATTGGGGTTCATAAACTTGGGAGACTCTTCCTGAACCCCAAAATCCTGCCTCAATAGGACTGAGGAGGTGGCTCAGTGATTAACAGTGCTTGCAAAGTCTGCCAACAAGGGTTCAATTTCCCAGTATCTATAGAAAGCCTGACACAAATGGTGCATGTGTCTGTGGTTCCTTTGCAGTGGCAAAAGACCCAGCACATCTGTGCATGTGTGCTCATGTACAGCCCCACACACACCCCACATGAAATAAATAAATAAAATAACAAAGTAAATAGCAGTAATAAAAATACTACCATCCCACACTGATAATGTTTCTTCCAGGAATGTAACATGTCTCAACATTTTTAAATCGATGTAATTCATAGTAAAAGAATAATAGAGAAAGACAGATGATTGCTTCAAGAGATACAGAAAATCATTTGACAAAATCAACTACCATTCATGAAAAAAGTTTTCAGCAAATAAGGAATGGCAGGTAACTTCCAGCTGGGAATGGTGTTATATGCCTAGTCCCAGCTTCTAGGAAGGCTGAAGTGGGAGGATCCCTTGAGCCCAGGAACTCAGAATTAGCCTGGATAATAGAAGTACATTTCAAAGAGACAGAAAGGGGGGAGAGACTGGGACTTTTTCAATGAAAATAAAAGTGGGAGCATCTAACAAACAAGAGCATGGATAATATAACAGAAATGGAAAAAACTGAGGACTTTCCAGTTAATATCGAGTAAAACAAGGACACCCACTTCAACCACTTCTACTCAAAATCTTATTGGAGGTATTAGACATCAAAACAAGAGTAATACAAAGAATAAAATAAAGATCACGAAGGAAAATATAAAACTCTTATCAAACGATGTTAGCTTATATAAAGTCCATAAGGAATCTACAAAAAAAAAATGGCTAAAACCAGTAAGTGAATCCAGCAAGTACATAGTGTTGTAGGTAGGCAGACATTAGCAGACTTCCAGGTCATCAAGGACTGGCCTTACCTTCTGTTTCCCTGGTAACATTGATCAGGAAGCATCACAATTGCTCCTTCATAGGATTTAAAATATCATATGAAAGGGAAGAGCCACTTCCTCCTGACCAGAGGAGCAGAGTCTTCTGGCCCTAAGTGGAGATTCTGTTAGCTCCCTTAACAGATAATCAACTGGAACCTGTCAATTATTCCCCTGGTTAAGTCACCACCACTCACCTAAAGATATGATAAAAAGGTTGGGGAATAGTTATCCCCTTAATGAGCTCTCGTGCAATTCTCCCCAGAATCCCCTACATTAGGACAGTTCCTCTCAGTCCCTCACGGTGGGCCTCCCTGCTTTTCTGAGTTCTAACTCAGGAAGCATAACTTTTCCTATTTTCTGCTTTCTTTTTCTTCAGGTGCTAGCCAAAATCCTAAATTTGTTTGCCTTGACACTATGGGCATTTTCAGTTTTTCTCAATAAGTGCACTTTGCCTTACTCCTTGACTTCAGTGTGTGTAATTTCTCATGGTCAGGAAACAATAATAACATACATAAATTATGTATACATTTTGAGTATCCCTTATCAAAAAATGCTTGGGAATAGTTACAAATCCCTAATCCAAAATTTGGAAATCAGAAATGCTCCAAGATCCAAATTTACAAAGCATTTTAACATCTGCACTTAGCATTAGGAGTGGTCACTCAACCCGTATTTTATACTTTACATATAATGTGTAAATTATATATGATATGCTTCATATATAATCAATTGTATTCTATATGCAAGCAGCAATTAATTAGAAAATCAAATTTTAAAATACTCCATTTCCAACAGCATCAAAGAAACGAAATGCTTAGGAATGATTTTATCTAAACATGGACAGGGGCTGGAGAGACGGCTTAATAGTTAAGGAGCTTGCCTGTGAAGCCAAAGGACCCAGGTTCAATTCCCCAGGTTGCACGTAAGCCAGATGCACAAGATGGCCCATGTGTCATTTTCAGTGGCTAAAGGCCCTGTTGTGCCCATTCCCTCTCTCTCTCTTAAATAAAATCAAAAGGTTTTAAGCATGGACAAGTGTGGTGGCACGTGCCTATTAATCCCAACAATTGGAAGGTGCCAATCTAAGTTGCATAGCAAGTTTAAAGCCAGTCTAATCTACACAGTAAAATCATGTCTCAAAGACTGGAATCTGGAGCTGTAGCTCAGTGACATAGTATTTGTCTAGCATGTACAAGGTCCTTGGTTTGATCCTGAGCACTGCAAGGAAAATATCAAAAGACAACACCTCTCCACTGAAAACTGTAAGGCATGGCTAAGAGAAACTTAAAGAGAAAAGATCTTCGTGTTCCAAGACTCAAGATTGCTTAGGAGTAAATTTCTCCAAAATTGATTAATAGCTTCAATTTAAATCATTATCTCAGAAATATTTTTGCACAAGTTGTCAAACTGATGGAAAAGCTTTTGTGGACATGGAAAAAGTCTGGAATGATAATCTTGAAAAATAATAAAGATGGGGCTGGTTTAGCGGTTAAGATGCTTGTCTGCAAAGCTTAACATCAGGGATTTGATTCCCCAGTATACCCATAAAGCCAGATGTTCAAGGGCACACACATGTCTGGAGTTCATTTGCAGCAGCTAGAGGCCCTGGCACACCCATTCTCTCTTTCTCTCTTCTCTCTCTGCAAACAAACAAACAAATAAATGTTAAAAAATAAAACAAGGCAGGTGTGTTGACACATGCCTTTAATCCCAGCATTCAGGAGGATGAGGTAGGAGGATTGCTGTGAGTTCTAGGTCAGCCTGAGACTACATAGTGGATTCCAGGTCAGTCGGAGCTAAGGTAAGACTCTACCTTGAAAAAAGAAAATAATAATAATAAATGTGAAGGTATTCATGCTACCAAACTTTTAGGATAGGCACAAAACAAGTTAACAATGCTATAAGGACTATCAAAAAAGGTATATGATAAAACAGAAATAGACCTACTATTTTGTATTTCCTACTTTAAAAATATTTACTGTGCTTTGATTATTTTTTGTCAAAGGTTAACAAAGAATACCAGTGGGGCGGGGCCTGGATAGGTGGCTTAGCAGTTAAGGTGCTTGCCTGCAAAGCTAAAGGACCCAGGTTCAATTCCTCAAGACTTACACATAAGCCAGATGCACAAGGTGGTACCTGTGTCTTAAGTTCATTTTCAGAGGCTGAAGGCCCTGGCACACCCATTCTCTCTCTCTCTCTCTCTCTCTCTCTCTCTCTCTATCTCCTCTCTCTCTCTCTCAAATAAATAAAAAATTTGAGATAGGAGGATTGCCATGAGTTAGAGGCCACCCTGAGACTACATAGTGAATTTCAGGTCAGCCTGAGCTAGAGTGAAACCCTAATAAAACAAAATGATCCCCAAACCCTACTTCATGCCATAAACAAAAATTAGTCACCTAGGGTTTTCATATTAAACATAAAAGCTAAACCAAAGATCTTTTAAAGGAAAGCAGGGCTGGAGAGATGGCTTAGCAGTTTAAGGTGCTTGCCTGCAAAACCCAAGGATTCATGTTCTACTCTCTAGGTCCACGTAAGCCAGATGAACAGTGACACAAGTGTACAATGTTGCACATGTTCACAAAGGGGCATACACGTCTGGAGTTCAATTGTAGTGGCTGAAGACCCTGGCAAACCCATTCTCTCTCTCAAATAAATAAAAAATTTGAGGTAGGAGGATCACCATGATTTCAAGGCCACCCTGAGACTACATAGTGAATTTCAGGTCAGCCTGAGCTAGAGTGAAACCCTAATATAACAAAAACACCCCCAAACCCTACTTCATGCCATACACAAAAATTAGTCACTTAGGGTTGTCATCTTAAACATAAAAGCTAAGCCAAAGATCTTTTAAAATAAAGCAGGGCTGGAAATATGGCTTAGCAGTTAAAGTACTTGCCTGCAAAGCCTAAGGATTCATGTTCTACTCTCCAGGTCCCACATAAGCCAGACAAACAGTGACGCAAGTGCACAAGGTTGCACAAGTGCACAAGGGGGCATACATGTTTGGAGTTCAATTGCAGTGGCTGAAGGCCCTGGCTCACCAATTCTCTCTCTCTCTTGCTTTCTCACATAACAAAAGGCCAGTCTGTTGGGCTTGCCTCAAAAAATTTTAAAAAAAGAATCCCTTGATGATGTGCTGGTGCCAAAGCTTGTTTTTAGACATGCCATGTATGGTTATTCATAAGAGAAGATAACTATAAATTACATAACAAAAATATGTTAAAATTGTGCTTATGAAAAGGAATCATCAAAGCTGGGAAGATAGCTTAGTGGTTAAAGAAACTTGCTTGAAAAATCTGATGGTCTGGGTTTGATTCCCCCATACCCATGTAAAGCCAGATGCATAAATGGTGCCTGCATCTAGAGGTCATGTACAGTGGCAAGAGCCCTGGTAGCCATTCTCTTCCTCTTTCTCATTCTTTCTCCTTTCCTTCCTTCCTTCCTTCCTTCCTTCCTTCCTTCCTTCCTTCCTTCCTTCCTTCCTTCCTTCCTTCCTCCCTCCCTCCCTCCCTCCCTTCCTTCCTTCCTTCCTTCTTTCCTCCTTCCCTCCCTCCCTTCCTCTCTCTCTCTCTCTCTGTTTCTTCCTTTCTCTCCTTTTCTCTCTTTCAAAGTATTTTTAGGGCTGGAGAGATGGCTTAGTAGTTAAGGTGCTTGCCTGTGACATCTAAGGACCCATGTTCAACTCCCCAGATTCCGTGTAATCCAGACACACAAGGAGATGCATGCACAAGGTCACATATGTACACAAGGTGGCACATGTGCCTGGAGTTTGATTATAGTGGCTGGAGGCCCTGGCATGCCAATTCTCTTCCTCTCTCTCATAAAAAAAGGCCAGTCTGGGATGGGAGAGATGGCTTAGCTGTTAAGGTGTTTTCCTGTGAAGCCAAAAGACCCATGTTGATCTCTCTCCAGATCCCAATAAGCCAGATGCACAAAGTTAATGCAAGTGCAAGATAATACATGCTCACTAGGCGGCACAAGTCCCTGGAGTACAATTTCAGTAGCTGAGGTCCTGGCATGCCAATTCTCTCTCTCACTCTCACTGTTGCTCTCTTTTTAAAAAAGGCCAGTCTGTTGGGTTTGCCTCAAAAAAAAAGAAAAAAATATTTTTAAAAAGACATCACTGAAAAAATAATAGGTAGGCTACAAGCCAATTTAAAAATGAACAAAAGACTTTTGACATATAAGTCAACAAAAAATCTAGGAACAATCAATATGAAAATGAAAATTTTCTTCCCATCATTAGTCACTTCAGAAAATAATATGACCATTTCTTACAAACAGAGACATACACTCTGTAAATTAGCCACTCAGTTTCTAAGACATATGTTTCTACATATCCACACATAGAATTTTATACAAATGTTGATGGCAGCATTATTTAATATCCCCATGCTAGAAATAACTCAAATATCCTTAAACAGGAGAATAGTTAAACAGTTCATGGTATATTTAATGGAACATTACTGAGTAATAAAAAGAACAAATTATGGAAACAATAGATGAATCCCTCCTCCATAAAACTCATCATACCACATGACAAAAAGATTTTTTACAAGAGAACATGTTGCATATGATTACATTTGAAAATTCTAGTATCACAGGGACAAATTATGATAGAGAAATACAAGGACAGTAGTGGTCCTTGGAGGTAATAGTTTCAGAGAATGACTGGGAAGGGCTCTTGGGTTTGATAGTAATCCTATCCATACCTTGATAGGGTTTGAGGTTATACAGACATATGCATTTGGCCAAATTCAGAGAATGTAGTGTTGAAATTTGTATACTTTTTCATATGTAAATATTTAAGTTTATGGTGTAAAGTAAATTCTGGTGCTTCTAATTGTTTTGATCTGTGACATATGACTGGCCAAGGACTGAGATTACTGTGATGTGAAAAGACCCAGATTTTTCTGTAATTGATACATAATAATTGTATATAAATGTAATGAAATAATCAGAGTAATTAGCATATATGTCACATCAAACATTTATCATTTATTTATGTTAAATAATCTGGGCCCAGACTTTAAAGCCAGCTGAACACATGTCTGGATTCTGGCTTAGGTGTTGGACTGTGTATCCTTGGGCAGATTACTTAATTTTTATGCTTCCTTACCTATTCCTAAAAGACTAAATAGCACACCATGCAACATATAATTAATGACCTATAAGTGTTAATCAATAGTAAACTAACATGTGAGATTATTCCACCTCACAAAGACAAATGTGGCCTCCTTGCATAGATACAAGTCCAACTAAGATGTAAACCTGCTCAGAGTTATATATGGATTATTTCTGGATATCTGTATTTTGATAAGGTCTCCTGAAGCCCAGAAACTTTCAACAGTGCCTTCTCTCCCCTCCTATTAAATCCATCAGTGAAGACTTGGAACACTGCTTGCTGACTGGCTCTCACTTCCCTGAGCTACACTCACCTCAGGAGCTGTGACTTCTTCATGGGACCGAATGCTGAAGGCCAGACTTTCAAACCTGTGGTCCACTTTCAGCACAGCCAAAGCCAGACTGGCCACCGTGAGATTTACAGTCCTCCCCACAAACTCCATCTTGTGACCAGCACGGTCGATTATCCTCAGTATGCTGCAAGAAAGCACAGGTAAAGGAGACTCGTTGTGATTTGTTAATGAAAACCCATCCTCCTTGCTAGATTTCCCTGTTACAAGACATGGGTTTGCATAATAATTGCTATATTGGTGTTTAGGAAGACTGCTGGCTTTGGATCTCAGTTGATAAGAATCTACATTTTATCTCATCCAATTTCTAACTATGTGGGCAAAATGGTCTCCCTGAGCTTTAGTTTCCATGTATGCAAAGATGGTATCACCATGTATATCAAAGGAGCATTTCTAAAATTAAGTAAATTGTTTGCTAAGCTACATATAGCCTTCAAGGTATCACATGCTTTAGAAAAAGTTTGGATTTTCTTTGACATGTAAGGGAATGCTACCAAGTGGTTTTAAAAGCAAGGTACAATCTTATGTATTGAAAGATCACTCTGGCTGTTATGTAGAAGATGGGTCATAAAGCAGCAAGAGCAGAGGCACAGAGATGGGTTAAGAGGTTATTGCAGATGGTCAGGAAGAGAAATGAGGCTGAGACTGGGGGCTGGGTATATGTGGAAGGATTCCACTAGAATATTTAAGAGGTTAAAATGTGTACATACAATGTTTAATGCAAGAGTTGGTTATTGGTTGTGAGCTAGATGGCTGAAACTAGGACCATTCCTAAGATTTTTATGATGCCACTGGTTGGATACATTTTATAGAAATGTGGAACCCATACTCACTATGTAGCTGAGGTGACCTGGAACTTCTGATCCTCCTGCTGGGATTAATTACATCATCACACCTGGTTAATGTGGTACCAGAGATAGAACCTAGGGCTTCATGTATGCTAAGCAAGCGCTCTACTCACTGAGCTACACTACACCCCAGCCATTGTCTACTATGGAAGTTATGTTATATAATTTAAATTTCATAAAATCATTTCCTCTACCAAAGCATTCATACTTACTCATTGCTTACTTGAGGTAGACTGGATGCTGAATCAATTTGCTTTTCTGAAACAGCACTGATTATTTGTAATATAATCTGGGTTAGGATCACACTTATCTCATCACATTTTGAAATGTCAGCTACTTTAGAAACAATAATCTTTGTCTCTTCTTCATCCAGAGGTGGAGATTCATTTACCAAACTTAAGATGTGCTCTGCAACATCATCAGCATTTTCTGAGGAAACAAAGCAGAAATGCATAACTTCCATTTCTATACTGAAGAAGAGGCCATGCTGGTTTGGCTCCCCCTTAAAAAGAAAGACAGTGTGAAATGGGGAAGCATACTGTGGTGGTTTGAATTAGGTAGCCCCATAAATTCATGTGTTCTGAATAATTGATCCCCAGCTGATGGCAATTTGGGAATTGGATCCTTACTTGAGGTGTGTTGTTGTGGGTGGGCTTATAGATATTATAGTTAGTTCCCCCTTGACAGTGTTTGGCCCACTCTCATGCTGTTGTTGTTCACCTGATGTTGGCCAGGAGGTGATGTCCAGCCTCTGCTATGGCCACGTTTTGCCCTGCTATCATGGAGTTCCCCCCAAGTCTATAAGCCAAAATAAACTCTTTCCCCCTACAAGCTCCTTTTGGGTGGGTTTTTTGTGCCAACAATGACAAGGTAAATGCAACAGCAAAATGGGTAGCAATGAGGTGGGGTTGTGGTTGCTAGAAACCTGACTTTGTGTGGTTTGGCCTTTGGAACTGGTTTGTGGGAGTAATGTGGAAGGTTTTCAAACCTTGATCTAAGAGATTGTTGCAGCGCTGAACATTCTGGTCAGCGTTGAAAGACCTGAGCTATGGACTGTGAAGTTTGGCATATGAGGGTGAGATAGAGCTTTGCTGGGAATTGTCTAGAAGCAGTTTCTGTGAAAGGCTTGCTCCATTCTGCCTACCTGTGTCCTGAGAACTTATGCAGGGTTTCAATGAATTGAAATGGACCCTTGTGAGCAAATGGATATGGCACAGGAAGAAATAAAAGCTTCAGGCTAAAGACTATAGCTCCATTCAGCTGCAATCATTTCAGAGATTAGAATTATTGAGATTAGCCGGGCATGGTGGCACATGCCTTTAATCCCAGCACTCGGGAGGCAAAGGTAGGAGGATTGCCATGAGTTCCAGGCCTCCTGAGACTACATAGTTAATTCCAGGTCAGCCTGGACCAGAGTGAAACCCTACCTCCAAAAACAAAAAAAAAAAAAAAAAGAAAGAAAAGAAAAGAAAAGAAAAAAGAAATATTGAGATTGAGCCAGATGTTTTGCATTGGGACAGCAGGAAGAATGCTGACTCTTTTGAAAGAAGGGGGCCTGAATGCCGAAGGAGTGTCATGCTTTTCAAAATTACCTTTATATTCCATGGATTAAAAAGGTGGTAGCCCAGCTGGTACTATGGAGTATAATATGCAGGAAAGAGAGGGTTATTAGATTTGCAACACAACTTTGCTTTTGTTTCTTTTTTGGAAATGGCCATGAGCAATGTGAAGCAGGGTCAACAACTGTGGAGGCCCAATGGAGTCATAAGGATAAACCATGGGGTTATGTTAGAGACCCTAGGACCTTTTGAAATGCCAGCACTGTGAGATGGCCACCAAGGACAGCTGCTGGCTTAGGAGCAGCCCTTCTGTAGGGGTGAAATTGTAACTCCAGAGACTCATCACTGGTTAGAATTATTGGACTTGGCAATTTGTTAATGGTTAGAGTTGTTGGACATATAATTACAGAATTGGATGTTTGCCCTGTTTATTTTAAATCTTGTATTGGATTAATCTTTCTTTGCTATGCCCAGTGCCATCTTTTGTATTGTGAATGCTTATTCTTTGCCATTATGAATTTTTTGGTATTACAGCTCAATTAAGAGACCTTGTACTATGGGTGTGTTTGAACAGCATTGAGATTAATAAAAACTATGGCGACTTTTAAAGTTGGACTGAACACATTGCATTTTACATCCTGGATGGTCATAAATTTATGGTGGCCAGGGGCAGAACATGGTAGTAGGTATCTCCCATAAATCCATTTGTTCAGAATACTGGGTCCCCAGCTGGTGGCAATTTGTGAATTGGAGCCTCCTGGAGGTGTGATGTTGGGGGCAGGCTTATAGATGTTGCCAGTGTTTGACACACTCTTCTGCTGCTGTTGTCCACCTGATGTTGACCATGAGGTTAGGTCCAGCCTCCGCTCATGCCACTTTTCCCCTGTAATCACAGAGCTTCCCTTTGAATCTGAGGCAAAATAAGCCATTTCCTCCTACCATCTGCTTTTGGTCAGGTGCTTTTTCTCAACAACTTGAAGCTAACTGCAACACATACCAAGATTTACCAAAAGAAAATATTGGACTTCAATTTCTACAGTAGATATAGTCTCAAAAAGTAGCATTGAAGTCTATTTTTTATTCATTAAGCCCTGTTTAAAATGCATCAGGGAAATCTTTTTGTCACTGAAGAATTATCTTTGAAACTTGATTCTAATTAAGTTAAGACTTTTGAGTATTGGATTGAGTTAAGATGATCCTACTTATACTCAAATATTAGCAAACATTTAGTCTAAGTTTTCATAATCAAAGATAGTGATTCTAATTTCCTGTCAAAAATACCCAAATGAAAAGAGAAAATATGGACCACATAATAAAAAGCAATTAATTTAGATTTTCTAGAGAGGAAGAACAATACACATTAACTCGCCCACTTTTTCCATCACTTTTTAATATGGAAATTTTCAAGTGTACACAAAAGACAAAAGAATAGTATAATGAATCCTCGTGTACCTCATGAATCACCCAACTTCAACAAGTGTCAATGAAAAGCTAATTTTATTTTACCTATTGTCTCAATCACTTTGCCCCAACCCCAGATCCTATCACTTCAAGCATAAATAATTTAGCACACATATCTTTTTACTGTACTTCTCTTCTTTTATTTTAGTACATATCTTTAAAATAGAGGACTTTCATTTATCTTAACCACAATGCTAATTAAATTTAAGTTAAGATGAAATTTTATCAATACTTTCACAAACATCCACTACACAGAGCTCAAATGAACTTAATTATCTCATAAATGTTTATGCAAATAATTACTTTGAATCATCACCTCCTTTTAAAAAGTTAAGAGTATTGTTAAACAAATATAATGCAAATTAGATTTTATTTCAATATAACCCATAGAAAGCTCATCTTCCTTGCCTTATGTTGTAATCAGGCTCACATTGTTGGCAGAAATCACCTGACCAAGAGCAGCTTGTGGGAAAAAGGTTTATTTTGTCTTGTAGACTCAAGGGGAAGCTCCATGATGGCAGGGGAAAATGACGACATGAGCAGAGGGTGGACACTACTCCTTCACCAACATAAGGTGGACAATAGCAACAGAAGAGTGTGCCAAGCACTGGCAAGGGGACACTGGCTATAATACTCATAAGCCCATCCCCAACAATACATTGCCTCCAATGAGGCATTAATTACCAAATCTCCATCAGCTGCAAAGCTAGCATTCAGAACACCTAAGTTTATGGGGGACACCTGAATGACCACATTCTGCCCCTGGCTCCCATAAACTAATAACCATACATGATATAAAATGCAATGCATTCAGTCCATCTTTAAAAGTTCCCATAGTTTTTATCAATCCTAATGGTGTTTGTTTAAACATCCCCATAATCCAAGGTATTTTAACTGAGCCCTAGCACCAAAAAAATCCCCCTAAAACCTCATAATGGCACAAAATAAACACTCATACTGCAAAATATGGCATTGGGCATAGTAAAGACATATTCAACCAAAACAAGATTCAAACATGGCAAACATCACACTGTATAGTTCCAAGTCCAACAACTCTAGTTGGTGAAAAGTCTCTAAGTCCAATAATTGTAACCAGTAACAAGTCTCGAGAGTTCCAGTTCTGCCTCCTACAGCTAGGCTACTCACAGTCCTGGAAAACTTCATCCGGGCCTGGCAGCTTTCCTTAGCAGCCATCTCATGGTCCCGGCATCTCCACTGTGTCTCTACTGCAACCCACGGTTCATCCTCACAGCTCCATTGGGTCTCCATGCAGGCATCCAGCAAACCTGCTTCACACTGCCGATGGCCATTTCCAAAATACAAGACCATGTTGCAAATTCAATGACCCTCTCTTTCCTGCATTTCTTATACTCCACAATACCAGGTAGGGTGCCAATTTGTTAATCCGGGGGGGGGGGGAATAAAGCAGACTCTGAACAACAGGACACTCCTTGAGCATTCATGTCCCTTCAAATTTGTTTATCCAGAGGAGGAATAAAGCAGACTTTGAAGAACAGGACACTCTTTGAGCACTCAGGCCCCTTCAAAACAGTCTACATTCTTCCTGTTGCCCCAGTGCATGTCAGCTGGCTCAATCTCGATGGTTGTAATCTCTCAAACAATTGCAGGTGAATGGTCAGAAGTTTTAGTCATATCCCTCTGCTCACACCAGTCTGTTCCTACACAATGCAACCCTGTACAAATTCTCAGGACAGAGGCATAACAACAAGCCTCTCACACAAACTGCTGCTAGCCCAGTCCAAGCAAAGCTCTTTCTCACCCCATAAGCCAAACCTCATAGTCCATAGTTCTACTGCATTCAGGTCTTTCAACTCTGACCAGAATCGTCCATCAAGCTGTGCTTATAGCACTACAGGGTGTCTCTTAGGACAAGGTTTCAAATCCTTCCACATTCTTCTTGAAAATCAGCTCCAAAAGGCCAAAACCACACAGTCAGGTGTCTAGCAGCAACCCCACTCTCAGTACCAACAATATTACTATTGCAGTCAGGTTTGCACTGCTGTCAGAAATCACCCAAGAGCAGCTTGTGGGGAAAAATGGTTTATTTTGGCTTACAG
Source organism: Orientallactaga sibirica (assembly GCA_036365145.1). Lineage (NCBI taxonomy): Eukaryota > Metazoa > Chordata > Mammalia > Rodentia > Dipodidae > Orientallactaga > Orientallactaga sibirica. Next base: position 1,042,923 of record JAEOAD010001318.1, on the reverse strand, counting down.
ACTCGGGGAGAAGCTCCATGATGGCAAGGAAAATGATGACATGAGCAGAGGATGGACATCACCCCCTCTCCAACATCAGGTGGACAATAGCAATAGGAGAGAGTGCCAAACACTGGCAAGGGGAAACTGGCTATAACAACCACAAGCCCACCCCCAACAATACACTGCCTCCAGGAGGTGTTAATTCCCTAATCTCCATCAGCTGGGGAACCTAGCATTCAGAACACCTAAGTTTATGGGGGACACCTGAATCAAATCACCACACCTTATGACATTTTCTAATTTAATGCACTCACGGTAACAAAAATAGAAAAAGTAGTGTAAGAATGAAGTCTGCTAAGAAAAAGTCCAGAGACAGATTATACTCATGACACATTTACCTTAGAATATAGGACAAATCATCAATTGTGGGAAAAAAGTAATTCACCCCCTCCTCCTTGTGGTCATTTTCTTTTTCTCTTCTTCCTTCCTTCTTCCCTCTTCACTTCTGCCTCTCTGTCTCTTCTTTCTTTCCCTTCCTTCTCTTCTTCCCCCACTCTTTCTTCCTTCTATTTCACAGGCTTCCACAGTGGTTATCATAACTCTATCATACACAAACACAACTTACATGTTATTATTTTCTTTATTCCTTCTTCATTTTCCCACATTATCTTCTTACTTTATATTTCACTTCTACAAACAACCCTGATCTTATCAATGGAGATAATGCAATCTTAACCAAGGTCCTGTCAACTCCCTTCCTATTACTTCAATCTACTCATGGCTTGCATAGCAACTGAGTTGCCAAGGACTGGGTTTTCCCTAAGGAAATAGGAATAAAGGATAAAATTGATGAACTTTGTAATTGTAACTGTTTCTAAATATTTTGTCCCTGTTAATAGATATTATTATCTTGTGGTCCATTAAAAAAACTGATAATAAGATTCATGATGAAAGAACAAAATTGTGACCTGTTCCTTTCATGGATCTTTCTAACACTGCTCTGAAATTGCTCAAGCTTTGTTGGAAATGGAACAGCCAGAGCTGCCTCGTCATGATTCTGTGAGCTTCAGTGGTGCGACTTCACTCCATGCAGTCCCTGCTGTGGCAGAATGAAAGTAAACAACAGGCCAATGGGAGACTATCCTGTGGAAAGTCATTACAGAGTCATCATCTGGAGTTATATGCTTTTTCAGGGAAATTTTGGATGAATTATAGTCATTGCACAAAAGTTTTAGTTCCCTAAGTAAGATTAATGAAATAAGTCTTCCTTTATTAGTTATAGAATAGATCCTCCTTGCTTGAAATGCTGTTCCAATTAATCTACCAATAATCAAAACAATCAAAACAATAAAAATAGGTGTCCTTTAACAAGCAATTTCTATGGGTCAATGTTCTAGGTACCTATTGCTACATAACCAACCACCTCAAATTTAGCAGCTTAAAGCAATAGCTGATAGGTTCTCTTGTGGTTCTGTGTGCTATTCTTAGCTACGATCATTCAAACAGTTGTAATCAGATTGCAGCTGGGGCTGAGCCCATCTGAAGAATAGCCTGGGCTGGAAGTTCAGATGCAGTTCGCTCATAGCTAGCATTTCAGGCTGACCACCAGCCGGTCTGCTTGGGCTATGAAGCTCTTTCCCTACACATGCAGTGACTTGGGCTCAGGGGGTGTGTTGACTAACATATGTCTTATAAACAGCTTGCCCTGTTTATAAGAACCTATTGGAAGTTCCTGGGAATTTTTGTGAGCTGGTTATTAAATACTGCCGCCATTAAAATTCAATTATATAAAGTTACAATTAAATTATATTAAAAACAATGGTTAGTCTCAAATATCCATCAGTTCTTTATTATATTTTTGCTATGTTTCACTAACACATGTTCCTGTGATTATTTACATCCATTGTCCAACTTAATAGTTTCCTGACTATATGTTATAGTTTGTATTCAGCCATGTGAGGAATATTAAATCATGAAAATTAACAAATGCTGCATACAAATCCTTACCCTTTTTGAATAGAATTGGTTGTTAAATATTTTACAACATACCACTGGACTTCTTCCAGCATATCTCAGTTCTGAGAGAAAGATTCCCAAGGAGAGTGTAATAAGAAAAAAGATGCAGAAACTTCTAGTCTTCTTCAAAATTAGTCACATCATTGGCAGTGTTACTATTGCCAAATTCTATCACACTAAACCATCATGAACCAGCCCTAATTGAGGAGCTGATATGTGGTATTTTTTTAAATTTATTTTTATTTATTTTGAGAGAGAGAGAGAATGGGCATGCAAGGCCACTAGAAATGAACTCCAGACACATGTGCCACTATGTGCATCTGGCTTTACATGGGTACTAAGGAATCATATTTGTGTCGTTAGGCTTTGCTGGTGAGAGCCTTAACAGTGAAGCCATCCCTCCAGCCTGATATTTGGCATTTTGAGGGTGAACTATAACAACAAGGCATTTTACTTGCATGTTCTCATAGCGTCATTGCAGTAACTTTATGTGATGAATACTCATAGTACCCTCTTTGTGCCAATGGAGAAATTCCAACCCTCTCAAGTTCTTCAGTCTCACTTTTCATAGCAGCATCTGGGCCTCCATCTCTTTTCTCCATATTTCCAGGGATTGGGATGGCAGTGCTTTGCAGCCCTTCTATCTGATCTCCTGAAGATGGAACCCAGAGCCTTGCACAAGCTAGGCCTGAACTCTATCTCTGAGCTATACCTCCACATACTATTGTTCTCTCTTTTTTTTAATTTTTTTAAATTATTTTTTACTTATTTTTGGAGAGAGAGACAGAGATAGAGAGGGAGAGGGAGGCAGAAATAGGCCCGCCAGCAGTCTCTCAGCTGCTGTGAACAAAATCCAGATGAGTGCACCCCCTTGTGGGCAAGTGCAGCATTGCGCCCTTGCCTCACCCTGCATCTGGCTAAACGTGGGACCTGGAGATTGGAACCGCTGGACATTGGAACCAGCATTCTTAGGCTTAGCAGGCAGGCGCCTTAGCCGCCAAGCCATCTCTCCAGCCCTTGTTCTCTCTTAATAACTCATTGTCCTGCCTGCCAAAATGGTAGGATGGGCATACAGGAGAGAAATTTGTGTAAAAAATGCAGTCATCTTCATTCCAGCCTCATACAAATAACAGAAACTAAGAACTAACAAGAAGTCAACAAATTGAAAGAAGAATACTTTTTTCTAACTGTGAGATACTGAGTTAAGAAAAGTACATATTTATTAAGTTGAGAACTAAATGTTTTTCCTCTAACTAAGATATCTAATGCTTTGCAGTATGATTCAAAGCTAAAGAAAGTTATTTTTAATATGAATACATGTTTCTTTACATTGTATTTACATTGTTCCCTAAACTCCCATCTCACAAGCACAGGATTCCTTCAAAGCTAATGCACTACCTAGTTAGCTTCTTTTTTCAGTTATATACATTAGAGTAGCCTTCTCACTGTTCTCTTACTTCCCAGTAACTTCTCAGTCAATTTTCTAAAAAGTTCAATCCAAGACAGTACATTTCTTGTTGTTAGGGCTATTTGTTAACTTTTCTTTCTACAGGAGAAAATTCTATTAGCATGTCTAAAGCAAATGTGTCACTCAGAAGGAGGGAGGTCAGCGTGAAACAGCCCTCTGTGCCCACTTGCGACAGCCTGGAACATTCCCTCCGGCCCTGACTCATCATCTCAAGCTAGGCCATCAGAGTTGTGCTGACTTTTCTAACTGCATTACATATTCTTTGGTAAATACCTCAAAATTGTATCTTCTGCAAGGCAGGCAAGCCTGAGAAGTTCACTGCCTCCACGCAAATTCTCTGGCCCTTCTGCAAGGTTCCAGTGTACCAATGGCTCAATTTCTGATCATTCATTAAGGCAGAGAACCCCATTTGGCAGTGCAACCATTCATACCTGGAAAATTGTATGGAAACTAAAATTCTATTAGGAAAACAGATTTGCTGTATGGTGAAACCATACTTCCTAGTTCATCACCAAATCATCTCATTGTGATCTCATATGGTAGAAGAGACAAAACAAGGTGCTTCAAGCCTCTTTTAAAAGGGGACAAATCTTATTCATGAGGGTTGTACACTCATGAGAGCCAAGAGGTCCAACTCCATTGCCATCATATTGGGATTAAGATTGCAACATATACATTGGAGGAGGGAGCATAAACATTTGGTCCATAGCATATACTTCACCAAAAGAAATATACAGGTGACAAATAAGCACATAGAAAGTTAGTCAAGGATTTAGTGGTTAAAGTCACCTGCTTGCAAGCCTGCTGATCCAAGTTCAATTCCCCAGAACCCATGTAAAGCCAGATGCAAAGTGACACATGCATCTATGATCCCAATGTACCTACATCAATAGGAGGCAAAGCCAGGAGAATTCTGAAGCTCACATGCCAGCTAGACTGGCACATATACAGTGGCAAAACTACCGGACATCTTGTCTCAAAACAAAAGTAGGAGGAGAAGACAAACACACTGAGGTTGTCCTCTGACCTCTACATGTGTGCCATGGTGCATGCCCAAACATATGCAGACATCACACAAAACTACACATACGTGGGCTGGAGAGATGGCTTAGCGGTTAAGGAGCCTGCCCGCTAAGCCTAAGAACAGTTCCAATCTCCAGGTCCCACTTTTAGCCAGATGCAAAGTGACGTATGGGTGCAATGCTGCACTTGACCACAAGTGGGCGCATGCATCTGGATTTCATTCACAGCAGCTGAGAGGCTGCTGGAGCGCCCATTCTCTATCTGTCTCCCTCTCCCCCCCCTCGTCTCTCTCCATAAAAAAACTACACATACATACACATATAAATACAATAATAAAAAGAAAAGTAATTCAACACTATATGTATACACTAGGGAATAAATAAGCTTAAGATTGTACACAGATGTTTGTAGCAGTTTTTAAAATAGTTTTTATTTTTATTTATTTATTTATTTATTTATTTATTTATTTATTTGAGGGGGGGGAATGGGCATGCCAGAGTCTACAGTCACTGTAAACGAACTCCAGATGCATGTTCCACCTTGTGCATCTGGTTTACATGGGTCATGGGGAATTGAACCTAGGTCCTTTGGCTTTATAGACAAGTGCCTTAACCACTAAGTCATCTCCCCAGCCATGTTTGTAGCAGTTTTATTCAAAATTGCTGATACTTGAAAACAAGCAAGATGTCCTTGCTTGAATAGGTAAATAAACTGTCCTTCATCCAGGCAATGGTGTATTTTTTAAAGTGCTAAAAACAAATGAAATATCGAGCCATAACAAGACAGAGGAACTTAGGTGCATATTATCAAGGACAAGAAGCCAACTTGAATAGGCTACACAGTGCATGATTTCAACTCTGTGACATTCTTGGAAAGTGAAAACGATGGTGACAAACAAACCATTGGTTGTGAGAAGTTAGGGGAGAGAGAAGAATAAATAAGTGGAACTTGGGGGATTTTCAGAGTAGTGAAATGGTTCTACACATTAGTATACTAGTGGATACATGTCACTATACATCTGTCTAAGCTGGATATCACCAAGAGTGGAACTTAGTGTAAAAAGTGAACTTTAGGTGATGGTATATCAGTGTAAGTCCATTCATTTTAATAGACTTACAACTCTGGGGAGGGGTGCAGATACTGGAGGAGGACTGTGAATATGTCAGAGAGCACAAGTAGAAACTCTATACTTTCTGTTCAGTGTTGGTGTTGCTAGGTTGGTGTATATGTCTGCAATCCCAGGATATAGGAGGCAGACACAGGAACATTCTAATTTCTAGGACAGCCTGGGAAAGATAGAGAATTCCAGGTTGATCTAGGCTACATAGCATGACCCTATCTTTAAAAAAATGTTACTATTAACCAAAGCTCCTCTTGAAGAACTTTAAGAAATTAAAATCTGTTAGGCTGAGCAGGACAAAAAGAGAAAATATACAAATTAATAAAATCAGGAGTAAAGGTATATGTCCTAGGGAGAGGAGACATTGCCACCGACCATAACCTAAGAGATGGATGAGTGTTTACAGAGATGTGAGGAAATTGACCATTCAAACAGTGTCAGTAGGGATGTCAGATAGCACAGCTGCTGTAGAAAACAGTTTTGCAGTTCCTTCCCAGGCTAAGTATAGAGTTACCAAGGTGATATTTTTGATTTGTTTGATGCTTTGTTTTGTTTTTGAGTCAGGGTCTCACAATATGGCCCAGGCTGGCCTTGAACGCATGATCCTCCTGAATTAACATGCCAAGTGCTGGATTTATAGACATGTGCCATCAGGCTTTCATTAAAAATTTTAAAATATTAAAATGAATAGGAAAAGGTGAATTACTGAAAAGTTATAAACTATGAAAAGACATAAAGACCTAATAGTCCTAAACTTCTCATGCCTCACCACCACTACTACCAACAATGCATACTTAGTTTCTGAAATAAGGTTTCTGTAAGGTCAGTTTGCATAATTTTCTTTTTTTTTTTTCAAGGTAGGGTTTTGCTCTAGCCCAGGCTGACCTGGAATTCACTATGTAGTCTCAGGGTGGCCTTCAACTCATGGTGTTCCCCCTACTTCTGCCTCACGAGTGCTGGGATTAAAGGCGTGCACCACCACGCCCAGCTCCAAATTGCATAATTTTCATGATGTAGGTCTACCTGCATTCTCTCTGGTCTCAGGTCAAGTAAGCTAACTAAAGGAGGTTCCACGATGTCTATGATATGCACCATGCAAACCTACCATCACTTATGGTAATGTTAGCAAGATCTACAATCTTCTCAGGGAGTCCTTGAAGCAGTCTGCATTGCTTAAATCTTGGTCTTTCCCATTGAGACTTGCCAGTTTTGATGTTGATTGAACTGGAAAAGAGGAAAGGGAAGAACATGGGACATCATTCAGCCTCCTCACTAGAAGGTGACAAGCATGGTGTTAAAGTAAATGGCAGTGGTGGCTCACACCTGTAATCTCAATACTAGGGAGGCTGAGGAAGGAGCACACCATGATTTCCAAGCCAGCCTGGGCTATAGGGTGAGGTACAATAACAACAACAAAATAATTCATTCATTCATTCACTAAAAGCAAGAGGAGGAAGAACAGGTATCTATGACCCAATCCCAGCTGCTTGTCTGAGCGAACACAGGTCAGAGCCCAGTAGCTGGGGATGAGGCAGGGCAAGGTTCAGCTCACCAAGCATCAAGGCAGAGATGTCCCTCTAGAGATTACTCTTTCCTCTACTATATAGAGTGCATTCCTATTGAAATACAGTCTCTATCTCCACATATTAATTTTCTCAAAGTGATTAAGTGTAGTAGCTTGAAAGTAAAGTGCTCCCCTGTATCCTTAGGTCTTGGTGATTAAGCCTCATATTCAATCCATTTGGGGCACTTTACGAAATAGAGCCTTGCTGGAGGAGGTGTGTCGCTGGGTGCAGACCTTGAGGCTGATTAGACCAGCTTGCCAGCACTAACTAGTGCATGCAGACTACTTCCCCCCAGAGATATAAGAAGATTGTGCTCATGCCATGCTTTCCCTGTCACAATGAAACTTCTCCTCAAGACTACAAGCCTTAAAAAAACACCTTTCCTCCCATAAGTTGCTTCTGGTTGCATGTTTTGTCCCAGCAAGGAGAAGTTACCTGCGACATTAGGGAAGGACCCTCTATAGCTCTTTGTCCCTCACCATCCTCCCTCCCTTGTGCCTTATCCAATTCAGCCCAGTTTAAGTCAGCCAGTGCACTCATAGAGCACCCAGGATGCCCTAGGGACAGTCACAAGTGGATCAGACAAACAGGACAGTGGCTCAGACCTCCTCAAGAGCTTATAATTGAGTGGTTTCACACTCTGATTGTATCTTATCTAAAATTAGGCAAAATATGAGACAAAAAGCAGAACCTATTGAAACACCAAACAAAGAGAACTTGTTTTCTTCTTTTACATTGTGTGTGTGTGTGTGTGTGTGTGTGTGTGTGCGCGCGCGCATGCATGAGTGTGTGTGGTTTGGGTTTTTTGTGTTTATTTTATTGAAAAAAAGATCTTGGTCTGTAGTTAGGGAAGGCTAACTTGAAACTCCCTATGTAGTTTAGGCTGGCCTTGAATTGCCAGCAATACTCCTGCTTCAGCCTGGAGTGTTGTAATTACTGCTGTGAGCCACCATGCCCAGCTAAGGAGAACTTATTTTCAATGCTTAAAGATTTTCAACAAAAGTGCCAAGACAGAGAAAGACATATACCTATCTGCTTCCACTAAGCAGAGAAAGAGACCCACAGAAGTACCCACTGAGCCCACAGTGACAAATGGTCTCTTTGACTGGAGTGCACGATAAAGTGTACAGGGATTTGGACTTCATTATTAAACAAGAGCATGCTATGATGGCAGCCAAACTTTCAGGAAATCATGCTGGCAACTGTGTGGGATAGCATTGGGAGTAGTAGATGGTGAGAAGTGGTGAAGACTCATTTACTGGTAAGAAAGAACTAGTAAAGTGTTTGAACCAAGCACTGGTTTGGAAGGGAGATGGTAGTTGTGAGCTCCAACAGTGCCTATCAAAGTTGCCTTGCTGACTGATTAGAGGCAGGCAGGGATAGGTTCAATGCAGTCTGAGACATGGCTTTCTATGAGTGCTTTGAAGCCTCTGTCAAAACCTGCTGCCCCTTTGATCTTGCCCATTTAAGATAATGGCATAAACCATTAACAGCAGAGAGGAAGAAAAGAGGGCTGATGATTTTAAAGAGGAAAATGATAAAATCAACAATGGAAGAGTGATTTAGTAAATTATTATGGTCCATCCATGTGATAGCATCTGGGGCCAATTTCAGAATGATCATTAAGAAGATGAATGTAAAGCATGGATAAACCATTGAGTGAAAGGGTAAATTGCATTATTGGTAGGAGAACCATGGTTACCACTATAAAAAAAAGAAAAACAAAACTGTAAAGCATACAGAGAAAAGACATTGAAAACCCAAACAAAAACATGCCAACCTAAAATAAGCTATGTTTAGGTATTGGAGCTGTGATTGGCTTTTGTCTTCTTTAACATTTTTATTATATATTGTGTTTGTATGTTCAGGCCCAAAAGGTGAAAGAAAAAAAAAAAGGTTGTCAGTAGAAGCAGAGAAGAGGGAGCATGCTGAAATAAATAACACAGAAACATGCCCCCAACCAAGCAGATCTTGGTGAAAGTGAACTATTGATTAGAGCTTGGCAGATACATACCAAATTCTTGTGGCGTTTCCATTCTCATTTTTAATGCACCGTGTTTGGGCTGTTTCAGTAGGGTCAGTTAATAGCCACTTATATGTTCCTTTGTATTTAGAGGGTGTTTCTTCGGCATTGCACTTTCCTGGCTCTACAGAGAAAAATGTATGCAATATTTTCAAGGGTAAAAGGCACTTAAAGTATAACGAATAACCATTATGACCCATCATTATTATCTGGCACATAAACATTGACAAATACAAGAAGAAACTAGTTCAACCAGGACATTTAAACCAGGCCTCACTGAAAACAGCTTTAAATGGAGTCTTTGTTTAAATAAGCTATCCAGTATAATCACAAGTTTAGTTCTTTTCATTAAAACCACCTGTTGACAGGAAAATAGTTTTAGTTTTTATTAAAGTGTTATATATGCAATGAGGGAAAAATTCAAGCCACACAAAAGAGACCTAAAGTAAAATATTCAAGCACCCACCTGCCATAACTTTCTCCCCCTCAACGTACTCATTATTATCAGAGGAGACTGTTGGCAGGCACACTGCTCTTCTAGTAACCTCCTTAATGGACTTGGGCAGACTTGGTTTCAGTTAATATGGTAGCATGCCTACCATGACCAATATACACAGAGGACCTGGGTCTCGAATATAGTACTGAGGAACTAACTCCACTATAGAGAGCTGCCAGTCCAGGTTTTGCTGGCAGATCTTGTCTGTGTAGAGAGTTCCCAGTTCTTACTGAACACCCACTGGGTACATGACCCAGGCTTGGAAATCTTCCCCTTGGGTGTTGACAGTATAGCCTAAGAGGTGGCCCAGCCATCTCAATGTTCTCTGTGAGCAAGGAAGAGAAATTCCTTCCTCTCACTTTCGGGACACATTGATTAGTGTCATTTGCATGATGGGCTCTATCTGTGGTCTCCACTCTTCTCTGCCTCCATCCCTCTCTCACGTTGAGCAGTCAGAGACTGCCCTCTGCTATTCAATTAGCTCACTGTCAAGGATGGTGTGTTCTAATACCCATGTGTGTTGTGTGAGGTAACCCGAAGATTTTACAGCGGTCTGTTGGAGAAAAGGAGAAAAGCTGGCAGTCACTGGAAGGAGAAGGGGTGGCCTGGTAGCCTTTCTCTTTTACTATTGAAGCCTTCTAATTAGAAAGAAAATGCCCATGATATAAATCTTGAACAGTTCCCAGATTACTTGTCAAGACGAAGAGTATGGCAGAATCAATCAATAAATTAGCAAGTATCCACAGAGCACCTATTGTGTATGAAAAGAGAATGGGGGTATTTTTGCAAGAGAGACGATCTGACCACCTTGCGCATGAACAGGGCACTAACAAGCTAACAAGCTAACCTTAGTAAACTCTGTCACTCAAAACATTTATAAGTTCCTTAAGGTAGGAAGGTCGTCAGTACAAGTGCTTACAAATAATGTGGAAGGATGACTTCTCAGCTGAATGTGGTAGCTTACAACTATAATCACAGTACTTGGGTGGCTGAGGTAGGAGGATTGCCATGAGTTCTAAGTCTTGTTGGGCTACATAAATGACTTCCAGGCCAGCTTGGAAAGGAGAAATGCTTTCTTTAAAAAAAAAAAAAAAAAGACAGCTGGGAGATGGTTCAGTTGGTAAAGCACTTGCCATGCAAGCATGAGGACCTAAGGTCTGATCCCCAGCACTCATGTAAAAATGCCAGGCATGGTGGCATGCACTTGTAATCCCAGTACCTGGGAAGCAGAATCAGGAGATCCGTGGGGAAAATGAGCAAGCTAGACTAACCAAACTTAGTTTGAGACCTTGGTTTAATGAGAGACCTTATCTCATTAAAAAAGGTGGAGAGTGACAGAGGGAGACTCTGGAAGTTAGCCTTTGGCCTCCATATGCATGTGCATGCATGTGCATGTGCACACACATGAAGCCCAAACACACACAGACACAAATACAGACAGCACAAACTTAGGGACCCTTAGAGTAGGTGCATTATGTGTTTTATAATAAGGGAATTAAGTCCACACTGAAATATTTACCTAGCTTTTTCACTACAACATAGTCAGACTTTATTAGTAACGTCAATTGATCATGTGTGAAGTTCCCATGCGTGGAGTTCCCATGTATTCTATTTCTAATCCTGTTGATCAGGTCCATGGGTACTAAAGAAGACTTGGCTTTTATGATGGCCTGACAGGTACATCTATAAAGCAGGGAACAGGAGAAAAACTGCAGTTAGGTTAACAGATTGCAACTTGGCAGGGAGAGCATCAATGCCATAGTGTTACCCTAAGTGGTAGTCCATAAATGTAAAACATTGAATAGGATTAAATGACAGATATTGAGAAATGATAGAAGATACCATATTAAAAGTTTCTGGTAAATTTTTGGTCTCCAAAATGAACAATTCAAAAGTTATCTCCAAGAGAATATTCAGCAGCATTTGTATTATGTTGAAATTGCCCTTGCCATGAAATTTCTCTAGGAGTTTGTGGTAATTAATAGAGAAGATGGAGTACTCAGGAGTTATTATTTCAGAGAAAACCTTTTATTGTTCTGGTCTTCCAATTTATCCATCATTATTGTGATAAGGTGAATAGGTGCATGTCCAATTAGTCTGTAGAGGAGTGTTCTGCAGAGGCTATATTTCTGTAATGCACTAATAATGATGATAACAATAGCTAACATTTGCGGAGCTCTCATTCACATGTTTTGATGCATGTCTTAAAACAGCCATATGAGACACTGCTGTTATTGTTCCCATTCTACAGATAAGGGAACTGAGATTTAGGGAGATGATATTTGATTCAGTCACAATAACCCAGCTAGTATTTCTAGCCACTCACAGATGTATTGTTAAAGAATAGGGCTTTTCTTTGATTTCAATTTCTATAAGATCCTTAAACATTCAAAATTCCTCTACTATTTTGTTAGGGAGATTTTTTTTGGCTTCAAAAAACATGCCTATATTTTATTTCATTCCTGTTTGTGTATCTACCTATTAAAGAACACATTGGTAAGATTCCTAAAATATGTTGAAAGTTGGATCCCCCATCCTTACCCCAAACTTCTGTATATGTCCAATATAACGAGCATCAACAGGTCCCCTGAGCTCTATGTGGTGAAGTCCCTGCTCATTCTACCTCTTACATTTGGAGCCTATCTCTTCTCAGAGTTCTTAGTTCCATTCTGAAGAGGATTTCTTTTTAATCCTCTCCTGTTGCTTGTAGCAGGTCCTTAATCTAGCACCTTGGACATATCAATGATCATGAACCAGCCAGTGTGCCAGGAGCATCTGGCCATGAGGATAGACAGTACTGGGGATACTTCCCGTGAGCTTGTTGCTGTTTTCTTGGTATTTCATTGACCATATTGACCACAGCAAACACTTTATTCCCTCACCCCAAATTATAGCCACTTTGGACCCCATTTTCTCTTCACTACAAAGAAATGGCAGGCAGACTGCTAAGGCTATGCCGTGACCAACTGAAACAACTGATTTCATGAACGCGAGAGTCCAATTACAGCATCTGTGAAATAACCACAAGGTACTTTGATCTCCTTCTGACAACTCTGACCAAAAGGCTGCACATACGGAATTAAATGGAAGGAAAATCAGAACTAAATGTACTAGCTATGAATAAACTCATCTCCTACCTGTATGGTACATGGGAAATTGTAGCCATTCCTGGCCCTTCTCTCTGTTCCAACTGATGCAAAAGAAAAGTACATAGTCACTGAAATCTTTGAGAAGATGCTAAATTTCAATACAGGGCTTATCATTAACAACAATCTTAATTATTCTTCATATTTATATATCTGTTACCATCTACAAACCCCCCTCGAGAATATCAATGCATTTAGTCCTTACTCAAAGCCTGTAAAGTGGGACAATACAAGGCTTGTCACCTCATCTTCTACATAAGGAAGCGGAGTTTCAGGGAATTTAAGTTACTTCTTGTCCTCACAGCCTACGCCTTCTACATATGGATCTTAACATTGAGGTGTGTAATCCTAAATATGAAACATTTAATAGTCATAAACCCTGAGTTAGCACTGAATAGAAATGATCTCATCCTCTCCTTCTAAGTCCTCATTTTATAAATGAGGAAACTGAGGCACAGAGATGTTGAATCAGTTGCCTCAGGTCTCATAGTAAGGATATGGAGGAGCAGGGATTCCTACACAGGCAGTTGTACAAGCTTATTACCTAAATGCTTTTACACCTATCGTTGAGTGAAATTTCAATTAGATCATGCTATCTATAATGTGTTAACATTTTAAAATTCTGACAGCTATTTACAGAAAGTATTTTAATGGTGGCAGATGATTTGGAATGCACTATTGGCTTGACTGCATTTTATGCAGTCAAAATATTTATCTCATATTTAAATACCTTAGAAGCTGTGTGCCTTTTAATCATTGTAGAGTATACCATTGTAAAGCTCTGAGGCACTGGAATAAGTATAGGGATTTGGGGTAAACATGATGGGAGATGGTTTTGTTTCACTCTGACTTTAAATATATACAAGTATGGGGTGGATTTCGATTTATTATGTGAATACCAGGATTGCAAACAATTGTCTGTCTCTTGGAAGAGTAAGGTTTTTTGGTGAGATGTCTGCAATAAAGAAATTTCACTACCACTTATAATCCCCAAGTCATTCCACATTCCCACAGCTCACAAAATGTCCCTCAAAAAGCTGCTATATTTTCAGTTCAGAAAAGGGGATTGTTTTCTTGATAGGTTCTTGTGCTAGTCCTAAAGAAAATAATATAATTTGACCCTCAACTGTCACCACTGAACCTTGTCTAATAATATACTCTTGGGTAGAAGAGCTATTTTACTTCTGCCTAATCTTGTATAGGATGGGTCACAAGTAGCTTCATTTTGAAAAATTACTTACAATATATTGGTACATGGCCATTTCTTCCTTAGACGTAACTCTGTATCAAAAACATGACAAAATTATAGAAAATGAAATGTAGCACCAAATACATGTAACATAAGATCAGGGTAAAGACAAATCTGAGATAGCAGGAATCTTCCAGCACAGAATTCAAATAGTTTTAGGGCCCCAAGCAGAACCTTGAAGTAAGCTTGTTGTTATTTGCATACTAAAATAGTGGTAAGCCTTTGAATCATCAATGCTTCCAGTTATCTGTCCATAAAGACACCGGAAAAAGTGCATCAAAACGCATGTACAAGGGTAAGAATTACTCAAACGTCCATCACCAATTCATTTAATAAGTATCTCATGTCATGCCCACACAAAAGAATCATATGCAATTTTTAAAAATGAATAAGCTAGATCTTATGTATTGGCCTGAAACAATATGCATGGTACATTATGAAGCAAGAAAAGACCGTTTTGGCCTGGAAAGATGGCTTAGCGTTTAAGGCACTTGCCTGCAAAACCAAAGGACCTAGGTTCCATTCCCCAGGACCCACATAAGCCAGATGCACAAGGTTGCACATGTGTCTGGAGTTTGTTTGCAGTGGCTGAAGACCCTAGTGTGCCTTTTCTCTCCCTCTCTCTCTCTTTCTCTCTCCCTCTCTCTCTCCGCCTCTCTCTCTCTCTAAAATAAAAAATAAAATTTAAAGCTGGCCATGGTGGCGCGTGCCTTTAATCCTAGCACTCGGAAGGCAGAGGTAGGAGGATCTCTGTGAGTTCAAGGCTACCTTTAGACTACCTAGTGAATTCCAGGTCAGCCTGGGCTAGAGTGAGACCCTACCTCAAAAAACCAAAAAAATAAAAATTAAATTAAATTTAAAAAAAAAAAACAAGAAAAGAAAGTTGTTTAACACAAGGTAGAGTTGAAACCTGATATTTTACTAAATGCATGAACAACATTTGAGGGATATATCAAATGAACTGTTCATAGGAGTTCTTAAAGGTGTGGGAAAAGATGAGTCTCTAGGTATTTTTCACTATCAATGGCATATATTCATGCAAAGATTTTACAATGGTCTCTGGTTACTTTTGCAGTGAGGAAAAACAACAGATATATTTTTAAATAATACTGTATATACCAAATATCTCCAATTTTCTTTTACTAATTGTTAAGGACTCAATATGTATGTTCATCCCAAATTTATATGTTGAGGACTAATCTATGAGATGATTATCAAAAGACAAGGCCATCAATAGTTCACTAATTAATGATGGTGGAGCCTGTATGAACAGGGTTAGTGTTATTAGTAGAGAATGGAATACTTCCTCTGTGTTCTCTTCAATGTGAGGACACAAGATAGCTTTAATTAAGGCTTGAGCATACTGACTTTATGGCTCCAAAACATAAGTTATACAGTTTAATCTGCCCAGTCTATACTATTTTTGTTATGATAGCCCCAGCTACAACAAAAGCCTATGGTGGGTTGTCTTCTATCCATATATGAACCTTCTTAAAAATATTTGTATGTGAACATGTAAGAGAAAGCCAAGTTCCAGCATATGGGAACTAGGTTGGTCCCATGATGAGGCTTGGTCCCCTATGTAGCAGTTTTAGGAAGTGGATCCTACTGTGAGGACTCTTAAAGAATTCAATACCTTTCCCATGAAAGTGAGTTCTCACTCTTGTTGAACTACATTAATTACCTCTCAACAGTGAGCTATTATAAAATGAGTAATACAATTTATAAAATGAGTAATTATGTTTTATTCTTTGTTCTCTCGTTGGCTTTATACACTAAAGTGAAACAAATATCTTGTTTATCCCAAAGAGATCTTGTAGGCAGAAGCAAAGATGCATTTACAAATCTAGCTACCTTTAAATTGCAGGTATAAACAAAGGGGAACTCCTCAGGATAGGAACAGACTTAGGATGCCCTAAAATTGCCCTTCAACCCATAGAAGATATCATTACATACCTGCTTTTAATTTGAATGACCAGATTGGCAAGGGAAAATTCACTGTACTGAAATATAGAATTCAACTGTAAAAGACAGAAAAAGAAAAGAAAATCAAGCACTAAAATAGATTAAATGGGAGGACATTCAACTAAAGAAAATTGGTGTTTGTATAACCCAGCCAAATCACCTGGGACAATGTGATCCTTAAGCTGTATTCATTATTTCAGTGAGCTCAACATTTCCATCTGCTCTAGTTTAAATTTTATATACTTTTATGCTCCCCAAGCTCAAATGCTGCAGCCCTAAACTCCAATCTGATTATAGTAAGAGATATAGACCATTAAGTAGGTGATTGAGGTTAAATGAGGTCGTAGGGGTGGTGCCTTAATCCAATATAACTGCTATTCTTATAAGATCAGAGATGCCTGTACCCAGAGGAAAGACCATGTGAAGACACAGCAAGAAAGCAGCCATTTAAAAGCCAAGAAGAGAAATCTCACCAGAACTGTGAGAAAATAAGTGCCTGTTTTGCAAGCCACTCAGCCTGTGTACCTTTGTAATGCAGCCTGAACACTCTCAAATACTTACCTATGTTCAAACACTTCTAATTGGGTCATATGCACTTGAACATAAGTACTGATGAAGAGAAGGAAAACCAACATTATCATTCACTGTTGGGCAGAAGGTACAGCTTGGCATTACCTATCTGGAGGCCGTTTAATGATAACTTTTAAAATGTAAAATGTAAAATGTTCACAGCCTTTGATCCAGGAATTCCAAATCTAGAGAATTATTTTATCCAAACATTCTAGCACCTCCATATTAATTGCAAGAATGATGTTTTCAGAATTGTTTCAAAACAGGCTAAAACTAAACATCTACCAACGGATGTGTGATTTTGAAAACAAAACTATGTTACAACAGTATAGCTAAATCTTATGTACCTACAAGTATATGAGATATGTATTTACTATCCTGAATATGCTCAATGATACATAGTTAAAGTATGGTGGTGTGGTCCAGTGGTAAAGTGTTTGTCTAACACATGCAGTCCCTGAGTTTGTTCCACAGTACTGCAAAAATGCATTACTATAGAGAGAAAATATATTTTCTCGTTTAAGTTCCAATGGGTTAAGTTCCTTTACAAAGAGTATGTATTGGGGTTTTTGTTTTTTGGAGGCAGGATCTCACTCTAGCTGACCTGGAACTCACAGCAATCTTTCTACCTCAGCCTCCCTAGTGCTGTGATTAATGGTGTGCATGAAGTATTGGTTTTAATATCCACAACATGGAAGAACAAATAAAATATTCACTCTGTTATAGATAAAGAAAAGTTGAAAGCACAGAAAAAAAGATATCTAAAAACTGTGACATAGACTTTGTTATCACTGTTCTATTTTTCCCCAACTAAGAAAAGTTGGCAATGACTCAGAATTTATGTCAGTGGAGGGAAATGTACAGATCTCAACAAATGAAAATAATAACACCCTATAAAAGCTTTCCACACTGGTAGTATGAGAGACTGCATAGATCTTCAGAGTCTTGCTTACAAAATAAATAGATGAAGAAATGTGAAATGGATTATTATCAGCAAGAAAAAATTGATTCTAGTTTTAATCTACTCATTACTTGGCACATGTTTACCATAAATATTCAAAAGAATATTTTACCCATATTTTTGCAAATTCATTCATAACACTGGCACTAAGTACCCTTGGCTCTTCATCAAAAACAGAGAAGTTCATGTCAATATTGTAGATGGAAACTGTAATTAAAAATAAAGAAGTTAATTTTAGTTATTTACTTCAAGACATTTGAGTTCTATAAATTTATCAGAAACATTCACCCTTTAAAAACATAAAATAATATTTTCTTACTCCTAAATTGTGTTTAATTTTAATATCAAGAACTGTCACCTTGAGCTCCATATCCAAAAGCAAAACAAGTAAGATGTTTTAATTATGTGGACATTTCCCTTATGTCTGCACAGTTGATAAACATGCTACAAATTCCCTACACTCTCTACTTTCATTGAACAACTTATTTCTAGTCCATTCAAAGGCCAGTGAACATTATCTTACAAGAGCCTTTTTTTCTGAGAAAATAATTATTTTCTCCCCTAAGCCTTCTTTACTGCTTTAGGATTATCTCTCCATATATCACCCTTATTCTTGTGTGTTGTTTCCCATTTTTATTTTATAATATTAAAAGTTGCAAGACCATTCAGAATTTGAACAATACTGAACCCAAATACTCCCTGGTGTGGATAAGCTTTCTTAGCTAGCTGGATGTAAGGATTAGAGAAGGCTGAAACCTACACAGGAGGAATTCAAAAGGCAAGAGAAAGTATCTTCTATTGTTTTTTTGTTATGTGGT
The DNA here is from genome assembly GCA_036365145.1 of Orientallactaga sibirica. Classification (NCBI taxonomy): domain Eukaryota; kingdom Metazoa; phylum Chordata; class Mammalia; order Rodentia; family Dipodidae; genus Orientallactaga; species Orientallactaga sibirica. The sequence goes on along the minus strand of JAEOAD010001318.1, from coordinate 1,024,521 downwards.
AACAATAATCAAATCTAAGACCATATGATCCTCTTACAGGGTAAAGGTGAGGTTTTCAGTTTGTCTTCATAAGGGCATGGTCAGAGTCAGGACATTGAGAACATGGAAAGAGGCTTCAGAATGTCATATTGGGTGAAAATATGTATTTGTATTATATTTCAATAAACATAAGAAATAGGTCTAGAGAATTCTGTGATTGGACAAAGTATTCCTGCACCCACTGTCTGAAGATTTCAAAACACCTGCACTGTCCTTTTCTACCTTCAGAGAACTTGGAAATACATGGCCCATTGTTCATGCATTCTGTTACAAATACATGTATAAAGGAACAGCACCTGTAGACTCGGTGGCCATTGGTGAAGTCAATGCTTCTGTAGATAGAATGAAAGGTGTGGATTCCATCCAAGTTGTCTTAAAATAAGTAATTAGTGAAGACACAGCTTCTGTAGAAGGATGTGTCACTCCAGTGGACATGAGTGGAAATATGGTTCCAGTAGCAGCAGTAGTCATCATGGTTATATTGGTAAAGGAGACTACTGTGCCTTTAGGAGGAATTAAAGTAGAGAGTGTTGATACATCTGGGACTCTGATCCATGAAGATATTTATGTAGGGCTAGGTAGAGACAATGAACCAATGGATAGGATGTGGTTAGTTGTTGGAATTGATATACTTATTCTAACAAAAGACAGAAGTTCAGACACAGTCCTGGATTTGTCCACTATGGTTCTTGAGGGTGCCTCAGAGGATGTGGAAATGTGTGCACTGTTGCCTGTGGATTTTATAGCTATTGGGAGAAAAGTTGAGGAGCCACTAAGTGATGCTGCCCAGTGTAGATATAGGAGGGATTTGGTGAGTATGGTGCTTCCACTGCCAGAAGATAGTGTTGTCAAGTTAGTTAATGGGTATTTTTGGTAATGTTGGTATTGTTTCAGAAGCTGGAAATGTGGATTCTAACACCTCTCCTAAACAGGCAGCTATGACATGAGGAGCATGAGATAGAGTTACCAGCGGGAGCCTGAGAGGAAACTAGAGAGGATCCAGGTCATCACAGATGAAGTAGCTCTGGACATTATAGAAGGATTTGATGGGAGTATGGTTCTGGGAGTTACAGATGTGGTTATTTTCTCAAATGTGTAACTCTGTGTCCCCCAGAGTGGTAAGAAGAGCTCTTGATGATACTGATAATGAAGTGTTCTCAGAAAGCCCAAAGGTAGGAAGAATTTCTGATGTGGAACTCGGTAACATTGCTGTAGCTTATCTAGAGTGTAGAATAGTTTGCGAGACTATGAGTGTTAATAAAGACCTAGGAATAAAGTGGAGAGTCTTAGCTTCCACATTGTTTGATGTAAGTACATGAGTAGTGGTAGAAATGGGCAACTGAGAATCTTCAATTGTGTGTGTATGCCATGACGTTCTATGAAGGGACTGGGGAATACTTGGTGTTCTTCTTGTTCCCAGTACTGGAAATTGAACCATTTGAAATGTAGGAGGAGAGATCCTTGGAGTAATGAACTCAGCCCTACTACTATGAGGTGAATGAAGAGATGATGTCAAAGAGGGTGGTGTTGCTCTAGATTGGGTCCATGGAGGGTATAAAACAGGAGTATTCACAGATGTACTACTTGTTGTTGGTTCACTTAAGAAAGTCTTTTCTGACAAGGGTAATCCATGGATTAGAGAAAAGGTATAAAATGGATTTCAGGAACCAGTATTCAAAGCCAGTCAATGATGATGTACTACTTCTGAAGGTGTTGTTGGAATGAGTACTTGGGAGAACTGTCCCTCTAGCATTGTTCTCAGTATCTAAGAGCTGTTAGTAACCCCAGTTAATATTCCCAAAGTTTCAACCTCCTCTTTTAGTGATTGTTGTGTTGTTGAGGGTAATGTGGAAGCCATGGTCTTCAGAGTGGAGGAATTAGCTTCAGTGATCTTAGAACTGAGCAGGAAGGAGGCTGTGGTGCCTACAACTGAAGTCTCTAACCCAGTCATGACAGTGGTTGGAATGGTTTTGATAGATGGAAAGTCTGGCTCTGTTGAAGAGGAAACAAGTGTGGTTGTGATCTTGGAGGACACTTCTATAATTTCTGAATCAGAACCAGTGTTTTTGAAGGTGTTTAGGAATGAATACAATATTGCCAGTTCTTAAGTTGAAGGCAGTGAAGTAGAAAATTACCCAACTCTTGAGGAAGTGCCAGAAGAAACTGCTATAGGTAAGGAATCATAGCCATTAATTGGCATCGAAGACTTCTCAGACATAGGATCAGAAGTAGCTATAAAGGGGCTTTTCAAACAACTTGAGTGTGTTGTTTTAGAGGACTTAGTCATTAGTAAAGTCAGAATGATTCTTAACTGGAAATGTGAAAGTGAATGTAGCTAGGGGGTTTCCCCAGGAAGTACTATGGGTGAATTTGGAATAGAAGGAGCAACAGTTGTGAAATTGGCATTAGGTAGTTCAGTTCTGAAAGAAGAGCTAGATATTCTCAGAATGATTCTTAAGTGATGGAAGGTTGTGACAAAGGATTAGATATTCTGGTTGCCATGGAGGTTGTGACATCTATTAATGAAATGTCCTGGTAATATGAGATTGGGTGAGTCACAGAGGAGGAACTCACTATCGTTTCCACAGTCCTGGGAATATATCCTGAAATGGTGCCTATGATTGGTTTTTCAGTAGATAGAATGTTGGTTATTGTCTGAACTTGTGAAGGGAGAGCTGTTTTCTCAGGACTGTTCGACATTTCTGAAATATGAATACCTACTGTGTTACTTGAGGTCAAGGTATCTGCAGAATGTGTACTCCCAGAAGTGGGAGGTGAAGCTGAGTTCCCACCAGGTGGAACTCCATATGGAACCTCTGAAGACAAATGTGGCTGGGAATATCTATGGACTCAGAAACTTCTATTCCTGTCATTTTCAAGGGTGTGGTACTCTTGTAATAGGAAATAAAAGAATTCTTTGATGGGAAAAATTTTGTCACTTCCATGGTTTTAGTGTTTTTCGTCAGGAAGTGACTCACCTGCTCTTTGTCAGAAGGTACAGAGGTTCCAGTCACCTACTGGTTGGGGACTGGTGTATTTACAAAATGTGTGGAAGATTCAGAAATGTGAGCATCTACTGATGTCGTAAGCTTGTTGGTAGAGGTATGTGTGCGCAAAGCCACACCAACAGCAAAGGTCTCTGTAGGGCCAGTAGCCAAACTAACATATCCAGTACCACTGAAAGTAGAGGCATAGCTAACAGCATTGGTTAAAGTCTCCTCCAATTGGGCTATGGTTGGAATTGCTACTGGTGTAGATGTAGTTGAGTTCACATGAGTAGTGGACATGGTAGAAATGTTGTCAAGGGAATGTTTTGAAGAGATAAGGGTATGTGTGGATGCAGTTACTAAGTCAGCTGAAGTAGAGGTAAGAATGCTCTTCACCTTGGTTGTCATAGGAGTAGAGGATCTCAGAGAGGGGATCACAGTTTCTATCAGAGAGGGAACCACAGTTTCTATGAGAGAGGGAACTGCCATGAATGCTGTTGTAATAGGAAACACTGCAAATTCTGAAATGGCATGAAGTGAGTCTCTGTGGGTAGATACGGTATTGCTGGTTTTGGAAGCTGTTGTATTCACTGACTGTGCCAGTGATATTGTCATTGTGGCTGTTGACAGAGTTGAGATACCTGAGAGCATAATGTGGCCAGTGTAGAAGGCTCAGACATGGACACCTTAGTCTTATCATACATCCCAGAAGTGACAGGAGAGATGACAGTAGAGACATTCACTGGCAGTGAGACCATGTGGGTAATATGTAGAGGGGTTGCTGAGGAATGCATAGCTTAATCTGTGGAGGCAAGATACCTGCTGATGTGTATGTAGGCCTAGTGGAGAAACTGGTGCCTGATATCCTTGTGGTAGAAGCACTCATGAGTTCAGGGAATATCTGTATGCTCTCAGAAGTGGGCAATGGCCCTAAATTCACCTCAGATGCCTCTGAAATCCAGTGTGATGTATAGGTGTGGTTCAAATTAAAGGTTTCTGTATTTTCATTATATGAAATAATAGGTGAGGTTTTCATCACTTTTGTTGAAAGCCAATTCAGTCCCACCTCAGTAGTTGAAGTTTCACTGTCTAATGCTGTAGTCAAATTTTTTATATCAGGAAAAGGGGAAACAGGGACAGAAGCTGTCCCCATTTGTGCTGATTCATTGGTTGCTTCCATCATTGCTGAAGATGGAGAAACCTCAGCTACTGCTGCTATAGTTGATTTTCCCTTAAGACCATAAGAAGTTGTTTCATTTCTTGTCATAGTGACATAGATTGTGTCTGTTGTTGCTGACTTTGGTATAAGGGCTGTTATACCACCAAATGTGCTCATACTATTTGTTTCTGATTGTGTTTCAAAAGTGCTCTGCTTCGTAGAAAAACTTTGTTTGCTGTCAGGAAGAGTAGACATATCTACTGACGGAACAACTGTCACCCTTGGTATTGAGGGATGTTCATTTGCAGCTGCTGGACATAGGGATGGTTTTTAGTAGTAAGGTGATGAGTTCAAACTTAGGCAGATTGGTTATATCTGTGTTTCCAGAAACACTGGAGAAATTACCAAACCACTGAGATGTCAATTTGAGTAGAGCTGTTGTATATCTGGACGTAGTAGCATCAGAACTGGTGGTATCCTTGCTCCCTATGGATGCTTCTAGTGGGGTGACTCCAGTAGTCATGACTGAATTATCTGGATTAGTTATATTGCTATGGGATACTGATGTGAAATTTTCATTAGGCATAAATGAGGTCATGGTGGTTATATTCACAGAGGTCAACAGTGTCTGGCTTGGCCTAGAAGTCCATGTGGTCTCATTGGTGGAGAATTGATGGACAGTTTCATAAGTTACAGATGTGGACCTTGATTCAGATGCTGTGGGTATGGAAAATGATTTAGTGGAAATCAAAGCAAGTATGGATTCATCAGTTATTTGTGTATTTGCACTATGTACTGGCTCTTCTTCTGTGGGAGAAACAGAAGTTTGAGCCAATGTAGGGGCAAGTGTGATTCCAGGAGCATGTGTACTCATGATACCAATAACTGTCTGTCCACTCTGTGTTTCAGTGACTTGAGATGATGTCATGGAAGAAGTGTCCATAGATGAGGTCTCTTTTGGCATGAAGGTAGATACAGACTTCTCCATATTGGGTGAAGAGACATCCTGGAAATCTGTAGATGTTGGTTCTGTTTCTACTGTTTTTAAGGCAGGTAGTATAGTTTCCATAGGCATCATTGAATGAACTGTAAATGCTAATTCCATATCAGTTGTTGCCAAAGTAGATGTCATCTGATTTTCAGGAAATGCAGAATCCACTGGAGTAGTTGTGGAGCTGAGTAGAGACTCAAGTGGGAAGGCTGATGAAGTCCCAATGTCCACAATTTTAGCTGAAGTCTCTTCTGTGGATTTAGAAAGAGTTCTTGGAACTGAAGATACAAGAAATTCTTGTCTAGATTTACAGGTAGAGAGTGCTATGACATCTGTGGATTTATGTTTCAGCCAAGGTGTTGTGGATATGGATTCATTCATTGAGAATAAAGATGTTGTCTTCCTAACACTTGATGGGGATTTAGTTGCTAAACTTTTAGATACAATTGAACTCTTGGTAATTCCAGATGTGGAAAAGAAATCAGTAGCTATAGTTGGATGAAAGGTCTCAGCGGTCATGACCTCCACCATTTTTGTTGGACTTGTTTTTTCTGAATATGGGTGTTCAGTTATCTTCATAGAATCAGTGGTAGTAAGTATGGATGTACTCTGGGTAGGCAGAGGGATTGCTGTTGAAGTAGATAAGACATCTGTTGCAAATGGAGCTGTCTCAGCTATAACAGACTTTAAATTACTTGAAGCAGTCATTGTTACCAGCGGTGAAGTTGTTGTATTGAGATATGATATAGTTGTATAATTGGTTGCAAATACAGGCATGCTTTTAGACATCACTGTGGTTAAATGTATAGTCTTTTGTGGGTTTAGCCCAGTGATTTGGGAAGCAGTTGTCAAGTCTATTTGCTGTGAAACAGTTGTGCTTGTTTCTTGAATTGTCATATTTTCAGAAACAACTGAAAAAATCAGAAAGCATGTCTTACTTTGGTTTCAGCCTTAGAAATAAGAGACAATTATTTAAGAAAGAGCTGTATGATTTCCTTTCATCTTTTCATTTTAAGAAAGACAAGTATCAGAGATATAATCACATCATTTGATTACACAATTTTACTTAAAATGATTTTCTACTTTGTAAAATCTCTATATGATTTTCATAATACCATGGGTAAATATCTAGTTAGAGGACATCCATTACATAGTATCTGCAAAAAGAGATGTGCATACTTGTAAGAGACTGTACACTGATTAAGATGATTCATTTTGGGAAAGGGACCAAGTCCTTGAAATATACCTACTAAAACTCATGTAAGAATAAATGAATAACTTTATTAGTTCATATTTATTAAATACATTTAATTGTGAAGTTAAAAACCTTCCAAAAGTGAAATCAGCTTTGGATACACATAGATGCAGTTTTTGAACTGGCTCCATCATTTACTTATTATAATCTCGGACAATGCCATTAAATGTTCTGTGCTTTAGCATATTCCTCTGTGAAATAAGGATTATAACACATACATCATAAAATTTTTAGAAGATTTAAACGAGTTATTGTATGTAAAATATTCAGCTTAGTGCCTGGTATATAGTAAGTATACTAAAAAAAGGTAATTTCATATAGATTTGGTCAATTATCTTTTCCTTTCTGTTTCTGATTCTTTTTCCTCCCTCATTCCTTTCCTTCCTTTCTTAATATCTTTCTTGTTTGAGACAGGGTCTTGTTATATAGTTCAGACTCACCTAAATTCATAATCCTCCTGCTTCACTCCCTCAGGTCCTGGGATTATGAGACTGCAACCCTAAACTCAGCTGGCTTGGTCAATTTTCTATAACTAATTTGAACTCTGTGGATTGGAATTTTTATTGGAAGCCCCAAGATTTAAAAATGTTGAAGAAAATATATACATAATCTTGCTATTGTTTGTCAACTTGACAGGACCTAGAATTACTTGTAAGGGATTATTTACATTAGGTAAGCCTCTATGCTTACCTGTAAGGGATTACCTTGGATAAAGTTAACTAAGGTGGGAAGACCCACCTTCACTGTGGGCAGCACCATTCTATGGGCTGGGGTCCTGGACAACATACAAAGGGGAGAGCTGGATGAGCAGTGGGTGGCATTCATCAATCTGTTTCCTCACTGTGCTGAATGTGACCAGTTCTGCTTCAAGCTCCTGCTGCCATGCCTTCCCAGCCACAATGGACTGTAACTTGGAATGGTAAACTGAAATAAACCCTTCCTCTTTTGAACTGATTTTTGCCTGGTATTTTTTTTCAGCAATGAGAAGGTGACTGATACAATATATATTTATTAACAATGTATCCACATGTATGTTATAAATATGTGTTATGTATATTATGGAATACCTAGAAATTTCAAAAGTCTTTGATAAAATACCTACTAGTAGAAGTGTTGTTTTTCTGAACCCTAGCATATTGACAGTATACCCCATGTCACTGTGTTGCCCTGATCTGATGACCACTGGATTTTAGCTGTTCCCTCCATTCAATTCAGCCAAACTTCACAAGTAAGATCAATAGTATTAGGAGTCCTACCAGAAATGCAAAGTCATAGCACGAATTCTTCCCTCAAGAAACTCTTACTCTTGGTTTGTTTGTTTGTTTGTTTGCTTATTTGTTTGTTTGTTTTTGAGGCAGGGTCTCACACTCTAGCCCATGTTAATCTGGAATTCACAGTGATCCTCCTACCTCAGCCTTCCAAGTGCTGGGATTCAAGGTGTGTGCCACCACACCTAGTTGTAACTTTTATTCTTCCTAGAAAAGTATTATTACTGACATTTTTGCTTTTATTGTTTGGGGTCTTTTTTTTTTTTTTTTTTGGTTTTTCGACATAGGGTCTCACTCTAGCCCAGGCTGACCTGGAATTCACTTTGATGTCTCAGGGTCACCTCAAACTCATGGAGATCCTCCTACCTCTGCCTCCCGAGTGTTGGGATTAAAGACGTGCGCCACCACGCCCAGCTTGCTTTTTTTTTGTTTTGGGCAGAGGTGGGTGATGAGACAGAGTCTCTCTATTTAGGTCAGGCCTGGAACTCTGTATCACAGGCTAGCCTTGAGCTCAGGATACTCCTACTTTGGTGTCCCAGGTGCTAGAATTTCAGATGTGTTCCACCACATCTTACCCAAAATATTTTTAAACAAGCTATAAAATATTTTAAACAAATAATAATGAAATCATAAAGTTTATAAGAAAGCAATGAAATATAATCCAGTTCTGAATATCTCCAAAGTATAAAGAGAGCTCAGAGCAGAGCTGCTTCTAAGTTAAGGAGGAGGCTTTCTCTTGGGAGACACATTGTATACTTTTGAGCAATGATAGGGTTTTAATGGAGAAGGCAAGGGTGAATGTTAGTGAGCATGGACCCAGGCAAAGGATGGTATAGTCTGGAGCAGGAGACAGTGTGTGTTGAATACTGTTGATAAAGGATCGGATTAGGATGGAACCTGAAGACAAGGTAACCACTTCTGACAAACCACATGCCTGGATGAATGCCATCTCATTTAACCCACTAAACAAACTTTATGAAAAATAGCACTATTATCCACATTTTATTTTTTTATTTTAAAAAATTATTTATTTGAGAGAGAAGGGGAGGGCCAGGGCCTGCTGTCACTGCAAATGAACTCCAGACATATGCACCACTTTGTGTGAATGGCTTAATGTGAGTACTGGGGAATTGAATCTCAGCTGTCAGAATTTGCAAGCAAGCACCTTTATCTGCTGAGCCATCTCTCCAGCCCCACCACAATTTTAAGTGTGAAGAAATGGAGATCCAGAAAGTTCACATTCATTTTAAACTCATACTTGGAATTCAATGCTCATCACTTGTCCATCTCATCCATACCTGCACTTGAATAAGCAAACACTACTGGACACAGTCACACAAGAGAATGCCTATCTTTTTGAGTTAATAAATTGTGTATATATTTTATTAGGACATTGTGTTGTGATATATCTTCATTTAGTCTTTCTTTGCCCTCCTCCTGCCTATTCATTCCAGGCTCCAGTAGATTTTCTCATTGACTCTAACTGTGCACTTCCAAAAAACTCTCTTTGATGCATAACTGGAATAGGAAATGCCTAGAAGAAGGATAGTCTCAAGAAGGATCCACTTCTATTCCTATAAACTCATGATCACCAACTTCAAATTAGCTTTCCACACAACCCAGCCTCCTACTACTTTTTTTTCTGGTCAGTTTGTTCTCCCATTTTACAATAACCCATTCAAACTTTCCCTATTGTCAAATACCACCTTCATGTGTTTATCAGATAATTATGTCTCCTACTTCAAAGGAAAAAGTAATTGAATCATCAGAAGCCCAACTGTAATTTAGGTCCTGTCACCTGCCATTTCAGAAACTGTACCCTTCATTTTCTTAATGAGCTTCTTCCCTCCGGGTTTAAAATGTACTCCAGTATCGTGTAATAAAATAATTAAAACATATCTCTGCCCTACTCCTTTCCTTTCTATCACACTCAAATTCATTGAAAAAAGTTTAGGAGCTGGGGAGATAGTTCACAATCGTGAGAACCTGAGTTCCATCTTCAGTACCCACATTAAATGCCTGGCATCATGATGCACACTTATAATCCGAGCACCGAGGAAGTTCAGACAAGAGGATTACCTAGCCCAATCATAAGATTACAGTTCCCAGAAGAGACCCTGTCTGAAAGGAGATGGATATCATTCCTGAGGATGACACCTCAAGTTGACCTCTGGCCTCTGTACACACATGTGTATGCACCTGCACACATACAAATATATGTGCACACATGCTTGCATATGTACACATGCATAAAATTTTTTTTAGTATTTTGAGGAAGGATCTTACTCTAGTCCAGGTTGACCTGAAACTTACTCTCTAGTCCCAGGCTGGCCATGAACTCACAGTGATCCTCTTACCTCAGCCTCCTGAGTGCTGGGATTAAAGGTATGGGCCACCATACTTGGCTCATAAATTTTTTTTTTTTTTTTTGGTTTTGCAAGGTAGGGTCTCACTCTGCTCCAGGCTGACCTGGAATTAACTATGTAGTCTCAGGGTGGCCTCGAACTCTCGGCAATCCTTCTACCTCTGCCTCCCGAGTGCTGGGATTAAAGGCGTGTGCCACCACGCCCAGCTCATAAAATATTTTTAAAAAAAGAAAATTTATTTTTCTTTGACATAAGACCTGAACCTTTGAAACTACAGAAGAAAAAAGCAGGGAAAAACTCTTCAAGACACAGGGATGGGTAATAAGTTTATGACTAGGACTCCAGATCAACAATAAGGCTTCTATACAGCAGAGGAAATAGTTAATGAAGAGACAGTCTTAGGCCGGGCATGGTGGTGCATGCCTTTAATCCCAGCACTTGGGGGAATAGGTAGGAGAATCACCGAGAGTTCAAGGCCACCCTGAGACTACATAGTGAATTCCAGGTCAGCCTGAGCAAGAGCAAGACCCTACTTCGAAAAAAAAAAAAAGAAGAAAAAGAGACAGTCTTAGAATACTAGAAAATTTTTGTCAACTATACAGCTGACAGAGGATTAATATCTAGAATATACAGAGAAACTCAAAAAACTGAACATCAGGAAAATAACCCAATCAAAAAGTGCACTATGGGGCTGGAGAGATGACTTAGCAGTTAAGGCACTTGTTTGTGGAGCCTAAGGAACAAGGTTTGATTCCCCAGTACCCACATAGCCAGATGTACAGGGTGGCACATGCAACTGGAGTCTGTTTGTAGAGGCTAGAGGCCCTGGTGCACCCATTTTCTCTCTCTCACTCTCCATCTGCCTCTTTCTCACTCTCATAAATAAATGAATAAATAAAATATTTTAAAGTGCACTACAGAACTAAACAGAGTTCTCTAAAGAAGGAATACAGTTAATAATAAATATTTTAAAAAGTGTTCAATATCCTTAGCCATCAGGGAAATACAAATTAAAATACCTCTGAGATTCCATTGCCCTCTGTCATGATGGATGCCATCAAAAAGTTGAATAACAAATGCTAGTGGAGGTGGGGAAAGAGGTCTCCCTATTCACTATTGGTGGGAGTGTAAACTGGTGTAGTCACTATAGAAATCAATGTGGTGGTTCCTCAAAAAGCTGAAAATAGCTGGGCATGGTGGCACACGCCTTTAATCCCAGCACTGGGGAGGCAGAGGTAGGAGGATCACGGTGAGTTTGAGGCCACCCTGAGACTACATAGTGAATTCCAGGTTAGCCTGAGCTAGAGTGAGACCCTTCCTCGAAAAACTAAATAAATAAATAAATAAATAAATAAATAAATAAATAAATAAAGCTGAAACTAGAACTATCATATGACCCAGCTATACCATTTGTAGGCGTATACCCTAAGGATATACACTTGACTTCAGAAATATTTATTCATCAGAGTTTATTGTTGCACTATTCACAACAGCTAGGAAGAAGAACCAACCTAGGGTTCATCAATGGAGTAATGGATAATGCAATTGTGATTACAAAGAAAAATTAAATTTGCTGGAAAATATTATGTTAAGTAAGGTAATCCAGGTACTGAAAAATACTGTATGTTCTCTCTCATATGTGAATCCTAACTTAGAACCTTTATATATGTGTGTTATTGTGGGAGTGAGACTTTGTAGGAGCCAGGAAAGGAGCCCATGACAGGGGGAAAAGAGGTTTTAAGAGAGTGATAGGGCAGGTGGCAGACTAAAGTGGTATGAGAGTCAAAGGGGGAACACTGCAAGTAGAAGGTGAAAGCAGGGTAGGAGCAGGGAGATGTGGGAGAAGAGAAAAGGTGGTTAACCAACTGAGTGTGTGCATTAATTGAAAATTTAAAAATAGATATTAAAAATCTGCCTATATTCATAAAAAATGAATTTTAAAAAGAGAGGCTAGAGAAATGGCTCCGTGAGTAAAGGTGCTTACTTGCAGAGCCAGGTGGCCCAGGTTTCAATTCCCCAGCCACCCACGTGAAGCCAGACAAACAAAAAGTGGCAAAAGTGGTCTGGTGTTCCATTTGCAGTGGCAAGAGTCCTCAGCACATGCATGCGCATGCAAACACACACATGCAAATAAACAAAAGTTTTTAAAAAGAAAATGATACACAGTGAAAGAGCCCCTAAGCTGGGTGTGGTGGTATACACATGCTATCCTAGCACTTTAGAGGGTGAGCGTTCTAGGACAGCTAAAGGTTCATAATTAGAGTCTGTCTTTAAAAAATGAAGAAACAGATAAATAAAATAAGACAGGTCTGCTTTCTCCTCTGCAGACTCATCCTATTTTACCTAGGCAAAGAACTATTCCACCCCCTCTTCTCACTTGACAGTTTCAATTTACACCTATGCACACATGAATATCAGAGCTGCCTCACTAGACTAGATCTTCATTCTGAGCTGAGCATTTTTTAGAACCAGCTACTCATCACTTGGATACCTCATTAGTATCTCAAACTCAACATGCCCTAACCTGAACTTATTATCTTTTCTCTGTATTGGGCCTTCTGGTATTTCTTCACTAAAAGGCACCACCATCCATTCAATTATGCCAGTCCAAACTTTCTCCATCTGTCTTCTCTATTCTCTCACTCTCTTGCCATAACAAATCCATGGTCTTGTCATATGGGTTTTACATGCTAAATATCCCTTGACTCAATCAATTTCTTTCAAAATTCATCACTTAGCACCCTGTTAAAGCCACCATCATCACCTTGCCCCTAGACTAGTACCTTAGCATCTCAATTGAAATTTCTGCCACTACTTTTGAGCGCCTTCCAACCTGTCACAGATGCAGAGTGATCTTTTGGAGATGTAAATCTGACCAGCTCTCTCTCTGTCTCTCTCTCTCTCTGTCTCTCTCTCTCTCACACACACACACACACTCACACACACACACGCATGCTCACAAGTCTCTTTAGTGATTTTTCATGACTCATAGAATAAAAAGAAAATGTTTTTTAGCAGGGTTCCTGTCTAATGTCAATTTGTGCTGTTTCTTCCTTGTCATCTGAGCTTTAGCCTACAAACTTCTCTCCTCCAAAGCTTATCATTCTCATTCTACCTTAAAAGCTTTCCATATGCTGGTGCCGCTATTTAGAATGGGCTTTTATGGGTCTGTCTTCCTTAATATAACAGTTGGGTAAGAACCTCATATTTCCCTGTAAAACATTGTATTCTCAGTTCCTAGTGTGGTGGCATGCACATGGTAGCTGTTCAGTAAATGGTTTTATCTCAGTAAATAAGTAGAAATGATGAGATAAAAATGATATGATGATCCCAAATCCTATAGTTAGTGGAAAGGGAGGATTGACAGGGTAGAGCGACAAAGAGGATTAAGAGGTAAAGAAGACAGAAAACCCTCAGAGAACTCAAATTTTGTGTTTGAGAAACTCAGAGAATAGTGTTAATATTCATAGAAATAAAAATTTTGGAAAGAAGCCTCATTCAGAAGAAAAACACCCATTTCAGACTTGGATAAGCAGAATCTGGGCTGAGGGTGGAACATTCAAGTGAAAATGCTGCATGGTAAAATTCAAGACTGAGTTATAATCTTTCTTCAATTCAAATCCTCCAAAATGAAATCATGTATATTTATCTTAGAAAAATAGCATTTTGAAGTTACCCACCTGAGAAGCACATTGCCTATGATGTAGAAATAACTGTGCTGGCAGACAATCTACTAGCTTCTGTTACTGCCTTGAGCATTCAGATCTTTTTTAATTTGCATGTATAGAAATTCTGAGGTGTGTAGAATGTTCTTTAGGATTTTTTTAAATTGTTGGATTCACGTTCTGTTAGGCCTTATCAATAAATCAGTAGTACACAACTTATTTCAAGATATCTACTTTCAAATTTAACAATAACTACAAGTAAAAGAAGTTTCAGGATCTTGGTTGCCAGTTTTATGATGGGCTTATCTCAGCCCCAGGCTTAGCAAACTTCTTCCAAAGCATCACTTGTAGCATGTCCAAGGAATGTGACATCCCAGAACCTGAAATCTCTCTGTAAGCATACTGTTGACATAAGAGTTCCTGATTCCTACACCTGCACAAATAAATAGTAGCTGAGCTGCACTTAGTTTTCTAACAATTTTTAAAAATACACCAAACATGAGAAAAGCTCAAGTTATCTGCTTTGATATAGCATGAAAAGGAAACTATTGGATTAATTCATAAGAGGCAATAGGAAACTATATTACAAAATAGGGGATGGAAGTTGGATATATTTTTATCAGAAAGGGCTGAGCCACATGGAATTTTGCAAAAGAGGGTGTGGAAAGATTGTTAGAGCCACAAGTTTGGACATCATTCCCAGAGGCACTGCCTCTCCCCAATAACTGATTACTGCTCCCACAATGCATAATGCACAACCACATGGGAAAAACCCCACTGAGATGGGTCCCCAGCAGAATGGGGGCAGGGACAAGGGAAAGGATGGTACCAACACATGATGTATCCATACTAAGTATGTCCGTAATTAATTTTTTAAAAGGCCTTGGCCATAGATGTAACTATTTATTGTTATTAACATTTCCAGTACATATTTCCAAAAGAAGCATAAGATTTAGAAAAATGGGGGCTTGGGAGATATCTTGGTAGTTAAAGGCACTTGCTCGCAAGCATGGCTACCTGAGTTCTATCCTCCTCAGTACCCACACACAGCTCCATGCAAAGTGGCATATGTCTCTGTAATTCCAATTTGCCTACATCAATGGAATGCAGAGGTGGGAGAGTCCCAAAACTCACAAAACATAACTCCTCTTCAAAAGAAGGTAGAAGGAGAGACAGAGAGAGAGAGAGGGATAGAGAGAGAGAAACAGGAAAAGATTAAGGTTGGTCTTCATGATGTTCTCTCCAGTTCCCTATGGTTCATGTGTTCCCTCTGTGGGCCTGCTGAAGGACCAATGTTTTAGCCTGTTGTTCAGAATATAGCGTTTTATAGTACCATTTCCTTTTGGGTCCCTATTTGTGTTCCCCCTTACCCTCCTTCCCACCCTCTTGCTTCCTCCCACCCTTACCCATCCTCCCTATTGTCTGGTGCTCAGGGTACTTATTAGGTTTGGCAGCACCTCAGGCAGATTCAGGTTAGGAGCCACAAATGAATGAGACCATGCGATGATTATCTTTTTGTGATTGGGTGAGCTCACTGAGGATGATCTGTTCCATGTTCGACCATTTTTTTTTCAAATTTCATTATTTCATCTTTCCTTGCTGCTACGTAGAATTCCATAGTATAGATATACCACATCGTTGTTATCCATTCATCTAGTGATGGACATCTGGATTGATTCCAACTCTAAGCTATTATGAATTGAGCAGCTATAAACATGGTTGACCAAATCTCTCTGATCTGAGGCTTGGAGCCTTTAGGGTAAATGCCCAGTAAGGGAATAACTGGGTCCATTGGTAGGTCTATAGTCTTCCTTTTCAGGAGTCTCCATATAGCTTTCCATAATGGTTGAACCATTTTACATTCCCACCAACAATGAAAGCTTGTTCCTATTTTTCCATAGCCTCGCCAGCTTTTATTTTTTCATTGTTTTTTAATGTTAACCATCTTTACTGGGGTAAGGTGGAATCTCTCTATATACTCACTTGCTCTTTTTTATTACCTATCTTTTTCTTCCTCCACCTTCCTTGGCACTGACTTATAACTCCCAGTACCAGCACGGGGTTAACTTTCACAATGAGCTGTTGATCTGAGAGACCTACAAGGTTTCCAAAAAGACATATTTCTGTCAGAGTTCTTGATGACCCACCAAAGGTAAGACCCTACTGTCAAAGACTGCATATATGGGTGAGACAAAACATGGAGAGACCTGGTCCAAATCTGGAAGAGGGTCAGTCCCTAGACAGTTAGCTAGTCTAGTGCCAGAGGGTGCTACATGAGCGACTGGGGGATAATGACCAACATCTGTCCAAACAACTCGGAGTTTAAGCTACCCAGCAGGAAACAACATGATGCAATGCTCAAACAAGTGCGGTAGTGGCACACAGCCATGGTGGGTAACCAATTGCTCTTGATTTGGCTAATAGATCCGCTCAGTGGAATGGAACTCATTGCTGGAACTGGGAAAGAAGTCAAAACCATGTACAAAAAAATGAGCCCAGTCTCCAAGATCAAGGTCCCACCAAATGTGGGCTATAAGAGGGCCTACACATATAAAATTCTCTCTAAAATAACTATGTCCATTCTATGTATTTAGTACTAACTTCTCTCTCCATTGGAGAATTTGCTTAGCTTTTTCAGATGGATGACGAACCTGAAGGGAGGATCAGCCAATCACACCTCACCAGGGCTCCAGCTGAAACCATAGAGTAATGCGGGGAAAAGACAAGAGTACAGCTTTCTTGGTGAACACGACACCAGAAAAAGGCCAGAGGAGATAAACATAGAGAATATGCAACTCCTACTAAGCCAGATATCCAGAGACACAGAGGCTCCCAAAACCTCACCACTGAAGTAGAACTGAAATTATCCCAACGTGGCTCAGGGAAATTAGCGGAAGAGGGGGCAGAAAGAGTATTAGAGCCACAAGTTGGGTCATTATGCACAGAGACTTGGCCTATCCCCCATAATTTTTGACTACCCCCACAGTGCATGATCCACATTCCCCATTGATGAGGGTCCCTTTGGAGGGGGGAGGACAGGGAGGAGGATAATGGAGTCACCAATATGAATTTAAAATTAGAATAATATAAACAAAATAATAAATTATTTTAAAAAGAGTGATTCATGGGCTGGAGAGATGGCTTAGTGGTTAAGGCACTTGCCTGCAAAGCCAAAGGACCTTGGTTTGATTCTCCAGGACCCACATAAGCCAGATGCACAAGGTGGCACGTGCATCTGGAGCTCATTTTCAGTGGCTATAGGCCCTGGTCAGCCCATTCTTCCTCTCTCTGTCTGTCTCTCTCTCTCTCAAATATGTCTCTCTCTCTCTCTCTCTCTCTCAAATAAATAAATAAAAGTAAAATATTGAAATAAAAGAAGGTAGAAGGAGGGGAGAAACATCCCAAGGTTGTCATAGGCATGCTGCAGCACATGTGGACCCATACTCACATATTACACACACACACACACACACACACACACACACACACACACACATGTAATAATGATGAATATATTTTTTTAAAATATTTAGAAAAATAATAAGCAAAATTGCCAAGTGGAGGAATTTTAAATGGTAGAGACAGCTTAGGAAATAATGCATCTTATATTATTTTACTTTAACCTGAAGCTTGGCTTTGTATACTTCAAGACAGCTCTCATTGAATCTTTTAGATGCAGATGTCTTTCCCCAGTGGTACTACTTTATCATTTTCCCTATAAGTGGTTATTAATAAAGATTCATATTTTTATTCCTTAAAAATAACAGAATCTTAGCCCATTTATTGATTGAATTGTTATTATTGTTTTGTGATTGATTGTTATTGATTGAATTATTTTTAGTGTTTTTTGAGTTCTTTATATGTTCTAGATATTAACCCTCTATTAGATATATAGTTAGGAAAGACTTTTCTCCCATTCTGTAGGCTGTCTCATCATTCTATGAATTGTTTCCATTGCTGTGCAGAAGCTTGTGAATTTCATACAATCCCATTACCAACCTGTTGCAGTTACTTTTCATTGCTGGGACAAACATCCAACTAGAAGCAGCTCATAGGAGGAAAGGGTTGGTTTCACGCTTACAGAATTCAGGAGAAGTTTCATTATGGCAGAAGAAGCTGGCTCACTTTCATATATCCATAACAGAAAGACACCAACAACAGCCAGCAAATGCAAACAGCTAGATCACAAACTGCTTTCGATACAGCTAATCTGGCTGGACTAAAAATAACCCCCAGTAACACTTCCTCCAGCAGGGCTGCTGGGGACTCAGGTTGCACGCTCAATCATTATCAAAAATGTCTCAAGCTATGGGAACATGCATTCACCTTCAAACCACCACATCATCCTTGTTATTATTTTCTGAGTTGTTGGAGTCCTTTTCTGAGTGGTTTCCCCATGCCTATATCTTGAAGTGTTTTCCCCATGTTGTCCTCTAACAGCTAAGAAACATGAAAAACTGTTCAACATCGTTATCCATCAGAGAAATGCAAATTCCAACCACACTGAGATTTCATTTCCCTTCAGTAACAATTACTATGACTAAAAATATAAATAACAGAGCTAGAGAAGATGGCTTGGTGGTAAAGGTGCTTGCCTGCAAAGCTTAAGGACTGAGGTTCAACCCCCCAGAGCCCACAAATCCCGATGCACATGGTGGCACATGCATCTGGAGTTTGTTTGCAATAGCTGGAGGCCCTGGCACACCCATTCTCATTCTCTCTCTATCTGCCTCTCTCTCTTTCTCTAAATAAGTAAAAAACATAGAAAAATAAATAACAACAAATGCTGCCAAAGATGTGGGGAAAGGAAACACATGCTGCTGGGGTGGAGTTACAAATTGGTCCTGTCACATAGAAATCAGTATGGAAGTTTCTTAAAAAAACTAAAAGGTGAACTTTCATGTAATTCAGATTTCAGTATATATCACTTTTGGTTATATACTGAAGAACTTTAAGTCAACATACCACAGGATACATGCACACTCATGTTTATTGTAGCAGTATTCACAGTGGCAAAATTACAAAATCACTCTAGCTTTCCAGCAACGGATGAATGAGTAAAGAAAATAGTTATATATACAAATAGAGTTTTATTCAGCCACAAAGAGAGAAGAATGAAATTGTGTTCTTTCGTGGAAATGGATGCAAGTGGAAAGACAGCCAAGAAAGACAACTACCATGTCTTCTCTTATTTGTAGATCCTAGGTTCTTTATAGGTACATAAAAATGTATCTATGAATCTATCTCTATATATGTATTTATATGACCTCTATCTATTTATCTGAATATATATACCATGAATGTGGAAGGGAGACTAAGAGAGAGGAGAAAAGGAGAAGGAAGAACTAAGGGGGAGGGAATGGTTCTGGGGTCAATATGTTCAAATTACATGATATATTTAAAATAAATTGTTATATGAATTGCAAACCTCTGTAAAATAAATATATAACAATGAAAAATTAAGGTAAACAATAAATTTGGGACTGGGGAGATGGTTTAGTGAATAAACGACTTGCCATGCAAGCATAAATATCTAAATTTGGATCCTCAGAACCTACATGAAGCTGGAGGTGTAGCACAAGCATCTGTAATCCCAACCTTCCAACAGTGAGACAGGAGGCAAGAGATAGGAGACTCCCTGGAAGCTAGTGGGCCACCTAGCCTGGTGAATGCAACAGTGACAAAGAGATACTCTACCTGAAACAAGGACCAATGTCCAAGGGTTGTCCTCTGACCTCCATATGCATTTTGTGGCATGTGCATGCCCCCCGCCACATGAATATGCACATAAGCACACAGCAGATACACACACAAAAAATGAATAAATTTTTAGATCATGATTTTAGAACCAAGTCTTAGAGATATTTTTATTCTTTTATTAAAAGATGAAGCTTAGAGAAATGTAATATTAAGAAGATGAGATTTTTCACAGGTAAAACCTGTAGAGAAGACATCAGACAGTCTGTGGCCATTACTCAGTGACCTAGCATCCATAAATGTCTGCCCCTAATTTACACAGAACCACCCTAAAACCAGGAGGAAGAAATGAAAATAGTCTACTCAAAATAACCAAGTAAAAACAAACTTTCACATTAAAATCCAAGTCTTGTCTAGGGAGATGGCTTAGCAATTAAAGACACATACTTGTAAAGTCTGTCCACCGGGGTCAACTCCCAGAATCCACAAAAAGCCTGACACGAAGTGGAACAAGCATCTGGCTTTCATTTCAACTTGTAAGAGAGACCCAGGTTTACACACACACACACACACACACACACACACACACACACACCTGCAATTAAGTAAATATTTAAAAATTTTTTTAAAGTTCTGTAAATGTCTAGTGGTAACAAAAACAGCAATTATCCAAAATAGCTTGCATGACATGCACTTTAGAGGAGGGCATTGCATAGCTAAACTCACAATAAAGCAAGCTTGTTGGCCCAGGAATTGAAAGTCAGTGGGGATCCCAAATCATAGCCATTCCCTGGAACAATATCTGCCATAAAGGATTGTTGATTTCCTGAAAGAAATGACCTAATCAAATATCAGTAAGTTTTTAGAACAAGAATCTATAGAAATTAAAGATCTTTCAAACATTAAGTCTAGCAATCCATGACAATGGAATAACAAATGTGTGTGCAAGATGATCTCTGTGTCATATAGGCTGATTGTGAACATAAACTTCTTTGGTAACTTATTTATTGATGCCCATTTTGTCTTATTTCATACATGCTTCTGTTTCTTTTAAATTCAGTAATGCAGACTTTCTGCACACGCATTATTTCTTGACGAGTTAAGTTCACTGTGCTTCTGGCTCATCAGTCTTTCCCTTTTCTCCATATGTGGTAAAGATTTTTTTTTTCTGATGGTCTCTAAATGGTATACTTATCTCCATTGAATATAATGCCTGTCCTGCTCAGAAAAGAAAATGTTATAAGTGATTGAAGCAACTACAATGCTAACCATATCAGCCCTGTCATTTGGCTGCATGCTATTTGTCTACACACATGCATATGCACGTGCAAGTGCGCACACACACACACACACACACACACACACACACACACACAGGTTTCTAATGCACAAGAATTGATGTTAAAAGCAAATACATGTTTTCCACCTAAACATTATGGCTTATACCCCTTTGTTGCTACCCCTTTGTTGCTTTTTGCACTCATCTCACTTTAAATTAATTGAATATATATATATATATATACTGTTTTTTAGTTATAACCCCCTCCTATTACCTTCTCTTGTCATCCTTCCAACCCCTTTCCACTGAACTCCTTCTTTCCAACTAGTCTGTCTTCTACTTTGGTGTCTATTTCTTATTTCTTCCATTGTGGCTGTGACCCACTGAATTTGATCAAGGTTTCCTGCATGAGCACAGGTGAGGGACTATTTACCAGAACACTAGTAGAACCACTTTCCCCTGCTCTTCATTAAGTGTAAGTCCTGGGAATGGTGTAAGAGCAAACAAAACATAACTATAATGGGTACTAAGAAGAAAGTAAACTGATTGGAAGCCCAGAAGTAGAGAAGTAGCATGCTGGAGGACATCTGGCCTCCTCCAATCCAGCATGGAACCTATGCTTCCCAATCATCAATCTAACAACAGAAGATAGTCTAAGTAAATTCATTTCCTTTTCTGTATTAAATAAGAGTTCCTCTAATATCCTGCAAGCTGATTCTACCAGCAAGGGAAACTGACTGCGTGCCTAGTAACCAAGCAACCAGGGGAAGTAACTCTATATCTCTGCAAGCTTGAGTCCCCTCTCCCCATCATAAAACACTGGTTAAACAGCATCTGATCTGAAAACAGTATATTTTCCATTGCCCTAAGAGTATCTTTATCTATATAGAAACACGAATCTGGGCACACATAAGTGGTCTTGTCTCGGTAGCTTCTTTGCTCTTGTAGTCCCGAGATTCTCCTTCCTTATCCACAGACACTTAAAGGGGATAAGAGAAAAGGAACACACTAGCAGCACATGACCCAGCTCATCAAGCCTGGCCCAAGACTTCCTTATCGTCTCAGAGACACAGAGAAAGCCAAGACAAAGGGCCTCAGTAGGGGAATCACACCACACCTCTCCCACAAACAAGACACCTGAAGACCAGTGCTCTAAAAGTTATCTGTACTTAGAACCACGGCCCGCAAAAGCAGTCCATGACCTATGTACTAAATCTAAAATTTAGTGCTAAATCTAAAATTTAATCTAAAATTAAAACGTGTCCTAGACTCTCGTCACATCAGTCAAAAAGAACTACAGCTGGGAGTGGTAGGTCCCGCCTTTAATCCCAGTACTCAGGAGGCTGAGGTAGGAGGATCACCATGAATTCATGAGTTCAAGGCCAGCCTGGGCTAGACAGTGAGTTGCAGGTCAGCCTAAACTAGAGTGAGAGACCCTACCTAAAACAATAAAACAAAATAACAAAAAATAATTAGATACCATAACCAAGCAGGACTTGATCTAGATGTGCAAGGCTGGGTAAACATTGGCAAATAGATGAGCATAATCCATTTTATCAGCAAGCTAAGGAAAACTCATATGTCCATCTCAACTCATGCATGAAGATATGACACAATCTCATGTCCATTCATGATAAAGTTTCTTGGCAGGTAAGGAATAGAGGGAATTTATATTATCTGGATAACAACAATCATAAATAAACACAGCAAATATCAATAATAATGGTGAAAAGCTGAATGCTTTCCTACCAAGGATATCTACCTCTTTTATCTAATGTAATACTGGAAATTAGAGGCACTTCAGTAAATCAAGAAAAAGAAATAAAAAAGCATTACAATCTAGGCCTAATCAAAGAGTTCTCACACATGAAAGCAAAACCATAATCCAAAAAAATACAGATTGAAAAATTAGACTTGTGCAAAACTCAAAGCTTTTGCTCCATTAAATCCCATATGATAGGGATTGTTTAAATCTATAGAGCAGGAGAAATATTTGCAAAGTGTGTATATACAAAAGGACTAGACAATACAAAGAAATTCCAAAATAAAATAGTAAGACAAACAAGAACCCAATTATTTTAAAAGGCAAAAGATAGAAACAGGCATTTAACAAATGAAGATAAATAGATGCAACCAAGTCCATGAAAATGATGTTTGACATCATTAAGCATAGGGGAAATGAAAATCAAAACTATGACAAAAATATCACCATACATTAATAATTACCATTAAAAATAGACAACACAAGGGCTGGATAGATTGTTCAGTGGTTCAGCAGTTAAGGCGCTTGCCTGCAAAGCCTAACCACCCAGGTTCAATTAACCCAGTGCCCGCAGAAATCCAGATGTACAAAGTGGTGCTCGTGTCTGGAATGTGTTTGCAGTAGCTGGAGGACTTGAATTGCTCATTCTCTCTGAGTTTCTCTTCTCTCTGTGCAAATAAATGAAATATATTTTTGAAAAATAGACAACATAAAATGGTGGCAAGGACAGAGAGAGATGATCACTCTTACACTACTGGTGGGAATGTCCGTCCATCAAGTGGTTTTTTTTCTTTTTTAAATATTTTTATTTTATTTATTTATGAGCAAAAAGAAATGGAGAAAGAGAAAGACAGAGAAAGAGACACAGGCAGAGAGAATATGGGCATACCAGGACCTCTCTCCACTGCAAATGAATTCCAGATGTATGTGCCACTTTGTGTATCTTGCATGAGTACTGGGGAACTGAACATGGGCAGGCAGACTTTGAGAGCAAGCACCTTTAACTGCTGAACAATCTTCTCAGTACAAATGGTTTCTTATAAAACTAGTCATACAACTTGGAGAATAATAGTTTGGAGCTCTGGCTATTAGCGGTGCTTGTTGCATTGTTGGTGTCTCTCTGCTATGAATCTATATGGAAGGGAGCCATCTTCTTCTGCCATTGATGTTGTTGCCCTGGAATTTGTAAGACTGAAATAAACCCTTTCTTCCCTCAAAAAAAAAAAAAAAACTAATCATACAACCACCATATATTCCATCAAGCATTTACCTCAGGGAAATGAAAATTCTCATTCACACAACACACACACAAAAATATCCAGATAATTAATAGCTAAAAATTGGAATCAGACCGGATGCTTTTCATAGGTAAATGGTTAGAAGAAAATTTATGATGCATCCACACCATTCACAATGAAAATGAGCAAAATATTTATGCATATAACCATCCAAATGACTCCCTAGAGAGAATTATGCTGAGTAAAAATGGGCCAAATTTAAATGGTCACATGCTATAGACTTCCATTAATATATTTTTTAATGAATTTTTTTTCTAAATTAACGACAAAAACATGATTGTCAAGAATTTGAGGCCAGGCATGGTGGCGCATGCCTTTAATCCCAGCACTCGGGAGGCAGAGGTAGGAGGATCGCCGTGAGTTCAAGGCCACCCTGAGAATATAGAGTGAATTCCAGGTCAGCCTAGGCTAGAGTGAGACCCTCCCTAGAAAAAAAAAAAAAAAGAATTAGTGATTTGAGGACTAAAGTGGATAGAGGGAAAGGATGGGCAGTGGTGTGTCTGGTTAGACAATTTCAACATGAGGGCTGTCTGTGGTATAAAAATTGTCCAGTCTTGGCTCTAATGGTACATACACAAATGTACACAGTTGATAAAATTGTACAGAATTTATCACACACATAAATATGCACAAATATAGCTAGAGAAAGCTGAAAAATACTGGTGTATTGTAGCAATGTTTAAATCCTAGTTTTTTATATTAAAGTTTATAATGATACCATTGAGATAAACTGAAAAGTGTACAAAGAATTGCCAACTGCATAAGAAATGATAATTATCTCAATAAAAATGTCAGGTCAAAAAAGCAGATTGGAAAAGCCCTCATTGTGTAAGGAGTTAAGCAATAACCAAATGTCCATTTGTCATGGAGGGACCACAAAGGCCAGGGGGTTGAACATCCATGTTTTGTCACAGTCATTCTGTTCCTGTTTACAAACAAGTAAGTGATCACATCTACACTTTATTTACGTGACTCTTGCTGCCTGTATGTTAAAGTGGTGGTGGAGGGGAATCCATGGAAATTCACAGGGGCCTATGAGCTTAATTGCCATTTGCTCTTTCACTCTGGATTCAATTGTGTTATTGTAATCATTGGAAGCTGAATAACAGAGGTATAGAGTAGCTGAATATTTATGAGGCATTTTGTGGCAGATGTACCTGCCAACAGAATATTAAGTAGAACATTTGTTAAGATACCAAATTCTGGTTGTGATTTGTATATATCAACTCATATTAAATCTGTGTGTTGTTCTAGCTCACAATATCGCATCTGGTTTATCCTTCAATCATGACCTCTGTAAATATAATTCAATGTGTTGATTAGATTTGTGAGAGATAATGGTGACCAGAAACTGCCACAAACAGATTTGCCTGTGAGGTTAAAAAAAAAAAAAAAAAACTATGAAATGAGTATTTTTCAGATAATAAATAATTATTTCTTTTCAAAATGGTGCGTGCATTCAATTTTTAAGTAAGGATATTAAAAAAATGAATCCTGTGATGAGAGAAATACATGCTACAGCCTCCATCTCTGAATCTATAGAATGTCATCTTATAGAGGAGAATAGCAATAAGGAAGGTCAAAGTGAGCAACAAACTGTTTGAGCTTATCTTCCTTGATGGAAAACGAGGGTAGCACAGAGAATTGAAATACAAGAGCAAGACCAAATTGCCTTTTAGCTGCGGAGCCCATCATCATTGAATGTTTCATAGAAGAGCTGATAATTGAATAGAGGGATTAATAGTGAGCCAAACAAAGGCCTTTAGAAAGTATGCAAACTATACAACCTATCGCTGCATATTTGTAAAATGGACAGTTCATAAGGTAATGCCGAGCAGCTGGAGCATTAGATCAATTAGTAAACTTCAGTAAATCAATGACTCCACAGATGGGGACTGTGATTTTTTTTTTTTTTTGGTTTTCGGGGGAAGGGTCTCACTCTAGCCCAGGCTGACCTGGAATTCACTATGTAGTCTCAGGGTGGCCTTGAACTCACAGTGATCCTCCTACCTCTGCCTCCCAAGTGCTGGGATTAAAGGCGTGCACCACCAAGCCTGGCTTGTGATGTTTTTAATAGATTACATTTCCCAAGATGGACTCAACTCACATTATTTCATTCTTTTTAATAGATGGAGATTCTCTAATATGTAGCTTTTAGGAATGTAATCTCCATGTTTTTGCAAGACTTCATATATTCACAGGTCAGAATAAATTCTTATTGGATCATGTGCTTGAGCTGTGATTAAGAAATCATGTTTGGCTGGAATGATGGCTTAGTGGTTAAGGTGCATGCTTGCAAATCCTAAGGGCCCCGGTTCGATTCTCCAGGTCCCACATAAGCCAGATGCACATGGTGATGCATGTGTCTGGAGTTCATCTGCAGTGGCTAGAGGCCCTGGCATACCCATTCTCACCCTCTCTCTTTCTCTTTCTCTCCCTCTCTCT
This sequence comes from Orientallactaga sibirica, assembly GCA_036365145.1. Lineage (NCBI taxonomy): Eukaryota > Metazoa > Chordata > Mammalia > Rodentia > Dipodidae > Orientallactaga > Orientallactaga sibirica. The sequence continues at coordinate 998,310 of JAEOAD010001318.1, read as the reverse complement.
GTCTATAATAAATAAATAAAAATAAATCTTTTAAAAAAGAAACCATGCTCATCATGACTAGAAACAAATTTTGGTTTTTCATTGGTCCTTAATGGATAGCTCAAGGCATTTCTATCAGCACTCCCTACTTTTAAAAATCTTGTAGAATTTGGTCATATATTTGGAAATAATTTTAAGAGTTCATTGAAAATGCAGCTTACTTAATAAATTACAGCATACCACTCTCCTATTTTGGCAGCCTGAAAAAATAATGAGGCATTTTCTGAAATGGGAATATTGCCAAACTTTATTACACTTTTTAAAAGATGCGGAAGACTATGCATATAATGATCACAACAGTGAAAACGGAAAAGGAGAATGTTTATTTTTAAACCGAAATTTCATTTTTTTATCTGCAAGTATACCTAACAATTGTTACTTTTGAAGAATCACTTGAGAAAAGGGATTGAAGTGAAAGGGGTTTTTACTTTGGATTGATACATTTATATGTATATGTATCTATTAATTTTTTGTATTAGAAGAGATACATTAATTTAGTTAATATTAATAAAATAAATAGGAAATGATAAGTTAAATTTTAGATTCCCTTTCTGAGAAATTTTACTCCTTAGGAATGTGTCCTATGAAATTGTAAGGCCAGGTATACCAAGATGTATGCACATATGAGGAAAACTGTTATAGTACTGCTGCTGCTTTTTTTTTTTTTTTTTTTTTTTTTTTTTTTTTTTTTCGTAGGGTCTCACTCTGGCCCAGGCTGACCTGGAATTCACTAGGTGGCCTCGAACTCATGGCGATCTTCCTACCTCTGCCTCCGGAGTGCTGGGATTAAAGGCATGGGCCACCACGCCCGGCCCTAGTATTGCTTCTAACTGCAAAAATTGAAGTGTTTTTAATAACTTTATGTAGTAGGTTAGTTAAATTATGCTACATCTATACAATGAAATATAGACATCTCTAAAAATAGATATAAATGCACTATTTACTTATGTGTTCATGATAATACTATTAAATCAAGTTTATATATATATATATATATATCTTGTTAAGCCATACATATCATTCACATACATACACATTTATAACTCCATAGAGAAATATTTAAAAAAATAAATATATCTATGGAGAGACTAGAGGGTAGGTTTTACATTATATTTCATATACTTTTGCATTTTAAATATTTTAAATACACACCTATGAATATTGTGTTTGAAATTTTTAAATAAATGTTAGAGGCTTTAACTCCTCTTTGAATGAATTGCTAACAACTCACACCTTTAATTACCATACTGTTTCAACATGCCTGAGACATCTCCAACTGTCATGAATGCTTATTTATTAAATCCAGGTAGGTTCCACAATTTTTCATTGAATGTTTTCTAAAAACTTTGTTCTCATGAATATAAATCTATATGTATATACTATATGCACTGAGATTTGTAACTTGATGTACTCATTAAAATTTATTTGTAGCCGGGTGTGGTGGGGCATGCCTTTAATCCAAGCACTTGGGAGGCAGAGGTAGGAGGATTGCCATGAGTTCAAGGCCACCCTGAGACTACATAGTAAATTCCAGGTCAGCCTGAACTAGAGTGAGACCCTACCTCAAAAACCAAAAATATATATATATTTGTAAACGTAACAATCTTTCTATGGACCAAAAATACAAATTTAAAAATTAGGCAAAAGCTAAAGCTTGACAGGTTGTGATCATTCATACTTATTCATCTATTGCCATCATTTTCTTAGATGTCATATGGTCAAGACAGAAATAGGAAAAATCTGGCTGGAGAGATGGCTTAACAGTTAAGGCGCCTGTCTGAGAAGCCTAAGAACACTTGTTTGAATCTCCAGGTTCCATGTTTAGCCAGATGCAAAAGTGACACAAGTGCATAATGTCGCACAGGAGCACAAAGGGGCACAAGTGTCTAGAGTTCTTCACATAGGCACGCCCATTTTCTCTCTGCGTCTTCCTCTCTCTCTCCTTTTGTGGTGAGATTGGAAGTGATTCTAACAAGTACCCTAATTACTCCATTGAGTTATCAGTACCTGATGTTTCCTTTAAAGACAGCTTCTAAGGTGTCATAAACTTTTAGGGGCCACAGAATCATTTGAGATATTTCTGTATGTTGTGGATGTAAAGAGAACACAGGCTTTACAACAGACACATTGTTGTTTAAACCTCAGCTGTAGTACTTACTTAATTGGTTACCTTGTGAAATTTCCTTAACTTCTCTGAGCCTCTTTTCTCATCTATAAAATGCCTGGTACACCATAACAGCTTATTAAAAAGGTATCAATTCTGTCATGAGCATGTGATAGAAACTAAAGACTCTGTCCTTTAGTAGAGTGTAGTACACATTTTCAAGGGTTTCCTTCTGTCTAGGCCACACTTTCCTTCAGTTTAGCACCTCCTGTTCAAAGATTTGGAAAGAGCACATGAAGAAACCTGAATAGTACAGAGAACATCTTCTACCATTTTGCTTGATTGACATTTAGGTAATGTTGTCCTCTGTTGGTTTCATTGGATTATTTCTGTGTGATGTCCACAGGGAGTCAATCACACCAAGAGTCTGGATAGCATATGAAAACATTTACAAAACAGTAAACAAATGGGAGCTATAGTACCTTAACATACTAGTGAGACTTACTTATTTATCAAATAGATGGTTGCAAAAGTGGTCTTTCTTCAAAGGTCACTGTAAAAACCTATCTATTCATTAAGGCCATACTTCCAGTCACTTAGAGCAAAGATAAAATTACTTTGGTATGTGTTACATGACTGTTCAGGCTTAACCTACTAATCTCTAGTTTTATAATCAGAGCCCTTAGAACTATTCTCTTTCAAGCAAAGCCTTGGAAAAGAAGAAAAACTGTGTCTTCAGCTCATATCACAAGGAATGATTTTTCTGTCCCTCTGCACTGGGCTAACCTCAGAGAATAAATTCCCCCTTACTCTTCCTCTACCATAGCCCAGACAGCATACAGACTATTGGGGAAAGCATATCTCCATAGCCTGTGAGAGTCCTCAGCTTGGTCTTACTCCTCATTCTCTCCAAAAATGCATAAACACAATAAATTCTTCCCTCTAGGAAGAAGTAAACATTTCTAAAAATGAAAAAAATCCTATCTTGATCTTATTAACACTGACTACCATGCTTTACCACTGCTACTAATGTTCTTGCTGGAAAAGACTGGAATCAAGGTGAAAGTAGTATTGTAAAGAGAAATCTTGCATTTCTTTCTAAAAGCTAGACAGATGGAAAACATACATGTATAATTCCAAGAAGATAGGGTTTATTTTATAAGAACTCCATTCCAAACACTTCTTCAATATCTTTGTACTAACAAGAAAGTGGATTGTCTTGTAAATGCCATTCCCCACTAAAATGAACCAGGGCTCCTTGGTAAATGGCTGATTCTCGAGGTGAACAGAAAAAGTACAAGATGAACCTAGAACATCTTGTTCCAGAAATCAAGGAAATATTTAAAGAACTGTGGAATGTGTCAAAAGTACACAAGAGCCAGATTGAAGGACTCTCACTGGCTAAATATAGGCCAATTTCAGTATCATAATAAACAATAATAGCAAGTTATAAAAATTAAAGTCCATAAGTTCATAATCATATAAATAAACACATGAACAGATGAATGAATGGATGAATTTGGAATAAGAGAAAACTCATCATTACAGTAGAATGAATGCAAGCTAATAAATGTAGTGAAACAAAGGAATTTCAACATAGTAGTTAGTGATCCAGGCAATTATCAACAATGTATGTAAAATTATTGAGTAAAAGTTGGATAAGAGAAAATTTACATAACCTCTAAATATCTCCTCGGAAATTAATTTATAATTAGAAAGAAAAAAGGTGGTAACTTTAAAATAGCAAAATCTGGCAGGCAGACAACAGGATTAGGTGATCAAATTTATCATCATGAATGTTGGGACAATTTGGCAACTTATGTCCATTGATGTGATGCACTGAGAAAAATGCAAAAGCACTTCTGTGGTATTCTTACCAGAAATACCATGAGGAAATCATAGACACTTTCAAATTAAGGGAAATTCTACAAAATAACTGGACTTGATGCTAGAAATAAGTAGGTTATGAAAGATAAGGAAAGACTGAGGGTGTAAAGAGATCTGGTAATTAAATGCAATGTACAACTATGAGTTGGATCTTAGACCAAGCAAAAATAGCTATTAAGGGAATTATTAGGATAATTGGGTAAATTGTACTGTGAATCATGAATTAGATATTAATATTGTATCAATGTTCGAATTCTGATTTTTATCATTGTAATGCAGTTAAGAGATTTTCTTATACTTGAGGAACATACACAAAGATAGACAGTGGTAAAAAGTAATTATGCCTGCTTCTTACTCTCACACAACACAGAAACAAATAGAGTGCTGTGTGTGTGCATGCATGTGTGTGTGTATGTGTGTGTGTGTGTGTGTGTGTGTGTGTGTTGTATATACACATGCATGTGTAGCCGAAGGAGAGAAAAGAGAGAGGTTAACCAATAGTGACTCTGAGTAAAGAATCTATAGAATCTATTATTTGTGTAATTTGTCTACACTTTAGAAGTTATATCAAAATAAAAAGTAAAAGAAGACAGTACTTTCTCTACATCAAAAAGCAGATGACTAAATCATGGGAACCTTTGTATTCTAGAAGGAAGCCAGAGTCTTCATCTAGGAGTAACTATATGAGCACTATTTTTGTGCACAGCAGTACTATGCCAATTCTACCCTTGCTAAGGAGAAAATTTCATAAGTTACTCACAGCAGCGCAGTCTCCTGTCAATTGTTGGAATGATCTTGTGGAGGATCCAAACATCTTCTTCCCAACTAACTATATTTCCATGTAAGCACTTTGTAAACTCTTCCTTTTTAAGGATGTGGTCCCAGAGTTGAAAATAGTACAGGCTGCCGGTAAAGTGAGCTACTGTGCTTTTAACCTGGATCTCTCCACTCTTGGGAAAATACCCTAAAACCAAAGTCCCACCAGGAGTCAGAGTGTGCGGCTGATCCATTATGACCAGCATTCTTCTTCTGTTCAGAAGGAGCTTTAACCTGCCTTTCACACCATCCCAGAGCAAACACAATGTATGCCACTGAAATGGAGTCAAGTGGTAGTTGATATAGAAGATCCTGCCTGAGTTGTATAATATCAGCTGCTGATGATCCCCTGCAAGTCCAAGATCTATGTATTCTCTGCCCAGGAGGGTGTTATTAGAAATATAAGAGAAGGCCATCCAGTGACTTGATCTGTTAGCCATGAACATCATATCAATGCATGCTGTGAGTCGACTGAGTTCAGGAATGGTGTGGGCCAGGCTGACAAAGGTGTCATCTCTTCCATGAAAATCCAGCTTTTTTCCTTTCAGTGAAAGTGTATCTATCCAAATTTGGATAAGAATGAAAGAGAAAACAAATGAAATTTCAGTTAAATTTTTCATCATCTTTGGCAGTATAGTCAAATTGTACAATATAACTATGAGTCAATCCTGATGCAAATAAGGAAATAATAGATATACAAAAATCATCTCTATTTGACATTGACATGTGATTTTTTTTTTGCAGAAGAGTTTCTCCCTAATTATATTTTGCCTGGGCTAATATGAAAAGTTAGATTAGTGCTCCCTGAGCACACACCAGCTGGACAGTTTGGAAAGACAGAAGTGTGTGGCTAGGGGGAGGAGGAGGCCAAGGAAAGGCAGTCTGGACTTCAAATTTGCTCCACATAATCCTCATGCATAGAATCAAAAGAGAATTATTTCCACCCACCTGTCTTATTATATTCATGATGCAACAGCAATTTGTTTCTCCAATGCCTTTCCCTGAGCTAAATTATCTGATTGTTTCTGCCTCTGGAGACTGCTTCTCACTGAAAGGCCCGGAGAAAAGCCGGAGTGCCCAGGTGGACAGCTCAGAAGCTTGGCCACAGGAAGGCAAGAGATGGTGCTTCCCCTGGGGTATCCTTCCCTATCCTTACTAAGGGCTGCACTGGCCTGAAGGCTCTCTAGATGGCAATGAACCCAGTTCCCACTAGTTCTAGAGACAGCTGGGGTAGAATCCTGGCTATAGCATTTATCAGTTGTCCAACCTTGAAGAAGGAACTGAATCTCCCCAGGCCTCAGTATTTGCTTCAGGAACATGGGGATTTGGGATGTACTGTTCTATATCTTCTTGACAAAACGGCCAAGATTTGCATTAGAATTGATACCAGATAGCCTTTATTTGCATTCAAGATCATTTGAAGATTAAATGAGATGGTATACACAAAGTCCGTCCAGACATTACTGAAAGACATGTCCATTGGGACAGTTTTTGACAGGCAACTTGGGAGTATCTATAAAAATTTCAATTAGGCATGCCTTTGTCTTATAAGAAACTACTGAATGGGGGTAGTGTCACCACTACAAACCTCACAGCTTCAAGCCAATAGGCAATTACCTGATGATCACCTCACATCAATCTAGTTCCAGAACCAGTAAAGCCCAAACCAAACCACACCAAAGCTTTATAGAAGAATGAAATTGTAATTTCTCTCCACAGATTTAGAGTTGGAATGTTGGAACCACCACTCTGAATCACTGGCATAGTAGCACATTACAAATGCTTATGGGAAATAAGCTCTTCCCTGCTTCTGAGGGCCTCCAGACTCTTTCCATGCAGTGTTTGCTTCCTCCATTTTGCTATTCCACATCCTCCAAAGCACACCAGCATGTGGACATGACTGTCCACACATACTCACACACATTCTTTACCTGTACCTCTATACAGAAACTCATCCTTCCTACCTACCAGAGTTATTGCTGAGCCATCCACAGAAGATGAGTAAATAATTATTTCTCTCTCTGGCTTATGTGGTTCTATTATCTTATCACCATGTGAATAATCAATCAACAATATGTTACACCTACAATATGATAATAACTATAAAGTTAAGCATTGGCTATTGTTGATTACAATTGCTTTTGTGTTCAACAAAACAGAATGATGTCAAATACAACATTTAAGAATGGGTCTTAGGGGCTACAGAGATGGCTTAATGGTTAAGGCACTTGTCTGCAAAGCTTAAGGACCCGCGTACAATTCCAAAATACCCACATAAAGCCAGATGCACAAAGTGGAGCATGCATCTGGAGTTTGTTTGCAGCACCTAGAGGCCATGGCATGCCCATATTTTCTCTTTCTCTCTCTCCCTGTCTCTTTCTTGCTCTCTCTCTCTCTCTCTCTCCTTGCAAATAAATATTTTTTTTAGCAAAGAATGGGATTTAGGGCTGAAGAGATAACTCGGTGGTTAAGGTGCTTACCTGCAAAGCCTGATGACCCAAGTTTGATTCCCTAGTACCCACATAAGACCGAGATGGCACATGCATCTGGAGTTGGTTTGCAGTCACTGGAGGCCCTGCCTGTCTCTCTCTCTCTCTCTCTGCTTGCAAATAAATAAATAATTTTTTTAAATAATGGGTTTATGGTGGTCATAAAACTGAGGTTCACCTGGCCCTTCAAAAAGAATATATCATAGTCTCATATGGGCTGCAAGAGCCTCTCTTCTCTGCTATGCCCCAATATAAAACCAGTTGTCAAAGGAGAGGAATGATCAACTTTTTAAAAATAAGAAAGATGAAGACTAAAACTACAAAGGAATGCCAATCCGTTATTTCCAAGCTCAAATTCAAGTAATTTGAATACCAGTTTGGTCTACTGGACTGATACAAAAATTGTTTTCTTTTGTAATGGGGTTGTGGTATATAGCCCAGGCTAGCCTAGAACTCATTATGCAGCCCGAGCTGCCCTCAAACCCATAATACTGTCGCCTTTACCCAAAGTGCTGGGGTTACAGGTGTGTGCTGTAGACTGATAAAATTTTAAAATCTGTGAATACCTAGTGTTGACAGGCCTGCAGGGAAATGAGTCACTCGTATATGCTGCTGGTGGGAGGGCCAATTAAGTGACATTTTTGAAGAGCAATTTTCAAATGTCTATGACATTTTTATTGTGTATAATTGTGTATATACTTTTGACCTTGCAATTTTAGTTCTATCAGTTTATTCTCAAATAAATATATATACAAAGATGAAAGTACAAAGATATTTATTATACCATTGTTTCTAGCCACAAAAAAAACCAAGAAGCTTGTGCATCTGTCAATTGATGGCTAGTTGAAAATATTGCTACCTCTGTACAATAGAATATTAAAACGCATACAGTCAATCTGTGTTATCATGGAGAGGTTTTTTAAGGATAAATATTTTGTGAAATGGAGTTTCTTGGGTGTACTGAGAGTATTTATTATCTCATCAAAATTATAAGAAAAATGTGTGCTACTATAGCACTAGAAATAAATCTGAAAGGATGCACACCAGTTAAAAATGAGAGGTTAAGGGCTGGAGGGATGGCTTAGTGGTTAAGGCGTTTGCCTGCATAGCCAAAGGACCCAGGTTCAATTCCCCAGGACCCACGTTAGCCAGATGCACAAGGGGGCACATGAGTCTGGAGTTTGTTTGCAGTGGCTGGAGGCCCTAGCATGCCCATTCTCTCTCTCTCTCTCTCTCTCTCTCTCTCTCTCTCTCTCTCTCTCCCCTTTTCTCTGTCATATAAACAAATAAAAATAAAATATAAAAAAGAGAGGTTAATATTTAGAGGGATTTTTATTATCTATGTTATTTCAGTTAATAATGGCATTTTAAACAATTGTGTGTTACATTTATAAACAGAAAGTAAAGATATACAGATGGCTAGCTTAATAGATGGATGGGTGGGTAGATATTACAAAAGAATGAAAGGAAGAAAGAGAAGGGGAGAGGGATGTAGGAGGGAAGAAGGGATGAAGGAAAGAGAGAGAGAGAGAACCACTTGTGGCTTTCCTTTCAATCCTGAAGACAGATCTGAGCAGAAGCAGGATGTCCTAGAGTCTTTAAAGCTGGATTTGGGTCCCAGTTCTGACTCTTCCTAGCCACATGGACAGTGACAATGAATACACTTAAAGCTCCCTGGACAGTGTCTGGCCAATAGTGAGCACTATACAAATGTTAAACGAATGCATTCTTGTCACTGCTTTGTGCTTCATTCCTCTGGAAAGATGGGAAGGCACATTGTAAAAGATGACATGATACTACCATTTAGGTAATCTGCATGAGGATGTTTATAAACTGTGAAGTGCTATGCAAATGGAATCCTCAATGCAGTGCATTCTTAGAAGCTTTCTTCTTCTGCAACCACATTTGCAACCCTACACAGAGTCCTCCTACAAGGCTCTGAGGAGGCCAAACTGAGTACAACAGGGGTTTGATCCTTATGTTTGGCCAGGCTGGCAGCCTTCTCCACCAGGTCTCTCAAGGGTCTACTTCAAAGGCCACTCATATCTTTGCATATGATTTCGCTTGGGCGCTGCCATCTGTTCCCCAGCATTTTTCAAGTTCAAATTGTATGATTGCTCCCCCAAAGTGTGTTCTCTCTTGATGTCCTTGGTGTCTCTTCATCTCTATCCACTGTTTATATTATTCTAAATCTCACTTATTGTTTTCCCTACTTTAAAAAATATGAAAAGTATTTCATTCAATTATAAAAGTGATGCAGTATGCATTGCTTTAAAGAGAAAATGTTTCCTCTAGAAAGTGAAGAGATGAGGCCAAAGTCAGTCAGAGAGTTCTGCTACCCAGAGATCAGCACCATTAGCATGTTGATGCATTTCCTCCGGCTTATTTATATGTGTACACATTTTGCTTCTTTCTGTGTGGCTGAAGCTATATTATATGGGGAAATTTGATCTTTTTCCTATCTCACTTAACATTGTATCATAAGTGTGTTTCATAAAGTGAAATGAGGAAAAACCTCATCATGCACCATACAGTAATGCCTATGTCACGTCCCAAGGAGCACCAGGAACCATTTTATTTGTATTGGAAAACTCACCATTTTAATATATTTTTATTTATCTATATGAGATAGAGAGAAATAGAGGCAGAGAGAAAGAGTGAGATGGATATCCTAGGGCCTCTAGCCACTGCAAATGAACTCTAGACACATGCACCACCTTGTGCATTTGGCTTTATGTGGGCACTGGGGAATTGAACCTGGATCCTTAGGCTTTGCAAGTAAGCTCTTAACCACTGAGTCATATATCCAGCCCAAATTCACCATTTTGAATTTTATTTTTATTGATTTATTTATTTGACAAAGAAAGAGGGGGAGAGAGAGAGAGAGAATGGGCGCACTAGGGCCTCCAGCCACTGCAAACGAACTCCACGCACATGGTCCCCTTGTGCATCTAGCTAACGTGGGTCCTGGGGAATTGAACCTGGGTCCTTTGGCTTATGCAGGCAAATGCCTTAACCGCTAAGCCATCCCTCCAGCCCTGAAATTCAACATTTTAAAGTGTACAATTCAGTGGCATTTAACATGTTCACACTAGAATATAACCATCATCATTACCTGATTCCAGAACATATTCTTCACTCCCAAAAGGAAGCATTGTACCACTAAGCCTGTTTTCTATGTCTATAGATTTGGCTGTTCTGGACGTTTCATAGACAAACACTCATGCAATCAATATGTGGCTTCTTGTATCTGGCTTCTTTTATTTGGTATATTGTAGCATGTATCAGCACTTCATTCCTTTTTATGGTTGAATAATATTCCATTGCATGAATGGCACATTTTGTGTGTTGATTTATCTGTTAATGAGTATTCAGATTGTTTCTACAATTAGCTATTATGAACAGTGTTGATATGATTTTTTGTCATTTATTTTATATCATTAAAATGTTTGCATTTCTTTTCTTGCCACTCATTTTGTGGTTTTTAAATTGTGTGTGTGTGTGTGTATGCTTGTGAGTGTACACACACACCACAATACGCATGTGGTGGTCCCAGGACAACCTCCAATTTCAGTCCTGACATTCCACCTTGTTTGAGATAGGATCACTTTTGTCAGTTTCCACTGGCTTGAGAACTTCCAGGGATTCTCCTGTCTTCGCTTCCCATATTACTGTAGGAGTGCTAGGATTCACATACGCTTTACTGCATCTGGCTTTACATGGGTTCTGAGGATCCAAACTCAACTGTTCAGCTTCAACTGTTAAGCCATCTCTCAAGCCCCATCATTTTGTTTCAACATGTTTTCATTTCCTTTTGAATTACTGGGTCATATAGTAATTTTATCTTTAACTTACTAACAGCCAAGCTCTCAATAGCAACATTTTACATTTCTTTCAGCAATGTATAAAGGTTGTAATTTCTCCACAACCTCACCAATACCTGCTGTGTCTCAGTATTATTATTGTTGTTGTTGTTATTGTCATTGCCATTATAGAGGGTGTGAAATGGTATTTCATTGTGGTTTTGATTTTCATTTCTCTAATGGTTAATGCCATGAAGCATCCATTTATATTATTGTCATCCATCTGCAAATCTTCCTTAAAGAAATATCTATAAAGTCCTTAAGTCATTTCAGTTGGGCTATTGTCTTTTGTCATTCCTTACAATTAGTATTCTGGGTACTAGAACCTTATTGGATACATGGCCTGCAGATATTTTCCTAATAAGGTCTTTGAGTACAAAAGTTTTTCATTTGTGGGAGCTAAGGATGTAGCTCAGTTGGAAGAGTGCCTTTTTAGTATGCTGAAGGTCCTGAGTTCAATCCCCAGCACCACATATACCAGGAATGGTTTGTGCATTCAGGTGGGGGATCAGAAATTCAAGATGATCCTTGGCTACATAATGAGTTTGAGACCAGCCTGGGCTACATGAGACCCTGTCTCATAAAAAAAAAGTTTTTAATTTTCATCAAATCCAATTTATTGTTTTATTTTGTTGATTTGGTCTCATTTCTAAGGACTCATTGCCACATTCCAAGCCATAAAGAGCCTCCTTGTATTTCCTCCCAACGTTTCATAAACATAGTTCTTTTATGCAGGTCTTTCATTCATTTTGAGTTAATTTTTGTACATAATATGAAATGATGAGGCGGACTTCACTGGCACATAGTATGTCCTCTGTAGCTGTTCATTTCATTTGTGGCTGTACCTCATTTTAAGAGACAAAGGCGTAGGCTGATAAGTGGGCAGGTGGGATGCTTCCCATTGTGTAAATGTCGGAATGTGGATGAGGCATCTAGAATAATGAGCATACTGAACTTATACCCTGCCCTCTGCTTTAGGGAATGTTTGCCAAAAAAAAAAAAATCAGTAGAGTGCCTTCTCCCTAACAGACCCCCAAAGGAATAAGTATGTTGCTTTTAACATATTAAGTAAAGTGTTTCAAATGCTAAGAGACAATCCAAACAGTATTTTTAGCTGATGACAACATCAATTAATTGTTAGATGCATTCTGAATTGACTTTTATCCCCTTCCTGTAATACTTCCTCCTTAACATGTCACAAGCTTCAGAACTTAGATTCCAGATATACTATCTGTGGTAGTTTGAATAGATGGCCAATATACTCAGTGTTTTATTAGTTTGTTGTTTGCATCTGTAGCCACCTGGCTGGAGGCAGTACACTGGGCGGATCTTAAGGTGTGGTGGTGGGTTTGAGATTTCAATCTAAAGATATGCAAAGTGTGCCTAGCAGGAGTTCCTGAGGTATGGTGTGCTCTGTGGTTTTTGGCTTTTGGTTTTTTGGCTCTCTGACACTCTTCTTCTTCTTCTTCTTCTTCTTCTTCTTCTTCTTCTTCTCTCTCTCTCTCTCTCTCTCTCTCTCTCTCTCTCTCTCTCTCTCCTGGTCCTGTAAGAGCAGGCCACCTTCTTCTGCCATTATAGAACTTCCCCTGGATCTGTAAGCTTCAATAAATATCCTTTCCTCCATAACTGTGCCTGGCCTGGAAGTTCATCTCAGCTATCTGCTACACTATCATACACACATTATCTTCGAAGAGAAAACAAATGGAATGGTCCCAAAAACTGGCACTGTGGGCATGATCTGGTCCCTGTTACTCCCCCATGAAGGCACCTGCTTGCCTCTTTTTGACTGATCATCTCTAAGACAGTCTGCCTGGACAGAACATGTCTGTGTTATTAGTCTGGGCTGTCATAACAATGTACCACAAACTGGATAGCCTAAACAACATGAATTTCTTGTCTCACTGTTTTGCAGATTGTTGCAAAGCAGGATCCCTTCTAAGGACTATGAGGGAGAAATCTTCTTCTTGGTTCTTTCCTAACTTTCTTGTGGTTTGCTAGAAAAAATTGGTATTTCTTGATCTGTAGGCAAATTACCTTGGTATATATCTTTACATGGTCTTTTCCCTGTGTACATGATTCAGTTCAAATTTACTCTTTTTAGAAAGGTGTAATTAATATTGGATTTGTGGCCTGCTCTACACCACAATTATAGTATCTTAACTAATTACTTTTACAATGACCCTGTTTCCACATAAGATCACATTCTGGGGCTGAGGGTGGGATGGCTCAGAAGTCAAAGATACTTGCTTATTAGCCTTCCAATTTAATTCTGATTCCCCAGCACCATGTAAAGTTGAATGCAAACTGGCACAGATGTCTGTAATCCCAATGCACCTACCCTCCATGAATACTCAAGCATTGAAAATCATTGTAGAACACTGTATCAGTTATTTTCTTGTTGATGGGACCAAACACTGGAACAAAAGCAGCTTATAGAAGGGAAGGGTTTATTTCAGCTTACAAATTCAAGAGGGAAGTTTCATCATGGAGGGGAAAGCATGGCAGGAGCAGACAGCCAGTCATCACATCTTACCATCAGCAGGGAAGAGGTAGAAAGAGCAACCTGAGTGTGGCAAGTGGAGCTGAAGTACAACATCCCAAGGCTTCCCCAAGTGACACATTCCCTCCAGGAAGGTTCACCCTCCCAAAGGCTCCACACCCTCCCAAATTACACCACCAAATGGGAATGGAGTATTCAAAACTGAGGCTATGGGTGATATTTTACATTCAGACCAATACACCTATATTCTTGTTTAACAAACCTATGGCTTTCTATGCAAATATAATAGACAGGTGCCTGGTAATAAATGGGAGGACTTTGTTTTCCACATTACCACAGACATAGTACATTTCTACCTACTGCCACCACTTCCCACTGGTCTTGTGAGGGACTGTTGCAGTTACTTTCTAATTGTTGGGACAAACACCTGACCAGAAGCAGCTCATAGGAGCAAAGCCTTTATTTTAGGCTTATAGAATCCATGGGAAATTTTGTCATGGTGGAAGAAGCTACTTCACTTTCACAGATACATAGCAGAGAGATACCACCACTAGCCAGCAAACATGAATAGCCAGAGCTCAAAACTGCTTTTTATATGCCTAGTAGAACTGAACTTAAGATCTGCCTCCAGTGAAACCTCTTAGAGCAGAGCTGCTGGAAATTCAAGTTGCAAGCTCAATCTTGATCAAAAATATCTCAGGCAGCAAAAGCTAAGACCCTATTACTAAAGACACCATATGCTGCTGACACAGAGCACAGAGAGACATGGCTGGATTTCAGGAGAAAGCCAGTCCCCAGACAGCCTGTCTAGTGCTGGAAAACACTACATGAGCTACTGGGGGAAAATGGCCAACAACGGTCTGAGCAACCAGAGGTCTAAGCTACTCAGAAGCAAATACCCTGACAGGATGTACACACTAGTGCAATAGTGGCACACAGCTTCAGTGGGTAACCAATAGATTTCTGATTGGCTAAGAGATTGGCTCAATGTAAGAGTAAATATCTGGAATTGGTAATCAGATCAGAATCCTATGGAAACAAAGATTATGTTCTCCAGTGTTAAGCTCTCACTAGTCTTTGGCTAAAAGAGGTTACATATATCAAATTCTCCCTTAATTAATAATGCTTATCCCATTTAAACTATGCTGACTTCACTCTCCATTGGAGAATCTATTATTCTTTTTTCAGAAGGTAGCCACATTGGAGGAGATAAACTTCCCCTTGCACTTCATCCAAGCCTCAGCTGAATCCACAGAGGAAGTGGGGAGATGAGCAAGAGCACTGCTTCCATGCTGAACCTGATAATCAGCACCAGGATGAAGGAGACAGACCCTGAGGATACTCAACACCTACCAAAGCAGAGATCCAGAGGCTCCTCAGAGCTCATCACTGAAGTAGACTTAAAACTCACCCACCATGGCTCAGGGAATTTTGCAGAAGAGGGGGCATAAAGATTGTAGGAGCCACAGGTTGAGACATCATACCCAGGGGCAATTCCCTCCCCCTCCCCAAAATAACTGACTATTGCTCCCACAATGCATAAACTACAACCCCTTGAGGAATACCTGCAACCCTACTGAGGAGTGTCCCCAATAAAACATCTTGTTAATAATAAATAAATAAATAAATAAATAAATAAAAAATAAAACCTTTTAAATATTAAAAAAAAACTCAGACTCTGGGGGACACATATTCACATGCAAACTATCACACTATGGTAATGCTTACTTAAACCAGATCTTCCATGTTCCAGCATTGAGCCCCATTCTCATCATCTTCAACAGTCATAGAGCTCCTCAGCACATGCTCTCCTCCAAGAACCCAACTACTGACCACATGTGTGACTTCCAAAGATTTTGCAGAACAGGAGGCAAAAAAATTACCCTCATGTAAGTAATGTGACTGTTCTATCAAATCTTGCATTCAATAGTCTTTAATGTTTTGGAAGTTACCAGGACCTCCTTGGCCAACAACTCACTGGAAGGTATCCCATCCCAGGCACTGAAAATTTTCTAGTAACAGTCTACAGCTTCTGGATGTGCCATTATTCAAAAGAGTAGGTTTACATAAGTCTTATTCACAATATCTTGAACTTTGATTGACCCTCCCCCTGCCCTTCTTTTAGGCATTCTTTTCCCATGGCCTCGCTTAGGCCATTCCCCTCCCTGTAATATGTTCTTCTACTTACATATGTGCAATACCATACACTTAAATCCTTCCCTCTCCTGCCTCCCTTATAGCCTTTTACCAGCTTACTGGTTTCTGGTACCTATTTTTGTTCCATTTCACACATAAGTCTATACATTTGTAGCTAGGATCCACATATGAGAGAGAACATGTGATGTTTGGCTTTCTGAGCCTGGGTTACCTCACTTAATATAATCTTTTCCAGATTCATCCATTTAC
Organism: Orientallactaga sibirica; assembly: GCA_036365145.1. Taxonomy (NCBI): domain Eukaryota; kingdom Metazoa; phylum Chordata; class Mammalia; order Rodentia; family Dipodidae; genus Orientallactaga; species Orientallactaga sibirica. Next base: position 982,206 of record JAEOAD010001318.1, on the reverse strand, counting down.
CTGCAAATTTCATAATTTCATTTTTCTTTACTGCTGAATAGAACTCCATTGTGTAAATGTACCACATGTTTATTATCCATTCATCTGTGGAGGGACATCTAGGCTGGTTCCATTTCTTAGCTATTGTGAATAGAGCAGCAATAAACATGGTTGTGCAAGTATCTCTAAGCCCTTGGTGTCCCTTGAGAAACAGATGGTAAGAGCCTATCGCTGAAGACATCTCTTGCCTGAGAGGCAAGGTCACTGAGAAAGCAAGCTGGTGCTGAGCAGAAAACCTTCTCCCTGTAGACCAGCCAACTGAAAGCTGGAAAAAAGCTGCACTGCATACAGCCCTATGGGATACAGAAGTCATCAGCAATGAAAACACTGCACACTGAAAATTCAAGTTTGGCCATACAGGCCCAATGACTGAATGGGTGCAATAGTGGCATGTCTGCTCTTTGGGTAACCAACTGCTCCATATTTTGACTGAAGGCCCTCTCTATGGTAGGGAATACATACCTGATACTGAAGAACCTAAGCAAAAGTCTATGGCAGGGGAGGTCATGAGCCTTAGGGGTATAAAGCCTGCTCTTGTCTGACTAAATGTATATATTATTCCCACCAAGCTGCCCTGAAAGCACTATGCTTAATGTTCATATTCACATATTAATGCTACTCTCACTTCTGGTTAGAGAAGCTTCTCTTTTCAGATGGCGATGACCACTGGGATGACCCAAAAGGCAACATAGTGCTGAGAAGAAGGGATGAAGGAGTGCCCAGCACTGAAACACCTCTGTCACACACTCCAAGGCTCAGGGACCATTGCAGAAGAGGGGGAGGATAGAATGGAAGAGCCAAAGGAAGGGTATGACCTCTTACAATGCAACTGCCCAGACAGAAATTGGCCTCGATATCCATGACTTCACAGTGCCCAGCAACACCTTCACAAGAACCTCATAATAGAAGAAAAAGATGATGACATCAAATTAAAAGAGAGATTAATGGAGAGAGGGAGGGGATACGATGGAGATTGGAGTTCTAAAGTGGAATGGGGGGGAATATCATGCGTTTTTTGTATGTAAGTATAGAAGTTGTCAATAAAACATTCATTCATTGCATTCATTGTTCATGTCTTAATCCAACAAAATAGATCATTTACTCATAAAGCCTAAAGCTCTCTGGAATATTAATTTTCTATGTACCAGTGTTAGAATGCACTCATAGAGTGAATATGAAACACAAGGTCCCTGGCCTTGTTAGCTTGCATTCCAGGGATAGCAGCAGTCAATAAATAAGTAAATAAAATAATTACAAATTGTGAAAGTGCTCTGAGGGAAATTAACAGGCTGATGAGCTAGATAATGGAAAAATCAGAAATGATGAGAAAAGGACTGTCTGAAGTAGATAGGATAGTGAGAAAAGATTCTTTGATGGAAAGTCATTTTAGCTTAGTCCTGAGGTACGAAATGGGATCCAGGATTATGAAGAAAGGTAAGGGATATCCCAGGCATGGGTAACAGCATGTGAAAAGACCTTTCACAACTTTAAGGAATAGCAAGAAGCCAGCATGTCTGGAGCAGGGAGTGGGGAGCATCACAGGAAATTACACCCAAGAGGCAATGGGGCATGAGATTATGTAGTGCCTTTTAGGTCTTGTTGAGGATCTTGGATTCTGTTATAGGAACTGCACATCAAGTTTTGAGAAAAATAAATGTTATGACCTGACTTGATCACTCTTACTGCTGTGATGGAAACAGACTGCAGTAGAAGTAACAGATCCAGTTAGGAAGCTATTGAAACAATATTAGAGAAGATAATATTGGCCCAGAGGATGCCAGAGGCAGTGGACATGGGAGAGTAGAGCAGAGTTGTAAAAAAGAGAGGAGGAGGAGAAGGAGAAGAGTGACAGCCATACAGAGAGACATGGAGTCAGATTTGGGGAATCTTTTCAAAGTGGAATAAGCTAGAGTCAATGCATTGAATGTGGAGGGTGAGGGAAAAAGAAAGATGCAGGAGAGGTGAATGGATGTACAGAGGAATTACTCCTAGATTCGACCTAGACCAGCCCGGTCTACATAAGGAGTCGCAGGGCAGTTTGGACTACAAAGCAAGATGATGTTCCCCTAAACAAACAAATGAATCAATAAATAAATATCATCTGTTCTTACACATGAAAAGATGCTCAATACTGTTAGTCAAAAGGAAACCACAGTGTAGCACGTCACACCACTGTATAGGCTATAATCAAATGACAGTCAACAGCAAACATTGGCAAGGAGGTGGAGAAGTCAGATCCTTCATGTACTGCCAACTGGGATGTAAAATGAAGTGGCTTATTTGGGAAATGACCTGACAGCTCCTCAAAATGTTAACCATAAATTTACCATGTGACTCACCATTTCTACTCCTAACTGTATTTCCAAAAGAAATGAAGGCCTACACGCCCACAAAACCTGGACACAAACATTCACAACAGTATTGTTCATGCTAGCCAAACAGTAGAAACAACTCAAATATCTATCAACTGATGAGTGTAAAACTATTATTAATGATTAAAAAGAATCAACTGCAGATTCACACTACACATGGATGACCATTTAAAACATGCTAAGTAAAAGAAGCCAATCACAAGAGGTCAAATACATAATTTCATTTATTTAAAATGCCCTTACTGGGCTGGAGAGATGGCTTAGCGGTTAAACACTTGCCTATGAAGCCTAAGGACCCCGGTTCGAGGCTCTATTCTCCAGGACCCACGTAAGCCAGATGCACAAGGGGGTGCATGCATCTGGAGTTCGTTTGCAGTGGCTGGAGGCCCTGGCTCACCCATTCTCTCTCTCTCTCTCTGCCTGCCTATTTCTGTCTCTCTCTCTCTCTCTCTCAAATAAAAAAAAAAACACCTAAGTTAAAATGCCCTTACTCAGGCCGGAGATATGACCCAGTGGTTACAGGTGCTTGCTTGCAAATCCTGATGGCCCAGGTTTGATTCCCCACTACCCAGGTCAAAGTGGCACATGTATTTGAAGTTTGTTTGCAGTGGCAACGACCCTGATGTGCCCATTCCCCCACCTCTCCTTGTAAATAAATAAATAAAAATATTTTTAAGAGAAATATTTTTAAAAATAAAATAAAGTACCATTAAGAGGCAAACTCATAGAGTCAGAAAGCAGATCTGTTCTTGCAAGATCTAAATTGAGGTGAAAGGAGATGAATAAAGAGTAGGAGGTTTCTTTTGAGGGTGATGGAAATCTGAGGTTGGGCAATGGTGATGGTTACAAAACTTTGTACATACACTAAATATCATTGAGTTGTACACTTTAAATTGGCATATTATATGGTATGCAAATTATAGTTTCTTAAAGTCATTTTTTCCTCAACTTTTTTTTCCCATAATTTATTTTATTTATATTATTCTGTTTTTACATTCATAGTGTTGGCTCCCTTTTCCTCCTCCCTGTCCTCCCTCTTCCAAAGGGACCCTCATCAATGGGGAATGTGGGTCATGCATTGTGGGGGTAGTCAAGAGTTCTGGGGGATAGGCCAAGTCTCTGTGCATAATGCCCCAACTTGTGGCTCTAACAATCTTTCGGCCCCCTCTTCCGCGAATTTCCCTGAGCCACATTGGGGTCATTTTAGTTCTACTTCGATGATAAGGTTCTTAAAGTCATTTTTAATGGGTCAATCCCTACAACCTTCCAGGATAGCCCATGCCCTTTCTGTGATAGTGAGAATGTTCTTTATCTATACTTTCGAATGTGGTAGGAACTAGCCATCTGTAGCAACTGAGCACTCAAAACGTGATCTGTGGTAGTTAGGACTTAATGTTTTATTTTAACTGATGAAGATGTAAAAAGTCATGGTGCAAGTTATCACTATATGGGACATGTCAACTCTAGAGGTCACAGAAATTTTCGATTTCTACTCAGAGTTCATTCTCCAGCTCTTCTCTCTCACCAAATGACTTCTTTGAAAAATAGGATTGTTCTTGGCTATGCAAGAACCTTTCAGATGAAGAGATTCTTAACACATCCTGACAGACTCTGACCAAGCTGATTTCTAAATCATAAGGACAAATTTTAAAAAATAATTAACAATTTCAGGGCTGGAGAGGTGGCTTAGTGGTTAAGGCACTTGCCTGCAAATCCAAAGGACCCAGGTTCAATTCCCCAGGACCCATGTAAGCCAGAGGCACAGGGTGGTGCATGCGTCTGGAGTTTGTTTGTGGCATCTTGAGGCCCTGACACACCCATTCTTTCTCTCTCCCCCACCCCACCTCTTTCAAATAAATAAATAAAAGTAAAATAGTATTTAAATAGTCTCCCTTCTACTTTCATGTCCTTTTTCTTTTAAAAAAATATTTATTTATTTATTTATTTATTTATCTATGTAAGAGGAGAGAGAGAGAGAAAGCAGATAGAGAAAATGGGTGTGTCAGGGCTTCTAGCCATGACAAATGAACTTCAGATGCATGTACCACCTAGTGCATCTGACTTTAAGTAAGTACTGGAGAATTGAACCTGGATTCTTTGGCTTTGCTGGCAAGCTCCTTCACTGCTAAGCCATTTCTCCAGCCCTTCATGTCTTTTCTTTTCTTGATGGGCCAATGATTTTCATTAAGTTTCTTTCATGATCATTGGCAGAAGATTACTTACATTGGGTACACCACTGAAGAAAATATTCACTGCCAATAACTCCTCAGGGATGTGTACGTAGGTCCTTATGAGTCCCTCCCCATGTATGACTGAATGTTAATGGGGGCAGTCTTATGCTGTAACCATAACTGCTGTGGGTTCATGAGTGCAATGACATGTTATAGGTCCAGAGGCTGTCCCATGTTGAAAGAATTTCCAGTCAAATTGTCTCTGCATATGTGAGAATTTTTCAAGATAGCTGCCTCTAGCCCAGGTTAACTATTCGATACAGAAGTGAAAGGTACTGAATAGAAACTGGCAACCATAGAGGCCAGCTCAAGCACAAAATTCCAGCCATCCTTCCTCATATCAAGAATGTGCTATGAAGGAGCCCTGCAAGGGTGACTAAAGCTGCTTTCTGAAGCTATACTTGTGAAGTAAAAGTCCCAGTATCAAGGCTTAAAAGATGACTCATTGGTTAAGGTGCTTGCCTGCAAAGCCTAAGGATCCAGGTTCAATTCCCCAGTACCCACGTAAGCCAGAGGCACAAGGTGGTGCATGCATCTGGAGTTTGTTTGCAGTAGCTAGAGGCCCTGACATACCCATTCTCTTTCTCTCTTTCTCAAATAAATAAATTAAATATTTTTTAAAACCCCTTTCTAGCTTACCAGCCTCTGCTACTGACTTGTATTCCTACTCACATAGAAGTCCAATCGTTTGTACCTAGAATCCACCTATGAGAGAGAACATGTGACAGTTGGCTTTCTGGGCCTGGGTTACCTCAGTAAGTATAATCCTTTCCCAATCCATCCATTAAATCCCAATATCAGAGGTGGACTACCTCTGAATGAGTTGCTGGTCAGGGAGGCCCCTGAGGATCCCCCAAATAATACAAGTGGTTGTCACTGTTCTTGGTTTTCCCCTACAACTAGATGGTAAAAATATATTGTTAAATGCAATATATTGTTTGGTTGCAAGACATAGTTGGAACTGAACTGGAAGCTTCTGCTCTACTGGCTAGCTGTCATAATGCTGGAAGGTGCTACGCAGGCTGTTGGGAAAGAAAAGTCATCAACAGTCTTACTCAGCTGTGCACTCTGCATGCTACACCACTGACATTCTAGGCAAGATGTGCCCACTGGTACAATAGTGGTGTGACTATTATAGGGGTAACCAATCACATTCTGATTGGATTTGAGACCCACTCCACTGGACAGAATTCACATCTGGTACCGTAAACTGGGCCAAAAGCCCATGGCTGGGAGATCATAGGCCCTAGTGGGGAAGCAACTGCTGTTTTGATAAACTGACATGATGTGTCTGTCAAATTTCTTTTGAAATTTTTATGTTTAGGCCCATAAACTTGTGCTGTTCTCAGTTTTAGTCAGAGAAGCTTCTTTTTACAGTGGGTGGTTGCTACTATAGAGATTCATAATTGGTCAGAATGCTCAGAATAAGTGACTGTTGAGTTCTCAGCCTTAAATGAGACATCTATATTAGACTCCAGGATCATTGATAATGTAGATACAGGAAGGATGTAATGCTGTGCAATGCTATCTTCCAGTCATTATATGGTTTTTGCGTGCATGAACTTGAGGCACCTGTGGTTACCTACACAACTCTGGGCAAGGCTGGGCCCATTAATATTCCATCATGGATGTGGAGGGTCACAGGAAGCTGCACTCCTCCCTGAGAATTTACAGGCAATTAATGTTTGCTGGAGGGGACATTTTCTTTATCTTCCTTCAGTGGTGTAGCCTATGCAAATTATCTATTTCCCAGTAAATAATCTCCTACCCATGGCCATGCAAGCAACTCTAACTAAAATCAGGAAGTCACAGAAAAGAGACAGAAAATTAAAGGAAGACTGGTTGGGAAGAAGAGAAGGAAAAATAGGAGTGGAAGAAGAGTAAGAGAAAGTAATAGGGATGAACATGTTCAAAGTGCATTACACACACCTGTGAAACTCATATATCCTAATAGAAATGTAAAAGAAACCATTGATACATAAATGTTTTCTATTAAAGAATTAGATAAGTGGAGGAAGGATAAAGAATGCTCTGAATTATATTACAAGCTGGCACATGCCTATAATCACAGCACTTAGGAGACTGAGGCTGGAAGTCCCTGAGTTCAAGGCCAGCCCAGGCAGTGGTACCAAGGCTCTGCCTGCAAATAAATAAATAAAATCACATTTTACTCTTTAGCACAGCTAAACCTATCCTATGGCAATTGTTCCCCCTCTCCCCCTTCCTCTTTCCATCCCCTAGTCTTCCTTCTCCCCTGTCAACCTTGTGAAGACACCAGGCGAAAGTGACCATCTGAATGCTAGGAAGCTCCCAGGAAACAAATTGGCTGACACCTGGATCTTGGATTTTTCATCCTCTGGGACTGCAAAAAGTAACTGTGTGTGTCGTTCAAAGCACTCAGTCCCTGGTGCTTTCTCATGGCAGCCCAGGCCAAGTAAAGCAGCACATCAGGACCTTCCTTCAGATAACCTAAATAACTGGCCTCTCCACTCATTCCTGCCTTACGCTTTGCCTCCTGCAACTATTTAGCCCCAGAGTCCAGTAGTTTGTGTCTTCTTGCTGGACCTGTTCTTACCCCTTGGGCTTTATGACTGCTCTGCTTTCTTCTTGCTGACCCTTAGTATTCTATGAATGCAGTTTGCTCCACTCTCCCTCTATGCTGTTAGAGCTTTTCTGAATCAGCGCCCTCTGTTTGACCTGGCCTTAATCTCTCCCTCACCATGACCTTCACAGTTAGGATGCTGGTGACTCGTCAGGTACCCAAAGGAAACTGAACTTTACTTATATTAGCATTTCAAGGCTGAGTCTTTTTTTTCCAGGAAAAATGATGTATTTCTCACCAGTTGAAGAACCACCAAACTTAATTATTTAATAACCTAAAAAAACCATTGCCTTGACTCATAGATTTGAGATGAAAATACTCTGGACAGCCTTGTCATGCTTTAAAGTAATATCTTAAGGAGATATATATTCTCCAAATTTAAATTGACTAAGAACATTACTTTAAAATTCATACATGGGCTGGAGAGATGGCTTAGCGATTAAGGCGCTTGCCTGCAAAGCCAAAGGACCTAGGTTCGATTCTCCAGGACCCACATAAAGCCAGATGCACAAGGTGGCGCATGCTCTGGAGTTTGTTTGCAGTGGCTGGAGACCCTGGCACGTCCATTCTCTTTCTCTCTCTGCCTCTCAAATAAATGAATAAAAATAAAATATTTTAAAAATTCATACACAATTTTCTGTACCATATAATCTTCTATTTTCATCCCATCTTTGCCTAGTTTCCTTTATGCCATTCCCCATGACTGTTCACACAAAACCCATGAAGATTTGTGTCATATATACCACCACCATGCAGATGTCTAAAGTTTTATTATTTCAAATTGAAGTAATTTATGGAGTGAGTCCATGTGTACCAAGTGTCTAACTTATGTGTCACAACCTGTGCTGGATATTTTGGATAAGGAAATAGAAAAAAAAAAAAAAAAAACATTCTCTCAGGAAACAGGCAGGGGAAAGATAAATCAACATCTTAGCAGGTAGGCAAAGCCAAGTGAGAGAGTTGTCACTGTGCCCTGTAGGTCCCATTTCAACCTTTATTATAAGAAACATGGTTTCCCATCAGCCCTGCATGTGGCAAGGAGCCAGCCAGTGTTTGCTATGGACAGTGATGATGACTTGCTATTTTTCCAGAAATTAGCTCTGAAATCTGAGCATTGTTCAGATTAAACACCAGGTCAGTTTCATCAGAATTTTCACTCCTTGGCGTGGGTGACCTACCTAAGGACTGATTTGCTAAATGAGCAATGTTATCAACTGAATTTACCTCATATGGATGAGATTGCATTTTTGCAAGACAATCTTCTCCTTATATCTTCAAACTATCAGGTACTCCCGTGTACTGTTTTAATCATCTGTTCACCGCCAATTAGAAACAAAGCTTCTATCTCTACTCCTGTCACAGAGTGTAAGGTCTGAACCCTTTCAAACATATAGGAGACTGTTGAGAGGCAGCCCACCACATCTCCACTAGAAGGATTTTTCAAATGGTTTATTCTAGAACCTAATATATGTGCGACATTGGAAGAGATAACAAGAATATATTCCTAGGGCTGGAGAGATGGCTTAGCAGTTAAGGAACTTGCCTGCAAAGTCAAAAGACCCAGGTTCAATTCCCCAGGACCCATGTAAGCCAGATGCACAAGGTGGTGCATGTGTCTGGAGTTCATTTGCAGTGGCTGGAGGCCCTGGTGTGCCCATTTTCTCTCTCTCTCTCTCTCTCTCTCTCAAATAAATAAATGAAAATAAAATATTTTTTAAAAGAATATATTTCCATACCTGAGAGATAGATAAAACTCGAAACAAGAATCAGTTCATAAAGCCTCTGATATGTTATGTGTGCTTTCATTGTCCAAACCTGTATTCAAAAAGTTAAAATATGCCAAGTTCAGTTACAGAACAAATAATCTCTAAGTGCATGTGATCACACTTTTCATTCACATTCCACCTAAGTGGTTTCCCCATATTGATTAAGACCATGTTAAACAACCTCAAAGTAGACACTTGCCTGAGTTATTTAGTATAGTTGAAATCTCACTCAGTGATTTTATTATATTCCTACTATGTGTCCTTGTGTTACCCACTGTGACTACAGCACTGAGATAAGCTAGAAATAGCTGCCATGGGGGCACTTAGCCCAGTGGGAAGATATAATTATACATAAAATGTATAATTACAAAGTGTGATCCATGCAGGGCAGGGGTAGTAGCTCAGTAAGAGAACACTTGCCTATCATGCATGAGGTCCCATGTTCCAACCTTAGCACCACAGAATAAAAACACAATGTTTAATGTATACAACCTTAATGCATTACACTTCAACCCAATCACTTGCAGTTTTAATGATCCTTAAGTTTTTAGTTGGTTTTGTCTTTATTTTAATTGGCATATAAGTATACATATTTGTGGGATATGATGTATTGCTTTGATACATGCATACTTTGTGTGATAACTATGTCAGGGTTGAAGGAACACTGTGCAAGATAACCTTATTGGCAAAAGTTACTCATCAAATCATCCTTATTATTAAAGCAGACCTTTTCAGAGAAGCCTGGCCACCATCTCATTATATTCACCCAGCTTCTCTCCTTAATTAATTGTAACTGAAGCTTCTTGTTTTGGAAATATACTGAAACCTCCATCTTTTCTACTACCACAAATGTGGTTTAATTTAATTTAAACCGCAATTTATGGTAGTAGAAAATTGTGGTTAAAGCCAGAAATCCTATTGAAATGTATTATAGAAAGCTGGCAATAGGATTCTGATGAGCATCTTCCAATTTTAAATAAAATACACTCCTGAATGATTTACTACTGATTTAAGCATTTTTTCCTCCTATAGGGTAATGCAACATATTGTATTTCTTTCCACATCTATGTGGGATTCAGAATTAATAGATTCACTTTATATTTAATGTAACAGAAGCCAATTAGGAAATCAAATGAATCTTGAGCATGCTATGAGCACCAGCCATTAATCAGGTTCTTCATATTTACCAAGTATTCTACTACCATTCTCATTAGAATAATAAGAGAATTTGTATGACTTGGGTAAAATTTCTAAACTACATGCTTAGAAGTAAGGAGGTGTCCAAATCTTTTATGAATTGCAAGGTGAAATGAAGCTTAAATTTAAAGTATCATAAGAGAACTAGACTCAGAATCCAGTAACTAGCTGTGAGACCATACAGTTTTTCTGTCCTTTGATTTCCCTGGGCCTCAGTTTCCTTATCTGCAAAAAATTGGTGATAATAATCTGCCTATTTCCCATAGCTGCTCTAGAAAGGCATCAAATAAGATGATATTTCAAAGGCAATTTTCGAAGTATAAAGTGCTATTGAAATAGATATGATTGCTATCTACAAAATGGAATTTTCAGCAGCAAACAAGCCAATTTAGATCTTATTTTTGCCATTTTCTTTAAACTTTTATAACCTGACATCCAATAAATAAATCAATGGACAGTCACCACAGAATACTATGCAGCCACTAAAAGGAATAAGGGTAATCTGTGTGTCAGGCATAAAAACACGGGCCGATGGAAGGAGAGGAGCTTGATAATATTGCCTTTATGTATAGTACAATCCTATATGGCTTGAATCTTTTATGGTAATCATCATTACTAATGTGTTATTTTAAATTGAAGGAAAAGATAAATGAAAGGGGAAATGGAAGGAAGGATGGGAGTAAAAATAGAAGAATAAAGAAATAAGAAGGAGGATTAAATATATTTCCTTTACACCACTTGTGACTGTATTGTTTGATTTTTTTTTCCATTGAGCATGCATCATTTTCATGATTAAAAAACTGATAGTGGGCTGGAGAAATGGCTTAGGGGTTAAGGCGTTTGCCTGTGAAGCCAAAGGATCCTGGTTCAATTCTCAGGACCCACATGAGCCAGATGCACAAGGGGCACATGCATCTGGAGTTCGTTTGCAGTGGCTGGAGGCCCTAGCATGCCCATTCTTTCTCTGTCTGCATCTCTTCTATCTCTCCCTCTCTGCTTGCAAATAAATAAATATGTATATAAAAAACTGATAGAATGGAAGAAGGAAGATAAATGAAAGAGGCAAGAGAAAAGGTGACTGTTGAGGATTCATATTCTATATTACATGCAATTTAGTTTTAGAATGAATAATTGTAACTCTCATGATTATAAAAAGTAGAAATGAAGAATGAAAATGGGGAGAGAAAAGAAAGAGGAACATAAGGAATGAAAGTAGAGAGTGAAAGAGGAAGTCAGGAAGAGAAGGGCTTACCTGAGGATAGGGTTCTTTAGCCTCCCACCTTTGTATCTCTGTGGAGTCCTAAAGAAAAGTTTGCTATGCCAGTGAGATCTGGCCTCTGAATGTCTACATTGGGTGTGAAGTGGAACAAACAGAAACCAGGAGGCTTGTCACCTGCTGGCCACGCTCTCGCCCCCTTCTTGTCTGGATTAAAGAAGCCTATCTGCTCCCAGCTTTATGGGGCTTATTGACCAGTGTAGATCCTCTTTTTGTGGCCTGCAGCACGTCACAGGGCTGCTCTCCTGAGCATAAAATCAGCCTGAGCAAAGTTCTCAAGTTATTACATATCTGCAATAACTCATTAATTTCAGGACTCATTCCCAATTTTCATTAAGGATTATCTTCTGATCCTAGTTAATTATGACTTCAATTAAGTTGGATATGTTAAATAGATACTGGCTCATTTAATTAAGGTTCATTTCACTTTATTGAGGAAAATGGGGGGGGGAGTTTAGAACTATGAGCAGAAAGCAAAACCAAGGAGCATTAAAACATTCAACATCTTTCCTGATGATAAGTAATAGATTTACTGAACTGATTTTTGCATCATTCTTGAGAAGGGTTGCTGTTTTGTCCCAGAATGCATCATTACAGCCGTGGGCCTATGATGACAAAATCATTGGCATACCACCAAATCTCATAAAGGTTCCAGAGATGATCCCCGTCAGCCTATATATTAACCCTAAGGCCCCCCAGAGTAGATTGACTTTCCTGACCCCACAGAGCTTGCAAAGGTAGAGCAGGAGCTAGATCTGAGATCTCTTTTTAAAAGATTTTTTTACTTTTATTTATTTATTTATTTATTAGAGACAGAGAAAGGGAGAGAGAGAGAGAAAGAGAATGGGTAAGCCATGGCCTCTAGCCACTGAAAACTAACTCTAGATGCATGCACCACCATGTGCATCTGGCTTACGTGGGACCTGGAGATTCGAACCAGGGTCCTTAGGCTTCACAGGCCTGTGCCTTAACCACCAAGCCATCTCTCCAGCTCTAGAGCTGAGATCTCTTGACTCTCAATATCAGTGCATTTTCCTCTCCATCTCTGTCTTGAGTAGGAAAATGAAGTCTAGAATTCTCCATAGGGGAAGAAGCAAAAGGGGGAGAAAAAGGGAGAACCACCCATCATTCACCTCCAAGCACAGAAGCTGTGATTGATATGCTTAGCAGAAAGACAGATGTGGGACTGGATCTCAACCATGTAACTTAGAGTCCGTTCTTGACAGCTCAGAAGCCCCAGCTGCTCTTGCTTGTAAACCATGTAGTCACCACATGTTGTGAAGATCACATGACATAACTTGTAAAGAGGCTTAGCTCAGAATTCTACCTCCACAGCTCCTGACTATGACTCCAAGGTGTCTCCTCTCAGCTAGGCATAAGGCTCAGGCCTAGTGGCCTGCTGTCTCCCTTACCCCTGGCCTACAAGAAGTTGCAGGGCAATTGTGAAGGAGCATCATAACATTGCCCTGAAACGTGCTGATACTCCACACTGTACTTCCTCATTGGTTTGCCTACGTACTAAGCTGTGGAAGGGGAGGAACGCCATGTTTTTCAGGGCTCACACATGGCCTGGCACATAGAGGGTACATAGTCAACATTGGATCACACTGTAGTGTAAGTTTCCTAAGAATGCAGAAACACATCACTATTCTCCTTGTGTCCTGTCCCAGGAAATAACATGCCTGACATATAATAGCTGCTTAATGAATAGTTGCTAAATTGAACATTACTTGGTTTTAATATGAATAATCTCCCCCCAAAAGTCCATCTGTAAAGGCTTAAGCTCCAGGGTGGCACTATTCAGAAATTCTTAGGCCATTCGGGACAGATATTCAAAGGAGATTAGGGAAACTCTGTTTTTAGGTCTCTCTCTCTCTCTCTCTCTCTCTCTCTCTCTCCTCTCTCTCTCTCCTCTCTCTCTGTTTCCTGCCTCAAAATGTGAGTACTCGCCTTGATACATACTGCAACCATGATATGCTGCCCTGAACAGAGGCTCAAAGCAATAAGCCACTCAGTCCCTCAAAAAGTGTGAGTAAATCTCTTGAGGCTGGAGAGATGTTTCAGCAGTTAAAGGCTAGCGAAGTCTGACAGCCTGAGTTCAATTCCCAAGTATCCATGTAAAGCCAGATGCATAACGTGGGACATGCATTTGGAATTTGTTTGCAGTGGCCAGAGGTCCTATTGTACCCATTATCATTTATTCTCTCTCTCTCTCTCTCTCTCTCTCTCTCTCTCTGCTTGTAAATTGGTAAAATGATTTTTAAATTAAAAAAAAACATCTTGGGCTAGAGAAATGGCTTAGTGGTTAAGGTGCATACCTGGGCAGCCTAAGGACCCAGGTTCAATTCTCCAGGCCCCACCTAAGCCAGATGCACATGGTGGTGCATGCCTCTGGAGTTCGTTTGCAGTGGCTAGAAGCCCTGGCATGCCATTCTCACTCTCTTTCTCTGTCTCCCTCTCTCTCTGACTATAATAAATAAATATATTTTTAAAAGCATCCTCTTTAAAAAAACTTCTTCACTTCATAGGTGTTCTGTGTCTTATATTTTGTTCTAATAATAGAAATCTAACTAATATGAAGATGAAAATAATTTCAGGAGGGAATATTCATACATACTTTGATATGTCAGTTTAAAAAGTTCCTCTGAGTGGGGCATGGTGGTGCACACCTTTAATCCAAGCACTTGGGAGGCAGAGATAAGAGGACCCTGGGAATCCAAGGCCACCCAGAGACTACATAGTGAATTCCAGGTCAGCCTGGGCTAGAGTGAGACCCTATCTCAACAATCCCCCCCAAAATTCCTCTGGGTTACCTTATTTAGTATACTCTTTTCCAATTCCATCCATTTTTCTGCAGATTTCAAAATTTTATTTTTCCTTACAGCTGAGTAAAATTCCATATATGTGTGTACCCCATCTTCATTATCCAGTCAATAATTGATGGACATCTAGGCTGATTCCATTTCCTAGCTATTGTGAATAGAGTAGCAATGATGTGCAAGTGTCTCTGTAGTAGGATACAAAGTCCTCTGGGTATATACCCAGGAGTGGTATAGCTGGGTCATATTGTAATTCAATTCTTAACTTTTTGAGAAACTGCTACACTACTTTCCATAGTTACTGTACCAGTTTACACTTTCATAAGGAGTGAGTAAGGGTGAGACACACCAGACCAAGAAAGACAAAAATTTGTATGTTCTTTTATACAAATCCTAACTTAGAATTTTTATGTATGTAAGTAGGGGGTTGTGAAAAAGAGTATAGTCCTGGAAACTAAATAAGAGAACAGTAGAGGGAAAAAGAGGCGTGGAGAAAGGGGGAAAATATCACAAAAATATCACATGTGACATGAAAGTCGGAGGCTATGAGGGTGATTACAAAGGGAAAGGGTGGAAAAGAAGAAGGGAAGGGAAATTTAAAAATGTATAAAAACATACTCTAATGAAACCTAATTACCTGTATGTCTATATGCTAAAAAATAAAAATAAATTTAAAAAAAGAAAATTCGCTGGAAGGAGATACTTGTGAGAATAGCTACTTCCAGAGAGAAAGACTGAGGGGTCTTGGATGAGAGAACATTTCATTTTTCACTGCATATGTCTTTGTATTGTTAAAACTTTAGTGGTCTGCTTGTATGATTGTTTTCAAAGAAAAACACTGTATAGATTTTCAAAGAAAATGTAACACAGTTCAAGTGAAATAACTAACTAGAAAATGAAACTTGTATGAAAAAAAATGAAGTTGCAACTGTTCGGTCAGGAGAGTGTCACTTGAGAGGGCTTCAGTAGGTATCTTCCTCTCCATGGAAGGTTCTGAGGAGAATGTTGACCATCTGTTCTCCATATCTGCAGAGTAATGGAAAATAGATTGAAATTGCAGTGGGGGGATAGAAGTTAGACATAAATAAGTCATTATTGACTATAGGAGTTGATAAATACCAGAAAAGGCTGTTATTTATCACAGGATGTTATGAGCCATCCATCCTTGGAAACTGAAAGGCCTAGATAGCCATATGGCTCTAGTGATCTATTTGCCTGCCCACAGACAAGCTGAGCTGGATGACTTGAGTCTATTCCCATTTCTCTCTCTTTTTTTTTTTTGTTTTTCAAGGTAGGTTCTCACTTTAGCTCAGGCTGACCTGGAATTCACTATGTAGTCTCAGGGTGGCCTCAAACTCACGGTGATCCTCCTACCTCTGCCTCCTGAGTGCTGGCATTAAAGGCATGTGCCACGACACCTGGCTCTCTGTTTCCATTTCTGACACTAGAAAAGACTGTAATCTATTGGAGGTCCAAGCTATCATCATTCCCTCTTCCCTTTTTAGGTGTAAGTATCTCATCAGGGTAATTGGGAGTATAGAGGTTTCCACAACATGGCTCCCAACTATAAGCTAGCTGTTGGAGTTGCTATTAGTCAGATGTTTTGTCCCAGCAACATGAAGAAAACTGCAACACTACCTTAAACAATACTACCATCCAACTAATTGCCTGCTTATTGTCATTCCCACGTGTGCTGTTATACTTTTACTATATGCATTGCCATCTCTAAACAATACATCATATTGCTTTGTATAGTACTGCGTGTTTTTAAATCATTTTTTGTTTTGTTTTGTTTTTTGAGGTAGGGTCTCACTGTAGCTCAGGCTGACCTGGAATTCACTATGTAGTCTCAGGGTGGCCTCGAACTCATGGCAATCCTCCTACCTCTGCCTCCCAAGTGCTGGGATTAAAGGCGTGTGCTACCATGCCCAGCTTGTTTTTCAATATTTTAAGCATGATATAAAATGTACCATTCCTTGAAAGTCAGTACAGCATGAAACCAGAATGCTTATGTTTCCTAATGCCTTACTGCCTCAGTGCAAAACAGAAATGATGATGAAGAAGATGTGTGTATATATGGGTATGTATATGCCACAGAATGTATGTGGAGGTCAGAGGGTAACTTCAAGGTGCCAGTATTCTACTTTCTTTGAAACGGTCTCTTGTTGCTGCAAAGGAATGTCAAACTAGTTGTGCTATGATCTTCAGATTTTCCTGGTTCTGACTTCCATTGCCAAAGGCAAGCTGGGATCACAAATGCATGCACCACTTTACATGGGTGCTGGGGAATTGAACCCAAGCCAGCAGGCTTTGTAAGCAAGTGCCTTTAACTACTGGGCCATCTCCCCAGCCCCTGTATTTCTCTTTATGTTTATTTTTAAGCTCTTGAGAATAAATTTGACACATCATGTACCTTCACTCAAAATATTTCAGCAGGCATGTTCTTAAGAACAGGAATAGTTTCTTACGTAACTACAATTATCCAGATGAGAAGTTATATTGATGTCATCTATATACAGTCCACACTCATACTTATCTGGCTGCCTCACTAGTGTTCTTTATTGCGTTTCCCCTTCTGATCCAGGATCCAATCGAAGAGCACATATTGCTGTTAGTTGTCATGATTTTTCAGTCTCATTTAATCTGGAAATGATCCATAGTCTTTCTTTGGCTTTGATGACATTGACATTTTTGTAGCATACAGACCAGCTATTTTATAGAATGTCCCTCAATTTTGGTTTGCTTAATCTTTCCTCATGATTCAAGTTATGCATTTTTGGCAGGAGCAGCACAGAGTGATTTTGTGCCTCTCTGAGTACATCACATTATAACAAACACGATGTCAATTTGTCCCACTCTCTAGGACACTAACTTTGATCACTTGGTGAAGGTGAAATCTGCTAGATCTCCCTATTTTTATTTATCACTTTTCTCATTTGTAATTTCTAGCTGACCTGTGGGGGAACACTTTGAAAGTGAGTAAATATCTTGTGCTTTCTAGAACTTTCCATCAAGCCTTAATTTTTCTATCTTCATTTTTCTATATGTTGGCTGTGTGCTGAAAGGAAAAGTTTTCCCTTCTCTCATATTCACTCATCCTTTTTGAGCATATGAACTCATGGATTTCTACCGGAAATGATGAGTCATAGTCTATTATAAAATATGTTGATACTCAGATTGCCCCAAATTTACCAATTTAGCCCTTTCAAGTTAGCCTCTGTATCATTTTGACATATTCCCCATAATTCCTAGAGCACTTCCTTACTTTCTTGTACTAGATGTTACAAGTTTGTGTTTTTCCTCTGCCTTGTAGCTAGATTCACCATTTTTCTAAGGATCTCTGTTTTCTTTTGGAGGAAAATGGCATCTAGAAACAAAGGTATGAGTAATGACAAACTTGAGCAACAAAGTCACATGATCTGATATATTTTAAATGGATCACTCAGGCTGCTGTGGTAAACATTTTCTCTAATTAAGTCTAAGGAGAAAGTAGGAAGATGCATTCATATTAACAAATACAATACATCAAATACAACAAATACAATACAATACAATACAATACAATACAATACAATACAATACAATACAATACAATACAATACAAATACAATCGGCAATGCAAATCTAACCATGTGGCTTTTCTGCCCCAAAGCTGACAGATAATATCACATATAAAGTTGAAAGCTGGTGGCATTACAAGGAAAGTTCTTCCATAGTCTGGTCCCTTTGGGTTTCTCCACAATTATTCCCACTGCTCTTCTTCCTCATTTTGCCTCAATTTTGTCTGTAGTGAACCATTCAGAGTTCTGCCAATGTACCATCTTTTTTCATTTTTCTATGCTCTAGCAAATGCTATTCCTTGAGCATAGGATATTCTTTCCACAACCTGGCCCTACTCCTTGACTATCTTATCCTCTAAAATTCAATGAAGCTATTTTTTGCCTCTGTGAAGTTTTCCTTGAGCCATTGCCTTCATTTGGAGTAAATTATCTTTCTGGTCATTGTGATGTCATACACTCTATCATGGGAACATGGTATACCTTCAGTCACTTTTCTGAAATATCAGGAAAGATCAAATCATCTTTCATGACTCCTTTTTCCTAACATATCAAGGATATAGATTAATCTTTTTTTGCATGAAGCCCAACAGAGCTCAGGTTCCAGGGCCTGTACTCATAACACAGGTGAAAAACTAAAGCTGGGGTTCTGGAGTTCTTAACACTAAACATCAATAGCAAGACTTTCAGTATGGAAGAAACCTGATCAAACTAATCTAGAGATATGAGCAGGCCAGACCTCAAAAGTTGTTGGTAGATAGGAAGAGAAAGAGAGAGAGAGAGAGATTTGACTGGAAGACAAAATTCAGTTGAGTTTTGAGATTTCTGTTAAGAACAAATGCATTACCTACTGTCCTCCAAATCTTTTCAGAGCTAAATAATAGCCTTCTTCCTCTTGCTCTGTGGTAGGGAGCTAAGGTTATCCAAGTAAGTCAGGTTATCTAATCAGCTGGGAAACTATGTAAGACACCTTATGTTAGTTCACAGGAAATGATCTTTCTTTCTTTCTTAAATGTTTCCACAGAGTCTTGAACATGAGTCTCATTAGTAGCTCTTGGCAACCATAAAAGTTATCTGGTGTCAGAACCCGTCAGTCACAAACTGAGGAGCAAACCTTGGTACAATAAGTTAGATTTATTACTTGTTGGAACAAGGAAAACACATGCACCATGGGGGTCGTGGACTCTCTTGGCAAAAGTGAGTAAAAACAAGATTACTGGATTTTGGTTTTTGTTGGGTGAGTCTGGAGAAGCTTTAAGCTTTAAGTGAGGATTCATTCTACATTCTATCATTTAGAATCTCAGTAAATCTTCTCAGGAGGCAGGGTGCACTAGAATTAGGATAAAGCGTCAATTGGTAAAGAAGTAGTCAGGAGAGGGAGATGGTTTGCATTTTGCAAGCTGCACAGTGACTTTGATTTTGCCTATGCTTAGAAAACGATGACATTCAGTTTCACAGTGTCATAAAATTGGAGTACTTTATCTGATACAATTATGTACAATTGTTTATGCCCCATAAGAGAATAACATGCTTTAGCTAGAAGTCAGCTTCTAACAACACTGAGGCCTAGCTGTGAGCATCAGACCAGTTCTTAGATGTGAAGCACAACTGCTTTTTGTCTCTATTGGTCAAGGGCAGGATGTTGCTCCATGCTGTCCACATTCTCCCTGTTGTGGATCAGGAGATGCCTTAGCGTTTATGGTCTATACTTGGACTATGGATAGTCTCTCCTACTTGTTGCACAATGGGTTGTTTAGGAGGATCACCATGAGCTCGAGGCCACCCTGAGACTACATACTGAATTCCAGATCAGCCTGGGCTAGAATGAAACCCTACCTTGAAAAACCAAAAAACAAAACAAAAACATGGCTTCATGGTAAGATTTCAATACAAAAAACTCTGGGAAGAATGTATAAATCAACTATGGGACAAGTAACTGTCAGAAACATATATCAACAAAAGATCTCAAAGTCAAAAGACTAGATTATAAAACATAGAAAATGAAAATGTTCCAAAATCCAACTGGATCGGTTTTAGACAACTAGATGCCTTTTTCTTTTAGCCTAGACACAAACTATTATATTTTACCTGCAATATTTTCATAGATGTAAGAAGTAATATTTGTAATAAAACAAAGTTCCCCTTGTCTGGCTAGGAAGAAATCAAGGGCTCTGTGATGACCCATGTTCAAACTACTTGATGAATTTAGACTAGTATGTTGGACTTCCACAGCAGAAGTATATCAGTTATGACTTCTAATATGGTTAGAGATGACTCGCAGTCTCTCTTTCCAGTTTCATTATGGGCACTATGGAAATTGCAGCAAAGTGCAGGCATAAAGAATTAGTTGCTTATCCCTCTTGGAAGTTTTCATGAAAAACTTGTGCTGGCTTCATTTGGGGTGGGGGGAGGGTTTTATGTGTCATTCCTAAGGAGATATGAACCTACAGGAATGGTGGGGTTTAAACCTGTAAAAAAAAAAAAAAAGAAAGAAAGAAAGAAAAGAAAAGGAAAAAGAAAAAACCATCTCAAGTACCCAGGTTAGGCTAGTTGTGGCAGGAAGTATATAAGGACATAGAGAAGAAGTAGTACCATAGTGATACATAGATCATACAGGGAATATAACTGCCACTTACTAAATGGTATATCTCAAAATGGGCAAATCCCTTTAGGAGAGTAAAACAGTTCCTAAAAAGAAGGTTGAAGGGAGTAAAGTGACCACTATAACCAAGATATCCCTCAAATAAGTGTCCACTTCTAATTGAGCTAATCGTTCTGCTATCCTTATAATGACTTAAAGTAGAAGCATTTTTTTAGATGTGAGGTCAAGATCCAATTTTTATCAGACTAAAGGTTGGGCATCATGCTGTGATGGAAACAAGTACCAGAAGAAACCTGTAAAAGGGAATCTACCTCCTGAAGTGCTTAAGGGAACAGCTATTACATTTTTGTCAGCAGGGTTAGGCAGGGGGTGACATGTGCAACAATCAGCTAACTTCAAAACTGTGGTTATAGGAAAAACATACAAGAGACTTTTATTTTTTTTCCTAAGTGGTCGACAAGGAGGCCAAAATAATAGGATGGAGATAAAGGATGTCCCATTATTATTCTAGAAGACATCTAAGTGAAATAATAGGCAAGTTTGGTAGAAGTGTATCGGAACAGAAAAGGGAGTTTCAGAATCAGAAAATTAATTGTATTCTGTCAACTTGGATGGAAACTGTCCATCTCTGAAGTTTGTGGATAATTCCTAAGAACCCAGAGTTTAAGGTCGTCACATAAAATTGATGGCATCAAAATTAAAAGAGAGATTGATTGAGAGGGGGAGGGGATATGATGGAGAGTAGAGTTTCAAAGGGGAAAGTGGGGGAGGGAGGGATATTGTCTACAATTAAGGAAGTTGTCAACCAAAAAAATAAAAAATTAGAAAAAAAGGATATGCAGTAAGGAGGATAAATTCACATGCATCTTTGAATTGGGAAACATGAACTCAAGCACCACCATCTTGCAGTTTTAAAGCTACATCAGCACATAACAGTATCTGGTAAAGTCCTTTCCATGGACGCTTGAGAACAATGTTTCTCTAGTGTCTTTTCCACCAGTCTAAACCTATAGGCTGTATATCATACAGAGGCCATTAAGAAACAAATTTTTAGCCGGGCGTTGTGGCGCACGCCTTTAATCCCAGCACTCGGGAGGCAGAGGTAGGAGGATCGCTGAGAGCTCGAGGCCACCCTGAGACTACATAGTTAATTCCAGGTCAGCCTGGACCACAGTGAGAGACCCTACCTCGCAAAACCAAAAAAAAAAAAAAAAAGAAACAAATTTTTGAAACACAGATTGTACCTATTAGTGATTAAATCTAGAGATATTTGTGGTCCTTTGCATTAATTGATCATATCTACTTGTAATAAGGTAAAATCCAAGATTAAATGTCAAATTTTCAAATACATACCATGGCCTATTATAAACCCTAAGATGATTTGAAGATTATACTTTAGCCTATGGGACTTTAGGGCTTTTATGAGTTTAGTTTTAATTTTAGAATTCTGTTAAATCTCTCTACTTTTATGAAGATTATGGACAACAAGAATAGTGGAGTTTCAGGATAAAGTTCCTTAACTGAAGTGTCAATAAAATGAGTTCTCCCATTTCTAGATGCTGTTACTCGATACAGGAGGATTGGAATTCCCAGGTTAGGAAAAATAAAACAAAGATTATATTTTGCCATAATTAGGGATATTTACATGTCAAATTATGCTTCCCCAAAAATTCATGTCAAAGTCTAACCCCAGTATCCCTTAATGTGACCTTATGTAGAATGAGATTCATTGAAGATGTGACTATTTAACTTAAAATGAAGTCATTAATTTAATAATCTTTATTAAAAGAGAAAAATCTGGATACAGAGACAGGTGCACATAAAGGAAAATCAATATAAACAAAGCCAGGAGAGTTGAGTATAGTAGTTCATACCTGTAGCACTCAGAAGGCTGAGAAAGGAGGATTGCTATCAGCTTGAGGCCCACCTGAGATAAAGCCTCTTTCTCAGAAAAGGCAATAAACACACAAACCATTAAAAAAAAAACAGCCATCTTCAAGCCAAGGAGAGATGCCTAGAATATGTCCTGTCATAGCTAAAACAAACAAACAAAAAACAGCTCTTGGGTTGGAGAGATGGCTTAGCGGTTAAGGAGCCTGCCTGTGAAGCCTATGAATACTTGTTCGAATCTCCAGGTCCCACGTATAGCCAGACACAAAAGTGACACAAGCATGCAATGTTGCACATGTGCACAAGGGGGCGCATACGTCTGTAGTTCATTCACAGTGGCTGAAAGGCCCTGGTGCACCCATTCTCTCTCTGCCTCTTCCTCTCTCTCTCTCTCTCTCTCTCTCTCTCAAATTAAAAAAAAGACAAAAAAATAGAACAGCTCCTAGCCATGCATGGTGGTTCATTCTTATAGACTCAACATTTAGAGATTGAGGTAGGACGATTACTGAGAGTTCTAGAGTGAATTCCAGGTCAGTGTGGGCTAGAGTGAGACCCGAACTCAAATAAAGCTCTTCTGATATCTTTATTTAAGACTCTAATAATAAACATTTATTTACAGCCCACTCTTGTTTGTGAAATAATATTACAGTCTTCTAAGCAAACAAATACAGGTCTATAGCCATCTTAGAGACTATAGTTTTTAATCCATCCTGAAAATAATGATCACTGGTTTTTTATAACCAACTGAGGGATTTGTATGAGGCCCATTTGGAGGTGTTCAGAGGACCTCCAAGCCTTTGGTTCCTGTGTATGAGCTACATTTCCAGTTAACCAGGATTTTGTTGTTAGCAGGCAGTCCATATTTTAAAAAACATGTTTATGCTAGAGAGATGGCTTAGCAGTTAAGGCGTTTGCCTGCAAAGCCAAAGGACCTTGGTTCGATTCCCCAGGACCCATGTAGCCAGATGCAGAAAGTGGAGCATGAGTCTGGAGTTCATTTGCAGTGGCTGGAGGCCCTGGCCCATCCATTCTCTCTCTCTCTCTCTCTCTCTCTCTCTCTCATCTCTGCCTCTTTCTCACTTTCTTAAATTAATTAATTAATTAATTAATTAATTAATTTTAAAAAAATTAGTAAACTGTTACTAGAAAATTTTCAGTGCCTGGGATGGGATACCTTCCAGGGAGTTGTTGGCCAAGGAGGTCCCGGTAGCCTCCAAAACATTAAAGGCTTTTGTCAAAGCCCTTGGTGTCCCTTGAGAAACAGATAGTAAGACCCTATTGCTGAAGACATCTCTTGCCTGAGAGGCAAGGTCACTGAGAAAGCAAGCTCGTGCTGAGCAGAAAACCTTCTCCCTGTAGACCAGCCAACTGAAAGCTGGAAAAAGCTGCACTGCATGCAGCCGTATGGGAGACAGAAGTCATCAACAGTGAAAACAGTGGACACTGAATATTCAAGTTTGGCCAGACAGGCCCAATGACTGAACGGGTGCAATAGTGGCATGTCTACTCTTGGGGTAACCAACTGCTCCATAATTGGACTGAAGGCCCTCTCTACGGGAGGGAATACATGACTGGTACTGAAAAACCTAAGCAAAAGTCTATGGCAGGTGAGGTCATGAGCCTTAGGGGTATAAAGCCTGCTCTTGTCTCACTAAATGTATATATTATTCCTACCAAGCTGCCCTGGGGGCACTACACTTAATGTTCATTTTCACGTATTAACACTACTCTCACTTCTGGTTAGAGAAGCTTCTCTTTTCAGATGGTGATGACCACTGGGATCACCAAAAGGCAACATAGTGCTGAGAAGAAGGGATAGAGGAGTGCCCAGCACTGAAACACCTCTGTCACACCCTCCAAGGCTCAGGGACCATTGCAAAAGAGGGGGTGGATAGAATGGAAGAGCCAAAGGAAGGGTATGACTTCTTACAATGCAACTGCCCAGGCAGAAATTGGCCTTGATATCCATGACCTTGCAGTGCCTAGCAATACCTTCGCAAGACCCTCAAAATAGAAAAAGATGATGATATCAAATTAAAGAAAGCCTAATGGAGAGAGGGAGGGGATATAATGGAGATTGGTGTTCTAAAGTGGAATGGGGGAGGGGAGGGAAATATCATATGTTTTTTGTATGTAAGTATAGAAGGTGTCAATAAAAAATAATGATTAAAAAATAAAAATTAATAAAAAATAAATTAAAAAACATGTTTGACAATACCTTTAAAATTACCCTATCAAGACTGGCTTAATATTTTGGTCAATCTATCTCCATTATTGTAGATAATATCATGGAAATTTCTTGTTGAACTCCAGTTTGAAAACTCGGCACTTCCAGTCAGCCATATTGGCAGTCCTGGATATTATTTTTATACAATGAATTTTGAAATTTTTCCCAATATCTCTTCCCAATCAAGGGCTTATCTTTGACAATCACAATCCTCTAAGGCTTCTCCTTTCTGAGTGATTAAAGGAGCAATTTTCTTGGTCGAAGCTGCTTGTTGAGCCTAGTGGTCAGCTAAGGCTTTATGATGTAATTCTTGTTCATTTTGCTTTGATTGCAGCTTCACTTTCATTAGAGCTACTTCCTTACCAACATCTAAATGATCTTTAAATTGTCCATTTTTACAAGGTATTTTGGTTAAGATCAGAAAATACCTTCATTTCAAAATGTTTTGAGATCAGACTAATCTAAGAGTACATACTTTTTTATTATCACTCTAAATATTTATTCTTTAATTTTTGTCATTTGGTAAGTCTACATGATGGTAATCAGTGACACTGTCTGAACTGATTTAAATTAAGTGATAAATTTATCTTTTGTAAATTTAAGTCTATAGTGGTGTATTCTATGTGCTAATATTTAGTTTTGCTCTTTATGTGTAATTACAAAACTCCACTTAAATTGTCAATGTGAATCTCTACAAATTCTATGCAGTATATATTTTGATCATAATCCCCTTCATTTACTTTCTTTTTTGCCTCCTTCCCCAGGCCTCTTCCTCATAACATCTTCTTTTCAACTACTTCTTCTTTATTTTTTAAGATGTTGTTTATTTATTTATTTGAAAGAGAGAAAGGGGGAGAATATGGATGCACCAGGGGCTCTTGCTGCTGCAAACAAATTCCAGATGCATGTACCACTTTGTGCAGCTGGTTTTACATGGGTACTGGGGGATTGAACCTGCTATCAGGCTTTGCGAGCAAGTGCCTTTAACCCCTGAGCCACCTCTCCACCCCTAGTTTTTCTTCTAGTTTTGTGGGGGTTTTTTTTGCTTTTCCATTATTTATGACAACATGTTGGTAGACCCAATATCCTGCAGGTAGTAACAGACATGATTCCAAAGTGACTTCCTGTCCAGTAAACAGTATATGCCTCCTGGTCCTTCGGCTTTGACATTCTTTCTGCCACCTCTCTGACAGTATGCTTTTTTCTTTGGTGGGTGTGATAAATGTCTTATTTGGTAATGTACACTTACTTAACTCAGCACCTGGGTCTTCCCTGGAGTCACCACCTTGGTCAGGTCTTTCTGTTTACATCTATGTTAGCTGAGTACTTGGAACAGTGTGCTTGTCATTTCTATGTGTTCCCATGTCGGTGCTCTGCTTTTTTTTTTTTTTTTTTTTTTTTGGTGCTTGGAGCTCAGTCTTGGAGGTAGGTATGTGGTTCTGCTTTGTCTCAATGAGGTGGTCTCAATTAATTTGCAGCTGTGCTGGAATTTTCACACGGTTCTCAGCCTAAATGGAAGATCTTTGGTGCCTCCCCTCAATAAGGGGAAGAGGATTGCTGAAGGGAATCTGAATGCTGGCACTCACCTAGAGTCCTAGCCCCAATGACAAGTAGATTGCACCCACCTGGCAAAGGGAAAAGGATTCCTAAAGGAATCTAGCTCTTGGAACTTAAGCACTCCAGCCCCAATCAGATTCTAATCCAAATGTTCGGCCGGTGTACCTAGTGGGGTGAAGAGAAGAATCCAACTGCTGGAACTTACGCACACCCTGCCCAATCAAAATGTAGGATCCCATGTGTCCCGTGGTGTAAAAAGGGACACAATTTCTCTGGATATCTTTTAGTTTTAAACAAATATAAATAATTAGGGTTTTCTTTATTTCAGGTAAAGAATCATAGCTTATAGTATTGCATTAATGGATAATATTATATTCCATAATTCACAAAAGACTAAGCAACACTGCTTTTCCAGGTAATGAGGTAGTATGGTGTGTGTGTGTATGTGTGTGTGTATGTGTGTGTTTCTTTTGTATGGTGCTAGAGATTTCTCCCAGGGACTCTTGCATGTGAGGCTCATGCTCTAACATTGCACTATATTCCCAACAATTGCATGTGTGTCGTGTGTGTATGTATGTGTATTTAAGTGCAATATTTTTCACAGCATGTAACAGTTATGAGAACAGCTGGGACAAAACACTCGACCAGAAGCAGCTTATGGGAGGAAAAGAGTTGATTTCAGGTGTATAGTCTCTAGGGGATGTTTCATCATGATGGAGAAAGCATGGCAACTGGCTCACATCTTCATGCATCAGTAGTAAAGAGAGAGAAGCAAAGCAAACTGACTTAGCTCGGAACACCCAGTGAGCTGCATGAATAAACCACAAGGACCGACTCCAGTGGCACACCCCTCCAGCAAGGCTCCAACTTGAAAAAAACTTGCACCAGCTGATGACTAAGTAGGAGGTTTAATCACAACTACTTAGGGATATGGGAAACATTTTCCATTCAAACCACCACACAGAGTGGAGAACAATTAAGTTTAACTGAAGTCTTATTCTCATAGCACTTAATTAAAGAGATATGTCTTGGCTACTGGACTAATGAAAAATGAAAGTAAGCAATAGGTCTCTGATGATTCCCTTGTCATTGTACCAATATTGCTAGTGTTTGTTCAGATGCTTTATAAACAAAAGGACAGGGGGATTGTAACTCAAGAATGTCAGGACAGATGATTATTAAATCAGTCTTTGTGCTTATACATAAACATGTTTCTTCTAACTTGTAAAGTATTCAAACATTGAAATATACTCATATATAACCTATCCCTGGCCTACTTACGTCATACCTCAGATAAGGTCATAGTAGCTTGCTTAGGACACAATAAGGCAGTATGGATGGAGCCAAAGCACAAATACATGCTCCCTCCCTGGGACAGTTCAGCAGTTGGAGAAAAGTCTTTAGGAAGACATCATGACACATCTTTAGGAGGCTTATTCCAGAGAGTTACCAACAACCACCTGCCAACCAGGTGAGCAATTATATTTAACATCAATCAAGGTGTATATGAAGAAGCAGACCTAGCTGACAAGAGGTAGAGGGTAATGGGAGGTACAGTGGATAGGACACACAGAACAGTAGCCCAGTGAAGTCACCAAGCCAGATTAAAATAAGGGAGATCTCCAAGAAAGCTATTTATTTACCATTCACGTGTTGAGTGTTTTTCTCCAAAGAGAACTGGAGACAGCATACAAGGATTCACTCAACATAAACAAGTCTCAAATAAGGTAAGAAATAGTGGACAAAGGGATAATTACTAAGCAGATAACACTGTCCAAAAGTAAGGCAAAGATTCAGTTTTAAGATCTCAATACATTCTATAACAAAAGGAAGCATTTAAACTAGGGGATGGAAGAAGGCTTCAAAGGTGATCGTGGACCTGGACTTTGAAAGGTAAGTGGTAGTCCCTGGGTGCAGAAGAAGCACTGAAGTAGAAGGACCAGGATTTCCTATACCGTGGCCTGAGTGAAGGGTAGGAAACAGAGATGGTGGGAGGAGCCATGGGAGGTCAATAAGAGTGAGTAGAAAATTAACAAGCAATACAGGATCCCAAATGCCTGCTATCACTCGGCATTACAAAAAAGGTTCTAAAGGACACAAACCTTAATGTGACATGAGTTTTAGAAAATATGCTGGATAGTAGAGTAAATGTTGTGTTTCCATGTGACTGAACATAACAAAGGTTGCCAGGTTACTGTGACATGAGTCTATGACACTATTATATTAGCAGAGAGTCTGGGTGGGGACTGTCTATGTGGGAGAGAAGCAGGACCAAGAGACACATTAGGGCCTTCCTAGCTCAAACAGTAATCGGTAGCAGCACTCTTTCTTATGGGAAGCAGTTCTAGAGGGGCACACACATCCTCTAATATTGCTACACATGTCAAAAGGTTCTTCTTAACAGGCAGAAGGAATCTATGTGAAGGAGGAGCCCTGATGCCTCTACAGTTAGACACTAATGGCCTCTGTAACAAAGGATTCCAATTAGTGGAAGGTGAACCAATGAAAGCTCCTGGTTCACCCAGCCAGTGTCCTTGATTGCTATGGAAATATCAAACATCATGGGGTTTTGTCATTAAAATAGAGCTAGGTATCACTGAAAAAAATGTGACATATGACTTCCTCCCCCAGAAATACCAAGAATACCACATATGCACCATGATCTGAAGAAAGGAAATGAATAGTGTGTGGTCATCACATACACTGCTAATATATTATCATTTGCATTTAAGGAAAAGGTTATCATTAACTGTCTGATAAGAACAGGAAGGAGGAGTCCTGATACCTGCAAAATGAATGGTTGAAAGCATATCCACTAAGATATCTTATTGGAGGAAGGTGCCCAATGCTAATCTTCCTCTTAATCAAAACCACCCTGAGGCTGGGTGTGGTGGTACACGCCTTTAATCCCAGCACTCGGGAGGCAGAGGTAGGAGGATCTCCGTGAGTTCAAGGCCACCCTGAGACTACATAGTGAATTCCAGGTCAGCCTTGATCAGAGTGAGACCCTACTTTGAAAAATAAAAAAAAAAACCACTCTGAGTTGACAAAAGTTCCCACTGCTCAATACAGAATGCCAAACACAGGGTGACAGCACAACAATGGACAGGGGTATTCTCTAGACATAAAAGTTGTTTACTGAAATCAGTACTTCTATAAGCACAGCACAGACCCAACCAGATCGGTAGGCTTCCAGAATTAACCATTCCCCAAATTAATAACATTTTTATTAGATAATTACACATTACCAATGACACTGACACTTAAGCACTTATCATAGGCTTAGGGACTCAGGGGGCCATGAAACCACCTTACTGAAGAAAAGGAGACATCATGGCCTCTTTGTTCAATATTCCTCATAGGTAAAATGTGAACCAATGGTTGCTGCCCTTCAAAATGACATCATCTGTTGCCATAGTCAATATGCCAGCTTTACACCATGAAACTCCCTAAAGTTTTCCATGAAGTCCTATAGGCACGGTTATGAAATATGATGTTTACAACATTAACTCTCCACAGCAACACTCTGCCACTTACCTATAGGAAGGAGATTAGAGATTTGGGGGACTCATCCATGACATAATTCTTTACACCTCTGCACAAGGTGCTCTGTCAGTGGTTGAAGACATATTTAGTAGGAAGAAGCCATAAAGCTTCGATTGGGAGTCTTATGGAAGGGAAGTCTTATGGAAGGTCTCTCCACTATGGTTTCCTATTGAAGGAAGGAGGCCAATAATTGATTTCCTACTTAATCAAAGCTGATTTGGGAGCCAGCCATTGTTCACTGCCCATCTCAGAACCCAAAAATCACATATTCAGTCATGAAGAATGAAGAGAAGAATGCAAGTAAGTCATGCTCCTTCAATGACATCTGCACCTCCACACAGGACAAACACTTATCTAAGGGACAAAAGTTTGTGTTGTAATTTCATCAACTCCATAATGAATCTAATGTAAAGAGATCGCCTACATATTACAACTCACTTTCAGCACAAGTATATCTCAGTAAAAGTTACCTGAGATTTAGTTATCTGATGGAAAGGAAGAGCCATGATGCCACCTTTAGCACCATGACCTTTTTTATCCATGATTCCCTATTGGTGGAACTTGAGCCAATGTCATAATGACATCATTAGTCACCACAGTCAATAAATCACTTTAACATAATAGAATTCCAATCCATAAGGACTGGCATAAGACTCATAGGTGAGAAAACAGTAGACTTTTCCTAAATTAAAGCCCACACAATTACCCCACAATCTATCCAAGATAATAGAATGTCATGAGGATAATAGGATGTCAGGAGTCATTTCTTACATAACTCTTCATCCTTCCATCTATCTATGCAAGGGGTTCTCTGATTGGCTCAAGGGATCCCAAAGAAGGAAGAGAAAATGATGCCCCAATTATAAGGTGTGAGTGGGCTGTCCAGTAACATTTTCCCATTGGAGAAAATTGACCAATGGTCCTGCTACTGCTTAATCGAGATTACTATGTTCCTAGAGAGTGTGAGGCTCCATTTTACCATAAGACATGCATCATAAGGTTAGTACAATAAATCTGGATGGTGAAAGATCAAGAGTTAATATTCCCATTAGGACATCTGACCTATAAACATGCCGCAATGCCTAAGAAACATAAATTGGAGATATATGTTTTATTACTTCCATAACTAATTTGATTTTAAAGATTACCTGCATATTGCTATTCATGTAAGGAAGGGATCATGATGCCTCATTTCTCAGCCATTAAGGGTTTTCTATTTAAGCTTTCTCATTAATGGAAAGTGGGCCAATAGCTGCTCTCCTTCATAATGATCTCATCTGTCACCATAGTCAATAAGTATCAAAGAACATAGTATTTCCCATATCAAATGCAACAGATATCTCACGTGTTCTACCTATAGATACAAGAATAGAGGATTATAGGAGTCATCTCTGAAATTACTCTCCATATGTGTCTGCACAATGTACTCTCTAAGGGCCTGAGTGACCACTAACAGGAAAAAGCCATGATACCTTCAGCGTAAGCCTTAATGGTTTTTACCCTAATGTTTTCTATTGGAGAGGAGTTGCCCTCTGCTGTCATCCTAAATCAACACCACACATTGTGTTCAATTCTCAGAATTGAAAACTATACTTTTAAACCATGAATAGTGATTGGTATAATCAGGGTAGGTATTGTTCCTTCCATGACATTGACACCTTCACATAGGACACCCAACAAGACCCAATTGAGTGTGTTGTAGCTCTTATCAATCCCACTTTTAGGCAAAGCAATTGCTTACAAATTACTATCAACATGTCAGCACAAGGATATTTCAGAGGCTAGGGGGACCCATAGATAGGTGGGCATCGTTTGGAAGATATCATGTCCTTGTCATGGATGATTTCTCATGGGGGGCATGGGCTAATGGTTTTCCTCCCTCATAACGACAATATCCATCATCACATAACTAAGTCCCTTTAAGAACACAGCACACCATACCCCAGTGTTTGCCACTAAGACTACACTATGAGCCTTAATGACAGTTACTCTCAGGAGGTACTTGCCCTCTATACCATGAGCACTTCCACAAAAAGCACACAGCCATGAGCAAAGAACTTAAAGTATGCAAAATGTCATCACTTCAATAAGTAATAGTTCAAAAATTAGCTATATATTCTTATTGAAATTTCAAGAATGTTAATTTCAGGCAAAATAGGGGATCATTGAAAGGCAGGGCTGTGACATGCCTTTGTGGGGACCACAGCATGAGCACTTCATTCAGGAATTTCAAGTGGTATAAGATGGACCAATGGCTACCCTAATTTTTTTTTTGAAGCCAGGCATGGTGGCGCACACCTTTACTTTTTAAATTTTTTGTTTATTTTTATTTATTTATTTGAGAGAAATGGACAGATAAAGAGGCAGATAGATAGAGAATGGGCATGCCAGGGCCTCCAGCCACTGCAAACGAACTCCAGATGCATGCGCCCCTTCTGCATCTGGCTTACATGGGTCCTGGGGAATCGAGCCTCAAACCGGGGTCTTTAAGGCTTCACAGGCAAGCATTTAACTACTAAGCCATCTCTCCAGCCCCCTAATTTTTTATAACATCACATGTCATCACACTACATGTATTTGTAACATTACTGAACTTCACATTGTATGTGACTGATATAGGCAGGTTTAGAAGGTAGTGACTTATACAGTACACCTTCATGGCAATACCTTGCACTATACCCAGGAGAAAGAAAGTAGAGATTTGGGGTATCACCTGACATACTTTTTACACATCTGCATGAGGCACTCTGTGAATGGCTGGAGGTACTCTTAGCAGGAAGAAGCCATGAAGCCTCAACTGTGGGGCATGGATGCTTCTTCACTTAGGCTTCCCATTGAAAGGATGTGGCCAATATCTGCCATCTTATGCAATCATACCACCAATTAAGGGGCCAGCCACTGTGTTAACCCCAAATCATACCTACAAGCATGAGGAAGCTGGAGAGCGCTTTAAGCTAATGTTCCCTCCATGACATCTACACAGTCGCACAAGCCATACCCTGCCAAAGGACAGACTTTTGAGTGGTACAGATGTCATCAATTCCATACTGATTCAATATTAAGAGGTTCCTACCATATGATAATTCACTTTTCAGCACAAGCATACCAGAGGATGTTGGGGTCTGCCCTAGGGCCAGGCCAGGAGGGACCTCAGGGTCTCTGCAGAGTAGGGGGTGAGAGGCCCGCAGAGTCACAACACAGACTCCGGGAGTTGGGTGGACCCAGGCAGAAGGTGAGCTGCTGAAAACACATTTTTTCAAGGAAGTGTAGTGGGTTTTAAGGGTTTGGCTGGCCAATCATTGTATGGGGTGGTCCCCTTCTTGTGACAAATGACAGCCTGTCTCTAGGCAGATCATCTCGCAGCATGTTTCTCACAAGCATGGGACTGTAGCTGTTGTCATGCCAGGCCTGTGCAGAATGCCATGTCCACAGAAACCACTTCCTGGTTTCTTCTGGCATGTGGTCTGGCTAGGGCCTGCATTGTGCCATACATATCCTCTTTTTTGTTTTTATTATTGGCAACCCTGGGAGGCATGGTTCTTTGGCAAGCCATTGTTGACCCCAGGCCCCAAGGGATCATCACATGTGACAGTGCCTGTCTTAGGTTGCCCCATCTCATGGAGTCTTCCCGTCATTGACTACCCGCCATCCTTGTGAGAAAAACCCGAGGGGTGTGGCCTGATTTCTTTTAGCATGTGGTCTGGCTAGGGCCCGACCTGCATTGTGCCATACAAGAGATGATAATGAAACCTGTCAAAGACAGAGGGCCATAATGATTCTGTTGGCACCATGGCCTCCTTTTTAAAAAAAATTTGTTTATTTTTATTTATTTATTTGAGAGCAACAGACAGACAGAGAAAGAGGTAGAGGGAGAGAGAGAGAGTGAATGGGTATACCAGGGCCTCCAGCCACTGCTAAAGAACTCCAGATGCATGCACCACTTTGGGCATCTGATTTATGTGGGTCCTGGGGAATCAAGCCTTGAACCAGGGTCCTTAAGCTTCAAAGGCAAACGCTTAACCACTAAGCCATCTCTCCAGCCCCATCATGGCCTCTTTATTCAAGCTCTCCCATTGGTGGAGGTTGGGACAATGGCTGCCCTTCTTCATAATGACATAATCTGACACCACAGCCAAAAGGAGAGTTTAACATGAACAGGACTCCAATTTATAAGGACTAGAATTAAAGCTCACAGGTGAGAAAATGGAGTAGACTCTACCAAATTAAAATTTAATGCAAATATCCCACAGTCTATCCAACATAATGGAATAGAGAATGTCAGAAGTCATGTCTGAAATAACACTTAAATAACTCACACATTTATGCAAGAAGCCCACTGATTGGTCAAAAGGGTCCTGAAGAGATGGAGACCATGATGCATGCATTGTAAGGTTGGGGGACTCTTTAGTATCATTTCCCATGGTGGAAACTAGCTGATGGTGATTCTTCTACCTAAAAGCCCACTGTGTTGCAAGCTATTAACATACAAATAAAATACATACATATAAAATGCAAACAGAGAACCAAATAGGTGTTATTGTTCTCATTAAGGAATCTACAACTTCTTGCATACATATCACACTCTCTAAGGAGCAGAATTTGGTGATTACACTGTCACCAATTTCATTTAAGACTATATTTTTAATAGACCACTTACATATTGCTTTTTCATTTAGCACGTGGGTTTTTCATTGGTTGAGAGGATGCAGGGAAGTGAGCAAGTATGATGCCTCTTTCCTGATGTCTCATGTACTCTCTGCTCAAGCCTCCTCATTGGTAGAAGGTGGACCAATGACCACTCTCCTACATAATGACATCATCTGGGAGCACGCCTCAGCAGCAAACCATTTGACTGCATAATGACATCATCTGTCACCATACTCAAAACATTAACAGTCCAGGACTCTATATGCTGTAGTATGCCATTCAGACTGATAGGCGTGGTCTTAGAACATAGTGTTTCCAACATAAAATCTCAAAAACTGTACCTTGGACTCTATACAGGGAAACCAAAATACAGGAAGACATGAGCCATCTCTGATATCACTGTTCATATTTCTGCAGTGTGCTCTCTCAGTAGTACTTAGCAGGATAAAGCCAGGATGTCTTCATTGTGAGGCACTGATGGTTACTCTATTAAGATTTCCCATTGAGGGCTGGAGAGATGGCTTAGCAGTTAAGGCGCCTGCCTCCTAAGCCTAAGAATGCTGGTTTCAATCTCCAGCAGTTCCAATCTCCAGGTCCCACGTTTAGCCAGATGCAGTGACACAAGGGTGCAATGCCACACTTGACCACAAGGGGGCGCACTCATCTGGATTTCGTTTGCAGCAGCTGAGAGGCTGCTGGTGCGCCCATCTCTATCTGTCTTCCTTTCCCTCCCTCTCTGTCTCTCTCTGTGTCTCTCTCCAAAAAAAGGTTTCCCATTGAATGGAAGGGACTCTGAACATTCTTCCTTAATCAAGGCGACTCTTCGACTAACCATTGTGTTCAGAGTTTGTAAGCAGAATCCAAATTATAGTTTTGAATCATGAATGGTGATCAGAATAGTCACAGTAAGTAATGCTCTCTCCATGACCTCAACACACCTTCACACACCACACCTTTCCCAGCAGGCCCAATGGAGATGGTTACAATTATCATCACTTCTACATAGAATCCCATTTTAAGTGATTACACTTCAGTATTCACATTTCAGCACAAGGATATTTCAGAAGCTAGGGGGATTCGTGGGAGACAGCGGGTACATTTTATGTAAGTTTTTCTTCCATGGAACATGGACCAATGGCTTCCATCCTTTACAATGACATCATCTGTTACCATCATCAATACGTGTCTGTAACTGCACAGCACTCCATAGTACAAGGCCTGCCACAAAGACTAATAAGTGGAGTCATAATTGTCAGATGGCCCAATCAGTCTTAATGACAGAGTAGGTCCAAGAAAGTCGTTGGCCCTCTGTGACACCTGGACCACCACACAGGCCAGTAAGTCATAAGCAAAGCATTGAGACTGTCATAAGTGTCATCAGTTCCAAAAATAATAAAAAGAAAACCAATTCAGAGATGACACTGTCATTACTTCCATATCTTATTGGGTTTTAAATAGATTACCTGCATATTGCTATTCACATTTCAACATGAGTATTTCTGAGAGACTAAGGGTGTCTATGGAGGGGAAATACAATGATGCTTCCTATCAATCATCATGGCCTCTCACTCCAAGCTTTCTCATTGGTGAAAGGTAAACCAATGGCTGCCCTCCTTCATAATGGCATGATCAGTCTCCATAATCAATAAACTAGACTAACAACCCAGGACTCATTATCTGCCATTAAAACTGATAGGTGTGGGGCTGGGGAAATTGGATGAATTGTTTGTCATGCAAGCCTGGGGACTTGAGTTTGCATCTGCTGCATCCATGTAAAATTCCAGGCATGATAGTAATTCCAGTGCTGGGGAGGCAGAGGCAGAGAATCCCTGAGGATCACTGGATAGCTAATCCAAATCAGTGAGTTCTAGGTTCAGTGAAAGACACTGTCTCAGAGAATAAGAGAACAAGAGAGGAGGAGGACAGCCCACAACAAACTCTACCTTCCATGCATGCATACATATAAGAAAGCACACACATATGTGTGTGCATACATGCAAACCTGCATGCACAAAACAGCACACACACACACACACACACACACACACACACACACACACACACACATATATGCAAGAAAACTAACTGTATTCTTCATGTGTCTGCCTAGTTTGGTTTTCAAGAGTTTGATTTTGAAGAAAATTAACAAGAAGTGCCCAACGTGCCTCCATTTTAAGACATTATTGTTAATGGCATCTCCACTAAGCTTTCCATTGGAAGGAAATTGCTCTCAATGTTGTTGATTTATCAAAGTCACTTTTAGATTAGACAATATGTTCACCTTTGACAGAAAAACCCAAACACGGGTTTTGAACCAGAAAGAATGATCAGTATACTCCTGGTAAGAAATGCTACCCCCATGACCTTGGCATCTTCACACACAGGATACTCTCCCTATCGGGCCCAATTGAGTGTGTTGCAGCTGTTGTCACTTCCAGGACTAATCCCATGTTAAGTAATTACCTACATATTAATAGTTACAATTCACATCTTAGGATCTGGCAGATTTCTCAGTGGGTACAAGTGCTTGCTGTGCACATATGATGACCTGAGTGCCGGTTTCTTTTCCACTGGCAGGTAGAGCGGAAGAGAGAGAGTCGGGCCAGCCGCTTCTCTCGAGGCTGAGCAGGAAGGCAGGTGTCGGCAGCTCAAAACCCTCCCCAAGACACCGGGGAGAAAAACCACATTGAGCCGGGAGTCTTGTCTAAGCATGAACTCGGTTTATTGTAATGGGAAGGTGTTTTTTGAGAAAGAGGGTGGGAAAAAGGATGAGAGAAAGGTGTAAGGGCCAATATTATTTCACCACGTCAGCAGTAGCTGGGCGGAGGCAGTTTCGGCTTAGGTGCTGAGTCACTCCAAGGACAGGTCGTTAAACTCTAGTCAGGCTCAGGAAGTTCCACTAGGCCTCATAAGCGGGAGTAGGCCAAGGATAGGTAAACTCTGGCTAGGCTCAGAACCACTAGGCCTCACACTGGGGCCTCTTAGGGCCCAACATCTCCCCCTTTTGTTTTTGTAAGAATGGTGAATGGCCATGGCCTGTGTCTTAAGTTTTCCCCCTCTGGGAATCTTACCCGTCACTGAGTACCATGCCTCTAGCCCATTGAAACTCCACTCCACGCCCTGTCTTAGGTTGTCTCAGCCTGTCTGAGATCTTACCCATCATTGGTTCGATGGATGGCAGAGGGGAGGAACGCTAGGTGGATAGCCAGTAAGTGGAAAAGCCATTGCTTTTGAATTGCGAACCTGTGGTGTTTTGACCTGATGAAGTTTAATTGTGACCTGATGAAGTTTAATTGCCTCTAGCTGTTGGTGAATGAATTGTGTAATCTTATTAATTACACAGGGCCTGAGAGTGAGGATAAGAAGAAGGAGAAGGAGGGGTCCAAGGGGAGGGAGAAGGTAGGGAAAAAGCAAGAAGAAGAAGGAGGGATTTAAGGGGAGGGAGAAGGTAGGGAAGAAAGTCATGTAAGTCCATCCACAGCGGGTTGTCTTGGAAGTCCCGTCTCCTCTTCTGTAAATCTTTCTGGAGCTTTTCTGGCTTCATTTGGGTCTAGCAGCATCCACACCTCCAATAGTTCCTGGGGAAGAAACAGAGGCCCAGTTCTCAGGGGTGAAACACTCCCTGGAAAGTTGATTATTATTGTCCCCTAGTTGGGGTAAATATTTTAGGTCTCTTGCTGGTACCCAAATAGGTCTTTTTTCCTCTTGAGGAAAGACACATCCAAATCCTCTCCCTGCTGTGAGGAGGGGGTCTGGCCCCCTCCAGGCCCTAGTTAATGGGTCCCTCCATTTGACCCAGATGGAGCTGTAGGTGACAGCTGAGGTCCAATGTTTTTGAAAAGGGGACAAGTGTCTATCTTCTTTAGAAAAATTTAAAATATTTACGGTTAATAATGCCTTTTTTAGTTGGTCATGTGGGGGTAGGGATTCCCCCTTTTGTTTTTGTAATTGAGACTTGAGAGTTTGATTATATCTTTCTACAATGGCCTGGCCCTGCGGGTTATATGGGATGCCTGTGGAAAGTGAGATTTTCCAGGTTTGGAGGAAATCTTTAAAAGTCCTGCTTACGAAGCAGGGACCATTATTGGTTTTGATTTGATCTGGCAATCCAAGGGTGGCAAAGCATTGAAGCATATGGCTAATAGCATGTTCAGTTTTTTCCCCGGCATGTGCCGATGCCCAGCAAGCATGGGAGAAAGTATCAACTGAGAGAAAAATATATTTAAGTTTTCCAAATGGAGAATAGTGTGTAATGTCAATCTGCCAAAGGTGATTAGGGCGTAGCCCTTGAGGATTGGCTCCTGTAGTTTGAAGAGGAGGTACCTGGAGGAAAGGCTGACAGGATTTGCAAGTTCGGACAATTTTTTTAAGGTTCTTGACTGGCACATGGGGATATTTATTTTTAAGGCCCCTCCAATTTATATGAGTTAATAAGTGGAAGCGTGTAGCTTCTGAGACTGTATTACATTGAGGCTGAGAGGCCAGTTTGTCAGCCAAATCGTTTCCTTTAGAGAGGAATCCTGGTAAATTTTGATGGCCTCTGAGATGTTGAAGAAAAATGGGGTTAATTCTATGTTTAAGTAGGGAGCGGGCTTGAATCATCAAGGGGGTTATAATATTGGAGTCCAGCCTAATATGGGCCTCAATTAGGTTGGGTAACAGGTTAACAATGTAAAGGCTGTCAGAAAATAAGTTAAATGGCTCCTGAATAGTGTCCAAAGCCAAAACGACAGTGAATAGTTCTTTGAATTGTGCTGACCCTTTGACCTCATGGGAGATTGACTTTATGGGCATAGGCTTTTCTCCTCTCCTTATGGGAGGGTAAACAACTAGGGAAGCTCCCGAGCACCCCCCATCGTTGAACACGGTAAGAAAGTCAGGGTTGGGTTTAGATAAAAAAAGTCTGGGGGGTCTCCATTCCAACATAGATAAGGAGCTCATCCATTTATAAGGACCATAGTGACAATCAATTATACCCAGAAACCCCTTGAGGGCCATAGCAACCCTGTTGTTATTTCTCTGAAGCCAAGTGAAGTCTGTTACCTTAAAGGGGATGACAATGAAATGAGGCTCTGTGCCAAACAATCGGACAGAGGTGTCTCTGCCCTTGATAATACGGTCTGCAATCTTGATAGTTATAGAGTAAACTCTGGGGACTCCACCAATGGAGTGGTGAATCCGTTGGATGGGTTCTCCTTCCTGGGCTAACAGCGCAGTGCATAATGTTTCCCCAGAGAAAATACAGAGGGAGATAGGTAAGTTAGGATCGAACTTCTTTAGGGTAGCAGCATCTATAGCCCATTGTACCTTATGTAGAATTCATTCATGATGAGGGGGCAAGGTTATCTGAGAGGAGAGAGTAAGGCCCTTTAAGAGGTCAAACAAAGGGGACAGTTCCTCAGTAGTTATGGGTATCCAGGGCTTCATCCAATTAATTTCCCCCAGCACCTTTTGGAGTTGAGGCAAAGTATAGAATTTTTGAATATGGAGTTGGGGTTTGACAGGAGAGACAGTATCAGGAATAACCTGGAGCCCAAAATCTTGAAGGGAGGGGCAGTTTGAACCTTTTCTGGAGCCACTTTAAAATCATTGGCCTGTAAAATGGCAAGGCATTTAGCAGTAAGGTCTTGGAGATCAGATGGGTTGGAATGACGTAAAATAATATCATCCATATAAATGTAGAATAAAACATTAGGATGATTAATCAAGGAAGAAAAGATATGAGACATGTAATACTGACAAATGGGGGGGGGGCGCTGTTGGCCATTCCTTGAGGTAAGACGGTCCATTCAAACCTTAGGTCTGGTCCACGAAAGTTTGTTGAGAGTATGGAGAATGCAGATTTTTCTATATCATCTGGATGTAATGGAATAGAGAAAAACAATCTTTAATATCAATAATGGTTAAGTAATGGGCGTTGGGAATGGCTGGAATCCAAGGGAGCCCTCTCTGGGGGGTCCCAAAAGGCATCATTCTCTCATTTATTTTTCTTAAAACATGTAAAAGTCTCCAAGAGCCATTAGGCTTTTTTTATAACAAAAACAGGTGAGTTCCAAGGACTTGTTGAAGGTCACACATGTCCTAAAGCCAATTGTTGTTTAACGAGTATATGAAGTTGCTTTAGTTTAGGGGTAGGTATAGGCCACTGCTCAACCCATACGGGGTCCCCAGGCACCCATTGAATCTTAGGCACTGGGGGGTGAACAGTGGCCCTTAGGATTGAGGGTGAACCTGAGAATGTTTTTGTCTAATTTTTTCAAAATAAGGATCATCCCTATAGTTAGGATGGCAGGTCCTTCCTTCCTCAAACTGTTTATATTCTTTCTGGTCAAGTATATCTTCACAGAAAACCCTATGATTAGTGGTAATATAGGCCTCAGCCTCCCCAAGTATATCCTGACCCAGGAGGTTGGCTGTTAGGCCCAACACCACTAGAGGGCACACCTCCCCACGATTATTGTCAGGGTCAATCCAGGCCTGCCAGTTAGCAGTTTCCCATGACGTAGATTGTCCGCCCACACCAAGCAAAGGCTGACCCGGGACCAACTGCCAGGAGGGAGGGACCTCCTCTTTTCTTATCACAGTACAGTCAGCCCCAGTGTCGATGAGAAATTTGAAAGTTTTTCCACCGACTGTTAGGTTCATTTTTGGTCTAAGTCCGGGTGTCAAAGGCATAGTCCAGTGTGTTCTGATTACCTTCTTCCCCTTATTTAATGGGGCTGGGGATAGCCCCTGGGGAAGTTTAAAGATTCACCCTGAAGACTAAACTTGGATTTGCAATCTCTGGCCCAGTGAAATCCCTTTTTGCACCGAGGACATGGCGTGTGGGGCAAGTTAGGGGTTAAGGGAGTTATTGGGGTGCTTTTCCTATTGGGGCATTCTTTTTTAAAATGACCCTCTTTGCCACACCCAAAGCAAGATCGCCCCCTTCCCCCTGAGACCTGTTGAAGGGCACATTCTAGGGCGGCCATGTCCTCACGGCGAGAAGCTTGTAGGGCTGACATCATAACTTTAATCTGATGAGAAGGGGACCCTACATCTTGGGTGGCTACAACCCATTTACTCATAGAGCAGTCCTTGAGTCCAGTGCAGGCCAACTTATGACCGCCTGTCATGCCTTCCCAGACCAGCATTTTTACAAACTGGTCTCGCAGGGGGCCAGGGGGGAACTTTCTTTGTAGGCTTTTTTTGACCCTCTCTATGAAAGTGGCCAAATCCTCACCGATCTTTTGGGTGACTCCTGTAATAGGGGTTCAGAGGGGCCCTCCTCTAACTTTTTCCATGCAGCCATTCCCAAAGCCTGTACTTGATCTTGGTATGGATCAGGAATGGCGGCCTGCTGAAGACCAGTAGAGAACTGGTCAGCAGTGCCTGAGAGCATTCCAAAGGTTATTGGTACTGGGGGCTGAGTGGCTTGGTTCCGCTCAGCTTGAAGGCAGCACTCATCCTGGAAGAAAGCACACCATTTTATGTACAGAGAGCCAGAGAGAACAGCTTTAGCAAGGTTCTTCCAATCTTGAGTGGTACAATGATAATGAACCAAACCCTGAAGGATGGTCTCTGGCCGGGGGAATTAGGCCCGTCCTCTGAGACAGCCTTTTTAAGATCTTTTAAATCGTGAGCTTCCCAAGGATACCAGGCTGCAGGGCGATTACCGCCCGGATTAACGTTAACAGGGAAGAGGTTGATTATTCCTCCCCTGGGGGTGTCATCCCCATGGTAGGGCGGAGGGGCAGAGGCACTCAGAAAAGGATTAGTAGGGGGGTCTGGGGG
This sequence comes from Orientallactaga sibirica, assembly GCA_036365145.1. Lineage (NCBI taxonomy): Eukaryota > Metazoa > Chordata > Mammalia > Rodentia > Dipodidae > Orientallactaga > Orientallactaga sibirica. Next base: position 940,105 of record JAEOAD010001318.1, on the reverse strand, counting down.
CGATGGACCTTTAGAGGGCCAAGGAGCACTCTCAAAAAGATCCAGGGGTGGATATGAGGACTCAGGCTGGCACGAGGGGCTGAGATTGTCCTCTGTCCCTTCCTGGGTCAGGGTATCGCCTTTTGACCTTGGAGGTTGAGGTGGAAAACAGCCCTTTAAGGCCAACACAGTTGGGAGGGCCCCCAAAGGGGGGATCTCCCCTTTTTCTATTTGAGCTTTTTTGATCAGATTCTCAACTTTGTCCCAGGTGTCCCAGTCAAAAAGATTACTCTCGGGCAACCATGGAGCCATCTTGAGTAAACAGCCCCATGTCTGGAGGGCCTGGTTATCAGATAGATTAAGGCCTCTACTTTTGAGCCGCATCCGTAGTGACTCTAAGGCAGGATTTGGCTTAGATAAGGACTGTCCCATGTTATAAAGTTGAGGGAAGAGTATCCATAAAATCAGGGTAACAGTAATACACATGAGTACAACACAAGCACGCGGTCCCAAAAAATAGCTAAACATGTTGTAGAATTCTTCTAAGATGGCACCCCCACTCAAATGAGGGGGCAGAATGCTTTGAGATTTCTCCAGGTTTGCCCACGTGGTGAGTCTCTTTTAGGTCTGTCCACGTGGTGAGTTTCTTTTTTAGGTCTGCCCACGTGGTGAGTCTCCTCTAGATCTATCCACGTGGTGAGTTTCTTTTTTAGGTCTGCCCATGTGGTGAGTTTCCTCTAGATCTGCCCACGTGGTGCGTCCACCATGAATGTATGACCCATTTAGAAATAGAGGCACCGCAGATGCAGTTTGCCGGCAACCTGGAAATGAAAGGAAAGAGAAAGGAATGAAAAGACGTTGAAGCAAGCACAGATTACAGAAGCAAAGGTTAGAATATTAAATATGAAGACTACCTCATAATTTATGAGGGTACACCTGTCTGCAGTCCGATTAAGCCCGTCAGCATAGCTTTGTATTTTTTCTTTAGTTACGTCGGGGTCACCAGTCTGCTGGTTTCTTCCCCCAACAGGTAGTTCCGTCTCCTCACATGGGGCACCAGTTTGCCAGTTTCTTTTCCACCGGCAGGTAGAGCAGAAGAGAGAGAGTCGGGCCAGCCGCTTTTCTCGAGGCTGAGTGGGAAGGCGGGTGTCGGCGGCTCAAAACCCTCCCCAAGACACTGGGGAGAAAAACCACATTGAGCCGGGAGTCTTGTCTAAGCATGAACTCAGTTTATTGTAATGGGAAGGTGTTTTTTGAGAAAGAGGGGGGGAAAGGATGAGAGAAAGGTATAAGGGCCAATATTATTTCACCACATCAGCAGTAGCTGGGTGGAGGCAGTTTCGGCTTAGGTGCTGAGTCACTCCAAGGACAGGTCGTTAAACTCTAGTCAGGCTCAGGAAGTTCCACTAGGCCTCATAAGTGGGAGTAGGCCAAGGACAGGTAAACTCTGGCTAGGCTCAGAACCACTAGGCCTCACACCAGGGCCTCTTAGGGCCCAACACTGAGTTCTGATCTCCAGAATCCACATAAAGCAGGCTGTTGAGTGCACTTCAGTAATCGCAGTGTGCAGGCCTATGGTGAGATTTGAGGTGGATACAGGAGACCACCTGAAACCTCATAGGCCAGCTAGTCTGGAATATACAAAGAAAACAACAAAAATCCCTGTCTCAAAAAAAGGCAGAAGGTGAGGACTGACACACAAGGTTGTCATGAGCTTTTTTTGAGAGTTCCAAGTGGTGAGAGGTGGGCCATTGGCCTTCCTTCTTCCTGATGGCATTACATGTTTCCAAACTCAATGAACTAATTCAATAACACTGAATTCCATATCATGATGCTGCCATTAATGCTGATAGAGGCAATTCTGGATGATATTCATTCCCACATTCTATCTCAACATCAATTCTTAACCCTCTTACTTGAGAAGGAGATTAAATGGTTGTTGAAGTACCTCTAACATTACTCTTCACACATCTGCCCAAGATGTTCTATCAGTACCTGAAGGAAACCTTAGCAGGACAAAACCATGAAGCCTCCAATGCTTCCTATTGAAGCAATATGGACAAAAGCTGTCCTCCTACTTAATCATAACCACCAATTAGGAAACCAACATTGTGTTCACTTATAAGCACAGAATCTAAAATCATATGCCTCCATGACATCTGTACCTGCACACAGGATAAACCTTCCCATGGTGTCATCAATTCCATAATAAATAAAAGGCAAAGAGAATACCATGTATCATAACCTGCTTTTCAGCACAAAGATATTAGAGATGCTGAAGTAACCTTTGAAAGTGAGAAGTTGTGTCTCTTTTGGCATCATAATTTTTTTATCCATGCTTTCCCATTGGTGGAAATTGAGCCAATAGTTGTCCTCCTTCACAGTGACATCATCTGTCGCCACAGTAAATAAGTCAGTTAATAACCATAGAACTCCATATCATAAAGTCTGTCATTAAAACTCACAGGTAGGGGGCTGGAGATACGGCTTAGTGATTAAGGCATTTGCCTGCAAAGCCAAAGGACCTAGGTTCAATTCCCCAGGACTCACATAAGCCAGATGCACATGGTGGTGCATGTGTCTGTGTATGGTACAATGCAGGTCGGGCCATAGCCAGGCTGCCTGCTAGAAGAAACCAGGAAGTGGCTTCTGTGGACATGGCATCCTGCACAGGCCTGGTGTGACAAAAGCTACAGTCCCATGCTCCCGAGCAACCTGCTGCGAGATGATCTGTCTGGAGACAGGCTGTCATTGGTCACAAGAAGGGAACCACCCCATACAACGATTGCCAGCCAAGCCCTTAAAACCCTCTACACTTCCTTGAATAAAGGAGTTTGTAGCAGCTCGCCCTCTGCCTGCTTCCACCCAACTCCTGGAGTCTGTGTTGTGACTCTACGCCTCTCACCCCCTACTCTGCAGAGACCCTGCAGTCCCTCCTGTGCTGGGAGGGGCCCCAACATGTCTGGAGTTTGATTGCAGTGGCTACAGGCCCTGATGTGCCCATTCTCTCTCTCTTTCTTTCATAAATAAATAAATTCACAGGTAGGCCTAGAAACTGGAATTTTCACCATTACATTTTCACATCTATACTCAATACTCTACACAATATGGGAGCATAGAAAAATTTCCAAAGTTATATTTGATATTTTCACATATATTTGCAAGGTGATCTCTAGTTGCTGAGAAGATAGCAAGAAAGTCAGTGGCCAGGACACCTCCATTATGAGCTGTGGGTTCCCTCTTCAGTAACATTTCCCGTTTGGGGACAGTGGCTAATGACCTTGCACCTACAGACTCAACGCCACTGTGTTCATAGCCAATGGGTTGTTGCCTTCTCACCACAAGCCATCTAATCACAGTGTTAGTACAATGAGTGTTGGAAGGGTCAAGTCAAGAGTTAATGTTCCATTTAGGATATCTGCCCCTACAAACAGACCACACACTTCCTAAAGGACAGAATTTAAAAGTTATATGCTAGTCCTTCCATCAAAGCCTCCATTTCTATATATTCTATATTTATTTTGTGTGTGGGCATATGTATATGTGTGTATAAATATGGGAGCACATGTGCCACAACACACATGTATAGGTCAATGAACAACTTTTGGATCCATCCTCACCATCCCACCTCATTTGAGGTAGGGTTTCTCTGCTCTTGTTCTGCAGTTATTTTTTGCTTGCTGCACTTGCTGAAATTCTCCTGCCTCTACATCCTATCTCACCATCAGCATGCCAGGATTACAGAAACTCACCATTATTTCTGTATTTTTCTGTGGGATCAGAAGATTGAGGTCATGTACTTAGGCTAGAACATTAAGTGCTTTGCCCACTGAGCCATGTCCTCATCCCCACAGACTCCAATTTTAATAGATTACCTACATATTGATATTGACATTTCAGGAGAAGAATTAGTCAGGGGCTGAGAAAGTAGCATAATGCTACCCCTTGAAGCATCATGGTTTCTCTATCCAAGCCTTCTTATCATTTGAATGTGGATCACTGGCTGCCCTTCATAATGACATAATTTGTCACCATAGTCAATGCATTAGTTTATCAGCCTATAACTCCATATGTTGTGGTCTGTCATTAAGACTAATGCTTTTTATTATAATTTATTTGCACATATGTGTACATGTGTATTGGGGAAAGTATGCTAGGGCAAATGAATGCCACATGCTTATGCCACTTCTCATGTTTGGCTTTATGTGGATGCTGGGGAATCAATCCTTGCCTGACAGGCTTTGCAAGAAAGTACCTTTAACCACTGAGCCATCTCCCAACCCCAAGACTGATTCTTATAGTCTTAAAGCATAGTGTTTCCCACATAAATTCTCATTAACTATACCTTAGACTCTACCCAAAGAATGCAAGTAGACACTATTCTTCATGTGTCTACACATTGTGCTCTCTCAGTAGTTGATGTTGCCCCTAGTGGGAAGAAGTCATGAAGCCTCCATTAGGACACATTCAAATCCTCTCCACTAAAAAAAAGTGAACATTGACAGTACTTCGTGTCGAAAACATTCCTTGACTAGTCATTGCCTTCACTTACGGCAACAGAACCTAAATAAGAGTTTGAACCATGAATAGTGATCAGGATAGCCATGGTCCCTCCATATGACCTCAGCACCTTCACACAAGGCAACCGTCCATAGCAGATTCAGTTGAAACTATTGAAATTTTTATGACTTCAACATCTGATCTCATTTTAAAACAATTTCCTATGCATTATTATTCACATATTGGCACCAAACTATTTAGGAGGCTAAGAGTACCTGTAGAAAGGCAGGCCATGGAAAGTTGATACTATGGAAGGCATCATGTATGTTTTATGGAAACTTTTTCATTGATGCAACATGAGCCAATGGATGTCCTCCTTCTTTATTATGTCATCTATTACTATCATAAATATGTGTCTTTAACAGCATAGAACTCCATATCATAGGGTCTGTCATTAACATTTATAAGGGTAGTCAATTTTTAGATCCAACTCTATAGTCTTATTTTTTGAGGCAAGCCCAACAGACTGGCATTTAAAAATTATATATATATTTAAGAGAGTGAGAGAGAGAGGGAGGGAGAGAATGGGCACGCCAGGGCCTCCAGCCACTGTAAATGAACTGCAGACACATGCACCCCTTTGTGCATCTGGCTTACGTGGGTCCTGGAGGATCGAACTGGGATCCTTTGGCTTTGCAGGCAAATACCTTAACCACTAAGCCATCTCTCCAGCCCAAGACTAGCCTTTTTTAATGAGAGAGAGCGAGAATGGGAGCTAGAGAGAAAGTGTGAGAGAAAGAGAGAGAGAGAGAAAGAGAGAGAATTGGTACACCAGGACCTCTAGCCACTGTAATCAAACTGCAGACAAGTGTAGTACCTTGTGCACATGTGCAACATTGTGCATGTGTCACCTTGAGTGTCTGTTTTACATGGGATCTGGAGAGTTAAACATGGGTCCTTAGGCTTCACAGGCAAGTGCCTTAACCACTAAGCCATCTCTCCAGCCCACAACTCTATAGTCTTAATGGCAGGGAAGATCTCAGGAAATATTGTCCTTCCATAACATTAGCATATCCATTCGGGGAAGCTATCCATGAACAAAGAATGCAAAGTATCAGAATGTCAGCACTTCAATAAATATTCAATATTGCCCATATGTGCTTATGGACATTTTAGCACAAGTTTATCTCAGTGGTTAAGGGGATCCAAAGAAGGCAGAGACCATAATGCCTCCTTTGTGATGCACTATGAGCACCTCATCCAGGGTTTCCCAATGGTCAAAGCTAGGCCTATGGTTGCTCTTTTCCTGATGACATCACTTGTTGCCATGTACTGGTATAACAGTACCGAGCTCTACCTTATTAGATGTTGTCATTAAGAATCATAGGCTAGTTCTAGAAAACAATGATTAGACCTCTACAACACCCTGGAGAAGGACATTTGTGGTTTGGGGATGGCATCCCTGTCATCATCACCATTCTCATATCTGAATAAGTTGCTCTATAAATGACTAAAGGGACCCTGAGTAGTTAGAAGCCATGAAGTCTCCACTGTGAGGTTTTAATGGCCTCACCACTATGGCTGCCCTTTGGAGACAGGTGGCCAACAGTGGTACTTCTATTTAACCAAAGCCACTGATTCAAGGTTTGGCCACTGTGTTAATTTCTCACCACAGAAGGCAAAATCATACTTTCAACAGTGAAAGCCGAGCTGGAGAGTATGAAGAGTATAAGTTCTTTTATTACATCCATACCCCCAAATAAGACATTTCCTCCCTAGAGACAAAGTTTTGAGTTGTGCAGATGGCCTCATTTTAAAAACAAAAGATTGCCAATAAATTACAATTCACTTTTTAGCACAAGCATACATGAGATGCTGAGGGAACCTATGGAAGACAGGGGCTATGATACCCCCACTGACAATATTGACTTTACCCAAACCTTCCCATTTATGGAAGTTAAATCAATAGTTTCCTTCCTTCAGAATGACATCATTTTTCACCTTATTAAATGTTGGGCCCTGCCCGGTGTGAAGCCTAGTGGTTAGCCCAGCCAGTCTTGGCCTACTCCTGGTGAGGCCTAGTCGAGCTTCCAGAGCCTGAGTAGACTTTCGCGACCTGTCCTTGAAGTGACTCAGCACCAAAGCTGAAACTGCCTCCGCCCAGCTGCTGCTGATGTGGTGAAATACTATTGGCCCTTACACCTTTATCTCATCCTTTTTCCCACCCTCTCTCAAAATATATAAATACCTTCCCATGACAATAAAGGGAGAGATTTCCGCCTTAGATGTTTCTCCCAGCTCAATGTGGTTTTCTTTTCCCCGGTGGCTTGGGGAGGTTTTATTGAGTCGCCGACACCCGCCTTCCTGCTCAGCCTCAAGAGAAGCGGCTGGCCCGGTTCTCTCTCTCTTCCGCTCTACCTGCCGGTGGTGGAAGAAAAAACCCCGGCAAAGGTTGCCCAACGTGGGGCCCGACAATTAAATAGGTCAGTTTACCAAGTAAGAACCCTCAGTTCGTCATTAAGAGTCATAGGTGAGTTTAGTAGGCATTCACAAATGACAACTATATGCCCATACCTGACGCTCCACCCAGAATAGATGTCTTATCTGATACTACTCTTCACACATCTATGCAATCTAATTTCTGATTGGCTAAAGGAACCCCAAGCAGGCAGAAGCATGAACCCCCCATTGTGAGGTGAGGATGGTCTCTCTGATAATATTATTGGTAGTGAGTGGCCAATGACAGTAATATACTCGAGGCCACTGTGAAAGTTTTCCATGTACTGCTCCTTCCTCACCACAGAACAATCAATCTAGGGTTAATACCATGTACATGGGTTAGAATTGACCATGAAGTAATGTTGCCTTTAGGACATCTGGGCCTAAAACCATTTTACAGAGTCAAGCGAACAGAACTTTGAGTTTACACTATAAGCTATTCCTTTCAATAGGTTATTAGCATATTGCTATTTACAGGTCAGCATGAAAATTCCTCAGAGGCCGAGGGGAAGTACCATTATGCCTGAGAAAGGAGACACCATGGCCTCTCACTCTGAGCTTTCCCACTGGTGAAAGACAGACCAATGACTTTCTTTCTTCATGACATCATCTGTTGTAATAGTAAATGCACCAGTTTAATTTATTTATTTGCAAGCAGAGAGAGAAAGCTAAAAGAGAAAGACAGAGAGAATGGGCACACCAGGGCCTCTAGCCACTGCAAATGAATTCCAGATGCATGTGACCCATTTGTCCATCTGGCTTTATGTGGGTACTAGGGAATCGAACTCTGGTCATTCAGTTTTGCCATCTCTCCAGCCCTCCTTTTTATTTCCTACTTTAAAAGACAGCACACACACTCTGCATTTTACTCAGGTGATTGAAAAAAGAGGATTATAGGAGAGTCATCTGTGATGTTACTTTCCATGTGTCTGAACAGTGTGCTCCCTGAGTAGCTAAAAAGGCCCCTAGCAGGACAAAGCCATTATCCCTTCACTGTGAGGTACTTATGGTCTCTACATTAAGGTATTCCATTAGAAGGAATTGGCCCTGTGCTATTCTCCTTAATCAAAGGCATTTGTTGACTAGCCATTGTGTTTGTCTCTAACAACAGAAACCCAAATCACAAGTTGAACACATGAATAGTGATTCAAATAGACCCAGTAGCTAAATCTCACTCCATGTTCATGGCACCTTTATATAGGAAACAGTCCCAAGCATACCCAATTGAAAATGTTGCATCAGCCACCCCTTCCATATCTAATCCCATTTGAAGTAATTACCTACACACTACTACTCACATATGGTTGCCACAATGATTTCCAAATGCTAAAAGGATCCATGGATGAGAGTGGTCTTTGGAAGGCATCATGTCTCCTTTCTAGAAGCCTTATCATGGGTGGAACATTGGCCAACTTGTTACCACAGTGAATATGTGCCTTCAAAACATATAACTACATATCATAGGGTTGGCCACAAGGACTGATACAGATAGTCATGTTTTCTAGAAATACCTTTTTACTCTTTGGGGAGGTTTTTTTTTTTTTCAAGATAAGGCCTCGCTCTTGCTTATGCTGACCTGCAATTCAAAATGTAGTCTCAGGCTGGCCTCAAACTCATGGCAATCCTCCTGCCTCTGCCTCCCAAGTGCTGGCATTAAAGGCATGGCCACCATGTCAAGCCTACTACCTTATTACTCTTAATTGCAGAGTAAGTCCCAGAAATTATTGGCCCTCTATGCTACCTCCACCTTCATAGAAGTCACCGTGACATGTAGGAGGAGTAATTGTATTTTTTTAGGATCAACATCTCAGTCTTAATGGCAGAGGAAGTATTGGCCCTACATGACATTTATACCTCCTCGTTGGTAGCCCACTGATGAGCAAAGAATTTAGAGTGGTGTAAAGGTCAATTTTCCTCAAAATTAATATTCAAATATCACCTATGAACATTTCAGCCCAAGATTTTCTCAGAGGCAAAGGAGGCAAACAAAGGGTGAGGCCTCCTCTGTGAGTGTTTGGGGGTGGGCTAATGGCCGCCTTCCTCTCTGAGGACATTACTTGTTGCTGTACTCAATATACTCATTCAGCACTACTGAACTCCACCTGATAGGTGCTGCCATTAACACAACGCAGTTCTAGAAAACACTCCCACATTACATCTAAACACGAGTACCCTGCACTCCACCCAAAGGAAGATTACAGGTTTGGAGAAGTCATTTCTGACATTACCCTTCACACATCTGCACAAGGTGCCCTGGAAATGGCTGAAGGCATCCTTAGATGGAAGAAGCCACTAAACCTCCATTGTGAGGTAGGGGTGGCTTCTCCACCACAGACTGCTGAAGAAAGGTTCCCAATAGCTATGCTCCCACTGAATCAAAACTGCTGGTTCTGGGGCAGCCATTGTGTCTACTTCTAACCACAGAACTAAAATCATTGGTTCAGCCTTGAACATTGAGTGGGAGAGTCAAATTAGGTAATGGTTCCTCCATGACATCTGTACCTCTGCCTAGGACACATGGTTCCTAGGGTCAGAATTTTTGCTATAGTAAGAGATAGGATCAATTTCATAAAAAATTCAGTGCTGAGATTCATACACATCACAATTCACTTTTCAGTGCAAGCAGATATGAGATGCTGAAGGAATCTTTGAAAGGGAGGAGCCATAATGACTTCTTTGACATCATGACCTCTTCATTCAAATTTTTCCATTGGTGGAAATTGGACCAATGGCTATGCTCCTTCATAATGACGTCATTTGTCACCGGGGTGAGTATACCCAGTTACAGTTCAAAATGCCATTTCATGAGGTTTATCAAGGTGAGCCTGGAAAGTGGAATTTCCTAAATTACATTTTGATGCCAATCCTTCACACTCAACTAAGGACAGGAAAATAGAGAACTTCAGAACTCATGTCTGACATTACTCTTCACAGGTCTGCACAAGGGTCTCTCTGATTGGCTGACAGGACCCCTCACCAGTAGACACTGTGAAGCTTTCATTGTGAGATATGGGAAGTCTCCCCAGTGACATTTCCCATTGAAGGAAAATGACCAATGGCTGTGCTTCTACTAAATTAGGTCTGCTGTTTTCCTAGCCAGTGTTATAATCCTCTCAACACGAAACACACAAACATAAGGGTAATTCCGTGAATAATGTTGGAAATGAAGTTAATGTTACTTTTAGGGACATCTGTACCTCCCACATTCCACACTTCATAAGGAATAGAATTTGAAGATCATAAGTGTTATTACTTCCATAACTAATTAAAATTTAATAGATAATATAAATATTGCTATTTACACTTCAGAATGACAATTTTTTAGAGGCCGAGGCAGTTAGTGGAAGAGAAGGACAATGACATCTCCCATTTCTGAGAGCCATCATGGCCTCTCTTTTCATGCTTTCTAATTGGTAGAAGGCAAACCAATGGTTGCCCTGCTTCATGATGACATCATCAGTTGCCACCCTCACTGTACTGGTTTAATGGTACTGAATTCCACCCATGGGTTCTGAATTAAGACTAAAGAGATATTTCTGAAGGTGGTGGAAATGTGGACAGCAATGGTTTGGGGTTGTCAACCTTTAGATTATTCTTCACATATCTGTAAAAGGTACTTTGTGCTTGAAGGCATTCTTAGCAAGAATGAGTCATGAAGCTTCGTTGTGAGGCAGAGATGCCTTCCCCACTAAGGATTTCCATTTGAGAATTATGGTCAATAACTACCCCATTTAGTCAAAGCAGATTCAAGACCCTGGCAGTGTATTCACTTATCACCACAGAACTTAGCATCATACATTCAACCATGAATAGAAAGTGGGATTGTGGAAGTAGGCAATGCTCTCTCCATGGCATCTGCAACTCAACAAAGGACGCAGCCTCCCTACAGGACAAAATCTTGAGTGTGTATGTGTTATCAATTCTATAACAAAGCCAATATTAAGAGATTACCTAGGGCCAGACAGAACTCTTAGTGGTTAAGGTGCTTGCCTGTGGAGCTTAAGGACCCAGGTTCAATTCTCCAGTACCCACCATAAGCCAGATGGAAAAGGTGGCACATGCATCTGGGGTTGTTTTGCAGTGGCCAAAGGCCCTGCTGTGCCCATTCTTTCCCTCCCTCCCTCCCTCCCTCTCTCTCTCACTCTCTCTCCTCTATATGTCTCTTTCTCTCTCTCACTCTTTCTCAAATAAATAAATAAATAACTTTTCAAAAAGAGAGATTAGCCAGGCGTGGTGGCGCATGCCTTTAATCCCAGCACTCGGGAGGCAGAGGTAGGAGGATTGCCGAGAGTTCAAGGCCACCCTGAGACTACATAGTTAATTCCGCCTGGACCAGAGTGAGACCCTACCTTGCAAAACCAAAAAAAAAAAAAAAAAGAGAAAGAGAGATTAGTTAGATACTGCAATTTACTTTTCAGCTCAAGGATATCTGAGATGCTGAGGAAACCTATTAAAGGGGGGAGCTATGATACCTTCTTGGACATCATGGCTTTCTCATTGGTAGAAATTCAGCCAATGTCTACCTTCCTTCACAATAATACCATCTGTCACTGCTTTAAATTGATTTAACATCACAGGACTCCACGTCATAAAGTGTGGCATTAAGAGCCACAGGTGAACAAAAAGAGTAGAATTTCCCAAATTACAACTTCACACCAGTATCCCACACTCTACTCAGGATACAAAATAGCAATTCAGAAATCATATCATCTGACACTACTCTACACATATTTATGTAAGTTTCCCTTTTATTGGCTGTAAATTACCCCTAGCAGGAAGAGGCTATGATACCTCCATTATGAGATGTAGGTGGCCTTTCAAATAACTTTCTCCCTGTGAGCAAAGTCGCTAATTGTTGTGCTCCTAATCAAGGCTAGTGTGTTTCATAACCAGTGTCCTGCTACCTTCTCATCACAAGAAACCTAATCATAAGGTTGATATTATAAATATTGATGAGAATAGGTCAAGAAGTTAATGGACCCTTTAGGACATTAGCATCCCTGAAGGTTCAGAAGTTGGCGATTACATGTTTTATTACTTCCATAACCAAGAGCAGTTTACTAGATGACTGACATATTTTTATTCATGTTTCACATTTGATTTCTCAGAGTGTCTGAGGGGATTCATGGAAAGGAGGAACTATGATGCCTCCTTTCTGAGGAATCACAGCTTCTCCATTCTTCCTTTCTTATTATTGAAATGTGGGTCAATGGCAGTTCTCTTCATAATGACATCATCTGTCATCATACTAAATATATATATCAAAGAGTCCACCATAAAGACCGATAGGTGTGGTCATAGAACATAGCAGTTCCCACATTAAACATAACTACCCATACCCTTCACTCTGCCCATGGAACTAGAATTGAGGATTTCAGCCTAATCTCTAATATTAAACTCCACATGTCTTTTACACAGTGTACTCTCTGAGTGGGTGATGAGATTTCTAGCATAAAGCCATGATGCCTCCATTGTGAGGCACTGATTTCCTCTGCAGTGTTACCCATTTTAGTGAACTGGCTCTTATTTCTGGTCTTGAACTAAGTCTACTATTTTACTAGCCACTGTGTTTACTTCTTTTTTATTGGGAATTTTAACATATGAACATATTGTAATTTGACTTTATTCCAGATGCAGAACACTCTTTTGTCCTGTCTCTTCCACCCCCGAGGACCCTCATTTTTCTTTCAGTCCTTCCTCTGTTTTGTTATCACATTCCTTTTGTCCTCCCTCTTCTATGATATTGTTGATTGGCTCAGAACAGTGCAGGTCTTGTGGTGGTAACAGGTTAGGTAACTATTGCAGTGTCATGAATGTACCAATTGGCTCATGTCATGAGGGCAGTACCCCAAAATACTCCTTCCCACCCAATGGCTCTTACAATCTTTCAACCACCTCTTCCATAATGTCCCCTAGGCCTTGGAGGACATAACAGAAATCTTGTATACTGTTGAGTTCCCCACTGCCTACATTTTCTCCTTTGATATTTTTAAAATATATTTTATTTATTTATTTGAGAGAAAGGGGCAAAGAGAAAGAGAGAGAGACAGAGAGAGAATGGGCATGCCAGGGCCTCCAGCCACTGCAAACAAAGCCCAGACACATGTGCCACCCTGTGCATCTGGCTTACATGGCTCCTGAAGAATCAAACTGGGATCTTTTGGCTTTGCAGGCAAATGCCTCAACCACTAAGCCGTCTCTCCAGCCCCTTGATATGTTTTTGAGTGTCCTTAGGGTTGACCACTTGCCGGTTCTTTTCCTTCACCACCGGCAGGTAGAGCGGAAGAGAGAGAGAGTCGGGCCAGCCGCTTCTCTCGAGGCTGAGCGGGAAGGCGGGTGTCGGTGACTCAAAAAACCTCCCCAAGCCACCGGGGAAAAGAAAACCACGTTGAGCCGGGAGAACATCTGGGGCGGAAATCTCTCCCTTTATTGTCATGGGAGGTATTTATATATTTTGAGAGAGGGTGGGAAAAAGGATGAGATAATTAAACATAACTAATAATTTAAAAAGATGAGATATTATTTCACCACGTCAGCAGTAGCTGGGCGGAGGCAGTTTCAGCTCAGGTGCTGAGTCACTCCAAGGACAGGTCGCGAAACTCTACTCAGGCTCCGGAAGTTCGACTAGGCCTCACAAGAAGCCAAGTACAGGTAAACTCTGGCTGGGCTAACCACTAGGCCTCACACCGGGCAGGGCCCAACAACCACTGTTGTCCACAGTTCCGACTATGCTTGGATGAACGCCCAACCACAGTTTTATGGGAGGAAAGAATTTATTTTATCTTACAGATCCAGGGAAAGTTCCAAAAATGGTGAAAGAAGCTGACTCCCCTTCATAAATCCAAGCAGAGAGAGAAACCACTTGCAGCCAGCAAACATCAAAAAGCAGCAAGCACAAAAACAGCAGCAAGCAGGACCCTGCCAGAGCTCAAACCTCTCTGCACACCTTTGGTATGGAATTCAGATCCACCCCCAGTGACACCTTAGGGCTGGACTACAGGATCCACCCCCACTGACACCTCTTCCTGCCAGCCAGCTGTAGATCCAAGTTACAAGTTTAATTTTAACACCTGAGTCAATGGGGAACATACATTCCATCTAGCACAACCACCATCTCCATAGAGAAGCTTCTCTGACTACCAGTTAGAGCAGCATTTGTATTCAATCTGCCTCTTCCTCTGCAGTGTTCTCTGGACACCAGCAGGTATGGTGGAGATGGCTGCTCAAGTGTTAAGTACTGGGTTTTTTCTTGTTCTCATCATCTTGATGGGGATCCCCACAATTTGATTTTGTCTATAAAAATAAGTTTCTCTAACCAAAAATGAGAACAGCATTCATCAAAGGGCATAAACATACATTGAGAAGGCTTTATAATGGGCATAATGTCTCCATTAAGCCAAACAACAATGGTAGCTCCTCTCTAGGGTCTAAAACCTTCCCAGCCATAGAGTTTTTACTCCATTCTCAGTACCAGGAACAAGTTACCTCCTGTTGAGCAGACTGCATATCCAATTAGAAAGCAGTTGATTATGCCCATAACTTATGTTATTGCACAAGTGGGTATGTCTAGCTGGTTGATTTTGTAGCTTGCAGGATCCACTGCTCATTCACACTGTTTTGGTGACTTTTGTCACCCAGTAGATTACATAGTACCTTCCAGCACTGTGGCAGCTAACCAGCAGGAAGATGGCTTCCATCTTAATTCCAGTTTGATTTCTCAATGTCCTACAACCACAGCATGCACCGAGTTCTGCAATAAGGTCTTGCCATATAATTCTGATGGGTACCCAAGTGTTTTAGTGATGGCATGCAGTAGTTGGGGGAAGGGCTCATGGGCCTTCATGACCAACAGCTCACATGAGCGAAGGGTGACTCATCTCGTGCACAGGGATTTACATGAAACAACCTATGGCTTTAAGGTCCAGCCAACAGGGTACTTCTGCCCAAATTCTCTGCTCTTTAAAAATATGTCTTTTAATCAGCTAATGAAGAAGTAGGTTTCTATAGTACTTATTCATACCATCTTTAGTTTTGTACATCCTTCCCACTCCTCTTCTCCTTCACTTTACCCTGTCCCCCCTTAGATTGTTCCACCCACTGTATACTGAAAACAGGACATAAATAATAGACTTGAATCACAAATAGTGATCAGGATAATTCTGGTGAATAATGCTTCCTACATGAACTTAAACCTTCGCATAGTACATCCGCTCTAACAGACTCAGTTGATACTGTTATAACTGTCTTATTTCCATATCTAATCCTACTTTTAGGTATCGACATATTATTATTCACATTTCAGGAAAAGGACATTTCAAAGACTAAGAGGACTCATCAAAAGATAGGGTAATTAAAAGGGCCTTTGGAAGGCATCATGTACACTTTGTGAAAGCTTTCTTATTGGTGCAACATGAGCCAATAGATGTGCTCCTTTATCATGACATCATCTGTCTCTACAGAGAATATAGACCTATAACAGCCCAGCCCTCCGTATCATAAGATCAGCCACTAAAACTAATAGGGTTTCTAATATTTTTAGGACAACCCTATTAGCCTTAATGTCAGAGTAGTATTGGCCCTTTATGCCATATGCACCTCCACATAGGACATTTGGTCATGAACAAAGATTCAGAATATAGAAAATGTCATTAATTCTATAAATAATGAGTATATTCAAATAGTACCTATATGTTCCAATATACTTTACAACACAGGTTGTTTTTGAGGGCAAGAGGGATCCAAGGAAGGCAGAAACCACAATGCTGCCTTTTGAAACACCATGAATATTTTTACCACCAGGGTTTCCTAGTGGTGGAATATGGGCCAATGGTTGCCCTCCTATATGATGATATCACTAGGTGCTGCCCTCACTGTACTTGTTTAATAGCATTTAACAGCCACAGTGTTCACTTACAAGCTCACAACCCCAAATCATACCTTCAACCATGCTCTCTCCATGACATCAACACAGTCACAAAAGCCACACCCTGCCAAAAGACAGAATGTTGAGTGGGACATATGTCATCAATTTCATAATGAATCCAATATTAAGAGATTACCTCTATACTACAATTCATTTTTAGCACAAGCATGCCAAATATGCTGAGGCAACCTGTCAAAGACAGGGGCCCTGATACTTCTGTTGGCATCATGGACACTTTATCCAAATTTTCCTATTGGTAGAAATTCGGCCAATGGCTGTCCTGCTTTCTGGTGACATCATCTGTCTCTAAGGTCAATAGGACAGATTTACCATTCAAAATTCCATAGCATAACTGTCATTAAGACTCAAAGCCTAGATAAACTATTCCAAATTACCATTATACACCCATACTTGACATTCTACTCAGAATAGGAGAATAGAGTATTTCAGATCATATGCCTGACATTAATTTTAATTCATGTGTGTAAGATGCTCTTTGACTGGACAGCACATATCCCAAGAAGATAGAAGCCATTGTGAGGAATGGGACCGCTGTTTCCTCAAGGCTGCTGTATACAAAGCCAGTGTGCTACTACCTTCTCACCACAAAATAACCAATCATAGGGTTAGTACCACAAACATGGTTTAGGAT
This sequence comes from Orientallactaga sibirica, assembly GCA_036365145.1. Lineage (NCBI taxonomy): Eukaryota > Metazoa > Chordata > Mammalia > Rodentia > Dipodidae > Orientallactaga > Orientallactaga sibirica. Next base: position 923,552 of record JAEOAD010001318.1, on the reverse strand, counting down.
TGCCCAACAGTTAATTTTCCCTTTAGGACATCTTCAGCTACAAACAAGATATACTCCCTAAGAAAAACAATTTGCAGATAACACTGTCATTACTTCCACATCTTACTGGGTTTTAAACAGATTACCTTCATATTGCTATTCACATTTCAATAAGAGTATTTCTTTTTTTAAATATTCTTTTATTTTACTTTATTTATTTGAGAGAGAGATACAGAAATAGGCAGGGAGAGAGAGAGAGAGAGAGAGAATGGGTGCTCCAGGGCCTCCAGCCACTGCAAACGAACTCCAGATGCATGCACCCCCTTTTGCGTCTGGCTTACGTGGGTCCTGGAGAATCGAGCCTCAAACCGGGGTCCTTAGACTTCATAGGCAAGCATTTAACCGCTAAGCCATCTCTCCAGCCCTATTTCTTTTTTTGGGGTGGTGGTTGAGGTAGGGTCTCACTGTAGCCCAGGCTGACCTGAAACTCACTATGTAGTATCAGGGTGGCATTGGACTTACGGTGATCCTCCTACCTCTGTCTCTCAAGTGCTGAGATTAAAGACGTGAGCCACCACGTCCAGCTCAAGTATTTCTGGGAGGCCTAGGGTATCCACGGAAGGGAAATACAATGATGTTTCCTTCTGGCAATCATGGCCTCTCACTCCAAGCATTCCCACTGGTGCAAGGTGGACCAATGGCTGCCCTCCTTCAAATGGCATGATCAGTCACCATAGCCAATAAGCCAGATTAACAACACAAGGCTCATTGTGATAGAGTCTGATGTGGTGGTTGGAATGTGAATGCATGTCCTCCCCCCATAGCCCCAGGTATTTTGACTAAGATTAAGGTTTCTGCTTAAGTTTCCAGCAGCTTGCTGGAGGAGGTGGCACTGGGGGTTTAGATCCTCGGGTCCAGCCCTGAGGATGTATTTGTTGGTATATCTTAATTCTAGCCAAAAGGTGTGTGAAGAGTGCATTTTGAGTTCTGGTGGCTTCTGTTTGCTTTTCATGCTGGCTGATTGGTGATTTCTCTCTGCTTAGATCTATGAAAGGGAGCCCGCTGACATTATGACTCAAAGGCATAGGGCTGAGGAGCTGGCTCAGTGGGTAAATTGTTTGGCATGCAAGCATGAGGACGTAAGTTTGGATTCCAAATACCCATGTAAAATTCCAGGCATGGCAGTAATCTCAGTACCGGGGAGGCAGAGATAGAGAATCCCTGAGGGTCACTGGCTAGCTATTCTAGCTCTGGTAAAGGCTTGCATTATTTGGGGGCTGTGGTAGCTTCAATTGATGTCCCCCAATATATTTAGTTTTATTAAAGCTTTTTAGATTTCCAGCCACTGGGCTGGAAAAAGTGTCACTTGGTGGATCTTAGGGTCCAGCCCTAAGTTGTACTGGTAGATTTGTAATTCCAGTCTAAAGATTGCAAAGTGCCTGGTGTTCCTGACATGTACTTGTTTGTGGTGTGGTTTTGGGGTTTTTTGGCTTGGGGCTTCACTGTCTCTGCTTGCTCCTGTGACAGAGGGCCAACTTCTTCTGTCATTATAGAACTTCCCCCTGGATCTGTAAGCTTCAATAAATCCCTTCCTCCATCCCTTCCTCCATAACTGTGCCTGCACTGGAAGTTCATCTCCGCAACGTGAAGCTGTCTACTACAGAGGCCTTCCTGTCATTCTTGACAAACAAACAGCTCAACAGAGAGAGGGGTGGATCTTATCAGGCACTGGGATTTGCCTGAAACAACCTATGGCTTCAGGGTAAGGTTTTCTCATCCCTAGCAGGGTAATTCTGCCCAATCCCTCTCTTTAAAAAAATAAATTAGCCAGGCATGGTGGCGCATGCCTTTAATCCCAGCCCTTGGGAGGCAGAGAGGTAGGAGGATTGCCGTGAGTTCAAGGCCACCCTGAGACTACATAGTGAATTCCAGGTCAGCCTGGGCTAGAGTGAGACCCTACCTCAAAAAAAAACAAACAAATAAATAAATAAATAAATAAATAAATAAATAAACTAGCTGTTGAAGAAACAGCTTTCTATAGTAATTATTCATACCATCTTTAGTTTGGTGGGTGCCTTTTCCCCTCCTCTCCTCCTTCTCTTTACACTGTCCCTCCTCTAAAACCTTTCTGCCCACTGTATTCTGACAACAGAACCTAAATCACATGTTTGAATCACACATAGTGATCATGATAATCCAGATAAGTACTGCTTCCTTCGTGACCTTTCATTTTCACAAAAGATATCCTCCCTAGCAGAACCAATGGGGACTTTAAAAAAATTAATTTTATTTTTAGTTATTTATTAGAGTGAGAGAGAATTGGCATGCCAGGGCCTCTAGCTGCTGCAAACAAACTCCAGATGCATGTACCACCATGTGCATCTGGCTTATGTGGGGAATCAAACCTGGGTCCTTAGGCTTTGCAGGGAAGCACTTTAACCGCTAAGCCATCTCTCTCCAGCCCCCAGTTGAGATTTTTGTAGCAGTCATCACTTCTATATCTAATCCAGTTTTTAAGTTTTTTTTATACACATAACTATGCACACGTCAGGATTTTTCAAGTGCTAAGGGGACCCATTAAAAGTTGGAGCAGTTGCCGGGCATGTGGCGCACACCTTTAATCCCAGCACTTGGAAGGCAGAGGTAGGAGGATCACCGTGAGTTTGAGGCCACCCTGAAACTACATAGTGAATTCCAGGTCAGCCTGAGCCAGAGTGAGACCCTACCTGGAAAAAAAAAACACCAAAAAAAAAGTTGGAGCAGTGAAATGGCCTTTGAAAGACATCATGTACACTTTGTGAAACATTTTCTTATTGGTGCAATGTGAGCCAATAGCTGTGCTCCTTTATAGTGACGTCATCTGTCTCTACAGTGAATATGCACCTATAACAGCTCAGCTCTCCACATAATACAGTCAGCCACTAAGGCTGATAAGGTTTCTCATATTTTTTTAGGACAACCCTATTAGCCTTAATGTCAGAGTAATGTTGGCCCTTTATGCCATCTGTACCTCCACATAGGACACTTGGTCATGAACAAATATTCAAAATATAGAAAATGTCATTAATTCTATAAATAATAAGTATATTCTAATATTACCTATATGTTACAATACTGTACAGTACAGGTTGATTTTGAGGGCAAAAAGGATCCAAGGAAGGCAGAAACCCTAATGTTGCTTTTTTTCTTTTTTAAAAAAATTGTATTAATTTTTTATTGACAACTTCCATAATTGTAGACAATAACCCATGGTAATTCCCTCCCCCCCCACTTTCCCCTTTGAAACTCCACTCTCCATTATACCCCTACCCCTCTCAATCAGACTCTCTTTTATTTTGATGTCATGATCTTTTTCTCCTATTATGATGGTCTTGTGTAGGTAGTATCAGGCACTGGGAGGTCATGGATATCCAGGCCAATTTCTGCCTGGAGGAGCATGTTGTAAGGAATCCTACTTTTCCTTTGGCTCTTACATTTTTTCTGCCACCTCTTCCTCAGTGGACCTTGAGCCTTGGAAGTTGTGATACAGATGTTTCAGTGCTGAGCACTCCTCTGTCTCTTCTCAGCACCATGGTGCCTTCTGAGTCATTCCAAAGTCACTGCTATCTGAAAAGAGAAGCTTCTCTAACCAAAAGTGAGAGTAGCATTAATATATGGGTATGAACATTAAGAGAAGTGCTTACCAGGCAGTTTGTTGACCATAGTATATACATTTAGCCAGATACCAGCAGATGTTACACCCCTAGGGCTCATGACTGCCCCTGTTGTAGGTTTTCAGTATCTGGGATGTATTCCTTCCCATGGAGTGGTCCTCCAGTCCAATTAGAGAGCGGTTGGTTCCCCCCTAACAGACATGCCAGTATTGTACCTGTTGGCTCATTTGGCCTGGTTGGCCAAATTTAAGACTTCCAGTGTCCACCGTTGAGTATTTCCACCAGTGATTTCTCTTTCTCCCATGGAACTGCATGCAGCATAGCTTTTTCTAGCTTTCTGTCAGCTGGTCTATATGGAGGAGGTTTTCAGCTCAGCTCCAGTAGGATTTCTCAGTGACCTTGCAGCCCAAGTGTGTGGAGTCTTTAGCAATAGGGTCTTACCATCTATTCCTGGTGGGAAACCAAGAGCTTCGGCAATGGCCTGTAATGTTTTGGGGGCATCAGTGACCTCCCTGGCCAACAACTCACTGGAAGGTATCCCATCCCTGGCACTGAAAATTTTCAAGTAACAATCTATGGCTTCTGAGTGTGCCATTGTCCAAAAAAGTAGATTTACATATGAATTATTTATATCCTCTTAGATTTTGATTAGCCCTCCTGCCACCTTTCCTTTACGCAATCTCTTCCCCTGACCTCACTTAGGCCTTTTCACCCCCATTATTCTGTTCTTCTACTGACACATATACAATACTGGGCTGGAGTGATGGCTTAGCAGTTAAGCACTTGCTTGTGAAGCCTAAGGACTCCAGTTTGAGGTTCAATTTCCCAGTACTCATGTAAGCCAGATTCACAAGGTGGAGAATGCATCTGGAGTTTGTTTGCAGTGGCTAGAGGCCCTTGTGCACCCATTCTCTCCCTCCCTCCCTCTCTCTCTCTCTCCCTCTTTCTCTCTGTGTCTTTCTGTCTCTCTCAAATAAATTAAAAAAATAAAAACAAAACAAAAATATATACAATACCATCCTATTAAGTCCCCCCTCCATTTCTATTCCTTGTATATCCTCTTTCTAGCTTACTGGCCTCTGCTACTGAGTTTTATTCCTACTCATATAGAAGTCCAATCATTTTATTTATTTATCTGTTTGTTTGTTTGAGAGGGTAGGCAGATACAATGCACACCCTGCCAAAGGACAGAATCTTGAGTGGTGCAGATGTCATCAATTCCATAATGAATGCAATATTAAGAGATTTCCTCATTACAGTTCATTTTTTTAGACCGAGAATATCAGAGATGCTGGGGTATCCTATGGAAAGAAGGAGCCCTATGCTTTCATTGATCTCATAAGGCATGTCAGACCTTTGTCATGATTATATATCACCTGTCACTGTAGTCAATTGGCCATTTTAACACCATAAAACTCCATATTGTAGGGTATTTCATTAAGACTCACCTGTGATCCTAGAAGGTGGATTTTTTCAAGTTACAACTGTATACCCATACCTTACATTCTACCCAGGAAAAGGAATATCAATCATCATGTCTCACATTACTCCTCACACAAAATCTTTTAATGCTACACAAGTGTTCTGCCACTGAGTTGTACCTTGCCCTCACTGGACCCCCAATAGTTAAAAGCCATGTTGCCTCTTGTGATATGCTGGTAATCTGTTCACTGAGGTTCCCATTGAAGAACAAATATTTGTCCTTCCACTTAAGCAAGGCCACTATATGACCAGATTATATGTTCATTTCTCATCCCAGCGTGTCCCTTCATGTTTCTAGCTTGAATATGATCTTAGTTTGAAGTGTTCTTTGTATGATATTTACACCTTCAGGTTACCCCCCCCAAAGTTCAGAATTTAGAGCCTTGCAGATTTTATCTTTTCTATAAGTAATGTCATTGTAATTGAGTGCCTACACACTACTCTTCACATTTCAGTATGGGTATTTTTTCAGAGCCTACCAGACCCATAGTGGGAGAAGCTATGATGCTTTCTTTACTATACACCATTTACTCTCTATTCCTGATTTCTCATTGGCAGAAGTTGGCCCAATTGTTGCTCTACTTCACAGTGATATTATCTGTCACCACAAATAATGTTCTAGCTTAACACCACAGAACTCCAGACCATAGGTATAACAATTAAAATAAATAGGTGTTCCCCTTGTCATACCTCCACATTCATACTCACACTCTGTCTCAGAGAATAAGATCATTATACAGTTTCAGATGTTGTTCATGTTGTATTTTTAAACTTTTAACAAATATTTATTTATTTGAAAGAGAGGAGAGAGAGAGAATGGGTGCATAAGAGCCTCCTCCTGCTGTAAATGAACTCTAGACACATGTACCACTTTGTGCATCTGGCTTTACGTGGATACTGGGGAATCAAACCTCTGCTGTCAGGCTTTGCAAGCGCCTTCAACCACTGAGCCATCTCTCCAACCTACATCTGTGTTCTTACTGTCCATATTGTTGCACAAGTTGTTTTGTGAGTGACTTAAAAGATCCTTTTCAAGCCAGGTGTGATAGCACATGCCTTTAATCCCAGCACTCAGGAGGCAGAGGTAGGAGGATCACCATGAGTTCAAGGCCACCCTGAGAATACAGAGTGAATTCCAGGTCAGCATGTGCTAGAGTGAAACCCTACTTTGAAAACAAAAAACAACAAAAACAAAAAGATCTTTTTCGTAAACAAGCCATGATGTTGCTGGGAACTTATCAATATCTGCATTCTTACTTATGTTTTCTGAATTACCAGCCACTGTGGGATGGCTCTCATGTCAGCACTTCCTGTCATATACTTGAGTAGCCTTGGATGGTTTAGGCCTCCCCAGGCCATTTTCCCTTCAGTGTAGTGTTTCATACCAAGAGGAAGAAATTCAGTGGGTTGCAAAAGCCATTTTTGAGTAAACTACTCACATATCTGACCAAAGCTCTGGCTAATGGACCCATAGGTTGAAAGACCCATAATGTTTATATGGCGATTAGAGGCCTGTGACTCTACAAATTCTCATTGGTGGAAACTGAGCCAATAGATGGCCTCTTATCTAAGAATAGTCTTCTCTCTCTCTGCCAACTACGGGTGGGGTTTATGTCAGATGTAAAGGTGAAAAGGTCTCTCTCCCATTACCACTCTCTTGAGTATAGAAAAAGCATATAAGAGTTTTTTAAAGAGATTATTTAAAAGCTTGATACATTAAGTGCAAAATGTCACTGAGAGTTTGTAGAATAGGATAGACATTGTGAAAAATGGGAAAGATGTTAAAAATTCTCTAATTATATGTAAATGTATATATTAGCTACATAATTTACATATTTTATAAACACATCATATTGATTAATAATTGCATTGCCAGTCAGAATATTTATGGGTCTTTTCCCTGACCCCATTTGAATCTTTTGAAACTGATTTCAATTTGTTTTAAGGACATATATGAATTGGGCCATGGTTGCTATGGAGATCTTAAAGCTCATCCAAACTTCTCGATGGTTATGTCTGAAATTATGTCTTTGGGGAGATTCAAATTATGGGTATGAGGACTGTGGGTGTCTGCCTCTCAAGGTGCCACTTGTTATCAGCTACCATCATCTACTAAACTAGAAAGACTCATAGATTCCCAAACTTAATAGATGATTACATTTCATAGTAGATCTTTTATGCTGTCAACCATTCTGAATAGCATACCAAATTAATTTGGGGGCATAAATGGATGTGCTTTTTAGGAGAATTTGGCTCGATTTTCAGCTGTGAATTATGCATTAGTAGGAATTATTTGGACAGCATTCATCATCATTTCCGAAGTTAATGAAATTCCATTACACTTTGGTACATTTTCATTTCACTTGGTGGTAAATTAATTCTCCCTTGATCTTTCTCTCTGTCTTTGCCTCTCATTCCCTCTTTTGCATCATTTCCAGTACTTACAGAATGGAAACAGAGAGTCTCCATAGGCAGGACAAGTTAACTAAGGGCCAGGACAGACCAATGTTACTGATTCCATTTTCAATGATGTGCTCTGTACCTCAATGCTAAGATGAGCAGGGAAGGCCTTTTCTTCTCAGCTGCCATTATGGCTTAGACCAGATTTCAGAGCAGGGCAAGATTGGAGCTGGGGGCATTAATCTGGGCTACAACATAGAAGTCTGGCTCCTCTTAAGCCTGCTAGTTTTTAACCACAGACAGCAGCAGCAGCCCATGCCTCCTTGGGAAACTGAGAATGCAACAGCACTGTAAGTCCACATCTTTTCTTCCTTCACTCCCCAGGAGCAAGCACAGAGTTCTTTTTGGTGAGGGATATTTCTGTGTATTATCAGCCAGGCCCTTTCTGGCCTCATTCTGCATCTAGACCTCCTCCTGGTTGGATCCTGTTCCCACAAGTCCCCTGCCCAATAAGTAAACAAATGCCTTTTGTCTAGTTCCCTAGGAACAGACTGAAGTGCATCCTGGAAGCTGTTTTTATCTTGCTCTCATAGGTGTCTCTGTATGTATCTAGACTCTTCTTCCAGCTAATAGGTTAGTGGTTGAATGGGAGTTCTGCCTCGGAACACAGAAAACAGCAGTGTTTGTGCACCCTGGAGTACTACGGGAACATTGCCAAGTTCTGTACCAAACTCATCTGCAGTTTTCACAGCATCAATGGAGATAATATCTCACACAGAGACATAGCATGAGGAAGAAATGAGATAAGGCATGGGAAAATATCAAGCACTAGGTCTGAAAGTTAGTAAATGACAGTTATTATGATTATTACTAGCTCTTCTAATGATGCTTCCTGGCTGCTTCTCATTCACTGTGCCTTTTCTCTCCTGTTTGCTGTTGTGCCCACTTCCTGCTCCCCTTCCACGAGGCTTTGAGGGGCAATGATAGCCACTAAAGGATGACACATCCAGCCCCAAGCATTTTCTTTCTGTGCTCTTTAACTACCCAGCACTGTGTCCCATCAGGAGAGAAAGAGATGGACAGACAGAGAGTTCTATTACAGCTAAACTTCATAGATCCAATTCCAACAGGACCCTGTATGTGCTAGGAGATGCTAGAGTCAAGAAATACTGTAACTGGAGAGAGATACAGATATTAAAGTTACCCCCCAAATAAGGCAGGACTGGAGGGGAAGAAGAAGGTAATTTTCAGCCCAGTGATTCCATTATACAAGTAATAAGTGATATAGTATAAACCTTCTGCCTTCAGGCAGATTTGTGTTTTATTCATGAAAGAGAATGGAGCTTTTGAATCATTTACAGAAGAACAAGGTTTCCAAATTCTTAACCATGAAAACCATACAAAAGCAAGTTGGTTTCCATGGACAGAAAAGTTCCCAATCAATTCTGTCAGAACAATTAGAAATGACTGAAGTCAGATGGATTACCTTCTATTTGATGGTATTTGGCCAAATTAACTAGATCAAAATCAACCAGATGGCAGTGCCATTGATCATACAGGCATTGGTCATTTTCCAGTCTAAAAAATGGCTTCCCAATGAGCAATCCAGGCACACAGTAACAACACAGACACCTGGTTCTATATATTAGTCATCACTTTAGATTACCTTTCAGCTTGAATTAGGTGCCCTGTGTAATGCGTGTATGTTTGTTCAGACCATTCAATGCTCTCTTTTTCAATTAACTCCAGATACATCTCCTCCAGAAGGAAAAGGTACAAATAATACATTTATTTGCTTATATTAACCAAATTGGCAGATACTCAGGCAAACACAACCATAGCAACATCTGTGTAGTAAGCTGCCAGGAGCTCCCAAACCAGGAGAGTGATTGGAGTCAAGGAGAGATAAGAGGAGACCTTGACAATAATTTATAGTTGTTGGGGAAATGACAGAGTTTGGGAGTTGCCCTACTCTTGCTTAAAACAGAGGCCATTAGTGAAGGGGAAGTAATCAATATTGATTATGAAAAGTACAGTAAATCCTGTGACCACATGCATACCCTTATCAGTTGTTCTCCAAGAGTCACTGATCCCAGGAACCTGTACATAAACCTGCTAGCTAAAAGACAGCCTGAGGCAGACATTGAATATTTTTCCACAAGTAGGAAATTTTAATAATAATAATAATTCCAGATAAACTATTCTCTTCACATCAGGCTTCAGGTTAATATTATAAAGTTAAATCTTCCCTTCAGAGACAAAGGTTATGACACAGATCATCTCACTTTCTTTGAAGATTTCTCATCTCATTGACAACATATGAGAAGTCCAGTTACTCTGCATCCTTATGAGCATTTGCTATGGTGTTAGTCTTTGTTTTTGTTCTAGCCATGCTAATAGATATGCAATGAGGTCTCACTGTGGCTTCAATCTGCATATCCCTGATGAGTATTGTGTTGAAAATGTTTTAATCTTCCTATTTACTAGCACTGAGCCTGGTACATATAAGTGCTCCTCAGACACATGACTCAACAGATACTACCTGAAGACATTAAGTAACAACAAGATTTAAAGTAGCAGTCATATGCTCAGAACAAAAGGCACAGGGGAGCTATGGACAAAAGGAAATATCATTGGGAACTTCTCACATACTATATCACAGAAATGATCATACACACTTCTGGTAGTAAAACTTGTCCTAGTTCTTTCTTTCTTTCTTTCTTTCTTTCTTTCTTTCTTTCTTTCTTTCTTTCTTTCTTTCTTTCTTTCTTTCTTTCTTTCTTTCTTTCTTTCTTTCTTTCTTTCTTTCTTTTTTTTGAAATAGGTTTCACTGTAGCCCAGGCTGACCTAATACTCATTCTGTAGCTCCAGGCTGGCCTCAAACTCACAGCAATCCTCCTATTTCCACCCCTAAGTGCTGGAATTATAGTTATGAGGCACCATGCCTGGCTTGAGTTGTCCTAATTCTAAATAAAAATCAATATTAGCTTCTATAAATCATATATATAATTATATAATATATACATATAAATTATATATATATATATATATGTAATTCTAAATGGGACATCTGTATCACCCATAATATATATAACACACACAGTGCATAGGCTTTTAATTTAAATGTTGTTTTAGAGTGAATTGTCCACTATGGGTAGACAACTGGTTTGCAAAGGGGTTGAGACTAGTCATTGAGAAACTACCCATATGTGCTACATTATCACAGTTAGGATTCAAAAAATGGAGATGAGAACTTACACTTTGTTTACAATCTTCCATTAACACTCTGGAATGAAGTCTCTGTAGTTTTTCATATCTTTTGCTGGTTTTAATTAATTTTTGACAATTTCACACACATGGATATCATGTATTACCATCATTACCTTCTTGTTCCATTCCCACTAAACCCTTCCTCTTCCCAACTAGGCCTCTTCCTACTCTGATGTCATTTTCTTGATGTCCCATTAAGTTTAATTAGAGTTGCTTACATGAGTGTGGATAAGGAGTTATTTACTGGAGCATGGGCCATTTAACTAATGACTACAACGCTGAAAGAAATGTCCCTACCCTAGCAACAATTAACTGTCAGGTAGGGGCTTCATGAGTGCTCCCTGTACCACCCATGACCAATTATTGATAGACCCAATTTTGAACAGTCTTGTACAGGTAATCACAATTGCTGTGAGTTCATGAGTGCAACAGCCAGGTCATGTCCAGAAGACAAATTTCCGCATCATTCCTCCCCTTCCTATGGCTCTTATATTTTTTTCTACTCCCCCTCATATGCTGGTCCCAGAGCCTCGGAGAGGGTGATGTAGATGTCCCATTTAGAACTGAGCATAAGCCAGGCGTGGTGGCACACACCTTTAATCCCAGCACTCTGGAGGCAGAGGATCGCCGAGAGTTCGAGGCCACCCTGAGACTACATAGTTAATTCCAGGTCAGCCTGGACCAGAGTGAGACCCTACCTCGAAAAAAAAAAAAAAAAAAAAAAAAAAAAAAAAACTTCATTCCTTTTTAAATAATATATTTACTGATGGGTGTGTGTGTGTGTGTGTGTGTGTGTGTGTGTGTGTGTGTGCGCGCGTGTGCACATACACATGCATATGCATGAGGGTCTCTTTCCATTGCAATCAAATGCCATGCACCACTTTTGGCATCTGGCTTTACATGGGTGCTGGGGAGTTGAACCTGGCCTGACAGGCTTTGGAAGCAAGTGCCTTTAAGTACTGATCTATCTCCCTACCCCCAATGTAATTCTTGAAGCCAATGTTTTTGAATTTCCTAAAATGTCTTTCTTTTTATTAGTGGTACTGGGGACTGGACATAGGCCCTTGCACAGGTCAGGTAAGAACTCTACCACTGTGCTGCATCCCCAATCCCATGAAGGTCATTGTCATTTACCAAACATTTCATGTTAAGCATCAGGCTACATGACATGGGTGAAACTAAAGATGAATGGGGCTAACTGTCAACCCCTGGAGAAGAACTTGTTTTCTTGCATCTTGGGCTTATTTTAGAAAACAACCAAATTTTCGCCTTATCATCCTATTTTAGTACACATGAGATTAGCTCACTCTGTTTTTGTTTAATAGGCTTTTTTCTTGATGACCCCTGAACACAGTTTCCTTTAATTCCAAACTCACTTCCTCTTTTTTTAACAGCATTCTCAACTTGTGCCCAACTATTCCTGCTCACATGTTCTAGATATTCTTTCTGATTATTCTCTTCCCTTATGAAAACTACAGAGAGGCTAAGGAGATGGCTCAGCAGTTAAAGGTGCTTGCTTGCAATGCCTGCCAGCCTGGGTTCAATTCTCCAGTACTCACATAAGTCATGCATCTGGAGTTCATTTGCAGTGATAAGAGGTCCTGGCATGCCTACTCCCCTCTGTCTCTCTCTCTCTCTTCTCATTAATACTACTAATACACACACACATACGTATTTTTTAAATGCTACAGAGAAGCAATATAAAATGATCAATGTATGTTAACCTGTATTCTTTGCCCAAGGGGAAAAAAAAGGAGTCCAAAGACCAAAAAAAAGATAGATGATAGATAGATGATAGATAGATGATAGATAGATAGATAGATAGATAGATAGATAGATAGATAGATAGAGCTGGAGAGATAGCTTAGCAGTTAAAGCACTTGCCTGTAAAGCCAAAGAACCCAGGTTCAACTCCTCAGGACCCATGTAAGCCAGAAGCATGAGGGGGCACATGCATCTGGAGTTTGTTTGCAGTGGCTGGAGGTCCTGGAGCACACATTCTCTCTCTCTCTCTCTCTCTCTCTCTCTCTCTCTCTCTCTCTCTCCCTCCCTCCTATTTCTCTCTCTTTCTCTGTCATAAATAAATAAATAAATTTTAGATAGATAGATAGATGATGCTTAGCAATCCTTGTCATCTAATCACTAGTTCACTGGGAGGAAGAAGGGATCATATTCAACAACAAACAACAGAAAGAAGCCCATTTCTTTCTGTGAATAATTCTATATATGCTTGTTTATTGCTGAAAAGATTTGGCCTATGAGGGAGAAAGATTAGATTTTCTTCACTAGAGTTAACTATTCAATTATCCATATTTATAGACAGAAGCAATTGCTCTGATAATCTGAAAGAACGGATCATCAAAATATCTTCTCATCAATTAGTCACCTATCTTCCCACAGTTGGTCTCCCTCTCCACCCCACAGCCAGCAAGGTTTTTATGCATTAGGGAAAAATGTTTTCCCTGGGTAATCTCTCCCCCTACAGGCCAATTGAGCAGCTCCCTGAGGAGAGGATGGAATGCTAAACCACCTGTGCATGAATTTACAAAAGGGGTCTAGTATGGAGGGGATCTCATCCTGGACACAGAAAGGTGAATGTGCATTAGGATCCATATTGTACACTCACCCCTGCTTCCAGATATTGGCCAATTGGCAGCTGAGATCATTAGGGAGAGTTATGTGATTTTTGTATAAACTGTTCTCTAAGCCAGAGGTTACTCAACTGTAACATGGGCATAATAATTATATTCTCTTTGGAGTATTGTCAAATATATGAGAAAATTAATACAAAGCACTGGACACAATGTTTGTCCTTGGTGATACAGCCCTCATTACTACTAGTAGTATTGTGATTAAGATCGTTAACTGTACTGAGAGTCTTTATGAAAACAGGTAGATTTTCTCAACTAGGAGATGTGAGTTTGTTATATTTAATATAGTGGAAAGAAAAACAGCAGAGTTTGTAAAATTACATTCTAAGCTGATCCTGGTGGCTCAGACCCAGCTACTCTGGAGGTTGAGGCAGGATAATCACCAGTTCAGGGCCTGCTCAGACTACAAAGGTAGTTCAAGGATAGCCAGATAACTTAGTGAGATTCCATATCAAAATAAAAGGTAGGAGGGGAGGACTAGGGATGTAGCTGAGCAGTAGAATGCTTGACTACCATGGGTGAGGCACTGGGTTCAATCCCTTAGCACTGAAAAAAATCTTGCAAATATAGACTATGTTGTACTTGTGGTTTTCACTTTCACATCTTATATTCTTTCCTAACACATGAAGAAGCAGTGTATGGCACAATGCAGGTCGGGCCCTAGCCAGACCACATGCTAAAAGAAACTAGGCCACACCCCTCGGATTTTCTCACCAGGATGGTGGGTAGTCAATTTCGGGTAAGACTCCATGAGATGGGGCAACCTAAGACAGGCACTGTCGCATGTGATGATCCCTTGGGGCCTGGGGTCAACAATGGTTTGGCAAAGAACCATGCCTCCCAGGGTTGCCAATAATAAAAACAAAAAGGAGTATATGTATGGCACAATGCAGGTCTGGCCCTAGCCAGACTACATGTCAGAAGAAACCAGGAAGTGGCTTCTGTGAACATGGTGTCCTGAGCAGACCTGGCGTGACAACAGCTACAGTCCCATGCTCACAAGAAACCTGCTGTGAGATGATCTGCCCGGAGACAGGCTGTCATTGGTCACAAGAAGGGGACCACCCCATATAATGATTGACCAGTCAAATCCCTTAAAACCCCCTACATTTCCTTGAGTAAATGAGTTTGCAGCAGCTCACCCTCTGCTGCTTCCACCCAACTCCCGGAGGCTGTGTCGTGACTCTGTGCCTCTCACCCCCAACTCAGCAGATACCCTGCCGTCCCTCCTGGGCTGGCCCCAGGGGTGACCCCAACAAAGCAGTAATATTCTGTGTGTCATGCTGAGAGCCCACGATGAAACTTTATCTAATGAAGTTAGAGATTCACTATATGGTAGGGGTCTTACTGAAGTTCAGGCCCCTAGAAGTCCCAGTGAGGGATCTTTTCCTTCAGCCCAGCAGAAAGCACCTTCTAGTGCCTGCAACTCCCCTAAGTTTCAGTTTCTCCAGGTTTGGGAACACTTCTAGAACACTTCCCAAACAATTTTTTGTCTTTATTTTTATTTATTTGAGAGAGAGGAGAGAGAGGAGAGAGAGAGAGAATGGGTGTACCAGGGCCTTCAGCCACTGCAAATGAACTCCAGATGCATGCACCACCTTGTTCATCTGGCTTATGTGGGTCCTGAGGAACTGAACCTGGGTCTTTTGGCTATGCAGGCAAGCGTCTTAACCACTAAGCCATCTATCCAGCCCCCAAAACAACTTTAAATATGTTCACAGAGTTGATATGTCTCCTAACCATGTTGCAGACCCAGGAGTTCTATTCAGTTGTAACTGTTACTTGACAAATAGCTAATCTCATTCAGCCTAGGTAGATTTTATCAGACCATCTTGGCCTACATTAACTCTCTGTGTGATCTTGGTCATATTATCTTTCTTCTGCAGTATACCATGAGGCCCTAGAAATTCTTTGAGGATAGACCTTTTGTTTTGGATGTTTTAGGGATCTGGAATTCTAGCTGGGAAAGGAAGGGAACATGGTACAAGCAGATGTTTGGAAGAGGTCAAAGATCACATCTACTTAACTCTACCAAAAGTAGGTCTTCTCTCAACCACATTTTTTTTCTCAAAGGGAATACTTTCTTGAAGATAAAAAAGTAAAGAATGGGCTGGAGAGATTGCTTAGCGGTTAAGGCATTTGCCTGCAAAGCCAAAGGACCTAGGTTCAATTCCCCAAGACCCACGTTAGCCAGATACACAAGGTGGCACATGCATCTGGAGTTTGTTTACAGTGGCTGGAGGCCCTGGCACGTCCATTCTCTCTGTCTCCCCTCTCTCTCTGCCAAATAAATAAATAATAAAATATTTTAAAAGAATATGCTTGTGCTGCTGGAGGCTGAGTCCTCGGAACCTAAGGCGTCTAATGATTATTACATCATGGTGTTGCTGCTAATGCGTATTCCATACATCTGATGAAAGACTTGGGAATGGGTGAATAACATGCCCGGGCAGATAAACTCAGCCCAGTGGATAAACATTGGCTTTGGGCACAGATGCCTAGGAATATGGGTCTCAGAACAAACATAAAGCCTTAACTTAAGTTTTCATTGCTTTGGAATTGTCACTGCCTTAATGTTTAAAGAGCTATTTAAGGCCTCCTAAAGGAGGGGTGCATGTTTGTCTGTGGCTTTGTGTAAATATGCGTGCAGTGATCTGTGGCTTTAAATGTTTCCGCGGCAATGCTATAGTTATTTACAGGGGGAAACATGGAGCATGTAATTGTTCCTCATGTACAAGAACTGTTCCCACAGTACCTTAGTCACCTGAAATGTCCTAAGATTATTTGTGAAAACTGAAATTCAGTAATTAAAAAGAAGCTAAAATTCAAAAAAAAAGAATATGCTGCTAATATATGAATGGAATTCATGAAGTATCTGCTCAAGTGGATGACTGTTGTTTGTTTTTCAGGGAGCCTCCACAAGACTTGACTTTGCATGAAAGTCATGCTCCTTTTTCTCACTAGGTGGCAGCAACACTCAGCTTTGCCAAAACAGCATGTGAACTTCTAGTTGTTTCTATGTTCCTTATTATCAATATTTGATTTAAGAACATCTCCATACTTCAAATATCTATTTTTATTTTTCTGAATAACTAAGTATGTTTAACTGTACTGACAAGTAATAACAAATAATTATGCAGATTTCAAAAAAAGGGCATAAAATATAAAGCCAGGAAAGGAAAAGAGGAGTAACTGAGCGTGACCTTTTAAATTACAGAACTAGAGTGGTTTGCCCAAGGTCAAGAGTGTTTAGTTGCTCAAATCTACCCTTAATCCTGATCCTGATCTCTTTCCCTTTTCTCCTCCTCCTCCTCCTCCTCCTCCTCCTCCTCCTCCTCCTCCTTCTTCTTCTTCTTCTTCTTTTGTTTTTGTTTTTTGAGGTAGGGTCTCACTCTGGTCCAGGGTTACCTGGAATTAACTATGTAGTCTCAGGGTGGCCTTGAACTCACGACAATCCTCCTACCTCTGCCTCCTGAGGGCTGGGATTAAAGGCGTGTGCCACCACGCCCGGCTTCCCTTTTCTTCTTTTGTAGGTGGATACACCCAATAGTTTCATTTAGTAACTGTGTATCCTGTTGAAGATTAGTTAATCCCTCTGGTCCTTGAATTCATCATCTGTGATGTAGAGATAGCAATTATTATTATTATCATTATTATTACTAACCCTACCTCATAGGGTCTCATCAGAATTAAATGAGACTGTACATGTAAAGAATAGAGAGGTATATTACACTCAGTAAGGCATATCACACACAAGCCACACAAGCAAGCATGTCACATGCAGAGACTGGCAGGATACAAAGTAGATATCTTACACACAGAGATGTCTGATGGTATTGTGTACCCTGATTTCCTGCAACGAAGTCGGCTACAACACACTACATACACTTTTTATTCTTTTCCCCATACTAAACATTGTATGCATTTGAAACAAGAACTATTAGCTAAGCTAGATGGAAGAAATATGACATGGGAGACTGACTGAGTGTTCTATGAGAGGCTACCTAGGCCTCTTCCAATGTGAATGGACTCTGATTCTAGTAATGCAAATACAATGTGTGTAATTCAGGGTCTCTCCCTTAGGAGAGGAAGTGAGGGAGGCTCCTTCAGTATCACCAATCACCCACAAAGACCTGAGGTAGGAGCTTGGGTTTTCCTTGGCAGTCTCTGAGAAATATATCTGCATCATCCAACCCATTTAAAGACATGAAAAGAAACAAAAATATCAGCACAGGTGAGTCTCATACAAATAGGCATCACATTGGCAAATAGCCTAGTGTAGCTATCACCAGGGACCCACTCCTCAGAAATTATCCTTACAGCAGAAACTACTGAGTCTCTCCAGCCACATGACTCTTGAGACAGATTATGTGGCTGATAGCAGCCTATGAACCATCATACTAAATGAAATCCCGGTGATGACAATGTCTTACATTTACAAAATGCCTACACAGTCATGTGAAGGGCTTGTTTACACTTGATAGGACACTTTGGGATTTTTACCTCATTCGATCCTTGGAAAAATTAGTATGGGGTCAGTACGACAAGTCACTATCTCATGATGAGGACAGGATTGGGGCAAAACAAGATCAAGAACATAGAAGAGCTAGTGTGGTGGCACATACCTGTGATCCAACCCCTCAGGAGCCTGGGACATCAATATCATGTCAGTCCAGATGGATCAACATAGTAATTCCTTGTTTGAAAAACAAAACAATACCAAAAGAGAACAAAAGACCTCAACTCAGATGAATTTAAGTTCATATCACAGGCTTGGCATTTCCTGAATGCGTGACCCTAGGCAAGTTAAATAACCTCTCTTAGTCCCTGTTTCCTCTGCCATAACATGATGGTAAAAGACCTCACTCTCAGCATTGCTATGAAGAATAAATAAGAGAGCCCATAAAGTAAAAGGCACAACACTCCAAAAATGTCACGAAATAATAATTTGTTACTAACGTCAGAACAGGCCAGTGGGCTAAATGTTCAAATTCAAGAACACAGAAGTATAGATCCAGTCAGAATTTTCCTTTAAAAAAAAATTGAGGCTGGAGGGATGGCTTAGCAGTCAAGGCGCTTGACTGAGAAGCCAAAGGATCCAGGTTTGAGTCTTCAGATCCCACATAAGCTAGATGCCTATGAGGGTGCATGCATCTGTAGTTCATCTTCAGTGGCTAGAGGCCCTGGTGTGCCCATTCTCTCTCTCTCTCTCCTTCTCTTTCTCTCTAATAAATAATAAAATATTTTAGGCTGGGAATGGTGGCACACACCATTAATCTCAGCACTTGGGAGGCAGAGGTAGGAGGATGTCCATGAGTTCAAGGCCACCCTGAAACCACAGAGTGAATTCCAGATTAGCCTGGACTAGAGTGAAACTCTGCCTTGAAAAACAAAAATAAAATAAAATAAATAAAAAATAGAAATAAAATATTTTTAAAAATTGAGGAAGGGGTACATGCATATAATGGCATATGCCTATAATCTCAGCATTAGGGGGTTGAAGCAGGGGGATCTGCCAGTTCCTTCCCCCGGCAGGTAGAGCTGAAGAGAGAGCTGGGCCCCCGGCTCCTCTTGAGGCTGAGCAGGATGACGGGTGTCGGTGGCCCAGACCCCTCCCCCCTAAAACACCAGAGAGAAAAACACACTGGGCCGGGAGTCTGTTGAGGCAGGAACTCGTTTTATTGTAATGAGAAGGTGTATATATAGTTTTGAGAAAGAGGGTGGGTCCCAGGATGGGAAAAAGGTGTAAGGGCCAATAGTATTTCACCACTTCAGCAGTAGCTGGGCGGAGGCAGTTTCGGCTTAAGCCTTGCTGAGTCACTCTTAAGCGGAAGTAGGCCAAAGACAGGTTGCCAAATTCTAGTCAGGCTTAGGAAGTTCCACTAGGCCTCACACCTAGGCCTCATAGGGTCCAACATCTCCCCCTTTTGTTTTTGTAAGAATGGCGGAAAGCATGGCCCCTGTCTTAGGTTGTCCCCCTCTGGGAATCTTACCTGTCACTGGGTACCATGCCTCTAGCCCGGTGAAAATCCACTCCATGACCTGTCTTAGGTTGTCTCAGCCTGTCTGAGATCTTACCCGTCATTGGTTCCATGGAGGGTGGGGGAGGGGCACTAGGTGGACAGCCAGTAGGAAGAAGAGTCCAGCTTTTGAGTTGGAACCTGTGGTATTTTGACCTGATGAAGTTTAATTGCAACCTGATGAAGTTCAATTGCCTCTAGCTGTTGATGAATGAATTGTGTAATCTTATTAATTACACAGGGCCCGATAGTGAGGATAAGAAGAAGGAGAAGGAGAGGTCCAAGGGGATGGAGAAGGTAGGGTAAAAAGCCATGTAAGCCTGTCCACAGTGGGTTGTCTTGGAAGTCCGTCTTTTCTTTTTCAAATCTTTCTGGAGCTTTTCTGGCTTCATTTGGGTCTAGCAGCATCCACACCTCCAATCGTTCCTGGGGAAGAAACAGAGGCACAGTTCTCAGGGGTGGAACACTCCCTGGAGAGTTGATTGTTATTGTCCCCTTGTTGGGGTAAATATTTTAAGTCTCTTGCTGGTACCCAAATGGGTCTTTTTTCCTCTTGAGGAAAAACACATTTAAATCCTCTCCCTGCTGTGAGTAGGGGGTCTGGACCTCTCCAGGCCCCAGTCAATGGGTCCCTCTATTTGACCCAGATGGAGCTGTAACAGCTGAGGTCCAATGTTTTTGAAAAGGGGACAAATGTCTATCTTTTTAAGAAAAATTTAAAATATTTAGGGTTAATAATGTCTTTTTTAGTTGGCCGTGTGGGGGTAGGGATTCCCCCTTTTGTTTTTGTAATTGAGACTTGAGAGTTTGATTATATCTTTTTATGATGGCTTGGCCCCATGGGTTAATAAGTGGAAGCATGTAGCTTCTGAGACTGTATTACACTGAGGCAGAGAAGCCAGTTTGTAAATTTTGATGGCATTTGAGATGTTGAAGCTTACAGATCTAGGGGAAGTTTCATAATGGCAAAAGAAGTTGGCCTGCCTTAGGGCCAAGCAAAAGAGAAAAAAAAATCAATCAGCCACACAGCACACAGAGCAAAACTATTGCAGCCAAGCCACAGCAAGCTTCAGGAACTCCTGTTAGGCACACTTTGCATATCTTTACAATGGAATCTCAAATCCACCATTAACACCTTAAGATTAGCCCCCAGTGACATTAAGTAGGAAGCGGGCTTAGTCCCATGCTCTACCAACTGAACTAGTCGGGCTTGAATTATTAAGGGAGATGGATGGAACATTTGGTGTAAACGTTTAGCTTGTTCTAAGGGTGGCAACGAGGATACAGCAATAAATTTGTCTACCTATGAATCCCCATTAGCAATAAAGTCAGGCAGACCAGTGTGTGAGCAAATGTGTTCAGTTAAGTCTGGAGGTGGATGGCCCATTGTATGTAAAAGGACCTGTTTTGGGGCTGCCTTATGGATAAAAGCCAGATTGCCTCCAGCCCTACATTAATGGGAAGGCAGCGAAGGGTGGGACAATGGTGTGTAGGACATAGCCATATAGACTTGAAAAGCAGGTTTTTTTCTCCAGTCAACTGTTTTTAAGAGTTTGTATTTTTAATAGTCTTTTCTCAGGCATCCTCTCCATTGTTTTAATGTAAAGCAGTCAGGCCACCTTCCTTCCATCTTCCTTAAGATTGTTAATGTGTTGACAATAGCAGGACAGTAACCTGAAATCAGTCTTAGTGTCTTTATAATTTTAATTTGTTTGAGGTTTTTTTAACTTAAAATATTAAAATCTTAGTCCGTTATCTTTAGTTAAGCACATCAGTCCACTACAAATTTAACCTTGATCAAACTTTTTGGGCCCGGATATCAAAATGTAGCCATCCCTTATGTCAGTAACCCAGTTCTAATAAAGTTTTTTTGTATTTTTTCCTTCCAAAACTAAAGAGGGGGAGGGGTGGTTGTGAGCGCTATTGCCACAGGCAGCAGTTACGGGCTGAAAAGACAGCAGGCCGGTGGCGGCTTGGGTGGCGGCCTTGGGAGGAACAAGATTTTAAAAGCCAGTTTTAGTTTTTTCTTATAGCTTTTGTTAAGGGAAAAAATGAACTCCTTTATGGAGAAGTCTTTAAGGCTGGTAATTATGGCAAGGAGGATGGAACTAATCCATGGGGCTAAAACAAAAGTTTTGTCCCAAAAGCCATGGAGGTTTTTTTGTTTTACTTTTAAGCCACGTTGTAGGAGGAGTATTTGTAAAATCAGGGCAACAGTAATACACACGAGTACAACACAAGCACAAAGGCCCAAAAAATAGCTAAACATGCTGTAGAATTAAGTTTAGATTTAGATCTGTGATGGCCAGACGAGCCTGTGTCCTTAGGGGATGGCTCGATGATACCAAACACAGTACAGATGGGAGCAGATCTCTCCAACAGGTTTGTTTTGTCTTTTGAGATGGAGCCCCTACTCAAATGAGGGGGCAAAACGCTTTGAGTCCCCTCTAGGTCTGCCCACATGGTGAGTCTCCTCCAGGTCTGCCCACGTGGTCTGTCCACCAGGAACATATGACCCGTTCAGAAATACAGGCGCCGCAGATGAGGTTTGCCGGCAACCCGGAAGTGAAAGGAAAGAGAAAGGAACGAAAAGATGTTGAAGCAAGCACAGGTTACAGAAGCAAAGGTTAGAACATTAGATATGAAGACTACCTCATAATTTATGAGGGTACACCCGTCCGCAGTCCGATTAGTCCGTCAGCATACTTCCATGTTTTTCCGTTGGCAGGAAAGAGAGATTCCTTACACGGGGCACCAGTCTGCCGGTTCCTTCCCCCGGCAGGTAGAGCTGAAGAGAGAGCCGGGCCCGCGGCTCCTCTTGAGGCTGAGCGGGATGACAGGTGTTGGCGGCCCAGACCCCTCCCCCCTAAAACACCGGAGAGAAAAACACACTGGGCCTGGAGTCTGTCGAGGCAGGACCTCGTTTTATGGTAATGTTCTGAAGCCAAAGGCAGAATGCAATCAGCCAGTTTTGAGAAAGAGGGTGGGTCCCAGGATGGGAAAAAGGTGTAAGGGCCAATAGTATTTCACCACGTCAGCAGTAGCTGGGTGGAGGCAGTTTCAGCTTAGGTCTAGCTGAGTCACTCTTAAGCGGAAGTAGGCCAAAGACAGGTCGCCCAACTCTAGTCAGGCTTAGGAAGTTCCACTAGGCCTCACACCTGGGCCTCATAGGGTCCAACAGGGATCACTTTGAATTTGATCCAGCCTGGGCTACATAGCAAGCATCCTGTCTCAAAAAAAGAAAGCCATGAAAGGCAAACAGGGCATATCAACTGATATTTGAATCCAGGATCTTCAGTTTATCCAGGAAGTGTAGGTGAGTACATAAATGGTTCTTCAACATTTAATTTGGTGAAGCCCTTCAGATCGTCACACTTTCTCTGTATATGGCTTTTGTTAGATTTTTGCCTGGGATAGGTGCAGAAACTCTATCCTGGTCTACAGCTGCATGGTCATTTCTATGCCAAGGTTCTGCCCAGAAAGAGGAAGTTACAAAAAGGCCAAAAAAACATTAACAGTTTGGAGAGGAGAGGGCTGAAGGGAGTGAGGGTGCTGGAATAAGTTTCAGCCAAGAACCTTTAAGTTCCTTTCTACACTCATGGAGAAGAGTAAACCATCACCCCTTAGAGAGCACCTTCATCACTGGTAACCTACAGATAAAATAAATATGGTATTTCCCTAGAAAACAATTTGGTTTGAAAGCTCTTTATACCTCTTTCCATATTACAGATACCATATTCAAACGAAACAAGCCTCAGTAGGTGATAGGAGGGTGGGAAATTATAATGTCAGTCCAAGCCCCATTATTTGGAACAGGGGCAAAACTGAAAAAAAAAAGATCACAAAGTTCAACACCATAATAGAGTGTCAACAATAGGCAGCCTATTTGACCACAGGAAATGCTCTTCAGACATTAGAAAGGTAAGTGTCTGTACCATGTTCAGTGAAAAAAGCAAAAGACAACATAATATGTAGTCAAATATTCCAACTATGTTTGCCTGAAATATATGAGGACATTAACATAAGGGAAAGAGAATATATGTAGTAAGAGGAACACTCATATTGATTTGGGTTTGGCTACTGGGCATGCCATTGTTTTACAGATGAAGAGACCAAGTCTGAAGGCCACATAGTCCTTGAGTAGTAGAACTGGGTCCTGGACACAGAAGTATTAAGTTCTAAAACCCACACTCTGTTCACCATACAGCGGTGGATAAATGACATATTTTGGGCCTTTACAAGTCAGCCAATCAGTTACTCTTCTAGCTAGTCTGTTACTAAAATTTGAATGCTTATATAATGACAGCATTTCTCCCTGAATCAATTTCCTCCAAATGTCATTTCCTCCTTCTATAAACAGACTAAACACATCCCTGACTCACATTTGAACAAAATCATTTCAAATTTCAGATTTTCTTTCCCCTGCAGTTAGCCCTGTAGCAAGTCTACAGGCCCAGGGCCAAATTCCAGCTCATAGTGGAGGATGTGTGAATACCTTAGGCTAAGAAAATAGCATGAAACCAACTGACAGGGATCCTCCAAGTGCTGCCTTACCCAGCTAGTTCTCAGCAGGCTATGGATTAAGATATAAATGAAACATATGGAGCTGGGAAAAAGCATATGCCAGGCATGCTGGGGGCCCATGTTCCTGTTAAGCATACACACTGGGTCATTTTGAATCATGAAAGCACCAAAAAGCAGGCTACCCAAATATTTCTACAGAACCAAACTTGAAGTCAGAGCTGTATGCCTCACACCTTCCTTCTTAAATGGACCTCATTAACAGTATGCCAGTGTACACACATCCAGAAGAAACCAGAACGGAGTCTGCCTACTCCCCCTCAGGCAAAAGAAAAGAGAAAATAACTGTTAGTTCCAAAAGACTGAGCAGTTCTTCCTTGATCTGTTTCCATCAAATTAATTATTCCCAAGCATAATCGTAAATGTCACCAACATCAATAAAAACTTACCAAACATAGCCAGGCTTGGTGGCGCATGCCTTTAATACCAACACTTGAGAGGTAAGGTAGGAGTGTCGCTGAGAGTTTGAGGCCACCTTGAAACTACATAGTGAATTCTAGGCCAGCGTGGGCTAGAGTGAGACCCTACCTCAAAAAAAAAAAACAAAAAAAAAACCCAAAACCACCACCACCACAACAACAACAACAACAAACTTACCATACACATAACACACAACACAATCCTACTACTGAGGATAACACATCCAGCCCAGTGTGGTAGTGCACACCTGCAGACCCAGCTGCTGGGAAGGCTGAGGCAGGAGGCTCACTTGACCCCAGGAGCTCAAGATCAACCTGGCCAACATTAGCAAGGCCTTATCTTAAAATAAAATATACTCATTCCAAAAGAAAACAAGCCCTTGCAAAACTCAGAAGAGGCATTTCTCCCATGAAACCTCTGGTACACTGGTATTTAACCACTCCTGGATTTGCAGATTTGGTGGTTCATTTAGCCCTTGGTTTAGGCTGCCAGGCACTGCTTTTAGGGGCCCTTTATTCCTCTGGTTTCTCAATAGGCTTACTGGGAAGCTCCTGAACTCAGGAGTCAGATTCTCCAGACTGCATCAGGTCACTGGGAGCTGGGGGAAAGGGAAGCAGGGGCACCTGGGCCAAGATGATTGCATGGGAGGAAGCAATGAGAAATGAGTCCAGAACAGCAGGGTGAGGATAATTCCTAGGAGGCTTTACAAAAAGGCTTGCTGAACACCCTGAAAGTAGGCCTTTCACACCCTTGTAGCATCTCCTTTCATTTCCCTCCCATCTCCTTTGCAGTTGTATCAGGTGGATATAGGTCAATTCCAGCTGGGTTGTATAATGGTTCCTTCCCAGCTCGAGAGCAGCAAAGCTCATGTTTCTTTCAAAAGATTGTTTGGGCAGCCTTTCACATGTGTGTAGAGGACAGGACATCACCAGAAAAGAGGTCAGGAGAACTGGGTTTTAGCTATAACTTCAGTCAAGTCCTGCCTCTGGGCCTCAGGGAGAAAACAAACAGACTAAACTAGGTGGCCTTGACTATACTTCCTAATGCTGACATTCTGTGATCTGTCTTCAACAGAAACAAACGGAAAGTAAAGAAAAAAAAGTCAGCCGGGAGTAGTGGCACACACCTTTAATCCCAGCACTCTGGAGGCAGAGGTAGGAGGATTGCCGTGAGTTCAAGGCCACCCTGAGACTACATAGTTAATTCCAGGTCAGCCTGGGCCAGAGTGAGACCCTACCTCAAAAAACAAACAAACAAACAAACAAACAAACAAACAAACAAACAAAAAACAACAAAAAAAGGAAAAGTAAAAGAAAAAGTCAGGGTGAGAGAGAAGGCTTAGCGGTTAAGGCACTTGCCTGCAAAGCCTAAGGACCCAGGTTTGAGTCTCTAGTACCCATGTAAGGCAGATGCACAAGATGGCACATGCATCTGGAGTTCGTTTGTGGTGGCTGGAGGCCCTGATGTGCCTAATCTCTCCCCTACCCTCTTTCCCTCTGCCTCTTTCTCTCTCTTTCAAACAAATAAGTAAAAATATAAATCAAAAAGAAAACAAAGCCTTTAATGAGAGCAGAGAAATATGCTCTATTTACCACCGGCTCCAACATTATCTTCACCTTTTTTTTCTTTACTCTTCCCCACTGTGCCTCTTTCTCTTTGGAAGAGTTGGCTTTTAGGCAAACAAAAACTGCTCTGTTTTTGTTGAGTCCTTCAACCCAGCTGCATACAGAGATGAAAAGAACCCATGGACAAAACCTGCTTCTGGTCTTAGCTGCAAAATGTGCATGCCTTTGATCATTAAGACTTTGAGATGCTAGTCTGGCACATTATTTTCAATGGCCCTGAAGAAGCAATGAGGTTTCCTTCCACCTTTATTTATTTATTTATTGGTTCTTCGATATTTATTTATTTATTTTGGGCAGTTTTGGAATCAGCACATTGGCAATCAAGTTTTGCAAATGGAACAGCTCTAGTACTAATTTCAGCTAGCATCTCAAAGTCTTAATGATCAAAGGCTTTTTTGAACAATGAGACTTTTTTTTTTTTTTTGTTTTTGCAAGGTAGGGTCTCGCTCTGGTCCAGACTGACCTGGAATTCACTATGTAGTCTCAGGGTGGCCTCGAACTCTCAGCGATCCTCCTACCTCTGCCTCCCAAGTGCTGGGATTAAAGGCGTGCACCACCACGCCCGACTAACAATGAGACTTTTTGAACAATGAGACTTGACAATTCATGAAGTACATATATAAATAGGCATGGTAGTCTGAATGTCTGTCCCCCATAAACTTAGGTGGTTTTTTGTTTGTTTGTTTGTTTGTTTTGTTTTTTTTTTTTTTTGGTTTTTCAAGGTAGGGTCTCACTCTAACTCAGGCTGACCTGGGGAATTCACTATGTAGTCTCAGGGTGGCCTTGAACTCACGGCAATCCTCCTATCTCTGCCTCCCTAGTGCTGGGATTAAAGGCGTGCGCCACCACACCAGCAACCTCGGGTGTTTTAACAAAGCTTGTAACTTGGATCTCTAGCCTCCTGGCTAGAGAAGTATCAGTGGGGGTGGATCCTGGAGCACAAGGCTAAGTTATATTTGGGGGCAAATCTGAATTCCAGCCCAAACTTATACAGAGAAGTCTGAGCTCTATCCAGGTCCCTGCTGTCTGTTGCGGGTTTTGTGCTTGTTGCTTTTGGTGTTTGCTAGCTGGTGATGGTTTCTCTCTGCGTGGATGTATGGAAGCAGCTTTTTCCACCACTGATGGAACCTTCCCCAGGATCTGTAATCTTGAAATAAATCCCTTCCTTTCTAAATTGTGCCTGGCTTGGATGTTCATCCCAGCAATGTGGAACTATCTACAACAAGAGGGGTGATATTCCTTCCATCCACAGCTTCCAAACATCTATAGTAATATGCAAAGTAACAAGCCTTTTCATCTTCTGTAAAGGTATATTTTTAAATATTTATTTATTTACTTACTTGAGAGAGAGAACGAGAAAGAAGCAGAGAGAGAGTGAGAGAGAAGAGAGAGAGATGGGTGCACCAGGGCCTCCAGCCACTGCAAATGAAGTCCAAGTGCATGCGCCCCCTTGTGCATCTGGCTTATGTGGGTCCTGGGGAATCAAACCGGGGTCCTTTGGCTTTGTAGGCAAATGCCTTAACTGCTAAGCCATCTCTCCAGCCCCAATAAAGGTAACTTTGATTGAAGCAGACCAAACAGGAGCCAAATACAGGTAATGAGCTGTGCTCTGCTCTCAACCTGGTCCAAATTCCCTAGGAAACCTTCCCTAGATTCATAGGTGAGGAATTTCTTTGGCCTTTCACTTCCTATGTATGATTGGGATGTTTCCTTTCCCATTGCTCATTTCCCTAGCTCATTGGAAAATGTAGTTGCATTTGTGCATCTACTGCCCTGTGTTGGGCAAAGAGAAGGAAACCTATGTGTGGTTTATGATGTATCAGACTGACACAAAGCTATTGGTATACAAAACACCATTAGGCATCTCTGCTGCCCCTTCCAATATTTGATATGTCTCCCACCTGTCTCATTTGTATTGTTTCCTTGCTTTGTAATGTTCATGGTAATAATGGCATGGAAATACACTGGATTTTGATGTCCCATAAAGAAATGTTTCTGCCTGCTTTTAGTAAAAACAAATTAAATATATAGGACTTATAAAACACTAGATCTGTATTAACATTTCTAGTATATCTTAATGCCAACGTGTAATAATAGTATTGAGTATGGCATTGTAATTGATATAACACTAGACTTTATTTTGTACCTTTCCTTAGAAGTGTATGTGACATAAATACTGACATTTGCAGCATCAGAAACTTTAAAAACAGGGCCCAGCAATTTGGGCCTACTCCTCCTCCCATTTTCTTCCATGTGTATTTTATTAAGTTTCAGGTCTATTAGAAATTCCAACATCGGAGGCGGGTGTGGTGGCTCACGTCTTTAATCCCAGCACTCGGGAGGCAGAGGTAGGAGGATCACTGTGAGTTCAAGGCCACCCTGAGACTACATAGTGAATATCCAGGTCAGCCTGAGCTAGAGTGAAACCCTACCTCAAGAAACCAAATGAAAAAAAAAAAGAAAGGAAGGAAGGAACAAAGGAAGAAAGAAAGAAATCCCAACATGGTGCTGGAGATATGGCTAAGTGGTTAAGGCACTTGCCTGCAGAGCCTAATGACCTGAGTTCAATACTCCAGTACCCATGTAAAGCCAGACACACAAAGTGATGCATGGATTTGGAGCTTGTTTGCAGGGGCGGGAGACCCTACCATGCTCATTTTCTTTGTCTCTCTCTTGTCTATCTCTTTGTGCTTGCAAATAAATAAATAACATTATTTTTTAAATCAGGAAAAAGAATTAGTTTCCCCTTATTTCCAATTAAGTTTAAAAACAAAAAAGAAATCCCTTATCCAGGCATGGTGGCGCATGCCTTTAATCCCAGCACTCAGGAGGCAAAGATAGGAGGATTGCAGTGAGTTCAAGGCCACCCTAAGACTACAGAGTGAATTCCAGGTCAGCCTGGGCCAGTCAGACCCTACCTCGAAAAACCAGAAAAAAAAAAAAAGAAAGAAATCCCATCATGTCTTCAAAGGGCATTTCTTTATAATTTATGCTTCTTTTGAATCCTATATACCTTTCCTTACATTTCATATCTGCATTTAGAATGATGAGGAAGGGCTGGAGAGATAGCTTAATGGTTAAACGCTTGCCTGTGAAGGCTAAGGACCCCAGTTTGAGGCTTGACTCTCCAGGACCCAAGTAAGCCAGATGTACAAGGGGGTGCATGCATCTGGAGTTCATTTATAGTGGCTGGAGGCCCTGGCAAGCCCATTCTCTCTCTCTCTCTCTCTTACCTGCCTATTTCTGTATATATCTCTCTCTCAAATAAATAAATACAAATTTAAAAATAAAATACAAGAAAAGAATAATGAGGAATAGCCCATGTTTGTTCCACTGTATTTGAAGCCAAGAAAAAGAGAAAATATCTTGCTCTTTAACAATTTTCAGTGTGAAGACTTTTATAGTACTTCTGTGGCCACCCAAAAGGGAGGATTTAAGTACTCTCGTTCATTCATTCAACTAATATTCCTTGAAAGATAAATGCGGTACTTTTTTTTTTTTTTTTTTTTTTTTGATTTTGCAAGGTAGGGTCTCACTCTGGTCCAGGCTGACCTGGAATTAACTATGTAGTCTCAGGGTGGCCTTGAACTCTCGGCAATCCTCCTACCTCTGCCTCCCGAGTGCTGGGATTAAAGGCGTGTGCCACCACGCCCGGCTAAATGCGGTACTTTTTCCTTTACATGTATATGTTGGGGTCCCCCCTAGGGCCACCCCAGGAGGGACGGTAGGGTCTCTGCTGAGTTGGGGGTGAGAGGCGCAGAGTCACGACACAGACTCCGGGAGTTGGGTGGAAGCAGCAGAGGGCAAGCTGCCGCAAACTCGTTTATTGAGGAAGTACATGGAGTTTTAAGGGGCTTGGCAGGCTAATCATTGTATGGGGTGGTCCTCTTTTTGTGACCAATGACAGCCTGTCTCCAGACAGATCATCTCGTAGCGGGTTTCTCGCGAGCATGGGACTGTAGCTATTGTCACGCTAGGCCTGCATAGAACGCCATATTCACAGAAGCCACTTCCTGGTTTCTCTGCCATGTGGTCTAGCTAGGGCCAGGCCTGCATTGTGCCATACATATCCTCCTTTTTTGTTTTTATTATTGGCAACCCTGGGAGGCATGGTTCTTTGCCAAGCCATTGTTGAACCCAGGCCCCAAGGGATCATCACATGCAACGGTGCCTGTCTTAGGTTGCCCCATCTCCTGGGGTCTTACCCATCACTGACTAACCCACCGATCTGGTGAGAAAACCCTAGGGGTGTTTTGTTATTGGCGACCCTGGGAAGCATGGTTCTTTGCCAAGCCATTGTTGACCCCAGGCCCCAAGGGATCATCACATGTGACGGTGCCTGTCTTAGGTTGCCCCATCTCCTGGGGTCTTACCTGTCATTGACTAACCTGCCAATATGGTGAGAAAACCCAAGGGGTGTGGCTGTCACTTAGGAGGCATTGGAGGGCCAAGTGGTGGTGGCTCTGTGGCATGTGAACGGTCCCAGCAAGTTTGAATCAACTATAAAACCTGAAAAAGACTGGTGTAGCACAGGTTGCTGGGTGACTATTGTGAACTCACCCTAGCGTCATAGTTAATAGCACTGAGTGTCCTTAATGGTAGCAGATCAATGTAATCAAAGGAGTTGCGAAGGAGTTTATGGCTGGTTGGAGGGTAGCATTACCATAAGAGGCATTAATAAGCAAAAAAGGCAAAGGTGTGGCTAAGGAGAAGTACTTGCTTGAAGGGGGAATACAGCGAAATAGAGTGGCTAAAATAAAGCCTAGGAAAAGCGTGGGACTCTAGGTCCATCGTATCAAACAAGTATGGCCTAAGAATTGTCCAAAATGGTTTCTGGGAAGTGGCAGTAGGAGAAAAGGAGTAAAAGGAGAAAAAGGGGGAATAAGTTTAAAGTCCAGTATCCAGCTTGAGGGGTTTGTCATCATCCTCTTCTTCAAGGTTGATCCCCTAGTCACTGGCTGGATGGATGTTGTGGCAGGAATCTATGAAGTTTCTGGAAAGACACAAGCATACCCTCGGCTCTGCATTAAAACTTTTGTTTTATAATTAGTTCCTTGAGGGTCCGGTTAGTTCTCTCCATGATGGCTTGTCCTTGTGGGTTGTAGGGGATCACAAGGGAATATTTTATTCTCCAAGATTCCATGAAGGATGTGAGTTGGGCAGATGTGTATGCAGGGCCATTATCAGTTTTAATTGACCAATGCACGCCCATGACCAACATAGCAGTTTTTATCGCCTTCATGACATGAGACGCCTTATCCCCTGAGAGAACAAGAGCAAAAGTAAGCTTAGAGTAAGTGTCCACAGTGATATGGACATATTTGAGGTTACCAAAGGAAGGTATGTGGGTAACATCCATCTGCCAGACAGAATTTGGGGTAAAACATCTAGGATTGATTGACTCTTTGAGGCTGTAGGGGGCCTAAGGGGATGGGGGGCGCATGCCTTACAGGTATGGGCTAAATGCTTGCATTGGCCAAGCGAGAGCTCAGGATATAGGGTTCTTAGGTTAGTGGGGGATAGATGGAACCTTTGGTGTAAACATCTAGCTTGTTCTAAGGGTGGCAAGGATGAGACGGCAATATATTTGTCTACCTGCAAATTCCCATCAGCAATAAAGTCAGGTAGACCAGTGGGTGAGTGAATGTGCTCAATACGTCTGAAGGTGGATGGCCCATTGTATCTAAAAGGACCTGTTCAAAGTAAGAGCCAATGCCAGATTCCTGGGCTGCCTTGCAGATAAGAGCCAGATCAGAGAGAGGGGTGGGGTACCAGGGCCTGGATGTAGCCTCTGGCCCTACTTTAACGGGAAGGTGGCGAATGGTGGGGCAATGGTGTGTGTTAGAGAACTGGCAGCTGCCTGGGTGTGTCCAGGATGGATCAGGCCGAGGTCCTTCCAAGGGTAAAGATGGGGAGGGGTGGTTGTGAGCGCGATTGTCACAGGCAGCAGTTACGGGCTGAAAAGGCAGCGGGCCAGTGGTGGATTGGGTGATGGTCTTGGGAGGGACAAAATTTTAAGATCCAGTTTCAGTTTTTCCTTACAGCTTTTGTTATAGGCAGAAATGACTTTCTCCATGGAGGAGCCTTTAAAGCTGACAATTATGGCAAGGAGGATTGGACTAATCCATGGGGCTAAAACAAGAGTTTTGTCCCAAAAGCCATGGAGGTCCTTTTGTTTCACTTTTAAGCCACATTGCAGGAGGAGGGCCTTAAGAGCCTGCAAATGCGGCATCCTCTGATGGGGAGGGATGTTGCCCATTACAGTTAGGTGGTTTTTTTGGGGGGCTGCCGGTTTCCCTCCCCTGGCAGGTAGAGCAGAAGAGAGAGCCAGGCCAGCGGCTCCTCTTGAGGCTGAGCGGGAAGACGGGTGTGGCGGCTCAGACCCTCCCCCCAAAACACCTGAGAGAAAAAACACACTGAGCCGGGAGTCATGTCGAGGCAGGAACTTGTCTTATTGTAATGAGAGGGTGTATATATTAGTTTTGAGAAAGAGGGTGGGTCTCAGGATGGGAAAAAGGTGTAAGGGCCAATATTATTTCACCACATCAGCAGTAGCTGGGCGGAGGCAGTTTCAGCTTAGGCCTTGCTGAATCCCTCTCAGGCGGAAGTAGGCCAAAGACAGGTCGCTAAACTCTAGTCAGGCTCAGAAAGTTCCACTAGGCCTCACACCTGGGCCTCTTAAGCAAAATAGGCCAAAGACAGGTCGCTAAACTCTAGTCAGGCTCAGAAAGTTCCACTAGGCCTCACACCTGGGCCTCTTAGGGCCCAACATCTCCCCCTTTTGTTTTTGTAAGAACGGTGGAAAGCATGGACCCTGTCTTAGGTTGTCCCCCTCTGGGGATCTTACCTGTCACTGAGTACCATGCCTCTAGCCAGTTGAAAATCCACTCCATGACCTGTCTTAGGTTGTCTCAGCCTGTCTGAGATCTTACCCGTCATTGGTTCCATGGAGGGTGGGGGAGGGGCACTAGGTGGACAGCCAGTCAGAGGAAGAGTCCAACTTCTCCTGTGGTATTTTGACCTGATGAAGTTTAATTGCCTCTAGCTGTTAGGTAAATGAATTGTGTAATCTTATTAATTACACAGGGCCTGACAGTGAGGATAAGAAGAAGGAGAAGGAGGGGTCCAAGGGGAGGGAGAAGGTAGGGTAAAAATCCATGTAAGCCTGTCCACAGCGGGTTGTCTTGGAAGTCCCGTCTTTTCTTTTTCAAATCTATCTGGAGCTTTTCTGGCTTCATTTGTGTCTAGCAGCATCCACACCTCCAATCGTTCCTGGGGAAGAAACAGAGGCACAGTTCTCAGGGGTGGAACACTCCCTGGAGAGTTGATTGTTATTGTCCCCTTGTTGGGGTAAATATTTTAAGTCTCTTGCTGGTACCCAAATGGGTTTTTTTCCTCTTGAGGAAAGACACATCTAAATCCTCTCCCTGCTGTGAAGAGGGGGTCTGGTCCTCTCCAGGCCCCAGTCAATGGGTCCCCTCCATTTGACCCAGATGGAGCTGTAACAGCTGAGGCCCAATGTTTTTGAAAAGGGGACAAGTGTCTATCTTCTTTAGAAAAATTTAAAATATTTAGGATTAATAATGCCTTTTTTAGTTGGTCGTGTGGGGGTAGGGATTCCCCCTTTTGTTTTTGTAATTGAGACTTGAGAATTTGATTATATTTTTTTACGATGGCCTGGCCCCACGGGTTTTAGAAAATTTGATTTGATCTGGCAATCTAAGGGTGGCAAAGATTGAAGCATATGGCTAATAGCATGTTTAGTCTTTTTCCCGGTGTGTGCCCATGCCCAGTAAGAATGGGAGAAAGTATTAACTGAGAGAAAAATATATTTAAGTTTTAGGCCAAGAAGCCAGTTTGTAAATTTTGATGGCCTTTGAGATGTTGAAGCTTACAGATTTAGGGGAAGTTTTACAATGGCAGAAGAAGTTGGCCTGTCTTCACAGGGCCAAGCAAAAGAGAAAAAATAAATCAATCAGCCACACAGCACACAGAAGCAAAAACTACATCCACAAACTCCAGCACACTTTAGGAACTCCTACTGGGCACACTTTGCATATCTTTACAATGGAATCTTAAACCCACCATTAACACCTTAAGACCAGCCCCCAGTGACATTAAGTAGGAAGCGGGCTTAGTCCCATGCTCTATCGACTGAGCTAGCTGGGTTTGAATTATTGAGGGGGATGGATGGAACATTTGGTGTAAACATTTAGCTTGTTCTAAGGGTGGCAAGGAGGAGACAGCAATAAATTTGTCTACCTGTGAATCCCCATTAGCAATAAAGTCAGGCAGACCAGTGTGTGAGCGAATGTGCTCAGTAAGTCTGGAGGTGGATGGCCCATTGTATGTAAAAGGACCTGTTTCTGGGCTGCCTTACGGATAAAAGCTAGATCAGAGAGGGGGGTGGGGTACCAGGGCCTGTGTTGGGCCCTGCCCGGTGTGAAGCTGAGTGGTTAGCCCAGCCAGTCTTGGCCTACTCCCAGTGAGGCCTAGTCGAGCTTCCAGAGCCTGAGTAGAGTTTGGTGACCTGTCCTTGAAGTGACTCAGCACCTAAGCTGAAACTGCCTCCACCCAGCTGCTGCTGACGTGATGAAATACTATTGGCCCTTATACCTTTCTCTCATCCCCTCTTCCCGCCCCCTTCCTCAAAATATATAAATACCTCCCCATGACAATAAACGGGGAGATTTTCCCGCCTTAGACGGTCTCCACGACTCAATGTGGTTTTTTTTCTCCCCGGTGTTTTAAGGGGGGAGGGGTTTGAGTCGCTGACACCCGCCTTCTCGGTCAGCCTCGAGAGGAGTGGCTGGCCCGGTTCTCTCTCTCTTCCACTCTACCTGCCGGTGGTGGAGGGAAAAAACCCCGGCAGGCCTGGATGTTGCCTCCAGCCCTATGTTAATGGGAAGGCAGCAAAGGGTGGGACAATGGTATATAGGACATAGCCATATTTTTAATCTAGGGACGAAATAAATCATAGCCCTGAAAAACAGGTTTTTTTTTTTTTTTTTTTTATTAACTGTTTCTAAGAGTTTGTATTTTAACAGTCTTTCCTCAGGCATCTTCTCCATTGCGTTAATGTAAAGCAGTCAGGCCACCTTCCTTTTACCTTTTTAAAGATTGTTAATATGGTTGACAATAGCAGCTCAGTAACCTGAAATCAGTTTCAGTGATTTAAATTTGTTTGAGGTTTTTTAACTTAAAATCTTAAAATCTCAGTCCGATATCTTTAGTCAAGCACATCAGTTCACTATAAATTTAATCTTGATTAAACTTTTTGGGCCTGGATAGCAAAATGTAGTCATCTCTTATGCCAGTAACCCAGTTCCAATAAAGTCCTCTGTTTTTTTTCTTCTAAGGCTAAAGAGGGGGAGGGGTGGTTGTGAGCACTATTGCCACAGGCGGTGGTTACGGGCTGAAAAGACAGCGGGCCATGGTGGTTTGGGGGTTTGGGTGGCGGCCTTGGGAGGAACAAGATTTTAAAAGCCAGTTTTAGTTTTTCCTTACAGCTTTTGTTAAGGGCAAAAATGAACTCCTCCATGGAGAAGACTTTAAGGCTGGCAATTAAGGCAAGGAGGATTGAACTAATCTATGGGGCTAAAACAAAAGTTTTGTCCCAAAAGCCATGGAGGTTTTTTTGTTTTACTTTTAAGCCACATTGTAGGAGGAGTATTTGTAAAATCAGGGCAACAGTAATATACATGAGTACAACATAAGCACAAGGGCCCAAAAAATAGTTAAACATGTTGTAGAATTAAGTTCCGATTTAGATCTGTGACAGCCAGACAAGCCTGTGTCCTTAGGGGATGGCTCAATG
Organism: Orientallactaga sibirica; assembly: GCA_036365145.1. Taxonomy (NCBI): domain Eukaryota; kingdom Metazoa; phylum Chordata; class Mammalia; order Rodentia; family Dipodidae; genus Orientallactaga; species Orientallactaga sibirica. The sequence goes on along the minus strand of JAEOAD010001318.1, from coordinate 887,654 downwards.
ATACCAAACACAGTACAGATGGGAGCAGATCTCCCCAACAGGTTTGTTCTGTCTTTTGAGATGGAGTCCCCACTCAAATGAGGGGGCAAAATGCTTTGAGTCCCCTCCAGGTCTGCCCATGTGGTGAGTCTCCTCCAGATCTGCCCACATGGTGTGTCCACCAGGAACATATGACCCGTTCAGAAATACAGGCTCCGCAGATGCGGTTTGCCGGCAACCCGGATATGAAAGGAAAGAGAAAGGAACGAAAAGATGTTGAAGCAAGCACAGGTTACAGAAGCAAAGGTTAGAATATTAGATATGAAGACTACCTCATAATTTATGAGGGTACACCCGTATGCAGTCCAAATAGCCCATCAGTGTACTTCCGTGTTTTTCTGTAGGCAGGTGTATTAGTCAGGGTTCTCTAGAGGAACAGAATGGATAGAATGAATTGTATTAAAAGGGAATTTATTGGATTAGCTTACATAGTCCAGCAATAGCAGGTTGCAAGTCTGAGAGTCAAGAAACCCGGTAGCTGCTCAGTCTACGAGGCTGGAGGCCTCAGCAGTACCAATCCGGCACTGAAGGCCTGGAGGCTTCCTGGAGAGATGCTGCTCTTCAAGTCCATCCTGGTCTTCAGTCCACACTGGAGAGCAGCAACACCAAGCAGCAATTACCAAGCAAGCACCCAGTTCCAACAAAGTCCTCTGCCATCTTTCCTTCCCCTTAGAAAGCTCATAAACCAAGCCTCGAAGTTCAATACTGTCTGCACTTAGCATTCTCAAACTCTCATCAAAATAGTCCATAAAACTTGGCTTACCACTCCAGATGGCATCTTCAATTGCAAGCACCAAGTCCATGCCCATTCCTCCAAAACAAAAGTTCCAAAAGACGAATATCCACACGGTCAGGTTCATCTCACCCCACACTCCTTGGTACCACTATACTGAAGCAGACAGCTTCAGGTTCACTGAGATGATCTTCCAGACCAGGCACAGTTATGGAGGAAGGGATATTATTTATTGAAGCTTACAGATCCAGGGGAAGTTCCATAAAGGCAGGAGAAGCAGCCTGCTTTCACAGGGCTAAGCAGAGAGAGACAAAGCCAACCAGCCACCACAGCACACAGAGCAAAACTACAGCCAAAAGGTCACACAGCACACTTCAGGAACTCCTACTAGGCACATTTGCATATCTTTACAATGGAATCTCAAACCCACATCATTAACACCTTAAGACCAGCCCCCAGTGACATTGCCTCTAGCAAGGTGATTGCAGATGCAAACTATAACTAGTAAAACATTGAATATATTGGGGGACATATATTCAAACTACCACAGCAGGAAAGAGAGATCCTCACATGGGGCACCAGTCTGCCGGTTTCCCTCCCCCGGCAGGTAGAGCAGAAGAGAGAGCCAGGCCAGCGGCTCCTTTTGAGGCTGAGCGGGAAGACGGGTGTCGGCGGCTCAGACCCCCCAAAAAAACACCTGAGAGAAAAAACACTCTGAGCTGGGAGTCATGTCGAGGCAGGAACTTGTCTTATTGTAACTAGAGGGTGTATATATTAGTTTTGAGAAAGAGGGTGGGTCTCAGGATGGGAAAAAGATGTAAGGGCCAATATTATTTCACCACATCAGCAGTAGCTGGGCAGAGGCAGCTTTGGCTTAGGCCTTGCTGAGTCACTCTCAAGTGGAAGTAGGCCAAAGACAGGTCGCTAAACTCTAGTCAGGCTCAGAAAGTTCCACTAGGCCTCACACCTGGGCCTCTTAAGCGAAAGTAGGCCTAAGACAGGTCGCTAAACTCTAGTCAGGCTCAGAAAGTTCCACTAGGCCTCACACCGGGGCCTCGTAGGGCCCAACAGGGGGCTAGGCTGGGACACTCCTGAATCAAAGAGACTGAGAAAATAATAACCCAGATCAAAAATGATAGCCCAAAGGATGATCATGCAAACTACAACTCCTAATGCCAGGGCCAGTTGAGACAAACGGATAGAATGTTTAGGAACAACGTGTCTTGTGCTTAGTGGGAGACTTCTGTGGGTCGTTACTCCACGGCCATATGCCCACACGGTGTCTCCGGGGAGGCTCAGCCAAAGGCCTCACCTTGGTTCCGAAGTTGGGTGGGTCAAACACTTATGTGATTTCGCCGGGATGAACCAAGATTGGAGGGGCCAACAAGGGCTTCGGGGACATGAGGTGGTGTGTGCCTTCCTACGGGGGGGAGACAAACAAAGGAAAAGGGGGGAGGAGGGGGCTACTCGCTCACCCTCAGGCAACCATCAGTACACAGAACAGCAAAGGGCCTACTCACCGGATGATCAAGAACGGGGCACGGGGCGTCTTGCCCAACGCCGAGGGGGCTACTAGCCGACAATCACAAACTGGGCATCCCGCCAATGCCGAGGAGGCAGAGGGTCCCTGTTCAGGTGCCAGATGTTGGGGTCCCCCCAGGGCCAGCCCAGGAGGTATGGCAGGGTCTCTGCTGAGTTGGGGGTGAGAGGCGTGGAGTCACGACACAGACTCTGGGAGTTGGGTGGAAGCAGCAGAGGGCAAGCTGCCGCAAACTTGTTTATTGAGGAAATACACGGAGTTTTAAGGGGCTTGGCGGGCTAATCATTGTATGGGGTGGTCCCCTTTTTGTAACCAATGACAGCCTGTCTCCAGACAGATCATCTTGTAGCAGGTTTCTCATGAGCATGGGACTGTAGCTATTGTCACGCCAGGCCTGCGCAGAATGCCATATTCACAGAAGCCACTTCCTGGTTTCTCTGCCATGCGGTCTGGCTAGGGCCAGGCCTGCATTGTGCCATATATATATATAGGTTTTCCAAGGTAGGGTCTCACTCTGGTCCAGGCTGACCTGGAATTCACTATGTAGTCTCAGGCTGGCCTCGAACTCACGGTGATCCTCCTACCTCTGCCTCCCGAGTTCTGGGATTCAAGGCGTGTACCACCATGCCTGGCTTACATGTATATTTTAACATGAACTCCAAAACTGGGACTGAGCTTTTCTAGAAGGAAGATGCTTAAGAAGTGTCATATGTGTCTCCATTGACAGATATGTATTAAACTCTCATTTTCAATGTGTTCTTACTCAATAGTTTGAGTCGATTCCATTAAAGGCTGAAGAGACAGTTATACTGATACCTGGATTGGAAGATGCAGTTGCAGTAAGACCTTGCCAGCTAGAAAGGGTAACTTTGAATAGTCTCATTACCCAGCATGCGGACTGTATCAAAAGAAAAGCAGAGGACCTGGGTTCATAAACAAGTGTGCACTAGGGCTTATCAAGTGGGAAATCTGGAGGCCTGGTGAAAGAATTATGAGCCTTAGCATCAGATACATACATTTGTATCCTAACCCTGCCGCTGCCTTGACAGTGCTAAGCCTGAGCAAATTTGTTTTCTCCCTGTTCCTGCTCCCACAAGTGTAAGATGGGGATGATAACAGAAATTAATTCATAAAATTACAGTGAGGATTCCATGAAGTAATTAATGTCAGACCTCTAGCCCTATGCCATCCATTGAGTAGTCACTCAACAAATGACAGCTCTATCTACTTGTAAGTATCCAAGACTTGCTTACTACTCTAAGTATATTGCCACTACTGACACACCCTTTCCTCTTTGATCTTTGAGTTTCCAATTTGGAAGGACATGGTGGTAGTAATGGTGGTGGTAATGTCCTCTTTTCCCTCTTTTCCTAACTTTGCTGTTCCCATCCTGGTAAGTTCAGGCAATGACAATCAGCCCCACACCCTGTGAACACCAGGTACTTCCTGAAATGAGAAAAGCCTGCTAAAATTGGAGAGTGAGGCCCCTCTAGGCATCTGTGCAAAAGGAAGGAGGGAGGCAGGCCAAAGGGTCAGCTGGAGAGGGTACTGCCGTTGCAGTGGAAATTCTGGAACTGAGCAGGCCTCCAGGAGGAAGCAAGAAATGATTAGGCCCCAAGGCAAGTCAGTACCATAAGAAGAGAGTATTGATTTGGAGAAACGAACATGGAAGTAGGTTTGGCAAAGATGAGTACAGAATGGAGCATCCCTCTTCCTGCATATCATAGCCAAGATACAACTAGTGCAGGGCAAGAGTCAGACGAAAGGAAAAAGAATGCAAACCTACAGAACCAGGACCCACCTGCGGGTGTGCTAGATGAAGCATACAGGTAGTTAAGATGGTCAAAATGAGACATCACATGGCTGGTAAGTCTACCAGTCACAGAACATTGCAGAGGTTGTGGCGCTTTTAATGAAAATTGTTAGAATTGATAAGTTCTCTGAACGTTTATTACATGTCATGTCAAGTTTTCAAAACTTTCTTTTAAACTTTTTTTTTGTTGTTGTTGTTTTGTTTTTTTTTTTTGTTTTGTTTTTTGAGGTAGGGTCTCACTCCAGCCCAGGCTGACCTGGAATTAACTATGTAGTCTCAGTGTGGCCTTGAACTCACGGCAATCCTCCTACCTCTGCCTCCCAAGTGCTGGGATTAAAGGCATGTGCCACCACGCCCGACTTCTTTTAAACTTTTTAATGACAACTCCCATAAGTATGGACAATAAACCATGATAATTCTCTCCCAACACCCTTATCTTCTGTCTCCCAAATCCACGTTCAGTTGTAGGTAGTGTCAGGCAATGTAAGGTTATGAGTAAATATCAAGGCCATTTTGCATCTGGAAGACAACATTATAAGCTGTCCTGTCCTTCATTTGACTCTTACATTCTGTCTGCCAGCTCTTCTGCAATGGACTCTGAGCCTTAGAGGGTGTGATAGAGATGTCTTACTTAGTACTGAATGCTCCACTATCCCTTCTTCTCAGCACTATGGTAAGTTTTGAGTCACCCCACCTAGGGCTTATGACCTTCCCAGCCATAGGCTTTTGACTAGGTTTTCAGTACCAGACATGCATTCTCTCCCATGAATCAGGTCTCCACTCCAATCAGAGAGCAGTTGGTTTCCTCCATAAAAAATATTCCACTGTTGAGGCCGGGCGTGGTGGCACATACCTTTAATCCCAGCACTCAGGAGGCAGAGGTAGGAGGATCACTGTGAGTTTGAGGCCACCCTGAGACTACATAGTTAATTCCAGGTCAGCCTGGACCAGAGTGAGACCCTACCTTGAAAAAATATATATATATATATATATATATATATATATATATATATATATATATATATATATATATATATTCCACTGTTGCACCAGTTGGAACATTTGGCCTGGCTGGGCAGCCATAAGACTTGCAGGGTCCTCTGCTAATTAACACCATTGGGAACATCTCTCTCCCAAGTCTGCATGCTACGTAGCTCTTTCCAGCATTCTGAGAGCTAGTCAATAGGGAGGAGGATTCTAGCTCAGTTCCAACTTGATTTCTCAGTGACCTGCAGCCCAAGCATGTGAAGTCTTCTTTAGTTGCAAAAAAAAAAAGAAAGAAAGAAAAGAAAAGAAAAGGAAAGAAAGAAAGAAAGAAAGAAAGAAAGAAAGAAAGAAAGAATTCTGAGACCTATTATGGCTGTGGTTTCTGAATATATTTCCTGCTGAGTAAGATTCAAGGGGAAGAGCTAGCCAAGTTAAAAAGAACAAGTGAGCCGGATTCAAATTCTCTTTTGCTCACAAGGGAATATATGCTTTCCAAATGCAAGGAGGAGAGGAGAGGAACCGCCAGAGTTCTTTCCAAACTCTGAGTCTGTTTTGGCTCCCAAATAAACTCCACCCTCCCCAGGCCTTCAGTTCCAATCTTTTTCTCAGAAACATACAGTTGAGAATTCTTAGGTAACTGCTCTAACAAGGAAATGTCTGAGTACTCTGCTATGAATAATTAGCTTAGGATTTATGAGATTTGTAGCCTAGATGGCAGGGCCTCCTTCCATCTGGTAGAGTAGGTGGTCAGTAAATGTTTAGTTGAATGACTTATACACTGCATGAAAGCCAACTTTCACATCAAACTATCAAAGATCTTAGAATAAAGAGTTGGCTATAGATCCAAAAGTAGTTAATTTTTTTTTATTTTTTTTTTTTGGTTTTTCATTTTTCGGTTTTTCAAGGTAGGGTCTAACTCTAGCCCAGGCTGACCTGGAATTCACTATGTAATCTCAGGGTGGCGATCCTCCTACCTTTGCCTCCCGAATGCTGGGATTAAAGGCGTGCGCCACCACGCCCAGCCAAAGGTAGTTAAACATCCATATCAATGCCCAATGTGGTGGCTAAGCCAGCATTGGAGAGGCCAAGGCTAGAGAATCGTGTGTTCAAGGCACGCTTAGGAGACATAGTGAGACCTTGCCCCCCCACAATAAAAGGGGCATATCAATGGAAACAGTATACAGACCCGGTTTGGACTTTTTTATTCAAACATTCAGTAGTGAGATAACCAGAAATTTTAAACCTGGCTAAGATATTTTCCACTGTACAGTGCTTTGAGAAACTTTCAAATATTGCCATTATTTTAAAATAAGAGATTTTAGGCTGAAATCTAGATTCAAAAAGCTAACCCAGTGACCACAGGCTGCAATGAAGGAGTATTTGCTGTCTTGGAAGTGAAGCAGCTCCCTCTGTCTCCTCTTCAGGTACAAAGCCTTCTTCAATCATTGCAAACATGACTAAGTTCTCAGCCTTGAGCCCTTAGAATGTATTTGAATTATTCACCTAGTTCCTCTTACATGCTTTTGGTTCCTTGTGTCTGACCTTCCCACCCCCTCCAACACTGCCTTGCATAAGGCCTAAAGAGGCTATAAATACTGAAAAGATTATGTAGTGTGCCACTTCACATTATGACCAAGCAAACTTTATTTTTTTCCATGTGATGATATGTAGAAGTAAGCTGAAGACAGAAATACAGAAGAGTTGAAAATAAAATAAATTGCATACAACTACCTAAATTTTTAACATTTTGTGGTATTCGTTATTGGATTTTCTCTGGAACCACATGGCACTATGTTCCCTAAATTATGACCTCTAAGATCTTTAGCAGTCATTCAAGAAAAAAAATAGCATTTTTATATATGACTACAATATTCCTCTCACCCCAGGAAATTTGACCTTGATATAGTATTATTATTCATATGTGAAATTTACCAATTGTATCAATAATGAATGCCTTCTCCCCCATGATGAGGTGAAGTGAACCTAGGGTCTCACACTTGCTAGGAAAGGATTCTACTACTGAGCTATATCTCTAACCCTATAATAGGTGCCCTTGAAAGCTATCTTTAAAGCCAGGTACTGCTTAAGGTTCATGCATTGCATTTGGTCTGCTTACTGTCTGTAACACTTTCCTGACTTTCAGTTCCTCATGACACTGGCATTTCGAAGCAACAAGGAGAGGTGTTTTTTTTTTTTTTTTTTTTTTTTTTTTTTTTTAGACTATGCCAGTCTGGATTTGTCTTAATGTTCTCTCATTGCTAGATTGGGCTCCAATCTTTGGTTTTAATGTGAAATTACAGAAATCGTTTTATGTTTCTTCAGATTTTCTACTTGTGGAGTTCCCTGGTAAGTTCATAAAACCTGAACTTATGCTTATTTATTTCCCTATTTATTTGAGATAGAGAGGCAGCTAAAGAGAGAGAGATGGGGCTGGAGAAGATGGCTTAGCATTTAAGGCATTTGTCTGCAAAGCCAAAGGACCAGGTTCAATTCCTCAGGACCCACATAAGCCAGATGCACAAAGAGGCGCATGTGTCTGGAGTTTGTTTGCAGTGGCTGGAGGCCCTGGCACACCCATTCTCTCTATTTCTCTCTCTCTCTCTCTTTTTCTCTCTGTTAAATAAATAAATAATATTTTTTCAAAAGCAACTTATGAGCCAGCTGTGGTGGCACACTCCTTTAATCCCAGCACTCAGGAGGCAGAGGTGGGAGGATCACTGTGAGTTCAAGGCCACCCTGAGACTATATAGTGAATTCCAGGTCAGCATGAGCTAGAGTGAGACCCTACCTTGAAAAACAAAACAAAACAAACAAACAAACAAACAAAAAGAGTAAACTGAGAGAAACTTTTATTAACTTCTTATATTTTACAGCTCCCATGTCATTTTAAGACTCAATGGGCCCATTAAAATGCTTATCCTACAGGCAGTCCCTTGTCCCATTTTGGATTCTCTTGAACTGTATATATACCCCCAACCATAAGTTGCTTTTATACAACCATGTGTCACAATCACACTCAGTAATAAGAGGGGAGACTGTCTTGTACTGGAATGGCAATGGCCCATTAAAGTGATATGTCTCAGGCCAATTAGGTTTTTAAAAATTTTTTTTTATTTATTTGCAAGCAGAGAGAGATAGAAGAGAGGCAGAGAAAGAATGGGCACGCCAGGGCCTCCAGTGAAGTCCAGATGCATGCGCCACTGGTGCATCTGGCTTACATGGGTCCTGGAGAATCGAACCAGGATCCTTTGGCTTTGCAGGCAAACGACTTAACTGCTAAGCCATTTCTCCGGCCCCAATTAGGTTTTTGTAATGTGAACACGAACAAAATCTTTTGCAACTTTGAATGGCTTCCTCACAAATCTCAAGAGATTGGTGTCAATATCTCCTCTCTATCACTTTAAATGCCCACCAACACCCTAAAGATTTTTCACTTAACTTTGAGATCTAAATGATTTGTTCCACAAAGGGGTAAGAAAGGTTGGTCTCCAAGCACGTCACAACCACTCATTCCCCTCTCATGCACTCCCTGGGCGCCCCCCCCCCCCATGGGTTTTCTTTATGTGGTGCTTCAAAGACAGTAGACTCTTGATACAAGCAAGCACTTGGCCAATGGCCATTGAGGGCACCTGTGGCAGGGGAAGGTGGAATGTCACTGTGTTGCTAGGTAGAGGTGATAAAGGGAAAAGAACGTTGGGGGGGCCAAGTCGGCTTCTGATTGGCCGGAGCTTCGAACGCCGCTGAGGCAAAGGATCACTCTGCCAGTGTCTTTAGACAGAGTTGGTCGCTGGTCCAGTTGATGTAGCGACATGGCTTGAGAAAAGCTATGCTACCGAGATTGAGGGTGTCGGGGCCGAATGGTGACTCTCTGAGTCACTCCCCGTCCCGCCCCTCAGGGTCGCAGCCCCGGCCCAGGCGGCGGAGACGGCGGAGGCGCCTGCGCCCTGCGGTCCCCGAACCACTGGTGGTTCGCAACTCGGCTCCGAAGATGGCGGAGCGAGCTGGGACCAGCCTCAGCCTCCGCAGCACGTCTTTGAGGGATCTACACGAACGCCTTGGTGAGCGGGCCGCGGGATCGGGGCACTCGGGTCCCCACCAGAGGCGGGCGGGCAGATGGAGCAGCGCGGCACAGCGCCGGGGAAACTTTTCCGTGGAGTTGCCAGGCGCCGTCGGGTCCCCGCCCCCCATGAGACAGGGAGGTCTGGGCCAGGGGCGGGAGGGGGGGGAGGGCCTGCCCTAGGGCGACCATGGCCTAACTGTCACTGCCAACTGCCAAACTGTGATTGCCAATGGCAGGCCCGCGGCGGGCGGGAGCGGAGAGGAGCTAAAGGGTACTGCAGGACACGCTATGGCCTCGAGCCACGCCTGTTGTCTGGTGGCGGGACCCTGGCGCTAACCGTTCTGCGGATGCCAGGATGGGCGGGTGCCCGCCTGGACCCAGCGCACGCGCCTCCTCCGCGTTCCTTCCGGGATGGGATGGTGAAGTCTGGTTCCTCCCTTCCCAGGGTACCATCCTGCTGGTCCAAGGTCCAGGGAGGGATCAGGGCTTGGAAAGGAGGGAAGGAACGGGCAAGATTTGCCAACTGTGTGTAGCGCATGACTTCCACAATATGTTACGTTCTCTGGGATGTCTTGCAGTCCCGAGGCAGAACTGGAAGGAGCGTCAGAACTGGAGTGCTTTCTCTTCAACAGGTTCCACACCCCATCCCCCACGCTTACAAATAAGAGTGTCGATCTTAGCAAGTTGTTTGGTTCAGGAAATTGCAAAGCAACCTGAGAGAGGTTTATTTCGTGCTTGTAGGAGATTGCTTTGGTTGCTTTTAGTGTGCTGGAAGGCTAGTTTCTTCAGCTAGGTCCATGAATGAAACAATTGTTTTGCTCGGTATTGAAATCCTTAGGGAGTTTTTCATTTGCAATTAAAAGGATGATCTAGCTAGGCTAAGATTGGGACATCTATCTTATGGTACTGAAGAGCGCTTTGAAGCAACTCTTTAAGGAAGTGTGAGAAGCAAGTTCACTTGCATCATTCTATAGGAAGAAAGTCAATCTTCCTTGTAGCCTAATTTATTCTTCACCTAGAGTCTACAATAAATTGCTGTATTGTTAATTGACACTCATGGCTCCCTGATATTTTTTACGTAATTAAAATTAATCAGCGTGCATTCCAGAATGTTGCAGGAGAAAATACCCTAAAATTATTTGCTTATTGAATATTGGAAAATTAATTATGGGAAACTTGCTTGAATGTATAGCATTTAAAACTTAGAACTTCAAAGCCATGCAAAAAAAAAAAAAAAAAAAGACTTAATCCAGAACCCTAGTTTACATGCTAGCTGTGCCTTGCACATTTGCATTGAACATATCACATGGTAGACTTGCACTGTCGCCCTGGACTGACTAGAACTGCCCTCTTGGGTCAAGGAGAAAATGAAACAATTTTTGCTATTTCATTTCCTGCTGGGAACCTGATTGCATAAATTAAAAAAGTGATATAAATGGATAACCCGTATAGGTACATAGTACAGTCTACATATATTTATATATGGGTACCTTATATATACACATATTTATTATATAAATGCATGCATATGCATTTATTGAGTCTGCTGTAGTAATGTAGTCTACCAAAGAAATATATTTATTTTAAAAAATCTTATTTCATATTTTATACTCAATTGTTTTAACATAAAATTTAACCATTTCAACTATATGAGCATCAGAAACTTTTTAAATGTTTTTTTAAAATTTTTTTGAATTTATTTATTTGCAAGCAGAGAGATAGAAGACAGGCAGACACAGAGAGAGGCCAGAACCTCTAGCCACTGCAAACGAACTCCAGATGCATGTGTCCCTTGTGCATCTGGCTTACGTGGGTCCTAGAGAATTGAACCGGGATCCTTTGGCTTTGTAGGCAAATGCCTTAACCGCTAAGCCATTTCTCCAGCCCAGCATCAGAAACTTTGCAACCAATTTGTCACCTGTTTTTCTAAATGACTTCTCAGTTTAGAATAAATTATCCAATGAATATTTTCTATAACTGTAGAAAAAAAAACCCGAGATTTAGAGCCAGATTATCAGAGTTGTAGAGCTGGAAAAGTATCATCTAGCAGCTAGAATGTGTATTGTGAGAGGTTAGTATTTTCCATTCTGTTATAGACAGATCTAAGGTGTGGAAAATTGTCCCCAGTTTTAAAAAATATTGTATGTATTTATTTATTTATTTATTTATTTATTTATTTATTTATTTATTTATTTATGAGAGAGGATGAATGAATATGGCATGCCAGGGCCTCAGCCACTACAAACAAGCTCCAGATGCATGCGCCCCCTTGTGCATCTGGATTCACGTGGGTACTGGGGGATCAAACCTAAGACCTTTGGCTTTGCAGGAAAGTGCCTGAACCACTAAGCCATCTCTCCAGTCCTCTCTCTCTCCCTCTCTCTTTTAAAAAATTTTATTTTATTTACATTTATTTATTTATTAGAGACAGAGAGAGGGGGAAAGAGAGAGAGTGATAATGGGTGCTCCAGGGCCTCTAGTTACTGCAAACGAACTCCAGATGCATGCGCCCCCTTGTGCATCTAGCTTACGTGGGTCCTGGAGAATCGAACCAAGATCCTTAGGCTTCTCAGGCATGTTCCTTAACTGCTAAGCCATCTCTCCAGCCCTGTCCCCAGTTTTTGTTATCTTCAACATACACTGTCTTTGAGCTTGGTGGGTGGGTGGGGGATTGTTGAAAGTACCTCTCAGCCTTGGAACTTTGGTTGCTGCTATTTTTGACAAAATTCCATGAATCTGTCTTTTTTTTTTTTTTTTGTGGTTCCCCAATTGCAATTTCTTTTTTGTCTTACTGTATTTTTCCTAATAAAACTCAAGTGGCTTTTTAAACTGTTTTTTTTTTTTCTATTGGTATATGTTCATTATATATAGGAGGGACATCTAGGCTGGTTCCATTTCTTAGCTATTGTGAATAGAGCAGCAATAAACATGATTGTGCAGGTATCTCTAAGGTAGTGAGAAGAGTCCTTCAGATATATGCCTAGGTGTGCTATAGCTGGATCATATGGTAAATCTATTTTTAGCTCTCTCAGTTCACCTGTGAACTCTCTAATTTTTTTTTTTTTAGGTTTTTCGAGGTAGGGTCTCACTCTGGTCCAGGCTGACCTGGAATTAACTATGTAGTCTCGGCGATCCTCCTACCTCTGCCTCCCGAGTGCTGGGATTAAAGGCGTGCACCACCACACCCGGCTCTAATTTCTTAATATAGGCATGTAGAGCTATAAATTTTCCTTTTAGGACTGCCTTCATTGTGTCCCAAAGGTTTTGGCATATTATATTCTCATCATCATTTGATTCTATGAATTTATTGATTTCCTTTTTGATTTCTTCAATGACCCATTCATCATTCAGTAGTCTCCGTGAATTTCTGTATGCTCTGTTGTTTCTCTTGTTGCTGATTTGAATTTAATCCCATTGTTGTCAGATGGAGTACAAGTGATTATTTCAATTTTCCTGTATTTGTTAAGATTTGCTTTGTGTCCTAATATATGGTCTATTTTGGAGAATGTTTCATGTGCTGCTGAGAAAGATGTATATTCTGCAGTGTTTGAGTGGAATGTTCTGTATATATCTGTTAATCCAGATGTCTGTTTGTTTATTTTTTGCTGGGTTGATGTGTCAATTGATGTGAGTGGCTATTGAAGTCACAAACTACAATTGTGTTTGGTGTTATCTGTAAACTTAAGTCTAATAGTGTTTGTTTGATGAAATTGGAAGCCCATATGTTAGATGCAGATATGTTTAGGATTGTAATGTCCTCCTGTTGGAGTGTTCCTTTAATCAGTATAAAGTGACCTTCTTTATCTTTCCTCACTAATGTTGGTTTGAAGTCTATCCTGTCAGATATTAGGATAGCAATCCCTGTTTGTTTCCTAGGTTCATTTGCTTGAAATACCATTTTTCCATCCTTTCACCCTAAGACAGTGTCTATCTTTTATTGAGAGATGAGTTTCCTGGAGGCAGTAAACAGCAGGATCCTTCTTTTTAAACCAGTCTGCAAGCCTGTGTCTTTTGGTTGGAGCATTGAGGCCACTGATATTAAGAGTTATTATTGAGCCGGGCGTGGTGGTGCACGCCTTTAATCCCAGCACTCAGGAGGCAGAGGTAGGAGGATCGCCGAGAGTTCGAGGCCACCCTGAGACTACATAGTTAATTCCAGGTCAGCCTGGGCCAGAGTGAGACCCTGCCTCGCAAAACCAAAAAAAAAAAAAAAAAAAGAGTTATTATTGAAAGATATGTGTTTATTCTTGCCATTCTTCTTGTTTTGTAGTGCTGCTTCCTGCTTTGCCTTTACTCTCTTGTTTTAACTGTTACTTGAGTATGGTTTATTTTTTTCCTATTTCCTCATGTGTGTGCCTTGCTTTCTTTTCAGCATGAAGGATTCCTTCAAGTGTTTTCTGTAGAGCTGGCTTACTTGTCATAAATTCCTTTAGCCAGTTTTGGTTGTGGAATGTCCTTATTTCTTTTTCAATGTGGATAGATAGCTTTGCAGGATAAAATAATCTTGATTGACAGCTGTTATCCTTGAGAACTTAGAATATATCATTCCAAGCCCTTCTGGCTTTTAAAGTTTGTGTTGAGTAACCTGCTGAGATCCTGATGGGCTTGCTTTTATAGGTGACTTGCTTTTTCTCTCTAACTCCTTTCAATGTATTTTCTTTGGTTTGCATGCTTAGTAGCTTAATTATAACATGGCAAGGAGACGTTCTTTCCAGGTTTTGTCTGTTTGGTGTTCTAAAAGCTTCTTGTATCTGCATTGGCATTTCTTTCCCAATTTGGGGAAGTTTTTCTTCTATGATTTTGTTGAAAATGCCTACTAAGCCTCTGGATTGAAATTCTTCTCCTTCTTCTTTATCCTGACTTCTTATGTTTGATCTTTTCATAGTGTCCCGGATGTCTTGGAATTTCCATAACCTTCTTGTTAGCTTGTCTTTCTCTTTGTTGGTCTGTATTATATCTTCTACCTGGTTTTCTAGTTTAGATATTCTGTTCTCTCCTTCATCCATTCTACTGGTAAGACTTTCCACCTACTTTTTTATTTGACTGTGTTTATCAGTGCTAGAATTTCTGCCTGGTTTTTCTTCAGTATTTCTATTTCCTAACTCTTGTCTTGTAATGACATCCTTATTTCATTAAACTGGTTTCCTATGTTCTCTTGGAATTGCTTCAGGAGTTTATTTACTTTAATTCCTTTGTTTTCTTCTTTGATTCCTTTGATTTCTTTGAGTATAGATAAAGTCATTTTTAAAAAAATATTTGTCAGGCATTTCATCTAAAACAGTCTTATTGGGGGTCATTTCTGCTGGATTTATAATTTTTGTTTGGGTTGTATTGTCTTGATTATTTGTGTTTCTTATATTATAATGTAGTGACTTTTGCATCCTGAGTTGATTTGATGCTTGAGTTTTCTACTTATCTGTGGTGCTTTTAGGCTTGGAAATCCAACTTTGTGTACCTTCAGAGTATGAGTTTAAGGTGCCAAGTGTAGCTCTTGTACTCCAATCCAACTGCAGACATAATCCTAGGTGTTCAGTTTGCCTGATACTCAAGTATTCTAGTGGGCTGGGTGGAGCAATTTACTGGCAAATTTCTAAACTTCAACTGAGCAATATACATATTCAATAAAAACCAGCACAGAATATGCTAATGTAGGGATTGAAACAGACAGCCTTATAAAACCAAAATCCCTAAGGGTGTCTTTTGCTCCACATCCTTAATCCTGTCTGCTGGGAGGTTGAGATTTCTATTCTGAAATGGGTTCTAGGCCAGCCTGGGTCTGAATCAGACCCTGCCCCCAATAATGACAGAAGAAAATACAAAGGACCTATGAATATGAAAGCATCAAAGGCAACAATAGTCAACCCTCAAATACAGCATAATTGAGAAGGGTAAAGCCAACCAGGAATATATAACCCATAACCTGCCCTGACATGGAAAGAGAGATTAGCATTTCCAGCGCAGGCCTATGTACCTGCTTTTTGTTTTTGTTTTTGTTTTTCTGAGGTAGGGTCTCACTCTAGCTCAGGCTGACCTGGAATTCACTATGTCATCTCAGGGTGGCCTTGAACTCATGGCGATCCTCCTACCTCTGCCTCCCAAGTGCTGGGATTAAAGGCATGTGCCACCACACCCAGCTCTATACCTGCTTTTTAAAAAATATTTTATCTCTACTTATTTATTTGACAGAGAGAGAGAGAGAGAGAGAGAGAGAGAGAGAGAGAGAGATGGGCATGCCAGGGCCTCCAGCCACTGCAAACAAACTCCAGACGCATGTGTCCCCTCATGCTCCTTGCTAACGTGGGTCATGGGGAATCGAACCTGGGTCCTTTGGATTTGCAGGCAGCCACCTTAACCACTAAGCCATCCCTCCAGCCCTATCTGCTTTTTTTCTTAAGTTGGCCTCATTACCTTTGGGGTGGCTTCCAATCTCACCAATGCTGAGTGCCCACCTAGATCCCTCCATGTTGTGCTGTAGACCTGGTGTTCTGATCAGCTGCGCTGGATGCCCTGCTGACAGGGGCTGAATGTGTTCTCTGGAGGTTCACCATTCTGCCGGTTGAGTGATGGGAGAGTGCAGGAAGCCCAGAGTTTGGCTGGAACTGCTCAGGTGGTCCCACCTGTATCCCTTTCTGTAGCTCCTTAGCTTGTCTCCCCTTTAGGTTTGATGAGGTTGGGTAAATCCCCTTGTTTGGACTCTGCTCCTGCAGATGGTTGCTGGGTGGGTGGGTGCATAAATTTGCATGGACTGTAAGCACCTCAGTTTCCTCCTTTCTGGTAGATTTTGGCCTCTTCTCCGCTTCTCTCCTTGCTTCTCTGCTATGGCCAATAAAAATCTATAAACCTTCACTTTTCTGAAGAAGAGTGTATTTTGCTGTGGTTTTGCTTAAATCCCTTCCTAGGCTTGTTCAACTCCTATGCATCCATCTTACCCGCAAGTCCCTCTTTATGTGTTTTGATTCATATTAACTACTACTGAATTTTCTTCTGTTTAAAAAGACCTTTTGGAAAATCTGATACAAATGCACATTTTTGGGTTTTTTTTTTTTGAGGTAGGGTCTCACTCTAGCCCAGGCTGACCTGGAATTAACTATGTACTCTCAGGGTGGCCTTGAACTCATGGCAATCCTCCTACCTCTGCCTCCCAAGGGCTGGGATTAAAGGCGTGCACCACCACACCCGGCAATTTTTTTTTTTGGTTTTTGTGACAAATGCACATTTTAAGAGAGCTATCCTTGTGGTCAGCTAAATTATGCCCAGTACAATATCTTATCTTTAGGACTTCTAAGCTGGAGAACCAAATATATTTTAAAAATTACTAAAAAGTGCATGGTGGTTTTTTTTTTTTTTTTTTTTTTTTTTTTTTTGTTTTCGAGGTAGGGTCTCACTCTGGCCCAGGCTGACCTGGAATTAACTATGCAATCTCAGGGTGGCCTTGAACTCACGACAATCCTCCTACCTCTGCCTCCCGAGTGCTGGGGTTAAAGGCATGCGACACCACGCCCGGCTGCATGGTGGGTTTTGTGTGTGTGTGTGTTTGTGTGCACTCAAATGGAAATGCTGTAAGTGGTAAGTAAGAAAGGATTTTCTTTATAGGTTGTATTTAAGAATTTTTGTTAATACACTATTGGTCAACTTTAGAAAATAATTTTGGTCTACAAATGTTTCTTTAGTTGGGTTCATTTGGGAAACTGAGAAGAGTATAATCTTCAAATTTATATAGGTCATAAGCTTATCTAAGATGTTAGGTCCCTGGGACAGGAAGAAAGAAAGAAAGAAAGAAAGAAAGAAAGAAAGAAAGAAAGAGAGAAAGAGAGAAAGAGAGAAAGAGAGAAAGAGAGGGAGGGAGAGGGAGGAGGGAGGGAGGGAGGGAGGGAGGGAGGGAGGAGGAGAGAAGGAAGGAAGGAAGGAAGGAAGGAAGGAAGGAAGGAAGGAAGGAAGGAAGGAATCCTTTTTTTTTCTCGTTTGAAATGGTGATCCTACCCAGCAATTATGGTGTCACTTTCAAGGTTATACCTTAAAATGACTCCCAGATATTTTTTATGCCATCCAACTAACATTACAGAGTCCATTCATTCTATAAGTGCAAGAACAGTTCCTCTATTCCCTTGTTTCACCTGCCCATCTTTATTGCAACTTTTGTAGGTATAATAGCCTTTTGTGCAGTATTCTAGGGGCATATTTTCTGTGTTTCTAAACAAAAGTAAAACAGTTTTCAGTGTTCTTCTCCACACCTTGCCCAACAATGTTTAGGGTTGAGGGTTTTTTGAGGTAGAGTCTTATTCTAACTCAGGCTGATATGAAACACACTTTGGATCCCAGACTGGTTTCGAACTCACAGTGATCCTCAGATTTCAACCTCCAAGTGCTGGGATTAAAGGCATGCAGCACCACACCTGGTTTGTATGACAATTTAGATGCAGCCATACATGGAATTAAAGGTTGCAGGGATCCCTTGTAATAACTTTCAAGTGTATCATCCTGTAGTTTTTCTTACTTTTCCTCAATTTGTGCTCTTTAATTTTATATATCACCCTTATTGAAGTTTAGCACCTTTCTGCCTGTTTACATATCATGTGCTAGCTGTTATTTGTGTAATTTGTGCATATTTGCTTGATTTTTCCACTTAGAATGATACTATAGCATTGTCATTGACAATTCCTTCTTCTAGATACTGGTTGTCTTCTCATTTTTGTAGTATAACAGAACAGAATTCGGGGTGTAGGGAATGTGTTTCACTGTGGGAAGGGTATATTGCTAAGTATTTTGGAGGCCCCGAATTCAATCTCAAGCACCAAAAGATGAAGAAATAAATAGAATGAAGTTATTTTAATTTTTTTTTCCCAAATGCCTGAACCCCACACTCAGAAGATAAAGTCAGGCTTGCTAATGTCTTGAAATCCATGATAACTAATTTGTAACCAGAATAGAAAGACCCTGGCCTAGGTAATTTATAAATATCTTGCTTAATATTTAGTCCAAATTTTTGCAGATCACTGTTATACTTTCTTTCCCAATTCAGATCTATAAATTCTTAACTTCTTACTTTGTGTAAATTCCCAAATTACAGCAAAACTTTTGTTTTCAATTCCTTGCCATCTCATTTTGTCAATAGTTGATGTAATGTCTTCTCTGAAACCTTTTGAAGTTATTATTACCTTACTCCCAAGCTTTTGTACTGTCACTGCCACTAACGATTGTTATCGTCTTCACATCCACACATATGCCTTGACAAACAAGCATGTAATTCTTTGTTAAAGTATTGCTGAACATCATAGGTACTCAATACATCTTTTGATGTTGATTGAAATTAAGCAGTAATGATTTTACCTTATAGAAGTAATCTGAACTTTTATCACCATGGGTATAGCTATAATTTTCTAAACTTGGTATACCTAGTACCTTTCTTTTACCTCCTCATATTTCAGCATCTATGGCTCAAGAAATTCCAGAAGAACAGCAACACAAACTTGATGTTAACTTCTCTGCAGCTCCGAAGAAAAAATTGACATGCACATCTGGTATGTTTTCTCTTAATGTTTTGATAAATATCAAAGCGTTCTGTCTTTAAATGGAATGTTATAGTAATCTCTAACTATATTATTTTTTAGTCATTGATGGTTCTGTTATTAAGAATGATATCAAACAACTACTAGCAAAGGAACGCAGAGAAGAAAGAAAAAGACAGCAGGAAGGTATAATTTACATGATTTTTTCTTTATATCAAAATGAATGACTTTTATATAAAGGTTATATTTCTGAATGTGTTTTACTTTGCCTATTCTATTTATATGATAAATTATAATTTTTTTGTTTTTTTTTTTCAAGGCAGGGTCTCGCTCTAGCCCAGGCTGACCTGGAATTCACTATGTAGTCTCAGGGTGGCCTGGAACTCACAACAATCCTCCTACCTCTGCCTCCCAAGTGCTGGGATTAAAGGCGTGTGCCACCATGCCCAGCTGATAAATTATAATTTTATCATGTAAAAATATATTGGATTAAGTCAATTTACTAAATAATATAAAGAAGGCCCATGGCAAATCTTGGCCTAGTTATTTAATCTTTTGTTATTCTTTTTGAGAGTCAGGGTCTTCCTCTCGCCCAGGTTGACCTGGAGCTCACGGTGATCCTCTTACCTCAGTCTCTCAAGTGCTGGGACTAAAGGCATGCACCACCACACCCAGCTTAAATTATTTGATTTTTGAAGGACTAGTGTGTGTTAGCTTTGATTACTTGAAAACTAAAGAATAAAATTTTCTTCAACATTTGTAGAAACAAGCAGAATGGAATTTCAGTAAAAGTGATTTTTTTTTTTTTTTTTTTGGTTTTTCGAGGCAGGGTCTCACTCTGGCCCAGGCTGACCTGGAAGTAACTGTGTAGTCTCAGGGTGGCCTTGAACTCACGGTGATCCTCCTACCTCTGGCTCCCGAGTGCTGGGATGAAAGGCGTGTGCCACCTCACCTGTCTTAAAAAGGCACTCTCTCAGCCGGGTGTGGTGGCACATGCCTTTCATCCCAGCACTCGGGAGCCAGAGGTAGGAGGATCACCGTGAGTTCAAGGCCACCCTGAGACTACACAGTTACTTCCAGGTCAGCCTGGGCCAGAGTGAGACCCTGCCTCGAAAAACCAAAAAAAAAAAAAAAAAAAAGCCTTTTTACTGATTTGCTAAAGTTTTAAAATGTGATTTGCTATATTAAGACTCTCTACAACTTGATGACATGCATTTCAACAATATTTCTTCTTTGATCCATATGTGACAAAACTAGGATTCAAATCTATTCAGATGTAGTCTAAATGATCTTTGTTTTGATGGAAGAGATAAATAATATGCCCTAGGGTAATATTTTACAACTGCAAAGATATGAATCCTCTTCAGGCTTTAATCAAGGAAGGTTTGAATACAGGAAAATTAGTGGTAGACATGCTTAATACCATCTGCATCGATGAAGACTTTAGAAGAAACTTCCAAGTAGAAGGAAACTTTTGTTTTGCCCTCCTGTTTTAATTTATGTTTTAAAACACAGCATATTATTTTGGTAGCATTTGACTTTAGTTCAAATGTGCAAAAATGTCACATGAAAGAAACATTTCTTCCTACTTCTGAATTTTAGTTAGGGCAGGATGAGAGTCATCTGGCTCAGCCCTGATATTTAGTTATGAGCTCCTAGTGAAAATAGCTGTTTAGTGGCCACCTATGTTCACTTATGTAATAAATCTTTCTTTAATAGAATGGGTGTATTATTTTAAATGATAATGAGATAGATTAAGTTTTTCCTTCAATGTATGTAATAAGGAAAACTGTTCTTGGCTTTTACACCTTGAAAATGTATTTGGAATATTTCAGCTAATAAAGAAAAACAACTACTTGAAAAAGAAAGAAAGGCCAAACTACAATACGAAAAACACTTGGAAGAAAAACAGCGAAAACTAAAAGAACAAAAGGAAAAGGATGAACAAAGGAGAATGTCTGTGGAAGAAAAAAGAAAACAAAAACTAGCTGAAGATAAGGTAGAGCTTTTTAGATGCTAGTCATCAAATGACACCCAGTGTTTCCTGGGTCTGAAATATTTCTTCTTAATCCCTGTCTACCTTTAACTGGCCCTGTGGACAGGAATAATCTCTTCTTTTTCTGTCTTCCCTTTTACTTCCTCTCAGCATTCCCCTCTCACCTTGTTCTCTAGTAAGGTCTCAGGAGCTTAGACACACTAACTTCATGAATGATGAATCTTAACGGTCCAGGAACACAGCTCTATTGCCTTCAGGATATAATGCATAGGGTGCCTTGGTTTGGGGACGCCTCTGAGGTATTCTCTCTACTACTGGAACTGCCTAGAGATCCTACCACCTCACCTCCCTGACAGGCCCAGCTAAAGGACTGATTTATCCCAACTCCAGTAATTATGTGACTCCCCAGCCAAAATCAAGCACTTGCTGCCCCTGCTAGGTTCCCTGGCTCACTCTTGAATGCTCCTGAGCTCTTGCACCCTGTCTCTTCTGTTCCTGCCAATCTCTTTCTGGAAAGGGTCCCTCTGGGCTTGTGGCTGATGGTCAGCATTCTATCTCTCATGGAACTGCCCCTCTCTATTCTTCTGGAGTCTCCTCTGCTATCTTTGGCACATTGTTGGTATGAGCCAGTGGGTTTGTTATGTTCTCTGTTCCCTTCTGTACCTCCTCGGTCAGTTTGTCTTTTGTTGCTTATACTGACCATCTGGCTACCTGTCTCTCATTGTGTTTGATTTTCTCTTTTAGCCAATAAATGTTTTTATTGTAGGCCATTCTACTACTTTATCAAGTATGCTTGATTTAGGACTCTGGCATGCTCCCTCTGGTGCCTTTCTCTCTCTCTCTGTCTTAATTCCAGTGAGTCTCAAGTGTCCCTAACAAATTGTAGAGTATCTGACTCTGACCTTTGTCTGCCTGATGCAGTTTGCTTTCCTCTGTATTTTCTGTATTCTCTTTGTCTTGTCTTCTCTCTGCTTCCCTACCACTTGAACAAATTTTGCTGTCATTATCTTGGTATAAGTGTGTTTTTATCTCCTTGTCTTATTTTCCATTGCTACAATTTTTTTTGTCTATTTTCCTTTTTAGTCCATTTCCCCCATGAGACTTCTTTAGCTTTTTTTGTGGTGCTCATTTATCCCCCTGCATAGTGTATGTAGTTGCATGTACACATGCCTCAAATCGAACCCTGTGCCCAGCCTCAGGTTCTTCTGAATGATTCTAGGACTTTTGGACCATTTCTTTCCTGTCTGTGGTATACTTCCTTTTCATTGCTGTCTTTCTAAACCTTTTACTCTGAACAGCTGTGTTTTATGTGTTTTATGGTCCAGTCTTTAGTCGAAATTCATTTGGAGTTTCTCATTTGCCATCGGCTCCTGTGAAACATCTTATACTTATGAGTAGTAAAGAAATGAAGGCCAGAGGGAGAGTGTGAACTAAGTGAAGATATTATGAAAGCTAAAGAACATAAAATAGGAAACTAGGTGCAAAGAAAGGAAGTCTTTGGAAGAGACAGTCCTGATCTACTGAAAGAAGGAAGTTGAGACAAACAGCCAACAGAATATAGCCAAGTGTCAGTATAGACAGAAGGGGGAGCCAGAGACATGGCAGAAGGAACAGAACACAAGGAGAGGGGTCAAAAGAGAATCAGCCTCAGAGCTAGTTCATGTGAGGCCCAGCTCAGGCTAGGGACAATGGACACTCAGTGGGTTATGTATAGAAAAATAGTGTGATTCTGGAAAGCCCAGAAGGAAGTGTGAGCATAAGATAGAGCTGTATATAATAAGAATAGAAACATGTGGGCTGGAGAGATTGCTAAGTGGTTATGGCATTTGCCTGCAAAGCCAAAGGATCTCCATTCAGTTCTCTAGGACCCATATAAGCCAGAGGCACAAGGTGGCACATGTCTGGAGTTCGTTTGCAGTGGCTGGAGGCCCTGGCACACCCATTCTCTCTCTCTTTCTGTCCGCCTCTCTCTCTCTCTCGCTCTCTCTGTCTGTAATAAACAAATAAAAAAAAATAAAAGAAGAGCCAGGCATGGTGGCACACACCTTTAATACTAGCACTAGGAGGGCAGAGGTAGGAGGATGGCCGTGAGTTCGAGGCTAGCCTGAGAATACAGAGTGAATTCCAGGTCAGCCTGGGCTAGAGTGAGACCCTACCTCGAAAAAAAAATTAAATAAATAAATAAATGAAAAAAAAAAAGAATAGAAACATGCACGTGATCCTGAAAAAGAGCATACAGAGGGTCAGTGCATTAGAACATAGTGAGAATCTGATATATTTTAATAAGACAGAGTTCATCTCTGGTTTTATTTTATTATAGTTTCAGGGTTTTAAGTAATCAACAATAACTTTCTATTAGAAAATATAACTTTCAAGTGTTACAATTAGATAAATTTTATCTCATTTTCTTAGAATGTTTCTTTTCCCTCAGAGAAATAGTGCAGAAATTGTGAAGATGATGTTGCTATGGAATGGTTGTTGCTAGGGAAGAGTAGAAAACCTCTGGCCCTGAAATTGATTTGCTTACTCAAATATAGTCCATGATATATTACAGTATAGGGATGAGGAATAGTTGAATAAATAACTCATATCTATAAATATACTTGTCCAACCACAATGTGGCATTTAATTTGCATAGTTGTTATCCTCACCAGTTTAGGTTACAGTTAAGGTCAAGACAGACATTGATTATTTTTGTTGATGCTTTATTAACACCAGAATTTAAGTGGTTACAGATATGGATAAACCTGGCATAGGTTTTACTTGTATACACATTCACATGTCCTTGTTTTATTCCACAAAATTAAATACTTCAGATAATAAAATAAATGTTTAAAGGAATCAAGCCAAGGGGAAAACTGAAGTCAGCAAAAACAATGAAGCTTAAGATATGATTAGCATATGCAAAAGTTTACTGCTTGGTCTTTGTACGGTTGCTGCAAATTTTTGGTTCTGAGTTTCTAATGATATAAGCAGAGAGGGCAGCATGATTAGTTCCTTGATATAGTGCCTACAAGATAACAGATTATTCAAGGACGACATTTGTACTGATTAATAAGCCTGAGGCAGGGCTTCAATGATTTAAAAATTTTATTTGATCCAAACCCTCCCAAAAAAATCACCTTCTTTTTGAGAAAGCAATTTGGTGAAGAGGTTAATAACCATGAATAAAAATTAAGATAACATAATGGATATATAACAATTTGTTGGCATTTATTTTAAATAGGAAAAATTCAAAGCTGTCGTTTCTCGTACAATGGAGCGTTGTAACCGTGTTGATCAAAGGCAAAAGAGATGGTCATGGGAGGGTTCTCTTGTGAATCCCGAAAGCAAATCTGGTAAGCAATGTAATTCTAATTTTACATTCCTTTATGACTGGTTAGTTTGCTTGAAGTGATGATTTTATATAGCAAATTTTAATGCTTATTTTTGTTTAAAAATAATTATAATTGAATTACAAATTACTTTTAGCATCAGACAACATCATCACAGGTTGTATCTAAAATAAAGATTACACATTTCCAATTGGGGGACTTTGGTATTATTAGCAATAGATATTTTCCCTATTATTTTTGTCATTTTCTAAGTAATTTTATTTTCACATCAGATAACTTTTAAATTTGTGGGTGTAAACTTTGAATAATATTTGAAAGTAGACAAGTTCTTACTAGAAGAGTAGAGAAAATGAAATGTTTATTTAAATAAAGAACTCACCCATGACATAATATATTTATGTAGTTTTGGAAAAGTGATGTTTCTATGCACTTGATGTTTAGGAAAAACAGAAAATAGAAGTCCATCATTGAGTAGAAGAGAAAACAAAGCATATACCTGTGTCGACCCAGTTCAAATGGACAATACATCTGGTAATTAGATACTTCCAAGTTCAAATCTTAAGTAGTGATTTCAAAGAAGTATTGAGTTGTTTAGCCCTTCTTGAACTAAAAACTATACTATATAAAAAAGCCTGTCTTCAACTGAAGTATATAATTCTTGCCATTATTTCACAAAGAGTCTATAATGAAGCTGAAGAAATGAATTACACAGTGATGGTATAGATTTATATGGGAGGACTTGGTTCACTTCAAATATTTCATCAATTCAGTTTGCTCCTAGAAATTATAAATTATTAGCTAAAAATCTGAAAAAGCTTCAGTCTGTTGCCTGCTTGTCTTTACTGCTGACTTTTTCACAAACTTCAATTATTACTAAATTATTATTTAAAATATTACTTATTTAAAATAAGTTCTTTTTTTAACAGAGTCTCACACTATAGCCCAAACTGGCTTTAAACTTATGGTACTCATCCTGCCTCAGTTTCTTAGTGGTGGAATTGCAAGCATCAGCCACCACACCTGATTTAAAGTAATTTCCTTTTCAAGACTTTTTCCTCATAGATTCTCCCTTTCATATGTGTTCCCTTGCTTTTTGTTTCAGACTAATTTATTATTTGATAGAAGACTACTTACTTGATTCAGGTTAACTCCCATGGGAACAAGTGACATTGTTGTAAGGATCTTTATAAATATTCATGAAGCAAAATATTTACAGCAAAATTCATTTTTGACAAAAGTTCAGTCACTCCCTAGGAGATTTGGGAAGTAAACCTTGTTAGTAGACATGACCATTATGATGCTCAGCAGTGTATCTACAGGAATCCCTATAAAAGTTGTTTTGTTATCAGCAGTCTTTTTCTCCATTTGTGAGTTCCTCCATAGAGATTCTATACAATGGGAAATGGTTCTGTTCAATGCATCTATTTTCCTTCCTTAGGCTTATTGTGGCATGCCAGGGTGGGCCTCCTATACTCAGGTGTCTGCCAGTGCAGTCTGACCTAATAACAGTGCTCATCCCTGTTATGTTAAAAGCTGCCATTCTTTTTTTTTTTTTTTTTTTTTTTTTTTCAAGGTAGGGTCTCACTCTGGCCCAGGCTGACCTGGAATTAACTATGTAGTCTCAGGGTGGCCTTGAACTCACGGCAATCCTCCTACCTCTGCCTCCCGAGTGCTGGGATTAAAGGCGTGCGCCACCACGCCCGGCTAAAAGCTGCCATTCTTATAGCAGTTCGCCTTGCTTATTCTGGCTGTGCATTTACTTGTATGTGGACTCTCAAAGTGGGTACTTTTTATTTGTTCATAGTGCCTGGCTTTAGTATAGCTGTTAATATGCCTGAAAAGTATTATTTCTTAATTCTGTTCTAAAGCAATCAAATATGGAATATTTTACAAAATCACCTGTAATAGCAAGATCTCTATCCTTGGCAAAAATGTTCAGATCACATTTATTTATTTATTTATTTATTTATTTATTTATTTATTTATTTGCCAGTGGAGACAGAGAGAGAGAATGGACATGTGGGCATGCCAGGGCCTCCAGCCACTTTGTACATCTGGCTTCATGTGGGTACTGGGGAATCACACCTGGTTTATTAGGCTTTGTAGGCAAGCACCTTAACCACTGAGCAATCTCTCCAGCCACAGATTACTTTTAAAGTGTGATGGAGGGCTGATGATATAGCTTAATTGGGTAGAGTGTGGTTGCCAAGATCCCAACACTGTGTGTACCATGTGTGGTGTCACAGATCTATCATACCAGCACTAAGGAGATAGAGGCAGGAGGATTAGATTAGATTAGCATGTTTGAGGTTAGTCTGGGCTATATGAATCCCAGAATCAAAAAAGTGATGGAGATGTTGAAGTTTTTATGACAATTATTCTAAAGTAAAATGTGGCTTGAATAGAAATGGCTTGTTCCAAACATCAACTTTGAAGAACCAACTTATATTTTATTGGTAATAGACAGTTGCCTATCATAGCAACTCTGTGGGTATTGTTTCTATAGTACTGAGTTTGTGATGGTTCTGCCCATTATCTATGATGCATTTCATAGAACACATCCAACACTTTGTGTGATTCCTGTAACTTCCTACTAAACAATCGTTTTCCTTGGTTTCTGTTCTTATAATGTGCACATGATATGTTTAATTAGTCAAATTTCCAGCTTTATGAAATCATTCTGTGTGCATTCACTTACAGGAGTCCCTCAATATGTCTTCCGTTACGTTAGTGTGCCTATGTTTACTGAGGATGAGCTGAAGACCTCTATGATGTTTTATAAACCAACAGTGAAAAGGCTTTTTCCAACAAAATTAGAAATAACTCCACCAAACATAGTAGAAACACCCCCCAAAGAAGATATCGAGGTACCAACCAATGTGAATATGAATTTACCACCCGAAGTAGATGTAAAAGTCCTGACCCCCACAAATGTGGAAGTACCCCTCCAGGTGAACATAGAAGACACCCCTGAAGTTAATGTACAAATTTTCCCCAAGGCTAATATTGAGGTACCAACTGAGGTAAATGGAGAAGGGTACTCCAAGTCAGACATTCAAGAGCTCACCATGGTAAGCGACTATGTGTCTCCTAATAGCAAATTGTCCCCAATTGCCAGCATGGATTCATCTCCCACCACAAATGTGGGATCATCTTCCTTAGCCAGTGTGAACATTTCCCCTATAGTCAGCACAGATACCTCACCAGAAACGAGTATAGATACCTCATTGGAATCAAGTATGGAATTAAAAAGTATGGAGTTGCTCCCCGTAAGAAACCTCGGAACATCTCTTGAGTCAATTACAGAAGCATCCTCGGAGCCGGATGATAAAACATCTCCTGATGTGAATGGAGATGAATCACTCCAGGTGAGTGTAACGATATCGCCTAAGGAGAGGGTGGAAGTACCCTCTCCAGTGATGGTAGAAATGTCACCTTAGGGAAGTATGGAGATGCCTCCTGAGGCATTCTCTAAAGTGAGCATGAAAGCATTTCCCAAAGATAAAGGCAGAGACTGTCCAAAGATATATTCATTTTAAGTGTGAAATGTTTATAAACTCTCAGGAAAGCTTTTTTGAGGAATGTTCTAAAACCTTAAGATTTAGAAATAGAGGTTGGGTGGGTTGTTCAGTAATTATGGCACTTGTCTACAAAGCCTAATAACCTGGGTTTGATATCCCAGTGCCCACATAAATCCAGTGGCACATGCATCTGGACTTGATTTTCAGCAGCTAGAAGCCCTGGCATACCCATTCTCTCTCCTTGTAAATAAATAAAAACATTTTTTAAAATGATGTAGACATAGAGGTGGATTCTGAAGTAGATTTTTTCTATGATCTACTTATATAGTATAACTTATTAGTCTAGAAAATGTAACTAGTTTTCATGAAGTAAAAGAATGCTGAGGTTTTAATGAAGTGTAATTATATTTTATTTAGAATATTTTCTTATAAAATGAAAGATAGCTATAATGAAATAATTGCTTATAACTTTTTATCTTATTTAATTGATATGTTCAGAATTCAAAAACGGACAAATACATCTCAAATCTTACGGCAAAGAAACAACCACAATCCAATATACTATGTAATAGATGGTTGTCATCTACATCACTTGGGTGGCATCCACCTTCTCCCATTAAAAATATGTAAGTAGTCTAATTACAATTATTCCTGATGAGTCTTTACTAGGAAAAATTCCATAGAAAAGTTTCATAATATAGTATGTTTGGTGACACAAATATAAATGAAAAATAGCTTTGCTTTCATACATTATTAAAATTTCTGGTTTATTGTATCATTACCTGTTAATATTAAGATATTATATTATGTAATTGCATATTAAAAATTAATTAGCACATACTTGTTATTTTTCTCATCAGGCAAATTGAAAACAGACAGTCGCCATCATCTTTACCTGTCACATCAAAATCATCAGCACCGAGTTCTGTACCCTATAAAAGAACACCTATTCAGAATGCCCTATATGTTCCAAATGCAATAGATGTTGTCAAAAAGATGAAAGAAATACTTTCTAAAGTCAAAGACAAACAGGCTGGAAGCCAAACACACATGACCAGTAAAGGTAAGTTCTTTCACTAAGAATTTTACTTCAGAAACAGAAAATCTCAAGGCACTTTCCCTAATCAAGCCAACTTTAAGGAGTGAGCATTATGTTAGAGACTTAACCAATCACAGTCCGCATGTTTCCTCTCTGTTAGCTGGCCCTTGTCAGAGCTTCTTACTCACTCACCCCTCTGTTTTGGAAATTTTATTTTTAGAACTGTTGTTAAAAAGCATACATTGAGGGCTGGAGAGATGGCTTAGTGGTTAAGGCACATTCCTGCAAAGCCTAAGGATCCCGGTTCTAGTCTCCAGTTCCCACGTAAGCCAGATGCACATGGTGGCGCATGCATCTGGAGTTCGTTTACAGTAGCTAGAGGCCCTGGCATGCTCATTCTCTCTCTCTCTCTCCCTCCCCCTCTCTCTGTCTCTAATAAATAAATAAATAAAAATTAAAAAGTCTTAAAAAGCATATGTTCAGTGAGAGCTGAGTTTGTTTAGGTGATGCCTCTGGACTCTTCCATCTCTGCTATTAGATGGTACTTGGAAAACTCATCTAGCCATTCATGGATGAATAGATTTTCATCAGCTGTAGGTCAGTTTCCATATTTACACTATAATGTGGAATGCCTCCTTTGTGGTGAATGCAGCTTCCTGAAAATGTTGCTTTGTTATTTTGTTTGTCACATGTATTCTGATACATGCTGATGCTATTTAACTTCAAACACACTAGAGGATTTTGTATTTATAAAGAATTATACAGTGGATGCTGTATAACAAATGATCTTTTCATTACAAATTAGTCATTCTTGATTTTTATATTGACCTATGGTGTATTTAAAATAAAGGAATTAATTACACAGTCTAAATATTATGTCTCCATGAATTTACCTTATAATCCTTGTTTCCTATTTACAGCTAGCCACTTCCTGATAATCAGAGGTATAACGTTTTTAAGTTTAGCTAAAAAAAATAATAATAATAGGCACAAATCTCCACCTGTATTCTAGATGTTTTGATTAGTTGAATATTTAAGATTTTTACTCTTCATTGGATTTTAACATATTTTCATCTTTCCTCATAGTCATCTGATTCAACTGTCTCAAGACAGCTAAAACCAAGTACATTGTTGTATTTTTTAAAATTTTCTTGTTTAATTTTTATTTATTTATTTGAGAGCAACAGACAGAGAGAGAAAGAGGCAGAAAGGGAGTTAGAATGGGTGCACCAGGGCCTCCAGCCACTGCAAACAAACTCCAGACACATGCACCACCTTGTATATCTGGCTTATGTTGGGTACTGGGGAATTGAGCCTCAAACAGGGGTCTTTGGGCTTCACAGGCAAGCACTTAACTGCTAAGCCATCTCTCCAGCCCCTGTTGTATTTTTTTATATGAACTTGTTTAAACATGTTAAATCTATCGTTAAGGAAGCATTTGGGGTTTGCTTGTGATTAGCATTGATCTATGTACACATTTTTTTTTTTGAGGTAGGGTCTCACTCTAGCTCAGGCTGACCTGGAATTCACTGTGTATTCTCAGGGTAACATTTGTTTTTTATAATGTTTTAGGTACATTTACTTCTTTGTTGTGTCCAGAGACTATAACTTCCTTAAACTAACTATTTCACATGTTTTTTTAAACTAGAATCTGACAATAAAATTATGCCACACCGGAAAGAAACCATGAAACTTTTGGCAGGAAGACAGCGTCCTCCTTATGAACAAAAAGACAAAGAGGAGAAAAGGGGATACCAGAAAGAAAAAATATCAAGGTTAGCACAAAATCATCCTTTCTAGTCGCTAAATCCTAGTGGGATCAAACTTAGAATTTTTTTTTTGAGAGAGTCAGAGAGAGAGGGAGAGGAAAACAGATAGAGATGGGCGCGCCAGCAGCCTCTCAGCTGCTGCGAACGAAATCCAGATGCGTGTGCCCCCTTGTGGTCAAGTACAGCATTGTGCCCTTGCATCACTTTGCATCTGGCTAAACATGGGACCTGGAGATTGGAACCACTGGAGATTGGAACCAGCGTTCTTAGGCTTAGGAGGCAGGTGCCTTAACTGCTAAGCCATCTCTCCAGCCCAAACTTAGAAATTTTACCCAGGGATTATAAGTTCTGAAAGAGCAATTGACTTTTTCTTCAGTGAGGATCAGAAATTTTTGGCTCCTTGTAAACAAATAAATACATAGGAATCATTTGTGCCATGGCTTTGTGTCTTGCTAAACATTTAGATATTCTCTCAACATCCTGTACCATGAAGGTGTGTTAGGAGAATATGTAGAGACTGAACTTAGGTGCAGGCGTCCATCTCAGCAATAGCACCTGAGTGACCACATGACATTTCTATTTGCATTCACTCTTTACTTAAAATGAAAAATGTGTAACTTTAGGATTTGTAAATGTGGCAATTATATTTACTCATGCTGAACTTTGGGTGCTTTCCATTGGCCTCTGTGACACCTGAATCTCATCTGACCAGTGAGTCACCACTACACCTTTGGGTAGCAAATCTCACATATAGCTATGTTCATTTGAACTTGAAATAAGGTGTGTTGTAATCTGTAATGTAATTTTCTGACTACTGTCTGTAAGGAATATCTGTAGTATTGACTATGTTTTCAAGTTTCAAATGTTCTTTAAAATGCAGTCACATAGTTTCCATATACTCTCCATGGGCTTGGAGAAGGAAGAGGAAGGGGACTTTTTGGGGGGAGGGGGGCTTCAAGGTAGGGTCTCACTCTAGCCCAGGCTGACCTGGAATTCACTCTGTATTCTCTAAGTGGCCTTAAACTCATGGCGATCCTCCTACCTCTGCCTCCTGAATGCTGGGATTAAAGGCGTGCGCCACCACACCTGGCATACATTTTTGAATAGCAAGAAATTAAAATTGGAAAGATATTGTTGCCTCATGTAAACAGAGCTAATTTAGTGTTTGTAATCATGGAATATTGGGGCACTATCATACCCTTCTCTAAATTACTCCTGTCACCCCCAGGGGCAATTGGGTGTGAGCACATGCTAATAAGGCCTGGGGAGCAGTTCTGTCTTAAAACAGAAAAGACTGATTTCTCTCTTGCATCTGTTCATGTGTGTGTGTGTGTGTGTGTGTGTGTGTGTGTGTGTGTGTGTGTGTGTGTGTGTGTGTGTGTTTTAAGGTGCAAAGTAGTCAAGTACCTGTTACATATCCTTTTCTAGTCCCAAGGGTTAGTTCCCTCTAACCAAAAGGGGTAAAATTGTGTAAGTCCTGTATACTAAGAACACAAGAAATACAGTATATCTGGTATAAATATGTCATGTGACTAGTCACCATCAATTTCACTATAAATGCTTACATACATGTACTAGTAGCTAATGTAAATACGAACCATTATTTAAATTCTCTCAGTGTGGCTAGCAGTGGGTGTGCTGTGACAAAGAAAGCAGTCGAAGGCCAAGCCGAAGAATTCCCAACATGCAAAGATTTCACCAGAACAGGAGGTCGGGAGCAGCTGGAGGATCTTGAACAACAGGTTTGTGGGTGCCACACTTCAGCAGAGGCTAATAACCAGCTCGTAAAGTTCAGTTAAAACCCAGAGCAGTTATCTGTGTCACTGGGCAGATGCAGCATTCTCTGGCTGCACTTTTCCATTATAGTCTCTAAAAAATGGTCTCTCAGCCGGGCGTGGTGGCGCACGCCTTTAATCCCAGCACTCGGGAGGCAGAGGTAGGAGGATCGCCGAGAGTTTGAGGCCACCCTGAGACTACATAGTTAATTCCAGGTCAGCCTGGACCAGAGTGAGACCCTACCTCACAAAACCAAAAATAAATAAATAAATAAATAAATAAAAATAAAAATAAAAAATGGTCTCTCTATTACCTAATATCACTACAAGTCATCCTTATCCATCTTTGTCAAAGTTCCAGAATGTTTGCCCTGGGAAACAAATTAAAACAGAAAGTAGCAGATTATAAATTAAGAGTACTTCAGATTGAAATCTCAGTGAAATGTTCCAGGTTCATTGCTCCATCATATATAGTGCCACTCAGGGTGCCACAACTGCACTTCTCCTTCCCTCCCCACAAACATGTATGAAAGTGAGCAGTTATGACTGTCTGTGAACATTTAAAATCACCAAGTTGACCAATATAAGGGTCCTAGCCTTCTAAATTCATATCTCTGAGCAAATAAATCCCTGAACTGCCTTGAAGCTGTTCATATTTTGAATTATTACCATAGCTCAATTTATATTATCATTTATCAGAAGTGGCTACATTTAAGTTCCCTAAATGATTGCATGCACTTGCATTCTTGGGGAAGGAACCTTTGTGAATCCTCTCCAAACTTATAAGAAATACAAGAATTTTGGCTCCTGCTGCTGAGTTAATAGCTCCAAATTCATTTATATGCTTTTAAATATTTTATTTATTTATTTGGGAGAGAGAGAGAAAGAGGAAGAGACACACAGAGAGAACGGGTATGTCAGGGCCTCTAGCCACTGCAAACAAACTCCAGATGCATGCACCACCTTGCGCATCTGGCTTATGTGGGTATTGGAGAATCAAACCTGGGTCCTCAGGCTTCACAGGAAGCACCTTCACCACCAATCCATCTCTCCAGCCCATTTATATTCTTTTTAAAGTAAACCAGCCTTATGTTCATAATGATAACCTTGACATCTGGGATATCCAGATAGCACTAACCTCAATCTGTGTTTTTTTTTTAAAGATTTTTATTTTATTTACTTATTTGAGAGAGAGAGAAAGAGAGAAAATGGGTGTGCCAGAGCCTCTAGCCACTGCAAACTCCAGATGCATGCACTACCATGTGCATCTGGCTTACGTGGGTCCTGGGGAATCGAACCTGAGTTCTTAGGCTTTACACGCAAGTGCCTTAACCGCTAGGCCAACTCTCCAGCCCTCAATGTGTGCTTTTTAACTCTGGCTTTGAAAACATGATGCATGAATATATATATCAAGGAGAGAGAGAGCAGAGCATGCATGAGTGAGAGAGCCAGGGCCTCCTGCCACTATAAATGAACTCCAGCATGTGCCACTGTGTGCATCTGGCTTTACATGGGTACTTGGGAATCAAACCCAGGCCATCAGGCTTTGTAAGCAAGCACCTTTAACTACTGAGCAATCTGTCCAGCCCCAAGATTAACCAATATCTTTTACATATTTTGTAGAAATATGGGGGCACCACAATAAGGTGTCAGAACAACGCTGAAATGTGTAGGAAGGAACACGAGAGAATGATGTTACAAAATCATCAGGAAAGATTAGAAAGGAGAAAGGTAATTATCTGTTCGGAAGAATTTGATTGTATGTTAAGCAAAATGGGTGTAAAATACAAGGACGTATTTTTGAAAATCACAATTCAGATGTATGCTTAGCTCCTAGATGTTTTTCTACTCTACTTTCTTATCTATAGAGCTGACTCGTACACAGAATGATCTCCTCTTATTGATCAAGCCTTACCCTCATTGGTGGTCATTAGGGCAGTGCTTCAGCATCAAACTTGGGATCAATGCTCCTGTTAACAAAATGATTCCCATTTGATAGGACTTGATGGAAGTTAGAATTCTTCTGAATTGGGCTAGAATCTTCAGCAAGTTTGTGTGAAGAAGTACAGGCCTCGTTGTGAGGCCAAGGTATAGACTGTAAGGTAGGGCCACATTTTATTCAACTTGAGTGGCTCATCTAGGAGTTCTGGCCCAGACTGACGTGCAATAAGACTCCATGTTACCCTTGAGCAGCCAGCAGGCCACAACTCTCTTCACTTTATGCATGGGGTGGGGGAATTCTTATTCCTTCCTAGACTGCATCCTTCCTCTGCCTATTGTCTTCTTTGTTTAGTAACAAGATGTCTTGCTATTGAGGCATCATTAAAGTGCATTATTTTAATTCATGTCAGCTATAGGAATGGTCTAAAACTAAAACCCTCTTGAAAGTTCTAAGTGATTTTCAATATGTGCTTACTCTTAAGTACCTGATTTCCACATGGAGGAAAATAGGAACAAGATGTTGTCTTTTGGGTGTTTGAGTTATGATAGTAAGTACAACTGTCACCATTCGCAGCATTTTAGAGCTGAAACCAGGAGCAGAAAGGGAACTCCAGGTCTTTTGCTAATCATGTGGTTGTGGAGCAGTCAAAATCACTGGCTACGTCAGTGAGATGGAGGTAATCAACTGCTTTAGGACCACTGGTTTGTAATCTCCTTTTTCAATTTTTACTTTCCTTTAAATAGAGAGTTGAAGAAATAATGAAGCGGACAAGAAAAACAGTTGTGAATGCCTCAAAGGTAGTCTCCTTACTCCTACCAGAGAATATAAAAATTCTTGTTTCACATTCCTACTTTTTTTTGCATTTTGCCAATTAATGGTAATGAAATGAAGTATCACATTTGCATATTCTTAATCATTAAAAATATTGAAGCTGTTTTCATATCTGTAGCTTGCTTTCATATTTCCTCTTGTATGAAATGCTTGATTGGGTCCCTTTTCCCCAAATTTATACTTCTTTGAATATTCTGGATGTGGCTGCTTTTTTTTTTTTTGCCTGTGTGTGATAGGTATCTTCTCCTTTGGTGGCTTCTCATTATCATTTTCTGTTGAGTAGAAGTTCCTACTATTAATATGTATTTATCAGTGTCTGATAACTGAGTCAAGTGCCTTTTCATATACATTGGCCACTTGGAGATATGCCTTTTCGTGTTCCTCATTTGTCTATTTTGTCACCTGCCTTTTTCTTACTGATTTGTACTTTTTACCTGCTCTCATTAGGAATCCTTTGAATGTGTATCTTGTGATGAACCAGAAATTCTTCATTTTCTTCCCTTGATTTTAGGGTAAAAAGCAGTTAAAATTGAGGGCTATCATCTGTGGGTGGACTCATACAACCAACCTTTCTGTTAACAGCCAGCACGCTAACTGATGGCATCAAAGAGACACAGAATTCACTTTAATAAACTTGAATTTATCGTTTTGTTTCTTGTGGTGAATGATTTTGGAGTCTGTTTTATAATCATTTGCTTTCCATGATATCATGTCTTTTGAATGTAGCACATGCATTCAGGACCCCTTTTCTTCAGATTCTGGACTCTACATTCTGTGTTACGAAACTGATATTTTGTCTGTTCCCAATTCCCCTATTGTCATTCCCATTATCAAGTCACATGAGAATGTACAATAGAAAGATAATTTTTAAAAAGTGCTGGAAATCACCATCTCAAAGCTCATTTAACTTATTGGCTCAAAACATTTTACCTCAAGCAGCAGCTCTTGAGCTGGTATAGCTCTTTGCTGACTGCTCCCTTCCTGTATTTGGATTCTAAGCAAGTAGAGGACAGGAGCAAGTCCAAAGCTGTGGTCCCTGGGCTGTTGTTCACAGAAAGATTACATTATTGAGTGTCTCCCTAGATGAAAGACCTGACTACGTAGGTCCACATGCTCCTGTCATCTGCATATTCTTGGGGACACTTAAAGAGATTTGACATTTTTAATCTTTTATTTGAAATGTCAAAAGTTTGCTATTGGTCTAATAATAAAATCTGAGTTCTGTGTAATTCTATGTGTCTAGGGTTAGATATTATACAGTCATTATTTTCTTTTTAACCATAGTCTACAGAAACATCTGGAAAGGACACGTCCAAAGACGATGAAGCTGATGATGAAGACGAAACAGAAAGTGATGAGGACTCTTCCAATGACATATTTGCCTCAGGTTTGCTTGCTTCTACTGCTTCTGTCAGTCATCATGCAGTAGACAGACTGCTGAACTTCCTACCTTCCACTTCCAAGCTTTGTGGTCAGGTCATTTAACCTCTGTGTGTTCAGCTTTACCATCTACAAAAGAGAAAGCTAATGCTGTCTTCTTTCTAGAGTGGCATAAGATTTCAATGAGATGATAAATATAGCCAGTGTCAAAAATAGTATCTGAAATGGGATTTTTTTTAGATGTTATCTGCTGATGCTACTGTTATTTTTATTTATTTATTTATTTTTTGGTTTTTTGAGGTAGGGTTTCACTCTGGTCCAGGCTGACCTGGAATTAACTATGTAGTCTCAGGGTGGCCTTGAACTCACGGCAATCCTCCTACCTCTGCCTCCCGAATGCTGGGATTAAAGGCGTGCGCCACCACGCCTGGCGCTACTGTTATTTTTATAGGGCAGACCGATAGACCAGTGGTCATGGCAGCTCTCTGTCAGTTGAATGTGATAGTTGCTGGCTTTTCACAGCTCAAAGTCTAGAGAGGCATCGTGATTGATGACAGGTGGAATTCAACTTTCCACTTGATTAAGAAAAGTGCATCTGGGTCATAGTGTGAGGG
The DNA here is from genome assembly GCA_036365145.1 of Orientallactaga sibirica. Taxonomy (NCBI): domain Eukaryota; kingdom Metazoa; phylum Chordata; class Mammalia; order Rodentia; family Dipodidae; genus Orientallactaga; species Orientallactaga sibirica. The sequence goes on along the minus strand of JAEOAD010001318.1, from coordinate 850,774 downwards.
TCCTATAAAATGGATTGTTGACTCTCTGTGAGTAGAAAACACTCTAAAATAGATGTAATTGGTCTGCTTTTGGATGAGAGGAGAACTGAAGGCAGTAAGTGAAACTAAACTTGGAGGCAGAAATTGCTAGGGAGGCAATCAGGGTATGGGGGAAGCAAGAAGCAGTCCCAACCAACCTCTGCTCCACTAGTCTTTCCTAGCAAAAGAGAGAGGAAAGTTCCTTAAAGGCAGCTCCTCTCTGTGCTGAGAGCCAGGTTAATGCGTGTTGTGAACAGAACCTAGGTCACAGCCCAGAATGTGACATAGCTCAGGCCTAGCTGGACCTAGATCCCCAAGGTGCTGACCGCCTCGGGCAGGTACCCCTATCCCATAGCATTAGAATGAGAGGCTTTGCTTTTTCTTGTGTTTATTGGTGAAGTTCCTTTTTCACTGATTTTTTTTTTCTTCACTAGGTACTAAAACTTCACCTACCAAATTTTCTAAAACTGCCATGAGAAAGCCTCAAGAGCTGGTGTTTTTGCAAGCCAAAACTGGTGAGATTGATACAGAGAAAAAAATCTATTTTAATGGCAATGTGAACATTGATAGACAAAAAGATCCAAAAGCAAAAGGTTCAAGGTAAGTCATTCACCACCTCAGTTATCCAAATAAATGTAGAAGGATTATGGCTGACATTCTTAGACTACTGAGCAATATTGTTTATTGAGCTCTTGGTTGCACACACCAAACACTATGTCAAACATTCAACTTAATGGAAACAAACTAATGCCCACAATAATGCTGCAAGGTCATGGTCATCACGCCCATCTTTTTAAGACAAGTACTCTGGGTACAGAGAGGCTTCACACCTTAGTTACTAAATTAAAATCCAGATTCATATGACTCCAAACTTTTTTGTTCACATGGTAAATGTCATTTCCTTTATTGATTGAGTGCTGTAAACCAGGCATTTTACACTACCTACCTTCATTATCACTACCACCCAGAGTTTGGTAGTAATATCTTCCTTTCACATATGCCAAAACTAGTTCAGGAGTAAGGTCAGGAGAACACAAACTGTGCTCTTGAAAAGGAACACTGCCCAGGCTATTGACATGAAAAGTTTTGAAGCCGGGCGTGGTGGTGCGCGCCTTTAATCCCAGCACTCGGGAGGCAGAGGTAGGAGGATCGCCATGAGTTCAAGGCCACCCTGAGACTACATAGTTAATTCCAGGTCAGCCTGGGCCAGAGTGAGACCCTACCTCGAAAAACCAAAAAAAAAAAAAAAAAGTTTTGAGACTATGAGACTCATGGAAGTGGGAGTCTGCCAGAAAGCTCTGTGAGATGATGATGATGATGGTGGGGAGAGAGCACCAAGTTCAACTCCTACACTAATTCTTAGCTGCCCATTACTGGCTATATCCTTGATGGACTTTAAGAAGGGGGCCAGGATTCCTGAAGCCTGGCATGGTTAGCTGCCTTGGAGCCCCAGCATTTCTAGGGTACACTAAGGCTTTCTAGAATACAATTTGAAAACCTTAATGTGTTCTGTGATCTCCAGGGTCACTTCTCATTTTAGGATTTTGAAAATAGGCATTTCATAGAAGTTTATTAACTTCATGGTAGAGCTTTGGCTTTGTAATAAGCAGGATTGTAACCACATTATTGCTTTACAGGAAATCTACAAAAAAGAAGTGCACCCACACAATGAGAAACAGAAAAGCAAAGGAAGCCAGCAGCACCGTCCGATACACAGAGAGTGACAGTGCAGTTCAGTGGTGGGGTTGGAACAGATTTGTTGAAGATACCAGACCACCTGCTGCAACGACCTCTCCTAGTAGTAGTAACACACGCGAAGTGAAGGATACTATGACATCTCTGCAGGGTCCTGAAGCACCTTCAACCCACAGGAAACAAAGCAGATCTACAGTTCCTTTGAGCAAGGTTTCTCCACAGCTTCGCTTTAGTCCAAAGACAACTAACCTTAACCCTTTCTTTTCTTCCAGAAATGACTTTGGAAGAGAGGAGGAAGACAGTGGTAAGTGTAGGAATGAATCTATAGAAATTCTTAAGTTAGATTTGATAGGGAAGATGAAGACTTGATTCTAGTTTTCATGTCCTGTGTTTCCTGCCCGAAATACAGAAGTAAGTTCTTCAAAATGTAGGATTCTCTGAGCCTCCATTCCTCTGGCTTCTAAACAAGCTCAGTTGTGAGGCGGAGGGTTAGAGAGCTTTGGAATTATGCCATCATCTTATGTTTCCAAAACCAAAAGGCCATTGTTTTTCTCTTTAAGAAACTCTCTTTGGACAGAAGATAGTGTGGGTCCCTTTGGTTCTTGAAGTAGGGGGCATTTAGAAAAGCACCAGGGTTCAGGAACTCCAGAGGGTGGCCAGAGTCCAGGACTCACTCCAAAGGGAATCCAGGGGCAAGCTACTGGGAGACAGCTAGCATCTTTAGCTAATCTTCCTTTTCTTTTCTTCCCAGATTAAGTATACAACCTCATGGGTATTGAAAGATGATCAATCCATCCTCCAATCTGTGTTAAAACTCCCAAGCCCATGACACAAGAATTTCTGTGTCATACTTGAACTGGGCAAAAGAAATAACCATTATAAAAAGTGAAACAAACAAACAAAAAAAACCACATCTGAAGGTCACCTACCACAGAAGATATTCATTTTACTTCTTGAGCGAGAGTTCTAAGTGAAGAGGTTTTTGTTTTCCTTGAACATTCTCCCATTATGTATCTTGTGTTTTCCTACCAGTGTATGTGTTTTCATCAAGGATGCGTTCATTAGATAATGCTGTCTCTCAAAGACTATTAAAGGGATATTTCTCTTTGAGCCTGCGTTTGAAATCTTCAAATAATAATTACTCGGTTTAACAATGACATCATTTTTAACACCTAAAAACTCAATTTTATCTTGTAGAGAACATAATAGATTAAACAAGGGACTCAGATGAGTCACAAGGTTGTTTCATACTGCTTCTAAATGTACAAATACCAAAGGTTAAGTAAAATTTTATCATGTCATATGTATATTTGTAATTCAGCTCTTGTCAGTGTCCAGTACTGATACCCCCAAATGCCAAATACAACATTGGAACCATCAACATCTTTCACACTCAATTGAAGTACATGTTGGGGTTAACATTTAAAAAAATCCTTGATTATCCCTGTTGTGTATATAAAGCAGCGCTTGGGCTGGAGAGATGGTTTAGCAGTTAAGGTGCATGCCTGAGAAGCCTAAGGACCCAGGTTCGATTCTCCAGGTCCCACATAAGTCAGATGCACATGGTGGCACATGCATCTGGAGTTCATTTGCAGTGGCTAGAGGCCCTGGAGCACCCATTCTCTCTCTATCCCTCTGTCTGTCTCTAATTTTTTTTTTTAAGAAAACCTTTTTTTTAAAAAAAAAAAGCAGCAGTGCTTTGCTATTGTCTTATGAGGCAAGTTGAATTCCTTGAAGGTTAAATGTTTATAGTCTGGCTCCAAATTTCACCCTGTTAGTCCTCTGATGACCATGAGGAAACTAGAATTTTCCTCTCATTCCTCCTGAGCCTTAAAAATGTCACTCATCAGACAGGTGCCTTCTAAATTATTGAGCACCACACAGATAATTTTCTCATTATGATATGCCCATTTCTATGACAATGCTCTATCCTCATTGATATACTACTAATGACATGCCCAAGGTATGGTTTGTCACCCATTCATTAGCTGTGTGACCTCCAGAAAGCTTAACCTCTATGAACTTCTATTTGCTCACTTGAAAGACTGTAACAGTGGGACTAGCATCGGCTATGAGGATCTGCCCCAACATGTCTGAAGTATTTGCTTCTGACAATACTTTGGGAGGAGGAGCCTTGCTGTGGGAGGTATGCTGTTAGGGCCAGGCCTTGGACGTGGGGAGTCCAGTGTTATGGTATGTTCAGTGTCTACTTGAGCTCTGACTGTGCTGTCTCTGATGTGGATGTATGATGAAGTGAGCCAGGTTCTTCTTCCCTGATGAAGCTTACCCTTGAAACTGTAAGCCTGAGATAAACCCTTTCCTCCCAGAAGCTGCTTCTTGCTGGGTGTTTTGTTCAAGCAACTAGAAGGTAACTGCGGGCTGGAGGGATGGCTTAGCAGTTAAGGCGTTTGCCTGCAAAGCCAAAGGACCCCCGTTCGATTCCCCAGGACCCATGTTAGCCAGATGCACAAGGGGGCACACATGTCTGGAGTTCATTTGCAGTGGCTGGAGGCCCTGGCGTGTCCATTCTCTCTCTGTCTCCCTCTTTCTCTGTCAAATAAATTAATAAAAATAAAATATTTAAAAAAAAGAAGGTAACTGCTACAACAGCCAATCGGCCTAGAGAGAGAGACACACACGAGGGGGGATGTTCCATGTTCTTAATGGTTGTTTGAGGCTCAGGGTTCAATCCCTAATACATACACACACACAAACACACACACCCCATGATTTTCTCACTGACATTTCAATTCCCCTCTCAGGTGGCAAATGTTAGGCCCTAAGATGTTGCTGCCTGGCGATGGGCTCATCAAAGCCTAACACATCCCCTCCTTCCAATCTACCTGTAGCAGAAAGGCAGCCCTTACTGTTCCACAGGAGGAAGTGAGTGTGGCAGTCACCTATTGCTCTTGGTCCCTTGAGTCCCCCTAAAATAGACACAGGGGCAGGTGGGCCCAACAGCATAAACCTCAGGTGAGTCAACAATGCAGGCATGTGTTGCAGAAGCTGACACAGCTGAGGGGCAGCATCACTCTGTCCACACCTCCTCCTCTGTCCCCCTAACTGGAGGCCTGGGCACACAGAAAACGAGAGCTTGGAAGCACATGTGGTGAAGATACAGTAGCATTTAGCATGGATCCTGATCTCCATGGCACAAGGGGAAAGGAGTGTGAGGAACTGAATAGGAATCATGACTCTTCTGAGAGCCCTCCTCATCTGCACCATCCTGGCCAAAGAAAACCATTTCATCCCTTTTGAGGAATAAGAATATCTGAGAAACACCTGGGTCAGAGTGGTCTCTGTTTTCTTAAACTGAATCAAAGTGGTGATTGAAGTTTGTTTTGCTTATAATTCCTGTATCCAATGACCACACTGAACCGAGTGTAAGTTTGAAGTCAGGACAAAGGTCCTTCAGGGTCGGAGTTAGTAGTAGTGTCCTTGTGGCGCATCCTTTGGGAGCAATGACAAGTCGGGAGGCAGGTTCTTTCGATGCTGCTTTATTCTTGTATGGATACACTGCAGTCAACATTAGATGGTAACAGCTAATGACAATGCGGAAATGCATTGGTGTCTACAACCACTCTTACAAGAATGTGAATATGTATTGTCATTACATGTTTACTTCTGATATTGTCTCATATATGTAATATCATAACGGAGAATACAGTAAGTAGATGATCCTGCATTTCAGGGAAGCAGGAGGTGGAAACCCAGTTCCGCCTGTGAGGACGGTAGCCTCCAGTTTCCCCAGAGATCCAGCTAAGCTCTTGAGGAAAAGTCTTAAGAATCACAAGCAAAGAGACTTTGCAGTCCTCTTGAACACATGGACAAAGAGAAGACAATACTATGTTACAAAGGGATTGAACTTGTCACGGTATTGAAATGTCATATTCACGTTGATGGCAGCCCTGGCGCCTGCTCAGCTACCCCTCTAGAGTTTTATTTCACTTTCTATAAGACAAATCTCAAAACTGCAGAATGTCTGAGGAGGCTCAAATATTGTCATGCAAGTTTCCAAACCCATAATCTATTTTGCTATTCATTAAAACAAAAAATATTAATTAAAAAATAAAAAGGACAGGAGGGTTAGTTTTGTTAAGCTTCCAGAAATGTTCACTGTGGCGATGTTCTGAAACAGGCTCGTTCTCTCAGGTCTGCTCAGACTTTCTAAATCACCTGTGTGTTCCCTTCTTTAAAGTAGGAACGCTCAGCAAACGTGCCACATTGAGGAATCAAATGTTAGTATGGGGAAAAGGTCAGTTGAGAACTATAGCTATGATCAAATGTTAATTTTCTGGAAATTTATGTTAGTCATGTGAAAGCACAAAGGAACAGAAGGAAAGTCAAAGTTTTGATGAGGAAGTTAAACCATGCATTCTGGCAAGTTCTTTTTCTGCTCACAGAAGGGGGTGAGCAGTGAGTTGGCAGCAGCCGCTACAACTCTTGAGTGTCATGTGCCTAGGACACAAAAGGACAGGCTCCAGCTGAGTCCCTAAAGGCATCTCAGGGGGCCTTACCACCTGTGCTTCTTGCTTAGTTCACGAAGTGGCTACATGGCTAGCACTTTTCTGCTCTATGAGAAACATGCAGAAGAGTCAGTCTAAGTTTCAGTTTTCCCATTGCAGCATAGAGAAATTAATTTGGCTGCAAGGTTACTTTTCACTAAATCCTAATATGATCACGGTGTGCCCTTTTTTGAGTCATACTGTAAAATGGGAGAAAAGACAGAGGGAGGAATTTAAAGAGGTGAAACCCACTCTTCCCTTATTGATGGTGCACAGGGTAGAGAGAGCAAGGACACAAAGCATGGTTCAAATGCCATTTTACAGGACAGGAGCCCCTGTCAAGTTACAGCTTTTTGGCACAGTCGGGGCAATACACCTGCTCCTGGTGGAATACAAAGCGCTTGTTGGCCAGATTCACGGAGCATTTTTTGCAGTGGAAGCAGTAGTCGTGCCAGGATTGTCCTTCATAGGCCACCACACTGGAGCCTTTACCAAACCCTGTGGAAAAACAAAAGAAAACAGAGAGACAGCTGAATGAAAACAGATGGGGAAGCCTCGAATCAGAGATAAAATGATGACCCGCTCATTCACAGAGGCGACAAGCAGGCAGTCAGTGTCTCCTGGACTTCCTGTCCCCCTTCTACTCCACGCGCATTATCCCCCACCGTGCATTGTCTCCCACGCCGCCGCCACTGTCCCCCGCGCCGCTGCAACCCTGCTATGACTCTCAAGAACTTGAGAAGGTGCTGGAGCTCAGCCAAGGGCTTCCATGATTTAAAGAACCCGCATTCCCATGCCACTGCTATCGCCCTGTGACGCGCACCGACCTCCCAGCATAACCAGTTTCTTTGATTTAGGTCAGGGCCATGGCATCAAAGTGGCCACCAGGAGGCAAACTTGGGCTGTTTGTGGGGTGTGCACTTACCGGGCCTCGAGGAGCTGCTAAGCTTCGATTTTTTCTATAAAGAACCACCACCCACGAGGGACAAGTCCTCTCTCCACCCGGATGCCTGCCCCGGAGGTTGGCGCTGGGAAACAGGGTGAGAGGCAAGCGTTTCCCGTGGCACACTGGGGGCTTCCTAGCTTTAGAGACTGGGTGGCTCACTCTTGACACAGTCCTTTTCCCTGAGGATGGCAAAAGTCTTCTCAAATGTACATTTCAAGGCTCCCCGGGGAGATAGGAATAGTGGAGGTAGGGGAAAGGGCTCAGGGCACGTGGATCGCGGCCGCGAGATGAGAAATGAAGTGGTTAGCTTTGCTTCTGATCACAAAAAAAATTAAAAATAAAGAAAAGTAAACCTGCCAGCAGGTCTCTCTGCACTAGCCTTCAGCTATGGGGTGTAATAATGCCAGGTTATAGCTTTCCCGCCTCCCTAGCCCTCCCCCTTCCACTCCCCACTTTCTCCCACACTGCCAGCCCTTCCCATCCCCTCCCCTTACACCCCCAATCGTCAGGTGCAGTGCCTGCCTGCTGCCCATGGCCTGGTAGGTCTCATGCTTGTGACCTCAGTAGTCAGGAAGTACTTTGCATTGCCAAAGCTAACCTGACCTGAGGGACATCCAAACTATTTGGGGGACCTTTTGTACCACAATGGCAAAATGATAGAAGGGTATTCTTTAGGGGCCTTTGTGAATGAAACCGACGACAGGAAAATGAGAGATGGCAACCATGCGCAAAACCTAGCCTGCCAGACTTAGCAAGGACTCTTTAGCCTACCAGTGATGGGGTTCTTGCATCCAGCACACTTCTTGGCCACAAAGTTCTTGTAGCAATCCACGCAGTAATACTGGTCCTCCACAGCGGTGAAACGCTGCCCAGCCAGCTTCTTAGAGCAGGTAACACACACAAAGCACTCGCCATGCCAGGGCTGATCCTGGTAAGTGATTCCTCCAGATGTGATGGCCTAGACCGGGGAGTGTAGCACCGGATTCAGATTCGACAACCAGGCATTGCGCTGGGTGCTTTGCTATACAATATCTCACTGAGTCACCACAACAGCCATGGGAGGCAGGTGCTATTATTATCCCCAATTCACAGATGAAGAGACCAAGGCCCAGAGAAGGTGAGACCCATTGCAAGTTTACACAGCAATGAAGTGGCAGAGGCAGGCCTCTAGTGCCAGGCTCAGAGCACAGTGCCAGCCACCCATGCCACTGGAGTGAGCACAGAAACTGACAGCCTGACTTGGCCATGGCGCTGCTTTCTAATCCTAGGGTCCACATCTGTAAAATGGGCACAATAATTCCTGCGTCACAGGGCTACTGTAAGGATGGAATGAGTGTGTGTGCAAGTGCTCTGCAAACTGGCAAACACGTCTAGAAACGGCAGTCAGCGCGGAACTCCCTTGACAACATACCTTGTTGCACTTCACGCAATGCTTGGCAAACTTGGTCTCATGGCAAGTCACACAGTAGAAGTCCTCCCCTTTAGGGAAGAAGCTTCCGGTCCCGATGACTTGCTTGCAGTTGCTGCAGGTGAAGCAGTCTTTGTGCCAGATGGTACCCTTGTACTCCACATTCTGGTCTCCTGCAGGGGAAAGCAATTGGATAGCCCCACTGACAGGTTCTGCAGGGGGCTGCATCCACTCAGCTCCCCAGTGCCCCCCAGAGGTGAGGGGATGCAGGCCCTGCAGTCACTGGCCTCCCACCTCCAACTAACCTACCCATGTGCTCCTTGCAATTGTGCTAACCCAGGGTTCTCTCATAGGCGGGGACCCCGGCAGGATTATTTAGGATGAGATGTTTGAATCCCGACTTCCCCAGTTCTACCCCTTCGCATGGACTCAGAGATTCACTAGGGGGCTGCCTGACCCAGAACTCTACCTGAGGAGGAAGCATGCTTTGATCCCTTACTACACCCAAATGAGAAAATGCTACATACTTTTCACTTCATTCTCTTGCCACAGGCTGTTCTCGCCAGTGTTCTTTAGTCTCCGAGTGTGTGCGTGTGTGCGAGCATATATGTGTACGCATATATACGTGTATGTATATGTGTACATATATATGCTAAAAATCTCAAAGCAGCTCACAGCAACAATAGCCCCACTGAAACGAGCAAACCCACATCCTGTCTGCCCTCAGGGTAGGAGGGGGACAGTACCTGCCACAATGGCCTTGAAGCACCCTTTGCACCTAGGGGAGTCCTCACGAGTGGCACACTTGTTGCACAGGATCTTGTTGTCCTTGGACACAAAGGTCTCGCTGGCCAAGGGGTGAAAGCACTTGGCACAACGGAAGCAGGTGTCATGCCAGAAGCGGTTCTTATAGTGGACCTCCTGGAAATCAAGCAGAGCAGGGCAGCCACTGTGAGGAGCACCCAGAGAGTAGAAATAGTGCTCCCATCAATGCCAGCTTCCCCGGGGTGACTGGCTGCTCAGATGGCACAGACACTTACATGTGGGGGTGTCCCTGTGGTAAGTGTTCTTAGGAATAACAGAAAGAACAGTATAGTGGAGATAGAAAAACTCACAGTTCCAGAAACACTTAAAAGTACAGATGAAGCAACTCTAATCCCAAAGCCTAAATCCAAAATGATTCATAGTCTGACACTTTTTGAGGACCAGCAGACTCCACATGTGGCCCCATGTGCTGGGTCACAGTATGACAGTATGCAACACACAGTTTATTCAGTGTGCCCAAGGAAAATTAGACCTTGCCAGCACCTTCAGCTGTGATGCACAGACTTTGTTTTAGACACACAATTATTTAAAACATTATATAAAATTACTTTGGGACTATGTACACAAGGAGTATATGAAACAAATAAATTTTATGTTTAGACTTGGGTCCTGTCAACAAGATATCTCATTAAATATATGTAAGTATTCCAAAATTTAAAAAAAAATCCAAAATTAGAAACACTTCTACTGCTGAATGTTCCAGATAACATTCAACCTATAAAACCAAGGGCTGACCATCTAATCCCAGGCCCATATTAAGCAGCTAGGGACATCAGGAGCACTCTCGGGAGCACAGAAGTTCCCTCAAGGCCTCAAGGTGGCTGCTATGATGAAAAGGACTCAAAAAGGTAGTTGCTATTGTCAAGGGTACAGGAAGTGCCCAGCCTGCCCTGTTCCCACTTGGGGCCAACATAATGGTTACCTTGGAGTCCGCACCGATGGGCTTGCGGCATTCCACGCAGGTGTTGGCGCAGAACTTGTCAAAGCACTTCAGGCAGCAGTGGTGGCCATCCTTCTGCACGTACTTCTTCCCCTGCAAGGGGTCCCTGCAGTAGTGGCAGTCAAACTTCTCAGCCATTGTGCCCACCTTATAGCTGGAGGGACCTGCAGGATCAAGCAGGTACAACAGATGAGCAGTGGTAAAACAAGGACACTCTGCTGTGAAGGGTCCTGGAGGCAACTCTGTCCAACTGCATGTGGCTAAAAAAACCTCTTATTCCACAGGCCGTGGGGGCCAGGGCCCAGCTTCCACTTAAGCCTGGCTATCTACCAGATACCAAAGCAACTGATACTTCACGATGGTGTCCAGGAAGAAAATGCCTCTCAGTTAAACTCCAAGTGCCAGAGACCTCCTGGGGACATGGCAGAAATCCCTACTCAGATGTACCACTCCGCTGACTCATAAAGGACACTGAGGGGTACAAGTAACCCAGAGCTTGTGTTCGCCAAGGTCACCAGACAGGGATTTGGGGAGGCTCAGCCATTGTGAACAGAGATCAAAATGAATGGAGGAGGTGTAATGGAGCAAGCAAGAAGAAGAAGCAATTTTGCAGGACGGGAAGGCATCTGGTGTAGTGTGTATGGCCTTGTGCAAGCACAGACAGCCCAGGGAAGGAGAGGGGGGCTGAGCCCTATGCTCCCACAGCTGCCCCATCATGTCACGAACCATCAGGAAACCTCCCTGTTGGCTTTTGCCTCTTCTACTGTCACCTTTTAAGAGAAAAGAGTATTCTCCGGAGACCTCATGTCCCTTTTGTGCATACAAATCTATTCATCTGAACAAAAAAAAACCTTACAGCTAAGTACCGCACTAGGCACAACAGCCACCATCATCAGTTTGTTTAAAATGTTGAAATGTACTTGATATCTGGCGGTAATCATTTTAGTCCATGAATTGATCCCAAGGAGTTTTGTTCCAGATCACTTGCTGATGTTTGGGGCCTGCGCCATAGGGCTACACAGGATTTATCAAAGTGGCATTCGCACCTCATGCCAGCACATTTGGCAGCTGAGAATTATTTGTCACAGTGATGTGTGGTTTTGTGACGTACCAAAACCAAATTTCCCTCAGGTCAACCAATGTGGACTGGTCTAGTTACTGAAGTGTTACAATTTGGCACATTTGCTGTTCTAAACGTTGAGGTTAGAAAAATGGCTTTTACAAAGGGTTAAGCTGAATTGTTGCAGAATCTCCTCCATCCTTTTCCTCTGAACAACCTCCATTCGCTCCCCACCCCCAGACCAGCTGTGGCCTCAGACAACAGGCTGCACCATCCTCAGCACTGCCAAAGTCTTCTGTAGCCCTTTTGCCAAGTCTTTCTCCGTATAGTCCTATCACCAGGAAGATACCAAATGTAGGTTTCTATTAGTTTTCAATTTCTTTAGATATATGCTAATTTTCCCTCTTCCTTGGAAAAAGAAATTAACACGAGTACATAAACAGCAGTTATTGAATTTGTGTTGGAAAAGCAAGAACTGAGGCTGTTTTAAGTCAAACTATCTATACACATAGTTATTATGCTAGCAAACATCTAGAGTGTAATTTAGAGAGAAAGAATGAGCAAAAATAAATGAGCAGTTGCCCGATACTCACCACAGCTCTTCCACCAACTGAATAGCCCCAAACTCCTACTTTGGGTTCCATTCCCAGGTTTTTTTTTTTAATGCAACCACATGTTCAAATTGTTTGGCTCCTGTTGCCATAGGCAACCAAATAGCAGAGAGTGAGCTAAGGAAACCACACCCTGTGTCTGGGAACTCGCCTGAGCCAAGGCTAGTGAACTCTCCCTCAGACCCGTGTCAGTCTCTGCAGCCAGCCTCCCAACAAGGGAAATCAGGCGAGGCAACATCCACAAAAATGCCCTGTGCCTCATGTCGCCATCACCCAGACCCCCTCCTCTGAGACAGCTGGCACAGGAAGCAAATGAGTGACATTCTTGTGCAAGGACAGTTGCTTGGCACAGTTGTGTCACCATCAAGAGACGAAAGAAGACAAGAGATTGGTTCTTACTTGCACTTTTCTCTGAAAAGAACACTAGGATGTTTTCTGGTGTGACTGGGCTACAACCAAATGCGCACACACACAATGAAAGCAGGACTTAGCTCTGTGAACCTTGGTACCTTGAGGTGGGAGGCAGCTGGTTAGCTATCTGTGGCCTCCAGGCCTCTAGGCAAAAGTACCTATGGTCTGGGGCCCAAGCTTATAATCAGTTACTCAGGAGGCTGATGCAGGAAGTATTGTAGGTTCAAGGCCCATCTTTGCTATAGAATGAGTTCAAGATCAGCTTGGGCAACTCAGCTGGACTTTGTCTCAAAATTTTGAAAAATGACTGTGGATATTCCATAGGCATGAATAGAGTCCTGATCTAGTGTGGGTAAGACCTTGAGTTCAATTCTCAGTACCAAAAAAATAAAAATGAAGAGTAAATGTAAAGAATTAAATGATTAGTGGCTCCTAAATGTCACTGACAAAATAATGGGATTTATATAATTAGTAGCATATACTTCCTGCCTGGATGGTAACTAGGATGGGAGTACCCTTCAGATGCTGCCTTCTTGGACCATATTTGAAAATTCCTCTGTCCCTTACTAAGAGCTATGAATGTACTCATTTACTATAACCATCTTTTAATGTCTACCAAGGCAGAAATGGAGTCCAGCTATTTTTATATTATATTTTTATATTATATCTTATATTATATACTTATATGTATTTTTATATTCAAGTAATATCTAGAGTCCCATATAGAGTCCCATCTTTTGGTATTGCTGAGCCCTAGCTTTGTGGTTAAAATCGAGATGTTAGTATCATATCAGAAATGCTAGAAAACACGACAAATCCCATTTAGAGGCATCCCGAGGTTTTGTCTGGTTTGGGTTTTTCTTTGAGATAGGGTCTCACTCTCTCAGAGCTGGGATTACACATATAAGTCAACATGCCTGGCTGGTTTCTGGGGGTTTTGAAGAAAGGGAAAACTCCACTGTGGTTCACGGTACCAGAGAAATCTTACCTGCCAAGCCTTCTCATTTTTTTAAAAGCACATACTTTCAGAACCATAATACTGCCAACACCAAGTTCTTCACTGTTCACTTTCATAGTTATAGGACATGGCTTGCTCAGAGTTTCTAGGCATCCAGATGATAAAATAATCCATGGCTCACCAAAGAACATGCAAGTGCCAAAGTGTGTTGAAAATGTCAGTCAATGAAGCCACACACCATAGTATCATTCCTTAAACCACACAAAAGGAACATTAAACAGGTCAACTCCGAGTTAATGGTACCAATAAAAAGGACTCATGTCTTGGCATTTTTGAGTTGTAGCTTTAGTCAATAAATCTCTTTTTTTCCCTCTTCTGCAAGTATGAGAAATCCATGATCAACTTATATTCCCCAGCACTGTATGCATAAACCTAGACTCTGTATCCAAATGAAGAAAAAGATTTCAAAGGGCATATTTTAGAATTGATTTCAACAGTTGTCTTAAGTCATGTTTATGTGTAGAAATACTTATTAATCAAGATAAAATAGGCACTTCTAGGAATGTTGGCTTTGTTGCCTATTGAGTAAACAGGCTAGAAATACTTTAAAGTATGTTAACAATGAGTATGTCAAATTCATAAACTTTAATACGTTTTTTTTTCTTTATTTTTTTGCAAGAAATCTAGTGGAACTTTAGGCAACCTGAATTAGCTTACCTCTTATTTGTCTAACTTAATGATTATTTGGTAGAAAACTAGTTCCTACTGTCACCCCATAGGTTTTAGTCTGAAGCTGAAATGGTACATTCCCACTGGAAAGACAGCCATCTTACCAAAACTTTGCACAAAATATGGGTCATATGTTCAAGACCAGAATATTTTCCTGGTACTTGTCTTCACAGGGGTTAGCTCTAAGAACCTAGTTGACAAAGAGGTGGCCCAAAGAGAGCATATGTTCCAAGTGGTGAGCACCCCAGAAGGCAGAGTCACAGTTCAGCCCTGGCTTCACAAAAGGAGAAAAGCTTGCACTTTCCTCTCTTAGAAATGACCATGGAAGAGGGGAAGGGGAAGGTGGCATTTTACCTCTGCCTCTATTTTATCTTACTTATCTCGTAGGGAATAATTTTTCTCCTACTTTGTAAGCACATAGAATGTTGAAGCTTTTTAATTTTCTACCATTCCAGACACATTTGCCTTGACCTATGAAAGTTATCGAAAAGCCATGCCACCCATCATCAAATGCAAGGTTTGCTACATATAATTACAATCCTACATCCCTTATTACCTATTTGTGGAGGTTATGTGGGTACCAGGGTAGGCTCTTTGACGAATTATAATGTCTGGGTGTAATCTTCATTTGTACATAGCAGTGAGATTTCTCTGTCACAGAAAATTCTACCACAATAGTAGGATCCCCGATACCTATACCAGAATGACCTTACATACAAGAGTCACTCCATGTACCCTGCTGATTGACAAATGGAGATAAATCACTATGACTAACCTCAAAATTTCAGTGCATGGACAGGCACTCAAAATAGATTTCCATCCAATGAGCTGTGCTTCAATTTCCAAGCAATACTGATTTTCCTTCTGTGGAAATTTCTCTCTCTCTCTCTCCCCTCTTCATGGACATATTTTTCCTCACTTTAATGGACCAAGGAATTTGATCAAATATAAAATATTACACTAGATTTTAAAAATCATTTTCCATGACCCTCGGGTGCTAAAACCTAAGCTTCACCTTATAGTCATGTGAGTTTTTACCTGATTTTCTAAGACAGAAATCTTTGATTGAAATACATTCCAGAAAACATTCTAGCTCAGCTAGATGCAGTTAGAAATGAGACTAGGTGATTAAATGCTATGGATCTATTCTAAGGTGGCAACCTGACTTTCTTCCTATGCCTGCTTCAAAAGACCTATCATCCTTCAGTTAACAAACTTCCTCTTTCTGAAAAAAAAAATCTTCTATATCCAACATGCTAACAGGTGATAACAGAAACTTGAGTATCTTAATTTAAAAAATGGCTTCAGCAGCTGGAGAGATGGCTTAGCAGTTAAGGAGTTTGCCTGAAAAGCCAAAGGACCCAGGTTCGATTCCCCAGGACCCATGTAAGCCAGATGCACAAAGGGGCACACACGTCTGGAGTTTGTTTGCACAGGTAGAGGTCCTGGGGCACCCATTCTCTCTCTCTCTCTCTCTCTCTCTCTCTCTCTCTCTCTCTCTCATCTATCTGCCTCTTTCTTTCTCTCTCTCTCTCAAATAAAAAATAAATTTAAAAAATTGGCTTCGGGCTGGAGAGTTGGCTTAGCAGTTAAGGTACTTGCCTATGAAGCCTAAGGATCCAGGTTCAATTCTCTAGGTCCCAGGTAAGCCATGTGGTTCAAGTGTATGGAGTTCATTTTCAGTGACTAGAGGCCCTGGCATGCCCATTCTCTCTCTCTTTCTCTAATAAATAAATAAAAATAATTTTTAAAAAAATTGGCTTCAAAGTCAGGAGTGGTGGTGCACACCTTTAATCCCAGAACTTGGGAGGCAGAGGTGGAAGATCACTATGAGTTTGAGACCACCCTGAGAATACATAGTGAATTCCAGGTCAGCCTGGGCCAGAGCAAGACCCTAACTCAAAAAAAATGGCTTCAAATTTAATCATTCACATATACAAGTAATCTAACACTGCATTTTAAAAATTATAAATCTCTTAGAAAAGATTTAGTTTGCATTTAAGAAAGACTTAGTTGTGCTTTTATATACTTCTCATAAGTCCATGTGTTCCTAATGTATATTTTTCTCTTAGACCCAAGAGGCTAAAAATAATGTTTCAGAAGACAGTAAATATTTTAACTAGATAGCATTCTTATAATTATGTGCTTTCCATGAGTGCTGTGGCATACAGCTATAACACTGCAAACACTGAACAGCAACCTAAATGGGAAAAACTTTTGGTTTACTTCTAAGTAAAATTCAATGTAAATTACTAAATCCAACATATTTGTACAATGGTGTCCACATATAAATCTTGGCTTCCAAAGAAAGGGTGTATTACTATCCTGAGGACATTCAACAGATGGGAGGAAGCCTCAGCTGATTAATAGGACACTTGTGGCACAGGCTGGCTAACACACCTGGAGGTGTCGTCAGACATTTGCGAATAAACACCAAAATAGCTCCAACGAGACGGAGCTTATTAGTCATAGCTGAAAAGCAGTCTCTCCTAGAATTTCATAGAAAATTCAACAAGTTTTTTCTCTTAAAAATAGAACATGTACACATGATCCAACATTACCAGTAACTTCACTGGAATGCTGCATTAAGAAAAAAAAAGTCTTTCTGGCTGAGTGATGTATAGATCACACCATTTTAGGTTATATCTGGTGTCGGGGAGGTTGGAAAAAGATTACTTAATGAAAAACTATGTGTTTCTGAACTTCCAACAGGCCAAATCATGACCTACTGCTTACTTTTTCCTAGTATTGCACACACTACATGTAGCATGTTCTATGCTTCATATGGGAAAAAAGTGCTTGTGACACAGCCATGGAACATGTGCTTTCTGTCTTTCCAGTTGTGGTGAAATGGCAGGCTGTCATTTTGTGGTCATTAAAAGTATGAAACTTTCAGCTTCACTCTCAACTAAACCTGATTATCACTGCTCAATAATTTTTTTTTTCGAGGTAGGGTCTCACTCTAGCCGAGGCTAACCTGGAATTCACTCTGTATTCTCAGGGTGGCCTTGAACTCACAGTGATCCTCCTACCTCTGCCTCCCGAGTGCTGGGATTAAAGGTGTGCTCAATGATTTTAAGAAGCCAATCTACCTTAATTAATTTCACCTCACCCCTCCTGTTTTCATCTTTGCCATAAGAAAAGGAATGTTGTGCAGAATAGGACAAATGATCATAGTTCCCACCACATCCCTGTCATGGACCTTGACTCAAAAAACAAGTTAAGAAAATTTCTCTTTCGCCCTCTCTCAATAAATAAATAAATAATATTTTTAAAAGGGGGGCTGGAGAGATGGTTTAGTGGTTAAGGCACTTGCCTGTGAAGCCTAAGGCAATCCCTCAGCACCCACATAAGCCAGATGCACAAGGTGGTGCATGTGTCTGGAGTTCATTTGCAGTGGCTGGAAACCCTGGCACGCTCATTCTCTCCATCCCTCTCTCTAATAAATAATTTTTTTAAATGGACTGATACAAATTTGGCAGGCAAATCATTCAATGTCAAAAGCATTAATTTAATCGAACCACAGCTATAATTCCAAGATTCAGATATGCAAGAACCTGTAATGATTTAATGTCATGTGATACTCAAGGTTGGTATGTCATGTCACATTTTAAAATTATTTTTCTATCTGTCCGTAAATTAGTAACTAAAGCAAACTTCATTTTCAGTTAATGTGTATTCAAGGTCTACTAAGACAATTGGTTCAGCTGACTGCCTACAGCTACAGAGTGCATACATTGGCTGATAACCACAATCTCAGGCATGTCGTACAATGCTTGTGGTGCCATGTTTGTTAAACAGTTCCTAGGGATACAGAAAAATAACCAGACAGCCTTTGAAGCCTTGGAAGCAAAGCAGACATTTCTGAATTAATTAAAGTAGAAAACTCCATTATGCATATGTGCTTTAAAACACTAAAAAAACTACAAAAAGTATTTCTGTTATTGGACTATCAACAGGTAATTAAAAGTTTCAGAAATAAAACTTCCAGAAAAAAACAAAACTGCCATCAGTAATTACTCTGTCCCTTAACCTGAAAGCTGAGAGATAGGACAAAGTGTTTGGTTTCTATCCAACTTACTTCATCAGCTCCAAGAAAGGGAACTGTTACTTGGGCAGAGGGCAACAGAGCAACAGCCACATTCCTGATTTTACAGAAGAACCCAGGCATCAGGCTGACTCCACAGCACTAGGCTTCTGTCGTCCAGCCCCTATTCCTATTCTGTGGCCTTCTTGTTCATGGCCAAAATGCTCCCTAACACCAGGCTACAAAACAACAGGAAGGCTCTCGCTCATGCCCCTAGTCTATGGCAATGGGGAACTTTGCCAGCTAAGCATAACTAGTATTTGTCATAGCAAAGAGATTCATGGTCATTTTAGGAAAATTAAATATATTGTTCAAAAAAAGTGAAGATGCGGCAAGTCATCATGGACATTCCTGGTTACAAATAATCCTCCTTCCTGCTCACTATTCAATTTACCTTTTCTGGGTTTTTTTTTTTTCAATTTCCTTTTTCCTAACACCTTACATTAGATTTAAACTTCTGTCAAGATGATGAGTTGTCTTATGAAAGACCAAATATTCCTAGCAAAAAACCTGCTTTATTCCCATAATCTCTTAGTTTCACAAGACATCCTAAAAATGTAAAATATAGTCATAAAAAGTAGGTCACTCGAACTGCTGAGTTGACTTGAGTAAGAATCATCTTTCATCTTTGAAAGAGCATGAGAAGGCAAGAACAAAAGTGACAAACTATGATTTATTTGCTATTTAGATGAAACTAAAGTCATTTAATAAAAAAAAATTATCTTCTAGACAGATGACAGATGTCCTTGCCCAACAGATTGTGCTGGAGATAAGAGAAAGAACAGAAAGTTTTTACCTGAGTGCTTATGAGAAGCCATGGCTCAGAGACCAAGTTCAAGAGCAGCACCTAGACCCGTCTTCCTTCAACCCCAGCTGATTCGGCTGTGGCTCATTTGTGAACATACATTTAAGGGGAAGCAGCTCACACAAAAATAACCAAGAGCAGATGTCCCATCCCTCCCCCGAGATCACAACCTTAATCCCACTAGAAAATTCTTAACCATTTTAGGTGATCCAAGGGAGAAGAATAGGACCCAGTAAAAATACCAAGCACTACATATAAATACCTGTGGAGCTACTCAGCATCCAATTTAGCTCCAGAGCCAGAGAGGCCACATAGAAAGTCATCCTTGTACCAGAATAAAATTTGGACTCAGCTCTGACATAGCTTAATGCTGAGCCAACCTTATTAATCCACTTTATATGCCTCAAGAGCTTGCCTTTAGCCCTGTAAGTAATGCATTTGTATGCCACTGATGATAAAGGTAACTATAAGAGACAGCTTCTGTTACCAATGTGATTAAAGGGGGATAGATACTTAAACTCTTAGAGATGAATGGTATTATACACACTTAACTCAATGTCTTCCTGGGTATGTACCAGATATCAGCAATTGCAGAAATGGGGAGCAATTCTAATCACCCTTTCCCCAGCAGAATAACAGCAGAATAGAATGGGGACATGTATATGTATATACATTCTGTATACACTTTGTCTTATACATTTTGCTGTCGGGGCAATAACAAAAACAGGAATAAAGACATCAAGTGTCATACAGTAGAGTAGCACCACAGGCTATCACTGACTGGACACTGGGTCTAGGACCCTCCTTCCGGCCCTGGCTCCCATTTCACTGGCTTCCTTGAATCCTTGAACCCTCTCAGCACAGAGCTTCTCCGGAGGCTCCTCTACCCCTGTCAAGTCTTCACTCTAAGCCCCTTAGGTAGTGAAGACCACTTTGATCACCCTCGTAGTCCAAACTGCAGCCATGTTCTCCACTCTCCCTAATGCTTGTTCAGAAGTCATTCTTTCTACAGTGCTTAAGGTCTTTGAACATAACACCCCTGTGCCCTGTCTCACTGACTGTCTGCTTCTCCCCTCTGCTCCGTGGTGGTGGTGGTGTTTCACTGTTATGGCTTCACCTAAAACCCAACCCAGCTCCCAGGAGGTGCTAAAATGCCATCTGTTAGAGGAATGTTTTGAAAAGTAGCCAAAAGTGTCAATCAAGCCTCCAGAACACAGCCCTACCTAGAATCAGAAAAGTGGCTTTGGTTACTGAACATGAAGGTAGCTGACTTCCATTCTGAGCTAGGGCTTTGGCCTGATACCGTTATAGCCCCTATTTTGTCTGATTGTTCATGACTGCTTCTGACCCTATTCCCACGCTTCCCCTGTCAGGCCAAGGGCTGGAACAGTGCTTTGCTTGTCTGTATGTTCCTATGGCATCGAGTTGGCAAATGTTTCATGGATAAATGAGAGAGTTTCCCAATTCTTTGGACCTTCAAGTCTTCAAGGAAAAGTTACTTTCAAAGATAAATGAGCTGGGTGTGGTGGTGCACACCTTTAATCCCAGTACTCAGGAGGCAGAGATAGGAGGATCACCGTGAGTTCAAGGCCACCCTGAGACTACATAGTGAATTCCAGGTCAGCCTGGGCTAGAGTGAGGCCCTACCTTGAAAAACCAAAAAAAAAAAAAAAAGATAAATGAAATTACCACTAACTCTTAGATAGCTAGAGAATGATAAAAATAAAATTCAGAGGCAGGGCATGGTGGCGTACACCTTCAATCCCAGCACTCAGGAGGCAGAGACAGGAGGATCACCATGAGTTCAAGGCCACCCTGAGACTACATAGTGAGTTCCAGGTCAGCCTGAGCTAGAGTGAGACACTACCTCAAAAAAAAAAAAATTCAGGATGTTCAAGGTAAAAAAGTAAGCCTAAAAAAATAAGGTATGTGACACTGTGTTCTCCCCACACCTTTCTAGTCCTTTCCTTGTTCAGGCTGATTCAATTATGACAGAGTTTGACCAGTTGCCATGTTACCACACCCCTAAAATAAACTTATACTTTTCACCTAGGGAAAATATTTTTTATTAGATAATTAACCTTCACACTCCTTAAACATTAAATTTTAGTGAGGCATACTTTTTGGTAGAGTCAATGTGTTTCAAAATGCCTTTCATACATTGCTATGAATAATAAGCTTAGCCTATCAAATGCTTACCTTTAGAGACCTAGTCTAGTCTCAAGCTAGACATCAGAATGTATGTTCTCTCTCTCTCTCTCCGTGGGGTGGGGGTCAGAGATACAAGCTCAGGAAATCAGTCCTTGCCTTCTATCTTATTTTGAGTTGAGGCAGAGTCTCTTGCTGTTTGCCACTGTGAGTCAGGTTGCCTGGCCTTACAATTTCAGAATTCTCCTGACTCTGCCTCCAACTGCTAGAGGTGTCTTGGGGTTATAGATCTGTGTGCTATTTATATCCAGCTTTATGTGGCTTCTCGAGATCTGAGCTTTGCTCAGCTAGTCCTCTTTACCACTGAGCCATCTCTCTGCTCCAGAACCTAGGCTCTTATAGCAAGTTCCTTTTGGTTTCAGATCATTTTGAAAAGCAATTACAGACTATGGACATACATCACTTTGGAAAGATGGCAAAGAAAATTAGGGCTAAATTATTTCAAATATAGGAGGATATACAAAGACAAATGAATTACTTTGCAAGCACTAGTTAATTATGATAAGCAAGTGGGAGCTGGGTGTTCAACCCTATAATCACATCTATTCTAACTACAACTTACACCAACTCAGTCCTCTGCCTTCCTAAAACCTTCATGAGGCATGATTATTGCCTACTTGGACATTGGTCCTCACTGCTAATGTCATCAACTCACAGAAGTAGACTTTTCACCAAATCAAACAAGAAAAGGCCTGTTGCCATGAGAAAAACAATTTCCCAAAGTGTTCTCTTTGGGTCAGTGGTGTAGACACCTTGATGGATTCTTAGCTGATCCCAGGCCATTGACTTCATTGACATGTGGGATGATCTTATTACACATTAACAGTGTGGTATTTTATGAGATCCTTGATAATCACAGTTCTGTTTACACAGTGACTACATACTGTTGGTAGAGCTGCCTGCTGGGTAGTGGACAACTCTCTTTAGCACGACTCCTGTGCTAGCCAAGTCATAATGATTTGTCAGTAACTGCTAGGCATCAGACCCTCAGATCTTTCTAAAATGTGATCTTGAGAATCACATCAGAGTTTATCTACTCATCCATGTCTTTCCCACTCTCCACGGACACACTATATCCACATCCATTTCTCTTATGTGACAAAATTTTGTGGAATAGATGTCCTACTACACAGTACAAGGTACCTTGCTTGACAGAAAAAATAAAATACAGCTCTTAACAAGTGTACCAAAATAAATACACAAATGACTGCCATGCAAGTAGAGCATGGTATTACAAGAGAGATGTACAGTGTTATCACAATTTGTCACTGGTAGAAATCATGGATATCATGGCATTTAACTGTCCCCTGAATAGTGAACAGTGTAGCATGCAGAGAATGAGGAGGGCAATTCCAAGAGAAAGGTAGACTGAGCTTAAGTTATAAAAGGAACAGGTATATTCAAGAAGCAGAATGCAGCCTGGGAGTGGGAAGGCTGATAGGAATGTCATGATAAGGGAGTGGTGGAATCCAAAACTAGAGTGGGAAAGGCAGAGCACAGAGCACCTTTTTGTAATTGGTGCAAAGGAAGGGGTGAGATCCAAAGAGATGCATTGATAAGAGGGGAAGGAAGTAGCCTGGAAGGGAATTGCATTTGTTAAGATATGAGATGTAAGTCGAAGAACTGATTACAGGGAGTGGAATGGCTGTTTCCCACTGTGAGCCAGGTTGCCTGGCCTTACAGTTTCAGGATTCTCCTGAATTAGCCTATCAAATGCTTACCTTTAGAGACCAAGTCTAGTCTCAAGCTAGACATCAGAATGTATGTTCTCTCTCTCTCTCTCTCTCTCTCTCTCTCTCTCTCTCTCTCTGTGTGTGTGTGTGTGTGTGTGTGTGTGTGTGTGTGTGTGTGTGTAAGTCAGAAAAACAAGCTCAGGGAATCCTGCAGGGGAAGAGATTGAATAAGAGAAGGGTGGGAGGAGGGCCAATCAAAACTCAAGATATTCTGAATAAGACATATGAAAGCCTAATTTTGGGATAATGGCACATCAAAAAGCCATAGGTTGCTACTAGAAAATTTTCAGTGCCAGGGATGGGATACCTTCCAGTGAGTTGTTGGCCAGGGAGATCCTTGTTGCCTCCAAAACATTACATGCTATTGCCAAGGCTCTTGGTTTTCCACAAGTAACAGATGGTAAGACCCTGTTGCTGAAGACTTTACATGCCTGGGTGGCAAGGTCACTGAGAAATCAAGCTCATGCTGAGCTGAAAACCTTCTTGCTGTAGACCAGCCAACTGAAAGCTGGGAAAAGTGGCACTGCCTGCAGCCCTATGGGAGACAGAAGTCATCAGCAGTGAAAAAGTGGACACTGGAAGACTCAAGTTTGGCCAGTCAGGCCAAATGACCGAATGGGTGCAATAGTGGCATTTCTGCTCTGGGGGAAACCAACTGCTCTCTAATTGGACTGGAGGCCCTGTCTATGGAGGGAATACATGCCTGGTACTGAAAAAACTAATCAAAAGCCTATGGCAGGGGAGATCATGAGACATAGGTATAAAGCCTGCTCTTGTCCGGCTAAATGCATATAATATGCTCACCAAACTGCCCTATAAGCACAACACCTAATATTCATATTCATATATTAATGCTACTCTCACTCTTGGTTAGGGAAGCTTCTCTTTCAAATGGCATTGACCACTGGGATGACCCAAAAGGCAACACAGTGCTGAGAAGAAGTGACGGAGGAGTATCTAGCACTGAAACATCTCTGTCACACCTTCCAAGGCTCAGAGTCCACTGCGGAAGAGGAGGTGGAAAGAATGCAAGAGTCAAAGGAAGGATACAACTCCTTACAAAGCAACTGTACAGACAGAAATTGGCCTCGATATCCATGACTTCACAGTGCCTAGCAATGCCTTCACAAAACCCTCATAATAGGAGAAAAATATGATGACATCAGAATAAAAGAGACACTAATGGAGAGAGGGAGGGGATATGATGGAGATTGGAGTTGTGAAGGGAAAAGTGGGGGAGGGGGGAATTATCTGGTTTATTGTCTGTAAGTATAGAAGTTGTCAATAAAAAATAAAATAAAATAAAATGCAAAAACCACAGAGGAATTGGGGAAATGAGCAAGAGTGCTGCTTTCTTAGAGAATCTGATATCAGCACCATGGTGAAGGAGAGAGACATTGAGGACACTCAACACCTACCAAGCCAGAGATCCAGAGGCTCCTATGTGCCCATCACTGAAGTAGACTTAAAATGATCCCAGCATGGCTCAGGGAATTTTGCAGAAGAGGGGGTGGAAAGATTTTTAGAACCACAAGTTGGGACATTTTTCCACAGAGACATTGCATCTCCCCCCTGCCATAATGCATGACCCACAATCCCCATGGGGTTGACCCACATCCCCAACGAGGAAGGCCTCTTGAGAAAAGGGGCAAGGAGGAGGGAAAGGATGGTACCAACATGTGTTGTTCACATACTAAATATGTCCTTATCTAATTTTAAAAATCAAGACATAAAAAAATATATTCATCACTGGAAAAAAAAGATATGAGATGTAAGACAGGGCTGAATAAATGGAGTCAGTGACAATGGGTGGAGAAAAGAAGACTAGATAGAAGGGATATAATTTATGGCTGACCAAATGCAAAGGAAGGGGCTATGCCAATAATTCCTCTGAGGTTGACATTCTGAGTAAGCCAGAAAATAATGGAGACCATGGAAGGCAGAATGGGCATAGACAAGAGTGGCATTGCATTGGACACTTGCCTTGACACTGAGGTTCTTCTGCAATCTCAGCAGTACCCCTCCCCCTTCGGTGGTATCCAGTTTTTTCAAGTTGAGAGAGAGGGGGAGTGCATAAAATTACAGTGGGATCCCTTTTGAGAGGATTCACACACTGCAATCTAATCCTTGACTCTACCTCTGAAACACCACTGGGAAGATCACAATTCAATGCGCAAGAGAGTAAAACCCAAGAGTCAAACAGCAAAGTTGGTGACCTACTCGGCCCATGCACACCTCAGGAGCATCTCTTTTCACAGTGTGGCTTGTGGTCACCCTTTTCCTTTTGTTCATTTTCCTTTTACTGAAGATATTTCGAAATCATGGAAAACCATTCAATTACTACTCATTAGTCACGGCCAAAAGCAAGTGCCTGAATATAACCTGGAATGAAGTCTTATCGATTTATCTGTAATTCTTTTTGCATTATTCTCCTCTTACTACTAATACATTAATACACTACATTTTTTTTCTCAATATCATTTTGTCAGGCTACTAGCACCTCTGCCAACAATTTCTCCTGAGTTAGTCCAAATGCAAGATTAAAGCACCTAGTCATGTCCTATGATATGATATGATTCAATGTTGAACTCTCCCGAGTATTTCTTGCCTATGTACTCTTGCCAGAAAAAGCCCAGAGCAACTTCAGCCATCTCAGGTTCCTGTCAATCTTTAAGGAGGAAAGAGTACTTTTCCTATTGACAAGTCCAATTTCGCAAGGTCACTGCTTAAATGTCACAATTCCCAGCATACTCATTAAACAGCAAAATGAAGGAGCACCCTGTGGGCATGTGATGGGTGCTTTCACAAAGCAGGGCCCAAATGAAAGCCCAGAGTTCCACTTTTCCAAAGAGTCTATGAATCTCAGAGCAAAGACAAGGGTGGCTAGTAAAAGATCTGTTACAAATGACATAAGAGACATAAAAAGGTTATATAACCAAGAAGGCAACTTGAAAGTACCCAAGTAACTCTACTGAAGACTATTCATTTCAAAACTGACCGGGACTTAGAAGGTCTCCCTATAATATTCAATCAGGGATTAAGAATTGAGGCATGGGCTGGAGAGATGTCTGAACAGGACCCACATAAAGCCAGATGCACAAGGTGGCGCATGTGTATGGAGTTCGTTTGTGGTGACTAGTGGTCCTGGTGCACCATTCTATCTCTTTCTCTCTCTCTCTAATAAATAAAACATTTTAAAACATTTTTAGGGCTGAGGAGATGGCTTAGTGGTTAAGGCATTTGCCTACAAAGCCAAAGGACCCAGGTTTGATTCCCCAGGACCCGTGTAATCCAGATGCACAAGGTGGCCCATGGATCTGGAGTACCTTTGCAGTGACTGGAGGCCCAGGCACGCCCACCCATTCTCTCTCTCTCTTTCTCTCACTCTCACTCTCACTGTCTCTCTCTCTCTCTCTCTCTCTGACTCTTTCTCGTGCTCTCTCAAGTAAATAAATAAATTTTAATTTTTTTTTAAATTGATGCATGTGCCATGACCCCTGTCATTTAATTTCTGATAATGTCATTTCATGATTAATAATAGTTGTAAATGTCTCCTGTCCTTTCCCATGTTTCTACTAGACCTTCACTAAGAAACAACAACTATTCCAACCATATCCTAGATATTTTTCATGAGACTCTAACCAGAAGTGGTTACCAAGATAAGAGTGAACAAATGACTTTCAAAGCAAGCTAATATGATGATCTCTGTTCTTTTTTCTTTTTCAAAAAAAATAGATGCTGGAAGAAGTGAGGCTGACCTCTGAAGTGACCAGAGCCTCAGTCTGCTGCATCCCAACATTCAGCCCCTACATCCCTCCGTTGCCACCATGCCCAAATAAAAAGGGATGCTTAAGGAGAGAAAGCCAAGATGAAGGATGAACTATGGAGAGGATCTGCAAGTTTGTCTGCTAAACCTGCTTCACCAAAGCTAGACACTAAGCCTAAAAAGGCTCCTACAAAGAAGAGAGAGAAGGTACCCCAAGGGGAAAAGGGAAGAGCAGATGTTGGCAAGAATGGGAATAACCCTGGAAAAATGGAGATGCTCACACAAACCAGACACACAAAGCTGAAGGTGTTGGCATGCCAAGTGAAATCTGTGCATTTTTGATAACTGGTATTCTTTTTGTTTGTTTATTTTGTTTAAAAATATTTTTATTTGAGAGAGAAAGAGAATGTACATACCAGGGACTTCTTGACACTGCAAATGAACTCCAGATATATGAGACATGTTGTGCATCTGGCTTTATGTAGGTATTGAGGAACTGAACTCAGGTTTTGTAAGCAAATGCCTTTAACCTCTGAGTCATTTCCCCAGCATCAAGGCCTAGATTTTTGTTGTTGTTTTTCAAGGTAGGGTCTCACTTTGGCCCAGGCTGACCTGGAATTAACTATGTAGTCCAAGGGTGGCCTTGAACTCATGGCTATCCTCCTACCTCTGCCTCCCGAGTGCTGGGATTAAAGGCGTGCACCACCACGCCCAGCCTCAAGGCCTAGATTTTTTAAAGTTTATTTTTTGAGACTGTACAGTTTGAACTACTATTTTTATAAAGTTTTAGGAAAAAGTGAAACAAGAAAATAGAGACCCGAAATAGTTTTAGAAGGAAATCTATAATACAGATATAGAATCTCAGATCAAAGGGAAATGAATGTCTTATGAAACAGAGAAGCTACTGGTATAGATAAATCTTTGTCATATTTGAGGTGTTAAATTCTCCTCCAGTCTATTTCTACCACTCACTTGTGATATATCTGTTTTATTTCCATGTTGCCATGTGCCATGACTCAAAACACCCTTTCAATCATGTTAGGTCTTGGCATTCGCCAAGCCCACCTGTTAATGGGCATCTCAGCCCTCTGATAGATGCTTGAGGGCTAAACATTCCATGGCCCTAGTCTATAATTTACCCAGCTGATTAATATCTATAATAGGAAATAACAAGGCAAATATACTATCTAGGGCTGGAGAGATGGCTTAGCCATTAAGGCACTTGCCTGCAAAGCCAAAGGACCCAGGCTCGATTCCCCAGGACCCCCGTAACCCAGACACACAGCAGCTGGAGGCCCTAGTGTGCCCACTCTCATTCTCTCTCTCAAATAAATAAATAAATGAGTAAAACTAAAATATTTACAAATATACTATCCATACTTTCATACTTTTTGTGGTAGTGGGAATAGAACCCAGGGTTGTGAGCATGCTGGGCTACAGCTGAGCTCCAGCCCCAACCCACAATATGCTGAGATCTATGACTAGCTGCTTTGATTGGAAAGAATCCATAGTACTTATGAGCCCTGCTTCTTGGTGTGAAATATTAAGGTTTGTGACATATAATCTGTCTTCATTTACCAAAAAACTTACTATGCACTCCTGTTATTAAACCCCAACAGAGACTAACCCTAGAATCAAAGATTAAAGCTGAAAGCACTCATGAGTGGTTGTGTGATGTTTGTTCAACACAGTATCTGAACTTAACATGATGCACAGAAGTGGGTGGTATGAGCTCTCTGGTAGAAGCAAAGAGACCAAGAAGCAAACTGGATGCCATTTAGTAAGTCCTTATTCTGTTAGCCACTGGAGTTCACTATTTTGATAGGAAGAGTAAATCTAGATTTCTGGAGAACTAAAAAAACACAGAAGGTGAAGGCTTGTTCACTTCCATTTATTTATTTCCTCAAGGGCCTTTACTTGTCTTCCCCAGAAGTGTCTACATCTAGATTATACTCAAGAGTAAAAGAGGCCGATCCAGGAGGGTGGTAGGCCACGGTGACTCATTCTGAGAACAAGCAAGAATAACTTTCTGTGGAAAGAGCTATTCTGTTGTGGCAAGCCAGGAAGTGTTTTGTGAAAACTGACCAAGTGATCTTTGCGTGTGATCTACTGATAGACTACTGCCCTGAAGGGTAATTTGTCTCCCTTACTGGCCAGTATACACATAATGAGAACAGAATATACATTCCTCCAAAAGTTGTAGATCCTGAAGATGGAGTGGGCCAGGTCTGTGGTATTTTAACCTAAATAACAATTGCTTCGTGATCATATTGAAGATGATTTCCAACTCATGGCACTCTACCTTGCACCCTATCAAACCGTAGTTCTAGCAAGGCATCTTTGCTCATGAAAATACAAAACCTTGGAACAAGGTTTATAGTAAATAAGGTTCATGGTCCCTTAACTTTTATAATCATCATCAGAGGCTAATCTGGGTCACAGTCCCAGAGATTTAGGGGCAATTGTATGAGTTGGGATGCATCACTGTAGATTCTAACAAGAGTCTACTCAATGAGACCATAAACTTTGGCTGAGATAACTTGGAAGCGGCAGTTGGCACTGAGCTGGGAGACAGAAGTAGGTTGAAAGGAGGAATGCAGGGTCTACCAGAACAGCTGACACTTAAGAATGAGAATAAGTGATTTCAAAGCTCTCTGAGTCAAGCAGTATGTTCTCTATGTGAGGTAGCAAAAACAAAACAGAATGATAAGAACACAGTCCAGAAAAGGCTTCACAAACAAGAGGGCCTGAGGGCTGGGGGGTATAACTCAATGGTAGAGCACATACCTAACATATGCAAGGTCCATGGCTTAATCCACAGCATTCTCCATAAAATAGGACATGCAGCTAAGTCTAGAGTAGCAGAAGCAACTAAATAACACACACTTGGAAAGATTATGTCACGTTTACCTTAATCTCAACCCTTCTTGTTCATTTCCAAGCAGAGTAATAATCAAAGACAACAATATGTGATGTATGTACCTGGTGTAAATATGGCCATATTAGCTAGGTATAAAACACAAAACAGGGCTAGAGAGATGGCTTCATAGTTAAGGCATTTGCCTGGGAAGCCTAAGAACCCAGGTTTGATTCCTCAGGACCCACATAAGACAGATGCACAAGGTGGCGCATGCATCTGTAGTTCTTTTGCAGTGGTTAGAGGCCCTGGTGCTCTCTCTCTCTCTCTCTCTCTCTAATAAATAAATAAAATAAAATATTTTTAAAACACACAAAACAAAAAATAATAGTGATTATTTTACTATATTCATGAACTTCAGATAAAGTCATTTTCAAATGTCTCCATGAAAAGCTTAATTTTATGTGAGAATGGATAAGGAATCATTGATTGAAAGTTTCAAGGTAAATAATATGGACCATTTCCCAAGTTTAGTGCATTTATTTAATGACATTAAGGAGAATATAGTGTAGGAGCAGCTAATAACATGGACTGTAAGCCAGAAGGTCAACCTGAGAACTCTGTTTTCACCACTTCCTGGTTGTAATGACATTGAAAAACTTTATCTAACTTCTCTGTGACTCAATTTGCTCATCTGTAAAATGGTGATACTTACAGGACCAATGTGATATGATCCTTTTGAGAAATAAAGAAGTATTGAAAAAGTGACTGGCACAGAAATCACTAGATAGATATTTATTTAACTACACTCTGAAAACTAGCTGTCCCAAGCACCAGTTTCCTGTAGGTAGAATTTATCAGGTGTACCAGTTCACACAAGGTAGGTAGACAAGAGATAAGAGCTTAGGGTTTTGGCTTGGAGCCAAGCTATAAAGAAGGTGAGCCTGAGAATGACTGGAGCACCCTAGAACAAAGGTCAAAGTCCTCAAAACTCATAGAAATGGGCATCTGGCCACAGAATAGCCATATAGAAAGGGCTATATATCCAAACATGAGTAAGGAGGGTTTATGAACAGAATGTAGAGACCAGGAGAACTAAGCTCTTTGGATCCTCCAGGGAAGGCCCAGTAGATATGGGTCACCTGCATAGGTTTGGGGTAAAGGTTTTTCCTACATCCTTTCTCCCAAGAAAGGGCCCATTTATCCCATGGATGATGAGATCCTTTCTGATTACAGTTAACAGACTTGCCCATACAACAAATAAAGGCTTGCCCTACTGATTGTTAATGCATAAGGCAGACTATTAGTATTAGTTACTTTCTTGTTGCTGTGGACAAATATCTGACCAGAAGCAACTTAAGGAAGTCAGAGTTTATTTCAGCTTACAGTTGGAGGTTACAGTCCATCATGGCAGAGAAGGTGTGGTGGAAGGGGCATGAGGTAGCTTGTCACATTTAGTCCATGTTGACAAAGCAGAGAGCAAGGAATACTAGTGTTTGACGAGATTTCTCCTTTTTATACAGTCCAAGACCTAAATGTGTGAAAATGATTCCAATCACAGTTAAAGTGAGTGTCCCCACCTCAATTAAGCTAACCAAGATAATTTCTCACAGGCATGTTCAGAGGCTCATTGATTCTAAGTCCTGTCAGGTTAATAAGCAATATAAACCATCACAGAAATCATACAATATGTGGCCTCTTGTGTTTTACTTCTTTTACTTAGCTTGAAGTTCTCAAGTATCATCCATGTTATATCATGAATCTATACTTTATTCTATTTTGTGGCTGAATAATATTCCAATGTATAAATATACCACAGATTGTTCATCCACATTATCAGCTGACATTTGAGTTGGCCCTACTTTTTAGCTACTATGAATAATGCTATTAGGAGCTGCAAAATTAGGAGATGGTCCTCATTACATTTCATTTACTGGCTACACTTGAAAGCATAATAGAAATACCTTGAAGTTCTCCTCTTTGGCTTCATTTTTTGGTTTTTGAGGCAGGGTCTCACTCTAGTTCAGGCTGACCTGGAGTTCACTCTGTATTCTCAAGGTGGCCTCCAACTCACGGCGATCCTCCTACCTCTGCCTCCCAAGTGCTGGGATTAAAGGCATGCGCCACCACGCCCGGCAATTGGCTTCTTTTTAAAAATGTTTTATATTGACAATTTTCATACATGTATATAATGTACTTTTATCATCATCCCCTGCTGTTATCTTCTCTTGTCCACCCTCCTCACTTCCTTCCATTGAACCCCTTCTTTCAACTAGTACCTCTTCTACTTTGATGTGGTGTTTTTGCCCTCTGCCACCATCCATGATAGAATGAGTATTGTATATTCGTTTGTATATATGGTTTATTTTATTAAATGTGTATTTTTAAAGGTATAAAAGTATATAGTGGGCTAAAGAGATGACTCAGTAGTTAAAGGCACTTGCTTGTAAGGCCTGATGGCCTAGGTTTGATTCCCCAGTCCCCATGTAAAGCCAGATGCACAAAGTGGCACATGTTTCTGGAGTTCATTTTCAGTGGCAGGAGGCCCAGGCACACCATACTCAGTCACTTTGTCTGTCTCTTTATCTCTGTGTATGTCTCTCTTTCTTTCTCAAATAAATAAATAAAATATATTTTTAAAGTATATACTGTAAATCTTTCTCCTAATTCATGTCACTAGACTTCTACTTTCCCTTGTGAGTTCATAAGCATTAGTAGGTACCACTCTCTTCTTTTTTTTATTTTTCCTTTTTTTGAGACATAGTCTCACAACATAGTTCTGGCTGGCCTTGAACTCATGATCCTCCTGCCTCAGCCTCCCAAGTTCTAGGATCACAGGCATGTGTCACTATTCCTCATTACCACTGACTTCTTGATGCTTCCAAAAGTGCTAAGCATAAAAAGTAGGTAGTTATATATTTGTTTTCTTTTCTATTTTTTAAAAAGATAAATGTTGGTATATTATAATTATCATCTGCAACTTGCTTTTTCTATTTATTCTGCTGTAATTTTTATTTATCTTTAGAGAAGTTTCCATGTCAGTACATAGAAAACTTTCCTTTTTTAAATGTACACATAGTATTCAACTGTATAAATATACCATGGTTTACTTAATTAGTCCCTTACTGACAGACATTTAAATTGTTTCTAGTACTTTGTTATGACAGTGTTGTAAAAATATGTGCTATTAAAAGATGGGATGTACCAACTGAAAATATGAGTTAATACTCAACACTCAAGAGAAGTCGGTTGTGCTAAAGAAACAGAAGTCTATAATTTAGAGAGGGAGAGAGAGAGAAATGGATGAAAGGAATCACAAGATCAGGCAGCACCCACCAAAGCCTGAGGAAATGGTAGATTAGTTTTATGAGGTAAGTTGCCACCTGGAACTCCCATACCAACTCTACCAAGATCACCTTTAGCTAGTAAACCACCCAGAGAGAAAATGGGTTTTGATCTCATCTAGTATTCTTCACACAAAATCACAGTGTCTTGCCAACAAATTTTCAAACATTAAACTTAGTTAAATGCTAACACTGACAATGCAATGTCACACATTCATGCCGAGCTGCGCCTTTATAGATTAGAAGCAAGGGAGGATCTACTTCTCAAAATTAAGATGGTGCCTTAGTCTTCCCCAAGGCCTTAGGCTGAAAAGCTATAAAGTACACATAGCATTTGACTTTCAAATGTTCATGTTGTCTTCTTTATCTATTTTAGAAAATGAAAGGTAGCCTCTCAGCTGGGGATTATAATAGAGCAACCTGAGCTGGGCACAAGGCCTTCTGGATGATGAGCCTGGCAACATGTTACTGAGACATACCACCATGGAAGTGCACAGCTCTGAGTCACAGGTTTGACCTTAAGACTGTATGCTAGGAAAACAAAATAACATCCTTGGTCGTTATGTAACTTTGTCAGAGTCTCTTCAACTCTTCAATCTGTACCAGCATTTTTGATGCACCTACAGTTGTTCCTACCTTAAAAAAGAAGTGTAGTTTGATGTCTGCAGCCTCGAAGAGCAGTCTTTTTCAAAACAAGCACTTGATTGTCAAAGGTCACATAACACACTAAAGGCAAGGGACTGTGATCCATGGGTATTTGTCACTGATTCATCAACTTAGACTGTATCTCTGTTTCCACAGACAAACAAGGAAAGGAGATATCACCAACCCCCTATTCCAATCTCACAGTGAACATGGACACATTTAGCTGTGGATTTCAAGAGAAGGATTGATGCTTATAAATCAGCTTAAATATATGCAAACCAGGGCTGGAGAGATGGCTTAGCAGTTAAGGCACTTGCCTGCAAAGCTAAAGGACCCTGGTTCGATTCCCCAAGACCCACGTAAGCCAGATGCACAAAGTAGAGCATGCATCTGGAGTTCATCTGCAGTGGTTGAAGACCCTGGCACACCCATTCTCCCTCTCTCTGGCTTTCTCCCCCTCTGCTTCTCTCTCTCTCCTCTCTCAAATAAATAAATAAAATAAAATGTTTATATATAAATATATATATACAAACCATTTTTAAAGGTATGTACACTAGCTATTTCCATTACGTGTTAAAATGGGGATCCCCAGTTATGATGTTACAACAATTCAGTGTGGCAAACCCAAGCTTAATTGAAAATCATTAATCCTAACTGCTTAGAATTCTCTTCAAACTGTCACAATTAATACTTAAGTCTATGTAAGTTATCAAACTGGACCAGGAAATACACAGAAAAGATATGAATTCAGGAGTAATGAAACAGTTTTAATTTTCAAACATTTTTAGTAAGTTCAAAATTCAATCCATGTATGGGTCATGCACACTATAATCCTAGCACTTGGGAGCTAAAAGCAAGAAAATTACCACAGATTCAAGGCCACCTTGATCTACATAGCAAGTTTCAGGCCAGCCTGGGCTACCTACTAAGTTGACCATGTCTTAAAAAGGTTTTCTAAAACATCAATTATAAGTTGAGGTAGTAAAGTTACATTTATCTAAGAGTGTAAAAGTTAATTTATGGGTAACAAACATGCTTTGAATAAAAATAAAAGTACTGATTTGTTGGCTTTACTGTGTTGTAACTCAAGGCAAGAGCACTGACATGGAATCCAAACATGTGACTTCTGAATTGCTTACTAGCCAAACTCATTTTCTGTCTTTATCTATGAAATGAGGATATGAATACCTGTCCTGCTTCCCCTACAGAATAGTTTTAGGAAAAAACTGAATAGTATGTCGTGTGTGTGTGTGTGTGTGTGTGTGTGTGTGTGTGTGGTGGCTTTATCTACCTAAGCAGAGCTATCTTCTAATTTTTCAGAAATTCTTAGTTTTTCAGGACACAGAATTATCACAATAAACATACACACATGTATCATACGACATAAAACCTAGAGGGAGAACATAGAGAAAAGACTGGCAAATCTCCATGACAGAGATTCTCTCTCACAAGTTAGCTCAAACTTTTAAGGATTTAGAATTCAAAACATGGTAATGTTGGTATTCCAAATTTACTTAGTGAGTCAAATTATTTCAATTGTCTTGTATTTAGTTAATATTTAAGTCTTTACAAATGCACGAGTAGGAAGGAGCAACTGTTTAATAGGCAAGCTCCATATAATCTTGGTTCTTTGATCTAAAAATCAAAAGCATTCTGTAGATTTCTATAGAGACTATTTTTAGCTGCTTTAAGTAACTGACCTGGTTCATCCTTCATTCCTTACAAAGAAAATAACTTAGAAAGCCTTCAAAAAAACCAAAAAATTAAGCTAATGTTACTTATAAGGCCTTTATTTGGGAAAAAATAAATAAAAATAAGGAACACATCTAATTTCTATTATTTAAAGGGCTAGGGCTTTAGCAACCACTTGAAGAAGTGAGTTAATCCTTCTGTACCACAGCCAGGAGAGGGTTTATTTTCCTACTGTTATGATGGTAACTTAGAACACACAGAACAACAATATCAAATATCAATTCCCTCCACAGTTGTAACTTTCTAAATGTAGTAATTAGTAATTTGTCAAGATTATCATTCTGTACACAAATACTCTACTCACACTACCTAGCAATTTGAACTTCCGTGCCACCTCCTATGTCAAGTCCTAAAATGCTATCAAATGAAAACCAGGTACTATTTTCACAACATAGCATTACAGGTGTTATAGGTGGATAAACCGTGATATTAAAAGATTAAATGTCTTTCCTTAAGAGAAGGGGATAAAGTCAAACTAAGAATAGAAACTGAGGTACTATCACCTGTCCTAAGCATAAATCTAGAAAACTTTTCACCTTTCTACTCCTGTAATTACATAGTCGAATCAAATTTTATATATTTTAAACACATGTCTTATAGTTAATAAAATCAATCTTGTCAAGTGAGTTGTGGAAATATGTAATTAAGGTAGGTATTTTTTCATATGAATTATAGATGATGATGTATTACTACACAAAATAGTTTTTAATTAATAAAATTAAATCTGATTCAAAAGCCTAATGTGCATATATAAATCTGAATGAAATAATTCATAAGCTTGAGCTCTAACAGAAACTAGATATGGCTTTAAACCCAGCTCTTACATTGTATATAAGTAAATCAGTTTTATTGTGGGCGATTATAAAGCAATTACAGGACAAGTAAGTCACATTCTGAGATCAAAGGGCAAGTCACTGGTGGATGAATCAAAAAATTTTGCAACCTAATAGTCTCTCCAAAGACCAAAGTCTATGTTATTCCACCTCACCAAGGAGTTTTTAAAGGTGTTAAAGGGTCATATGTCTGTCTGAAAGGGGTGGATAATTTTATATAACTCTTTAGACATATTTTAATTGCTCTCCAGGCACATTTTAAACTCATCTAATCACAAAGTTCTCTATCTTTATCCTCCATCAAATCTTGGCTATAAAGATGTCCTCCATTCATTCTTATACAAGTTTTCTTGGGCCATATGGTAATAAGAACCATAGTAGAAGTTTACTTCTCAACCCAAGTAACAGCAACTGAAATTGAAGTGGGAAGTAGAGGATTAGCCCATATAGGCAGTGGGGAAAACTGCTTGGAATTATTTTTATAAGGGACCTCCTGCCAGCTAATGCCAAAGTGCTTGTGAAGACTTCCAGAAGCAAATATGCCCAGCCAACCCCATGGGCCAAGGGAGTTTTTGGACATAAACTGAAGGACAGGCCAAAGGGAACCACACAGCTTTGGAAGAACATAGGGAGGGCTTTCCACACAAATAGGGACAAAAGCCATGCACTGGAACCTTTCATGAGCATTCTCACTCTCTCTTCTCAATTTGTAAAAAAAGAATTGCTTTAATAATTTGCACTTAACACTCTTTAACACCAGGTTTGGAAATGGATCCAGCACAGACCAATTTAGCCCTCAGCTAGCTGCACTTCTACCTTCCAAAGGCAATAGATTCCATGGGAAGGACCAGCACCTGATAACAACTCTTTAAAAAATGATCCTTCCTCTCTATAAAAACTCTACATTATTTGGCTTCTACTGAAGAAAATAAAATTTGCAAGTGCATCCTGCTTTATTAGAGGTCAAACAATGCCTGAGTCATGAAAAAAAATTCAAATTTTAAAACAAGCCCATAATTTTTTCCAACTCCATGTCAGAATTCCAGAAAGAAAAAAAAAAAAGTTACTTCTAAAATAATGCTCCTAAACTTTTCCCAGCATGCTATGCCACTTTAGGCACATTAGTGCAGCATTCAAAAAGTTAGGCTTTGGGCTGGGGAGATGGCTTGCAAAGCCTGCTGACCCTAGTTCAAATCTCCAGTACCCATAGAAAGCCAGATACACAAAGTGGCACAAGAATCTGGAGTTTCTTTGCAGTAGCAAGAGGCCCCAGTGCACCCAAACTCTCATATTCATATTCTCTCTCTCTCTCTTCCTCCCTCTCCCTCTCTCCCACCCCCTCCCTGCAAATAAAATCAATATTTTTTAAAAGCTAGACTGTGAATACATAAAATATATGAAATTACCTGGTAATGAAATCTACTAGCTTCACTTTGAAATGCAGCCCAAAAGAGGATGGACTGGTAGATGGATATGTGACAAAAATAAGTAGTGCAAAATGTTGCTATTGGCAGACCACAGATGACAAGTATATAAGTGGTCACTGCAAAATCATCTCAACTTTGAAAACTCTTCATAACAAGATGTATATGATGGTAGTGCTGGGAATATATCCCAGTTGATAGTGTTCAAGCTTAGCATGCACAAACCTTTGGGTTTAGTCCACAGCACTGCACAAAACTGGGTGTGGTGGCACACATCTATAGTCCTAGCACTTAGAAGGTGGGAGCAGGAGGATAAGACACTCAAAGTCATCCTCAACTACACAGTGAGTTGGAGGCTAGCCTGGATTACATGAGACTATGGCTCATGTAAAAAAAAAATTAGGGGAAAGAAAACAGACAAGCAAAACAAAATTGAAAAATTTCAACTATACATATGCCAGAACTAACTTCTGACAGGTTTTTAAGGTGGCAGAGAAGGTAGTTCTATCTGGAGTGGAAGAACCAAAGTGAGTACCACTGCCTCCGAATGAAAGGAATCCCCACACACATTTGAAGGTTTTTCACCCACAACCAGAGAAGACCTAAAACATCTCATAAGAATGGCTGTGTTGCACATACACATTTTTAGACGTGTCTGGAACTGTCTGGTTAGGTAAGTTCCTTAATCCATTGAGGCAGCCCCATCTGAAGGAAAACACTCTAGCCAGCCTCCAACTTCTTAACTGTATCTCCTTGTTTATGGCTATTTCAAGTTTAAAGCATACTCCCATCTCTTTCCAGATTCCTAAAGGTCCTAGAAAAAAATCTAAT
This sequence comes from Orientallactaga sibirica, assembly GCA_036365145.1. Classification (NCBI taxonomy): domain Eukaryota; kingdom Metazoa; phylum Chordata; class Mammalia; order Rodentia; family Dipodidae; genus Orientallactaga; species Orientallactaga sibirica. The sequence goes on along the minus strand of JAEOAD010001318.1, from coordinate 812,383 downwards.
TATAACAGATGGATAAGTGCTCATGGTAACTGGAAACCTAAATGTAACATCAGCTCCCGCAGGCCACTGCCTTAACACCCATGGCTTTAGTGTAATGGACTCAACTACAGACCTTTTGTTTTTAGGCTCCAAACAAAAGTATTACTCAGACATTGATGGATGGCTGATAAGTGCTATTTAGAATATTATTTTAGGTTGACATTAATAACCTTTACTTATCTTAAAGTCAGTCAATAACTATTCCTCCAGGATGCTAAAGTTTACTTAAAAAATAGTTTTATGTAACCATGGTTTCCTATTAATTTTTTTTTTGGTGCTGGGGAATAAACCCAGAACTGTGCTCTTGCTAGACAAGTGCTCTACCACTGAACTAAAACCCCAACCTTTATTTTTTTTAAAAAAAATAATCCAATATACTTTAAAAAAATCTAAGTCAAAAATTGGTTGAATCCTCTGAAATGCCTCTATAAATTCTAGAGTTTGATGGAATAGAATGTGAAACACACCAACCTAAAAGGATTCTTTTTGTACTCTTAATGCTTATTAAATCTATGATCTTTAAGTAACATAAGCCCTAAACTCTCTCTAAAGTTCATAGAAAAAAAGTGGCATTGCACTGGTTACTTTCTGATCGCAAATAGATCACCTCCTTTCCACAGTAGCTAACTATATTCTCACCATTAAAGTATCCAAGTCTAACTTTTTGCCCTACTCTTCTCAACCTATTTTTTTGTTTCATTCATATAAAAGAACCATCAATTGTGTTTTCTAGGCTAGCTTTACAAGTTTCAACAGTACAAATAATGTGATAATGAAATGTGGGGAGAAAAGGCAGCAGTAAGTATGTGTTTGTGTACTTGCTGGTAAAAACAAACAAACTCACCAGTCTGAAAACTGAACACATTTCACACTCAAGTTATCACCTCTTCTTAGCCACCACCAAAATAAATGTCAGAAACGTAATATCTCCAAGAATGTCAAAATTAAGGCCACAGATTAACATATATACCAAGTTGTTAGGGAGTGAAATGCATACAAAAATCCCTATGAAATGCATACAAAATTAAGATGGATATATGATAAAGCAAATGCAGTAAAATGTTTAATTATAGAACCTAGACAGTAGGAATGCTGTTTATTGTTATAATTTCAACTTCTTGGTCTGAAAAACAAAATAAAAGGCTTAAGGGGAGGGTAGCATGCTAAGACAACCTAAAGATGTTAGGAATATGGCTAATAGAGGATCAAAAGGGACTCAAGCAAAGATCCAGAGATTTTCCTGTATAGCACCAGATAATGTCATCATGTGTAGTCATACAAGGCCTTTCATTCAGCCCACCAAATCCCTAGTCGATGCTTACTAAGCCCCTTGCACTAAATAAAAAATCGTAAGTAAGACCCAAGAGGAAATATCAGTAGTCTTACTCCCCAGGAGTTTCAAATTTCCTGGTAGAAGTAAAATGCAACCTATCACAGAAACCTCAACAAAATCCTTTATTCTTTATGCCTTAGATTGTTCAAGTAGGAAAAATGGAAACACTGAGGAGGGGGTAGGGCAAAGAGTCAGATCAAGAGCCCGCCTGTGTAAAGTGTATGAGGACTGACAGAATAGAGGACATGGCTGGGAACACAAGGGGTAGGCTAAAATACTGAGGCATGTTATGTTGTCTCACAGTTCAAACAAGTCACATGAGCCAAATCAAACAGTAGAACCTGTTCCCTCCAATTAGTCTGCAGCTAAACCACTTGAAGAACCAACAGTTTGACTGGTTCTTGGAAACATACAGAATGCCTTAAGAAAATTCTTATTCAGGGCTAGGGAAATGGTTTACTGGTTAAGGAATTTGCCTGTGAAGCTTAAGGACCCTGGTTCAATTCCCTGGGTCCCACATAAGCCAGATGCACGAAGGGGCACGTGCATCTGGAGTTCGTTTGCAGTGGCTGGAAGCCCTGCGTGCCCACTCTCTCTTTCTCTCTGCCTCTTCCTCTCCCTCTCTCTAAAATAAACAAATAAATAAAATTTAAAAAAAGAAAATTCTTATTCAGTCTTGAATGTATAGAAATTGTCATGTCACATATACACATCTCTTGATTTAAGAGATATCCACAGGCTCAACAAAGACTATAAATTCTCAACAAACTACATACTTTAACAATTGCTTTTCTCCTCATGTGTAAAACTGCTCAGAAAACTAATTGCTTATCCTCAATGAGAAATGATCTACAATACGTGAAGCTTATATGGCTATCTGGCTGATAGGAAAGTAAAATGCAGCTACTCTTATAAATATATTTTATATATTTCATATATAAATTTCATATATTTCAACTATTTATATTTAAATTGACTTGATCCCTTGTGCTGCTTAAAAACTAAAATATGAATAATTAAAGAACTAACGAAAGGCATAAATTATAACAATTCTGAGCACATTTCTCTATGCTGGGCTTTCACCATGTGATAAAGGATTTATAGAATAATAATGATCATGATGGTAGTCTAAATATTGCTTGTTCATGTTATTGAGGGCATGGAACCTTAGCACTAGGATTTCTGTAAGTGCTTTGACTTCAGCTATGCTTCACTACTGGCCATAACAAAATGTAGAAGATGAACTTGATCTAGTAAAATTTTAAGTTCATGGTTATATGACACATGAGTCAAAGTTTCAATTTAGAAACTAAGGAGCATCCAACATGCATGTCACAAATATGGATCTCCTTCACAAGTGAACATCTGCTGTTGCTTCTCATGGCCTGGTCCTATTAATAGAAGAGAGATGATGGACATGATCTTTAAAAAAAAAAAAAAAACCTTACATATCCACTGAGGTTTTCTGATGTCAAAAAATTCTTAGTAAATGGCTTTTTAATAATTACTATTGAATGTGAATTGAGCTTTATGAGAGTCTGAACTCTACTATTTTATGTATAGGATACTTATATTTTGCATAGCAAGGATAGAAGGCCGCAGGTCACTTCCCTTCACACAGCCTCTCTAAAAACCTAATTTTTTTTTTTTTTGGTTTTAAGGATAATTCACATTTATGAGTTGGTTCTAAGAAAAGATGAAAGTACTTACAAAATGTATAAATTTCACATGAATAACTCAGTATGCACTAGATATGAATACTATAACACATTCTAGTTTAATTTGGGATAAATTTATTAAATTCCCTGAAAGCAGAATATCTTTGGAAATCTAAAGGAACCATATGGAAGAGACTAAAAAGTGCTATATGGGCATTTAAACCAACTGATGTCCAATACAGTTTGACTCTGGCTAGTTTAGAAATCAGGTATCTGTGTCTATAATCACATCCTTTGGGTATGGATAAAACATTATATTTGAATTTCAGAATCCAAATCTGACTTATTCTATGAGAACCCTGATGAACTCAAATATTTTATGTGTACTTCTGCTGCATAGTTTAATGCACAGGGACCCCAAAATATGGTCTGAATATGCATATGCATGTAAATTTATAATCCTATGATGGATAAAAGATAATTTTTAAAATAACTGCTATGTCAAATTAACATCCTCATTGATTTAATATCCTTAAAAAGGTTCTTTTGCAGGTAGTTCTTTTCAAATTGACTAAACAAACTATATTTGACTGGAAGGAAAATTATTCCCTTTAGACATCACTGATACTGTATGGCATATCTGTGTTCTTAGCTTTCTTTCTAAGTATGATGTGGACTCTGTCCAAAGACTCCACAGATCAAAGACCCTTGAGAGGGCACCTTTTGAGAATCCAATTGAGATCACTTTTGTAAGTGAGGTAATTTCTTTCCTTAAGTGAAAATGAATTCCTTTTAAATCAGAGGCTGGGAAAAGTTAGGAGATGTTACACAAGGTCAAAATTAAGTCCATTAAATCCCAGGCCCAGATTTAGTCGCCATAGAGACAGGAGTGATAAATAAACCAGAAACCTTAACAAATGTGCTGCACCTTTGCCAGACATATCTCTGACTTGCCATTATTTTTACTAAAGTATCTTTTAGTCCAAACATAACTGACTGTGAAGACTACAAAAGCAAACAGAACTAGACCCAAAAGAAATATGAATGCTCATTCAAGCAAAGGGCAAAGAGCAGAGTCAAGAGTTACCCCGTTAGCAATGTGCTCTCCGTTCCCCATGAAAAAATGATTGCAACATGAAGCTCTAGAGGCAGTGACATATGGGGAAAATATGTGGTGCCAAAGCCAGAAGAAACCATGTCAAAAAGGAAAAACAGACATGAAGTAACTGACCTAATTAAAAGAGAAAAGTATACTTACAGCAGAGAAACACGTACATCTTAAATGGAGTGCAGCTGAGGGGGAGAGGGCACTGTGAGAAGGCTAATAATCTTAAAGTGAACTTTGGGGGGCTGATACAAAGGAAATTGGAAGAGGAATTTGGCACTGCCCTTGAGTTTGAGAATCGTTAAGATTCTCGGGGACTGGGGATATGGCTCAGTGGATAAAGTGTCTGCTGTGCAGGCAAGAGTACCCAACTTTGGAAGCCCAGCAACCACATAAAAAGCTGGACTATGTGGCAGGTATTGGTAATCCCAGGCATACCTATAGGTAAGATGGGAGGTTGAGACAGGAGAATCCCTGAGAAGCTGGAGAAAATCAGCAGTGAACATGAGATCCTGTCTCAAAGGAAGTGGAAGACAAAGATCAACATGCAAAAGTTGTCTCTGCCGGGTGTGGTGGCGCACGCCTTTAATCCCAGCACTGGGGAGGCAGAGGTAGGAGGATTGCTGTGAGTTCGAGGCCACCTGAGAATACATAGTGAATTCCTAGTCAACCTGAGCTAGAGTGAGACCCTGCCTGGAAAAACCAAAAAAAAAAAAAAAAAAAGTCGTCTCTGACCTCCACATGTTGTGTACTGTGGTGCTTGAGTGCCTACACACACACACACACACACACACATCAATACACAATGCACACATGTGTGTGCACAAACACACACACTCATTGCACACTGGACCATGAGACATAAAGACCTATCCCACACACCAATTAGAAACGCTATGTATTTTCGTTGTCGTGTGGTACACAAGAATGCAGAAGAAAGGCAACCAATGATTAGGGGTGAGGGAACAAAATATCCAAGAAGAAACTACACCACTGAGGGTCCAAGTTTAGGTTTGGACCAGGAGTTCTTGTCATTTTCATGGTTATTATATACTGTGTGAGAAGCAGAAATATTTCATTTGTGATATATACCTTGTTATGTTTACTTGCTATGTGATTAACAGGAATATTCTGTTTGTAATATGGAATTGGTTTAAGTTGGTAAAAGAGGGAGATTCTCAACCTTTAAATGAGCCCAAACATGGTAAAATTTACAAATACCATGAAACCTCAAATAAATTGATACTTACATGTGTCCTTCTGCCTGCCTTCTAGTTCTTGTCCATATATCCATATTACATTACATAGTGATAATCATCATATATATCTACATATGCAATTTTTCCATCTTGCATTTTAGTAAGCCTATGCTACATATATTCTTTCATAATTTATTTAATTAAAAGTATTTGATGAGCAGTCCTGATGGTTTAGGCTTATAATCCCAGTTACTTGGGAGGCAGAGGCATGAGCATCATAATGTCAAGGCCTGACTGGGCTACAGAGTGAATTCAAACCAGGCTGGGCGACTTAGGAAGGCCCTGTTTAAAAAAAACAAGTAAAAAGAGGACTGCATATATAGTTCTCTAGTAGAGTGCTTATCTAGTATGCATGCAACCCTATGTTCAGTCACTAGAACTGTGTAAAGTAAATGGACCATTTATCTAATTTACATTTAAATTATTTCTTGTTTTTCTTATGTTTATGTTTATTATTATTATTATTATTATTATTATTATTACCAAGATGTTTCATATGGATACATCATGTGTTGGTACCCTCTTTTCCCTCATCCCTGCCCCCATTCCACTGCGACACTCCTTAATGGTGGTTTAGGTATTCCCCATGGGGTTGTAGTTTATGCATTGTGGGAGCAGCAGTCAGTTTATTGGTGGGGGGATACCTCTGGGCATGATGTCTCAACCTGTTGCTCTTCGAATCTTTCTGCCCCCATTTAAATTGGTTCTAATTGTTTATTCTTATAAATAACACTGTGATGAATGCCTAAAATACAGGGCATTTTTCTCTTTTCTTGGGATTTTCTTGCTTAGAACATTTCCCAAAATAGGATTATTGGATTCAAGGGTATCAATATATGACTGCTGTCATACTCTGCCAAATAATGTGACAAAAAACATTGTACCAACTTACAATGCCACCAGCCACAAATAACTTCATGTCTATTTCAAAGGTGTCATACTAGAATTTCCTCTGGTTTTTCCCAACTTAATGGTAACAAATGTACTTTTGTGATGTTAATTTGTCTATATACCCATAGGTCTAAACATGTTTTCATGTCTTTGCTCACATTGTGAATGTCTGTTATCCACTTGTATGCTGAAAAATTCATTCAGCTAACAGTTACAGAGCATCTAACTCACTCCACGCCTATGTACATCATTTTACAATCTGTATGAGTTCTGTACACATGTAGAAATTATACTTTTATATGTGCAGCAAGTGTTCTGCCATGATTTCCTTTTGGTTTTAATTATATTCTTTTCATAGTAGGGTTACAGACATTTGAATCTGTTAGTATCTCTTCTTCTCTGGCTTTTTCTATCATTATACAGCTTACAAGTTATTTTACAGCAGAGGAATTTGATAATTATCCCAGTGGCCTTGTTTATGATGATTCTAAGAGCCCCTAAATATCTTCTCTTATAGTAATATTAAAAGCTCTAACACATACTTCATGTTTCTTGAGCTTTGTCTTATATAGCTTTTTTTACTAGAAGCATATACTTTGGAAAAAGAACTTAAACCAAAGTTGGATTCATCCTTTACATGTGCTATGTTGTATTCAAAATATTTTTAACCAGGCTTGAGAGATGGCTTAGCAGTTAAGGTGCATGCCTGCGAAGCCTAAGGACCCCAGTTCGATTCTTCAAGTCCTACGTAAGCCACATGCATATGGTGGCACATGCATCTGGAGTTCGATTGCAGTGGCTGGAGGCCCTGGCATGCCCATTCTCTCTCTCTCTCTCTCTCTCTCTCTCTCTCTCTCTCGTCTCTAATAAATAAATAAATAAAAATTTTAAAAAAATTTAACCTATTTCATTGCAACTAGAAGTGAGGTTTGGCCCCAAACAAGCCTTGATAAGATCTTCTCCCCCCCCTCTCTCTGATGGAAGAAAAATAGATGGTTTCACTTGACTCTTTTTTCCTTTGGATTGATTAAAGGAAAAGTCTCCTTACTACTCAGAGAGGTAGAGTGCCAGACTAACACATAGTGGTGGCCGGAATTCTCCATTATTCAGATCTGCTGCATTAAAATCTACACATTCAAGTTTGAGAAGCCATGGGGGAGTCCACAGGCATCTTCTAGAATAAGATTAAACACACATACCTGCTGATGCTTCTCTTCTTAATCAGGTACCATCAGTAAACATTCCTGCCATTAAGTGTTGACCTACCACCCTTTTAAATAATCCCCTTAAAATGAAAAATACACTTAGCCTTGTGTACCAGAAAATAAGCAATCTGCATTTCTTCTGAAAGAATTATATGATATTTATACTCAGAATTTTATTTTTAATTTTTTAAATGTTTGCACGTGCAGTATGTGTGGTATGTGGTGTAGGTGTTACATGCAAATGTATGTATGAAACTCAGTGCCCACAGAGGACACAGAAAAATGTCTGTGTTTCCTTGAAAGTCTCTCACTGAAGCCTAAGCTGGCACTTTTCTTATGTATTCATGAGCCCCAGTGATCTGCTCTGTGCTCCCCAAATGACTGAGGATAAAGGTGAGTGGCCATGCCCAGATTTTTATGTGGGTGCTAGCGAATCAAACTCAGGTACTCTCAGGCCCTCATGCTTGAGTGGAAAGTGCTCTTATCTGCTGAGCCAGCTCCCCAGCCCCCAATTTTATCTTTCACTGAAGTTGAAAACTCAAGTGCCTATGTGAGGAAAACATTCCAGTAATGGCAACAGTCCCCCATTCTTAGAGTCAAGTAGATTGCAGAGAGGGCTGGAGACTATGGCAAGACGTGGAGTCTGTGCTCTCCCTAAAGGAACAGCAGCTATTTGGCTGTGGCCAAGTGTCGCTGCACAGTAATACAGTCTCCAGGTTGCCAGATCTTCTGATATTTCAAAAGAAGCTGGAAAAATATGTAAAAACGTGGGATCTCTCAAATTTTACATGCTGGCATCTTCCTAGACATTTTAAAAGAACACCTTGGTGTGCCAGATCTAGCCCACCAGTTAGCAAACTTGGTTCTCAATTGGTGAGTTCCAACTCTTTAAGCCTGTGTGACCCATCTGTGGTGATTTACATGATTACTGCTTGGGCTCCAAGAAGAGGGGCCATAACAACATAAATGGCTCATGTCAAATCACTTTACTACTGTCTTTAAAAAAAATTGGTGAATAATAAAAAATAATGTCAGATCGGTAATGAAGATGACCATATGTCAATGATACAAATATTTCCTAAATGTGAAATGTGTCTAATTAATTAACAATATTATCATCACTGCACCACAAAACCCAAGTACTCATATTTAGCTGAGCTCCTGAATGTGTTAAGAATTATGCTCTGCTCAACACTGTATTCCAACTCATTCCAGAAACTAAAGACAGCCAAATGGAATAATGTCAAGTGTCTATAAATAAATAAAGTTTGTATAAATGCTGTATAAAATTTAAAATTGGACATCTTATTATTTTAAAAAACATAACATCCTCCTGTGGAAACTGCAAACACCTCTTTCCTGAACTTTTTAATAATTCTATATAAACTTTTTTTTAAAAAAAGTCTGCAAAATGCAGACTTTACATTTCTGCTCATTTAGAGGCACTTGATCTCAGGCACAGCTGCATCCCCAACTCTTATCACCTACTTTATTGTTTATACATATTTATATGGAGGTGATATAAATCATAGGCTCAAGGATCAGAGCAGAAATGGGACCTTTCAATGATCTACTCCATATTGGGCCACATGTATGCATGTGTGTGTGTGTGTGTGTGTGTGTGTGTGTGTGTGTGTTGTGTATTACACATGCTTATGTAATTTTCAGTTTCTTTGCCTTCTAAAAGAAAAATAATTGAGGCACACCTGAAGAATATCAGATCCAAAATGTCTCATTCTACTGCATTCCTGCCTTGGCACATAGTGATGCTGAATAAATGACAGAATGAATGCCTGAATGAATGACTTAATTAATTAAAGGAAGAAAGAACACAATATACAACCACATAATCCTATATATTTCTTTTTTATTTAGCCAAACAAAACCAAGTTTATCAAAGCAATGATAGATAAGTAATTATACAGAAATATTATATAAAATTTGGGATAAATTTCTTCTGAGAACAATTTCTTTTCAACCTGATATATACAAACCACTGATCTTTAAATTTTTAGATTTAAACTAGTGGCTGATATGAAACTCATTCATTCTTTCTCTCAGTAATCCTATGAATTTTTGTCATTATAAAACAGAATTTAGCAGGTTCTTCCTAATTTACTCACCTAAAAAACTCATTGCTCTAAAAGAAAGCCCAAAAGACACAAAAAATTTATCCAATAAAGACATCATTGGAATATTATTGGTATCATATAACCATTTCATATACGTATTTAAACAGCTTCAATTTTTTTTTTTTTTTTTTTTTTTTTTTTTTTGGTTTTCGAGGTAGGGTCTCGCTCTAGTTCAGGCTGACCTGGAATTCACTCTGTAGTCTCAGGGTGGCCTTGAACTCACAGTGATCCTCCTACCTCTGCCTCCCTGAGTGCTGGGATTAAAGGCGTGCACCACCACGCCTGGCCAATTAAAGTTTTTATGGAAGCTTCTGGAAATTGCAAACTGCTGTGGAATTCCTAAGGGGTGGGGAGCAATGCCTGTGAACTAGGTTTCACCTAACTGCCATTTCCAACTCACCTGGGGGGGGGAGGACATTTTGCTTAAAGAATCCTTTCTGTTTCTGTGGGAAAATAAAAATGATCCCTCTGTGAAGAGCACAAAGCTAAAATCTTGGCTTTTTAGGTAGAGCACTTACAACTCCTCAAAGGAGACTTAGAGTCACAGCCTTCTCCTGTTTGGACCAAGGCAGTTGTGGCTTGTTTTTTTTTTTTTTTTTTTTTGTTGGGATGAGGTCTAGTATTTTCTTTGATTCTTTTCAAGTCTGAAAACAACTGTGCTTGGTAAACACTTATCTGTGAACAGAAGCCATAGCAGGGCTCAGAGCTGAACATAAAAAGCCTCTTTCAGCTGCTGGGGTTTTGTCACCAGCTAGTTTAAACCCTTGGGCCCTTAAAACTGAATGGCACTTTAGGCTGCCATCAGAATTGAGACAATGACAAAAACTCTGATTATATACTTCTAGAAATTTGTCCTAGGATTTTTACTCTTTGAGGTTAAATATGCTTAGGTCTTTGAACAGATGTACAAGTTGAACATCCCTAATCTGAAAACTCAAAAGCCTCTAATATTTAAAACTTTTTGAATGCTGATGTGTACACCAGAGTGGAAAATTCCACACCTTACTCCAATGTGATGAGTCACTGGGAAAATCTGGCACACTAAAAATTATTGTGCAAAAGCCCATTCAGGCTACACATATAGTACATATGAAACAGTGAATTTACTATTTAGACTTAGGTCCTGTGTCTAATTATGCAAATATTCCACAATCCTCTCTTCCAAATCCAAAACCTGAATGCTTCTGATTCCAAGCATGTCACAAGGGATAATCTAGCTGTATTTCAAAATCTATGGTGATTTCTACAGCACACCAATCTGCTACTGAGCCTAGTGAACATCTACAACAACTGAAAAGGTAGTACCTCTACTGTGTATCTGTGTGTCTGTGTAGGGTGGGCTAGGGCAGAGGAGAAGGTATAAACCCAGCATTCTTTTCATGTATGAAACTGGAACTCTCGATAGGTACAGTACTGGTAAATTTCACATCCCTTCTTATAAATACATGGAGACAGGGGCGCAGAAATGAGCACTCATACCTGCATTGTGCTTGGATGAGCCCTCTTTAAGATTCCTCCCTCTCCTCTTACTATAGAAGGTAAATGTCCCTTCTCTCAAGGAAATAAATAAGTAAGCCTGGATTACCACACAGTGTAAATCAGCCACTATAGCTAAAGGGAGTGGAGGACAGAGGCTGTCTAGCCAACAAGTGGTAAATGAAAAGTCTGAACAGTCTGGCTGTCCTACCAGCATGGCAGGGCTGCTTCTGAACTGGAGGACAAATTAGAAAAACAACAGTTGTTGGTACACATTACTGTTACCCAGCAAAAGCACTCTTTGGCATTCCTATCGCCAGATTTTATAGTGGCAGTCCCACACTTTCACTCCTTCCTCTCTGGGATAAAAGCTTCCCGGGGGTGGTACACCCTTTTCTGGTCACCAGCAGGAGTCTCCTCCCTCCCTCTCATCCCAGTATTTGTTCCATGAAGCTTTCCTGCTCCCTACTGTTCACACTGAGACAGAAGCAAGTTCTTATTTTCAAGAAAACTTTCTAGCAGTTCTGTTGTGCCTGGCACATTCATTATTAAGCCCCCAAATTGAAAGCAAATGAGGGATTCCCTTGAAAAGGCATTCCTCAGACAGTTAATATTTAGGGTAAGCAGTGATATTGGTTGAGCCAATTAAAATAAACCCTCTTAAAACTTCTGTATAAATAATGCTCTTGGTATAATGCCCCAAATTGGAAGGTTACAAATCAGCATAAGAATTTGTGGCAATTAGTAAAACTTACCTCACGTTGGATGTGTGAAGAACAAGATTTATCCTGGAAGGGCTGGATATAGTTGAGAACAGCCTCCAACTGCCTAAGTTTGGAAAAAATGAGCATAGTTACCTTTTTAGAAGAAAAATCAGACATTCTTAAAAAAACACAACTTCCTTAGAAATGGCTCATGGTAACACATTCTACTTTGTATTTACAACCCTTAGAGTTAACAGAAAACTGCCAAGATGTTCTGCATATTTCTCCAAATGTCTGTTTATCATATAACATTAGCGCTGGCAGTGGGTCTGGCTCCCTCATTATCAAGCTGTATTAGCTCCAACACTCAGCATTGTTAGGGGAGTGAGCTCATGGCCTATTTCAGTTTTAAATTAACATTTGGCAATCACCCTGGTAATCAAAACAAATGACTCAGTCATTTAGAATAGATTTATTAGTTGAGCCGTTTTTGTTCTCTTTTAACATCTTTAGAATATTTTGCCACAGGAGGGCTCCAGTCTAGTCAGAATGTAGACCACAAGTCACCAGAGGAATAGTTAGAGGTGTTGCTAAGGAGATGAGGTGCTCTGTGATCACTGAAGTTAGCTTCTATCAACAAGATTGGGGTGCAGGCTAGTTGGCAGGCTCATCCTAGTGGGGATGGTTCTGTAGTACTAGGAAACAGATGTACCCTATGCTATCCCCATCCCTGACACAAGTTGGCCACAAAACACTGTCCTCCCTGTGCCCAGATGGCCTCTCTACAGGCTCACACACATCACCACTTTGCACTCTATCCCTCTTGCAAAGGAAACCTGAAGAATATACAGCCCTCTGAGAGAAGGAACTTGCCTGAGTTTTGTTTGTTTGAGAAGGATCTCATTATATATTCCATAGTGGCCACAAATTCAGGATCCTCCCGCCTCTGCCTCCCCATTGCTGTGCTTACAGGTGTGCGCCACCACAATCACCTGCTGTCTGATTTTTCACTGCTCTGACCCTACACTCCGAACAAAAGCAATACACAGGAATCCATCAGGATGAGTGGATGAACTAGGGCAAACATAAACTAAGACTTACTTCCCCCACAACCATTTCTAGGCTGATGAGTAAACAGGGATTGGTCGTAGATTTTAAAATGTTGATGCACTGTCTTGTCTATTGTCGAATAAAGACCGAGTCCACTTAGTTCAATATGCTAATGACCTCATCTGTTTAAGAGATCTTAATGATGATTATCATAGTAAGTTGAGGACAAGTCTTATAAGGACAGGATTTTTGTTGGCAAAGTCAAAAGCCCAATGCAAGTCAAATTTGCGTCAGTGGTAAAGAGCTAACATTCAAAAGAGTACTGCTTAAAAGTGACTGGATTCAAAGGAATGTCATTCTACTCCCCTTCCTACCTACACTTAAGTAGTGCAATATTCACTAATACTACCATATAAAATCCATTGTTTGTTCCATTTTGTTTATACTGCAGACTTTAAGTTCATGATGGAAAACACAAAACTCTATTTCCTAGTACTTAAAAGGTTGCTATGTCTATACAAAATGCTTTTACTCAGTTTTATCTCTCGCCACACATACTCTACTCATATGGGCCTGTTTCTCAGAGGTGCCACACCCTTTCATACAGCTGTGAAGGAATGGCACAGCTGATCACACAGGATGTCACACTCAGAGTAGCTGGGCCACCACACATTAGCTTCTAAACCTCTGAGCCTCATACGGGCAACCTGCTTCACAAAGTCAAAGAGGTAAGTACGTGTGAGGCACTGCCCGGCGACTCATGGTGCTCACTGAGTATTAGATATATAATTATCACTATCATTACAGCAGGCAAAGAGTCAAAATGCTATCAAACTTGGGTAATAATATGCTTCCGCATATGCTTGGCACTAATTATATTCCTCTTTAGATTCAACTCAAGTTCAACTTCAAACTTGAATCCTTCACACTCTAGCCTTAATATATTTCATCTTACTTTTCTGGCATTGATTTTTCCCAGATATGGATGCAATTTAGACTGGGTTCTACTCAAAGAAATCTGATGCTCTATTTAAAGAACCAGAAAGTTTTTTTTCCTAAGATTCCCGACCTGCCAATGCCTTTCCTGCCTTCTCTCTTTCACTGCTCCCCACCTATTATACAAGTTCTGGCTGACGGAGGGGGGCTACAGGAAAGGAAAGGACAGACAAATTGACTTCTAGTAAGCAGGCCAGGACTCTGGTTTTCCCTTTCAAAGTCCCTGTATTTCATTTTCCCTGATACCCTCCAGAGGGCAGAAGAGGGAACAGTCCAAAGACAGAATGCAAAGATTTCACACTGGGGACCGACTCTGTTCCATAGTTCATGGTTTCTCCATTAATAACAAGTCCATAAAGAGTACAAATTTATGATGACACTTGAATTGCATTTGTATCTCCATTTTATTTATTTTATTTTATTTTATTTTCTGTACTACTGCTTTCTACATAAAGGTCATGAGGATGTAGACATTCATAGTACATATGTTTGTGTGCACTTTTCAATATGCAGACTATAACAGTGGCTCTGACCAGATATAATATAGATTCTATTGACAATATTGTGCAAAACAAAAGAATAAAAACAAACAGCTACCAAACGGAATACAATTTGATGACAACAAAGTAATACAAAATAAAACTCAAAACACCTTAGGGTCATTCTCATGATTCAAAATAAATCATGTTGCCGGGCGTGGTGGCGCACGCCTTTAATCCCAGCACTCGGGAGGCAGAGGTAGGAGGATTGCCCTGAGTTTGAGGCCACCCTGAGACTACATGGTTAATTCCAGGTCAGCCTGGACCAGAGTGAGACCCTACCTTGCAAAACCAAAAAAAAAAAAATCATGTTAATCTTATCCTACACAGACATAATTAATAAGTGAGATTAGACAAGATATTTATGTTATTATAAGATAATCCAGTCATTTCATTTTAGTAACATTTATTATAATTGTTCCCCTTCAGGTGTAATAAAATATTCTGGCCAGAGAAACTGATGACCCTATTGCTATTTACAGCCAAGCTTAAATGATACCCAAATCACTAATCAATTGGGTGAATTATGTGGAAAAATAAAACCCAGAGATAATAGCTGTTTAAGTGAACTTAACACACTGGCTGAATCAATCAAAATGGTTGATCTCTATGGATTCATTGTCTCCTCTAGATGCTTTGAATATGATTGTCATGGCAACCATTCTTTAATCAACTCCTTCAGAATATTCTCTTCCACCTAAGAAATCAAAACGAGGTGAACGTCAAACATCTTCTTAATTAGTAGCACTTGTGATGACAACAGAGGGGGCCCAGGCTTCTCATGCACACTACTGTTGTCCATTTGCCTTGTAACACTATGGAGTTTGAAACACTGACATATTGTGTACTTAAAAACGTATGTTTAATGTTGTCATAAAACGTAAAAATGATTCTAGCCAAGATAGCCCCTGGCTTCATTCTTTTAGCAGAAGAACAGATAATTGACTTGCTCAACAAAGAAATCTATTCAGAATAAACAGAGGATATAAAAGATGCCTCATTTTTAATTGCAGCATAATCAAGACACACATCATCACTAAATCTTTAGCAACATATTAATTTAACAAGCAAAGACAAACTAGAAGTATATTGCCAGTTACCGAAATATAATAAAATCCAATTTGTGTTCATCTAATAAAATTAGGTAGATAGTATGTCTTGTGATGGATTCTGTACCTAGGAAAAGTCTTTTAGTCTCCACAAATTTCTCTATTTATTTTAAATATTCATAATATTTTTTATAATTTGGAGGTGAAGGCTCTTACCGTCCATTGTGAGAAAGATCGGTTCTGTTTTCTAAAGGTATCTACTGTGAATAGTATACATTTAAACCTGTGGTTGTTCTGCATTTCCCTGCAGAGCTTTGAGTTTCCTTTACAAACTACAAAATGCACACATCTATCTAAGTTACAGTCCTGAACTATTTTAAATTTTGCACTAGAATAGATGTAAGTTTTTCTAACACTAAGGCTGTTTTGATAGGTTTGCAAGCTAGTAAGTAAGAAGCATTTTTCCTTCTGGATGTGACACAACCTATAAACTAAAGAAAGGTAGAAAGGAGAGTAGTGCCCCTCCCCGTTCCATGAAAAACTAACAAGAACTTCTTAGTGCCATTTCTTCAGGCAATTTGAAAGAATCTGTTGGTCAAATGGAGAATAAGGAAATGTACTTAGTTTTGACTGGCATATTAAAACATTAAGAATATGAATTTTAAAAACCATTCAAAACAATGTAATCCAGGTGTGGTGGTGCACACCTTTAATCCCAGCACTTGGGAGGCAGAGGTAGGAGGATCACTGTGAGTTCAAGACCAGCCTAAGACTACATAGTGAATTCCAGGTCAGCCTGGGCTAACAGAAAGACCCTACCTCGGTAAACCAAAACAAGATGGAATATAAGGAGCTAAGATTATCAGGCATTAGGAACAAATTGGAACAAAGCAAAACACAAGTCAACTGGTGAAATCCAGCAAGACAAATGGAGTGACAAGTATTTGCTAAAGTCAAAAGGTAAAACCTTGAAATTCTTGTCCTTTGCCCTAATGTCCAATGATATTTTTGTTTTGTTTTAAAAATAAGGAGATTAATGTCCTTTCAATGGCTGTTACAGCAGCTCCCAAATAAAACAAATGATAAGATAAAAATTCACTTAATTGACTGAGAGGCATGAATTAGTCATTGCCAAGTTTACAAGTTTCCCACAACTCCAAGCATTCTTTGGTTAAGAAAACAGCATTTTTTCCTCTGACTTGATGACCATGGGTAGCTTTCTAGGTGACTATAATTTCTATTTTTATGTAACTCTCTGTGGACCCCCCCAAATTAAAATTGAATCAAAGCAATGAGGGACAAAGGACTGCACAGACACTAAATGACAATCCTGACATCTGCATCTAAAGAGCACTGACCCTCCCACCACAAGTCTGACACCAAAGACATTCTATGATCTGGCATCTTTACAATCCTCACCAAACCCTACTCATTTCTCCTGCAAAAAAGCTTTATTTAAAATACATATTTGTGTGTGTGTGTGTGTGTGTGTGTGTGTGTGTGTGCATGTGTGCATGCACCAGGCTTCTTGTCACTGCAAATGAATTCAGTAGAGCTTACATGGGTGGCGTGAGAATTGAACCCAGGCTGGCAGCTTTTCAAGAAAGCACCTTTAACCACTGAACCATTTTCCCAGTCCCCCAAAAGTTTTCATACTTTATCTTCCTTATGACTTTATTTTTGTTGTCTTAGTTTCACCCATTATCACGTTGTACCTTGGCTATTTCATTACAGTTCTTAATGTTAGGCATAAAATCCCTTCATCATATAGTTGTCAGAATGGTATCTCCAATATACCACCTCAACTTTAACATCTCCTTTCTCAAAAAAAAAAAAAAAAAAAAAAAAAACTTCTTTCTGTATCATTTAAGGGCCAAATTTCTTACCATGAAATTCAAGGCCTTTTGCTAGGACTCTAAGTAACTCCTCACCTCAGACCTGGCTTTGGCTACCTCACTGCCTCTCAGGTTCATGACCACTGCAGAACCAAATGTTTCTTCTACTCTCCCCATAAACAGTGATCCTCAAAATTGGCTCCATCTAAGGAGCTAGAGTGATTCTTGATGGTAAGGTTCTTACTATGGCTGGAATGTGCTCCCTTCAAAATTTACACATTGAAAAACAACTGAGACATTGAAACGTAATGCCCAATGTGATAGTATTAAGAGGTGGGCCCTTGAGAGGTGATTAGGCCATGAAGGCTCCTCCCTTAGGAATAGTAATCGATTACAGATCTTACCAAAGAGGCTCTGCTGTCTGGTTCAGCCCTCTAGACTTTCTGTCTTTTACCACAAATGATCTCTTTCCCACTGAGCACACCCTCCCAGTGCAATATACCTGGCTTACCAAGGACAACTCTTAGCCAGGGGCTGCAACAAAAAAAGTTGCCAAAGCTGGAGACTACTGAAGGCCATGCTGACCTCCACACACTGCACAGTAGTTGAGGCTGCCCACTGAATATTTCCTCCCTCTCTTCTTTTTAACAACTCTTCTAGCCTTCCTTCATGCAAGAGTTTGATGTTTCTATGTTCTCTAAAAGATGACAATATTAAGAGGTAGAGCCCAGATTATGTGAAGAAGTCATGAGGATGGAACCCTGGTGAGCTGGATTAGGTACACTTATAAAAGGACTAGATGGGGGGGAGTGTCTCTTTGGGGCTTCCACTTCTTTTATGTGAAGACACAGCACACCTCAGCGTGAGAGGGTGCAGTACCACAGCATCTTGGAAAAGTGGTGAGTAGTGTCACCAGACCACAGCTGCATCTTTGACTTCTCAGTCTTCAAAACTTTAAGAAACACATTTCTGCTCTTTTGAAATCACACAATCTCAAGGTTTCTGCCATACCAGCACAAAACAGTGCACTAACCCCAATGAAGCTTCCCTAGATGGATCTCATATACAGCCAAGGCTGAGAACCACTGCTCCAAGTTCCTATAGCTCATGGTTGCCACACTTCACTGGGCATCAGAATTCTATGAGTGAAGAGAGGGCTTGTTAGAACACTGATGGCCGGGTTCCATCCGCAGCATTTCTGATTCAGCAGGTCTGGGGTAGAGCTAATGAATTTGCATTTCTAATTAGCTCCTAGGTGATACCTATGCTCCAGGTCCAGGGACACCACATGGAGAAGCACTGGTATGTCGTCATAATTAATATGATTATGTAGTATGAATAGATGTATCGTACAACAGCAATTAAAACATATATAGGTTGAGCACATGTTATCTGAAATCTTATGACTAGAAATGCTTTAATTTTTTTTTCAAATTTTGGAATGTTTGTATAGACTTTGCCATTTGAGAATCTCTAATGTGAATGACTCCAAAATCTGAGTATTCAGATATCTCATTTGGCAAAAGAGAATATACCATCTTCTTAAATGTCTCCACATTTATGAACAAATTCACAGAATGTCTAAAAATGATCTAGTCCAATTTCCTTTTTATAAACTGAAGCTCTAAGCGGGGAAATTATGTTCCCAGAGGATCAAATGGTACTGATAGAACTCAGGCTAGGATTCAAAAATTCCTAAAACTCCCCACTCCCTGCCCTGCCCAGTTCAATACTCTGTGTTCCTAATAGCATCTCCAATAAGATCGGGCCTGTCATGCCTGAAGAGATGATTTCTGCTTAACTCTTCCCCAAAGCAAGTAGGGGCCCAGCAAAGTGCCTTGCACATTAGAATAAGCGCTAATCAAACATTTGTTGATTTCATATGGCGATGGACTCAGCTCCACACTTGTCAGTAGCAGGACTTGGCACCAGGAAACTGGTAAATGGGCAGTGCTGCTTCAATCAATTAGCCACAGAGCAAACCCTTCACATCCACATGTTTGCTGCTGTTATTTGCTCCAGGGACAATGACAAACAGATAAAGAAAAATTATGGGGGTTTTAAAAGTGGCAGGGATGATAACTAAGTTTACAACTTGACACAATCCCACTCTCAACGTACACGTCAGAAAACCTTTACAAAGTAGCTAAGTCTCATTTTATTCCTAAAAAAAATCCCTGCAGCAATAACACTATGCTAGAAAATTATAAAGTACAGTGCTCAAATAATCTGAGTACTTTGGCAAGATTATTCATGCTGAAGACCTCCTTGCTCTTTAACAGAAAATTCAAAAATAATCAGTCTAAACATAAAGAGGAGGTCTGAAGAGATGGCTTAATGGATAAGGCGCTTGCCTGCAAAGCCTAGGGACCCAGGTTTGATTCCCCAGTACCCATGTAAGCCAGATGCACAAGGTGGTGCATGCGTTTGGTGTTCATTTGTAGTGGCTATAGGCCCTGGAGCATCTGTTTTCTCTTTGTGTGTGTGTCTCTCTCCCCCCTTTCTCTTAAATAAGTAAATATTTTAAAAATGATAAAGAGAAGAGGGGCATGATGGTGCACACCTTTAATCCCAGCAGAGGTAGGAGGATCACTGTGAGTTCAAGGCCAGCCTGAGACTACATAGTGAATTCCAGGTCAGCCTGGGCTAGAGTGAGACCCTATCTTGAAAAACCAATATAGATAGATAGATAGATAGATGTAGATAGATGATAGATAGATAGATAGATAGATAGATAGATAGATAGATAGATAATAGGAGATAGAAGGACAGGAAGACTAAAAGGCAAGAAAAGAGGGCAAGAAGCAAGTAAGCAAACATTAAGCAGACAAAAAGATGCTGTCATATACCTGCCCCCAAAGCCATGACAACTAGTCCTTGCAGGCATAGCTGACCATCTACATCCACAGATTCCACACATGCACATTCAATCAGCTTTGGATGGAAAATGTTCAAAAAGAAAATTGCATGTATACTGAGCATGTGCAGACTTTAGTTATCATTCACTAACTGAAACAGTGTAACAATCAGGACACAGCACAGATGTTTTCTTAGGTATTGTTAGTAACCTATAAGTGAATTCAAACTTAAAGAAGGGCACTGCATAGATTATATGGAAATACTACTCCATTTTTTTAAAAGGGACCCAAGTAGCTGTAGATTTTGGCATCTCAGGGATAGGGTCCTAGGACTAAACCTCCTTGGATACTAGGGGACAACTATGCTTCCAGTGACAAGGGAGTGTGATTTTGCTGAGCCTCATGATTAACAAGCCTATCTTCTCTACCTGTGAAACAAAATGTATTCTGTGATTCGTGAATGTGCTGGACATGTGATTATGTGGCTCATCACTGCCACACAGGGTGACCAGCTATGCGTGCTACTGAACTGGAAACCCTAGCCTCCATCAAGGACTGGGACTCAAGAGAAAGACCTTTACATTCCCTTCTTTTTCTCCTCCCCTCGTTCCAAATCTGGTGCCTCAAACAGAGGTAGTCCCATATGTATATCAGTCAATGGTGAACACTGAAATCAAGAAATGGTAAGCAAACTTTTGTCTAATAAAAGGCATGACAAATTATACATACAGATCCATTCATAATTTCCTTGGTTGTTCTATAGATGGAAACCAGGGCTCTGTGCATGCCTTCTCTGGGCTACCTCTCCAGCCACATAATTACTTCTGATACCCAAGAGAAAGTTCAGTAAGTTAAACAGAGGGGGACTCTAAAACCAACTCCCTTCTTAGTATTTTTTTTCCCCAAAGAACTATATAAAATAGGAAGTTTTCTCTCTGGGTCTTATCCAAGACCTGACAGAAACATTTCAGGGACCCCCCCCATCCTGATGACACCCATTATCTGTGTGATCTCCAGCTTTATCTGGTAATCCTTGATGCCTTGTCAGTTTTTTTTTCCTTTGAGTGATTTTAACATGTCTGTAGTATCAACTGTTTCCTTCCTCAGTCTCAATGGCCCTCTTAGTAATTCCCTGTACTACCATGTACCATAGGATGTTCTGTTTTCACAGCCAAGCTCAGGAAAGCAATGCATACTTGTGGCTGCTCATCACAGTTTCCCAGTTCCAATATAAGGAAATCATTTATAGGAATACCTACGCAAGCCTTAGCTTCTTACCTCACACTTACTATAGAATTGAAATACCAACTGGCTGCTGGCAGTGCTTGTGTCAGGTCTGTCTGTGCGTCCATAAGCTACAAAAGAGCCTTGGCCCAAAGCAATCAAGCTCTGATCTGGATAATGGCTCAGGGAGCAGACACGAATTCATCAAAGGTCACTGTTGCCACTGACAACCATAAATGCAAAGGCCACGTAAGGACTGCCTGGGTTGTAGGACAGGCAAGTCGTCAAGTCTGCCACAGAGGTGGAATGGTATCTCAGTAGGTGGCAGAAAGGGCATGATTCAAGCCAGGGCTCACAGTGACCTATCCACTATTGTGTAACTGGGCACTGGGCACTGGGCATGGCAGGACTTCTCATACTTCACCCTTCCATGGGCCCAGGCCATCTATCACTCAAGTTCTATCACTCAAGGAGAAATAATTTTCCTTATACTGAAAAGCAAGTATCTACCTTTATCTACAATGAACTAATAAAAAGTGCCTATAAAATCTTCACATTTCTGAAACTCAAGTGTCTGAAGGTTTTTTAAATTAAAATAAATTCCTCTTTTTTGAGCAATTTTTGGCTTACAGAAAAATTAAGTGGAAAAATATTAAATTACTATACACCTCCTCCATACTCTCATGCCAGCTTCTCTCATCATTAACATTTTTCATGGGTTTGGTACATATGCCATAACTGATGGGCCATTATTATAACCTAAAATGCATAATTTGGGTTAGGGTTCATTCTTTGTGCCATATATCTTTGTACAGGTTTTGGTAGAAGTTTGTTGAATCACAACGTGAAAAGACACAAAGCCCAAAGATGCTATCTGATGTGCTGGAATTGTTCCATTTGCTGCCCACTCAGTCAGGAAATGTTTATAAAAATGGCTTTTGCGTGAGAAAGCAGAGCAGTGTGAGAAGAGTAGCATGAAGAGATAGGAAAGACACCAGGGGAAAAAATCAGGGAAGGCAGACAGAGAGGACAGAAACAATAAAAATCAGTCCAGAGTGATAGCAATGGAACAGGGTGAGCAACTGTGGAAGGAGAAAGGGACAAATTGTATCTCACAACAGTAGTCCTTAAACTGCCCCCAAATTATTAATTTAGTTGAATATACTGATGATAAAGTAGTATTTAGTACATTAAAAGCTTACTCTGCATATAAATGGATAAAAAGGGCATACATTTTATGCACAGAAAATTTCCTCTGAAATCTGCTTTAAATCGGTGGGCTCATGGGACAGGATTACTCTTTCTGTACCATTTATGTGTTTACATACACAAGTAGTTACCATTGTGTTACAACCGCCTTTAGTATTCAGTATAGTAACATGTGCTACAGTTTGTATTTAGGAACAATAGGCTGCAACATGAACGGATGTATAAAAAGCCACCCCAGCTAGGTTTGTGCATGTATGCCCTGATGTTTGTGCCATGATAAAACGACCTGACCAACTTCCCAGAAAATATGCCCATTTTTTAGAAACTGCCAACTGTATATAAATGTAAAGCATTTCTTCCTTTTGTAACTACAGAAAAGGATGAAGCAAAATTTCAGTGATCTGTCCTGCTCTGAGGACTTGACATTTCACAGGAACTGCTGGAGAACACTCACTGCTCTTCTGTTTATCACAATTGTTTCTCTTTTGGTTGTAATTTTCCTTTGGTCCAGATATGTAATTAAACTATTAGCTAAGAAGTTTGCTTGAAGGCAATCCAGAAAAAAATAACGTTCTAGAACATCAACACCTAGAATTCCTCTATAGTGTTACTTCATCTTAAACATAGACAATGCAATAGCATTTTAGATGTAAATCTGGTCTTTTGTTAGAAGGAGTTCCACAAACTTCTGTGCTTTGGAAAGGGGTTTTCACAAAGTAGATCAGTGGGTGCCTGGAGACAGGGACAAGGGCAGAATGTACTATATACAGAAAAAAAAATTGAGAGGGGTGAAAATATACATATTATTTATGATAATAGTTTGATGGATATGCACATTTATCACATTCATCAAATTAGAAGTCTCAATGGACACCATTTGTTGTACAGAAATGATGTGATCTTAAAATACTAGCTGCTCAGAGGGCTATGGAGATGGCAAAACCTGCCAGCCTTTTACCAGCACCCATGTAATGCCTGATGATGGAAAGTGGTGCATGCATCTGTGATTCCCAACATGCCTACAGAAATAGGAGGTGGAGCCAGGAGAATCTGGAAGCTAGAGGGCCATCTAGACTGGTGCACATGCAGCAGCAAAACTGTTTCAAAAGAAAGTGGAAGGATGCCCGGTGTGGTAGCGCACGCCTTTAATCCCAGCACTTGGGAGGAAGAGGTAGGAGGATTGCTGTGAGTTCAAGCCCACCCTGAGACTACATAGTTAATTCCAGGTCAGCCTGGACCAGAGTGAAACCCTACCTCGAAAAACCAAAAGAAAGAAAGAAAGAAAGAAAGAAAGAAAGAAAGAAAGAAAGAAAGAAAGAAAGAAAGAAAGAAAGAAAGAAAGAAAGACAGAAAGTGGAAGGACAGGATAAACACACTGAGGTTGTCCTTTGACCTCCACACGTGTGCATACACACACACGCACAAAAAAAACACACATACACATACAACACACACACACATTTTTTTAAGCCAGGCTCTTTATCTATAAATAAAGGAATACTCTTTCACCACCACATCACATTAAATTGTTGGCTTGGTTTCTTTTCTTCCTTTTATTATTTTTTTGAGACTGGTTCCAGGCTGGCCTCAAATGTATGATCCTTCTGTTTCTATCTCCCATGTGCTAGGAATATGGGATTTTAAGTGAGTACCAAAATGCCTTTTCTCAGAGTAGAAATACGTAATAATACATAATAATAAAGTGGAAAATCCATTGGAAAATTCCTTCCCAGTTCTTTCCCTAAAAGAAGCCATCTCAAGGAGCCGGGCGTGGTGGCACACGCCTTTAATCCCAGCACTTGGGAGGCAGAGGTAGGAGGATCGCCGTGAGTTCGAGGCCACCCTGAGACTACATGGTTAATTCCAGGTCAGCCTGGGCCAGAGTGAGACCCTACCTCAAAAAAAAAAAAAAAGAAGCTATCTCATGCTGGAGAGATGGCTTAGTGGTTAAGGCGTTTGCTTACAAAGCCAAAGGATCCTGGTTTGACTCTCCAGGACCCATGTAAGCCAGATGTACAAGGGGGTGCATGCATCTGGAGTTCATTTGCAGTGGCTGGAGGCCCTGGCACACCCATTCTCTCTGTCTCTCTTAGTCTCTTTCTCTCTCTCAAATAAATAAATAATTTTTTTTTAAAAAAGATGCAATCTCTTGTGGCCCAGGAGAGAATTGGTCTAGGGTTTGAAATTGCATTTACTTGTGTATATGGAGGTGGAGAATATTTGCTGAGAGGCTAAAAGAGCCTCTTTAGCTTCTAGAAGGTATCTGAATACATAAATTGTTTTACTGTTTTCAGTAAACTATAGTCACTTATAGGATGTTTCTTAGAAATTCTCAAAGAGCATACATTTTGCTATTTCAGATGTCTAAATCCACTATATGGCTTAGAGTATGCAGTTTCTGAGGAACCTAGGAGAAACATGTTATTTCAACTCCCCTAGCCACAGGAAAATGAAGATGATTGATTACACTTACGTTGGTAATCAGCTTCACAAACAAGAACAATGCATAAAACCGCCTGACAGAGTTCACTAAAAAGCCAACCCTTAGTGTCTTCCTAACAAATCATGCATTTCAAATTGGACAGGCATCTAACAGCCCTAGCCAGACTCTAAAACGGAAGCAAGTGATAAGATTTATTAACTATTCAAACAAACAGATTTAGTTCTGTACTATTCTAAACAAAATAATTTTTCCAGTAAAGCCTCTGTATTCCCAGCTATAATTTTCCTAGTAAAGAAAGGGCCGTTTAAACCGCTGTAGAGCCTGGTGTGGAGGATGACTCCTGAACTGCCAGCAACTGGAAGGCAGAGACAGAAGGATTGCTAGGAGTTCAGAACTAGGCTGGGCTACACAATGAAATCTTGTCTCAAAAAAAGAAAAAAAAACATTGTGGATATTATAAATTCTTGTGATTAGAATGTCTATGGAACATTTCATGTCTTGGAAGATGTAGCACATATTTCTGTGGGCAAATAAAATATAAATCCAGATGCACTAAAGTGAAGACACGGGTCCCTTTCTCTAGGTTTCACTGCATTTTTCAAAAGTGTGCATGAATCTTCTGAGTTTTATATCTGTCGTAGTTCAAAATGCAGTACATCTTAGTGGTTTAAAATCTGAAAAAAAAATCCATTTTCTGACAAGGGGTAGTGCACTGTGGAAAGCTGGAAAAGTGGGCCACGTGCTGATGGTGCACATGCCCACTGCGAGGCCACAGTGACAAGCAGAGACAATACTGCCCCTCGGCACAGCTCTAGGCAAGGTTATAGCTTTCTCATTTGTTCACACAGTAAGCCCTTGTCAATCAGCATCCAAGTTCATTATCTGGCATACTTTAGCATGTGCGGGGGCCAGGCCTCCACAGGTTTATAGATATGCAGAACCAACGCAGTCTCCATATGGATTTTGTTTAACCTAGCCAGTCAGTGACACCTCTGTACTGACACCAAATCTTCTCACCTCACCTCTGCCCTGGAAAATGCTGAGAAACAGACCTGGCCTGGTCCAGGAAGGTTAACTTCAACAGCGGTAACTGAGGATAAGGGAAAGATGTAGAGGTTGAGACTGAGAAAAGGGAAGGTATGGATTTGAGATGGGCTGAAAACAATCACCCTGAGGGTGAAAAGATGTACAAACAGACATGTAGAAAGGGGGACCCACAAAGCTCCAGAAGTGTCTTCATGGGGGTGGGGAATAGGTAGAAACCTAAAGAACTGGTTTTGGGGTGCTAAATTAAAATAACAACTGTGTATGTTTCATGACTGCATGGCTAGTATTTTCCCCCCACAATTTAGATATACATATCATTTGATAAAGAAAAAAATGTTTTTCATGGAGTCTTGCAGGTTAACCATGTGAAAAGAGTGTTAAAGTTGACTTTTTTTTTTTTAAACTGAAGGCATACTTCGTGCACCTTGGTACTTGCCCTACAGAACGGGGGAAATGTGTTAAGGGCAAATGCTTGGAAGAGGTTTTGTATTGCTATTATTCACTTAGAATTTAATAAATAATGTGAAAATTTCCTACACTGCTTACTATTTTGATAATGTTTCAAAATTAAGAAACAATTGTGATTTTTGCCATACTTTAGTACAAGTACTATATTTCCACCAGAAATGCTTAATTTTTTTGAGGAGCAGGTCACCAAGAAGTTCTTAACATTGAAGAGTTTTTAGGTATGAAAAACAAATCTACCACATGTGCACAGACTTAAAAATTCAAACTAGAGCCAGGCGAGGTGACACACACCTTTAATCCTAGCACACGGGAGGCAGAGGTAGGAAGATCACCGTGAGTTCGAGACCACCCTGAGAATACAGAGTGAATTCCAGGTCAGCCTGAGCTAGAGTGAGACCCTACCTGGAAAAACCAAAAAAAAAAAAAAAAAAAGAATTCAAACTAGAAAAAATTCAAGAAGGAAAATCCCGACATTGACATTCTAAGGATCTTTGTCTATGAGAGTCTTAGTTTCCTTATAGATAAAACGAAGGGAAGGATGAGTGCTGACAGGTCCTTCTGACTGTCATCCTTCACTTCTTTTAGCTAGCTGGGAGGAAGCTGTAGTTGTTCCTCCCCTTTCGTATGCAAGGCACTAACTAGAGAAGCAATAGTCACTCACATAATTTTTTGGTAGTTTCAAACAAACAAACAAACAAAAACAAGGATACATTTTTAAATTTGGAAAACTCTCAAATGGACTTGAGTCCACAATTAAAAACAAACTGCATTTTTACAAGATACACATGATATCTTATTTCTGAGTAGTGTACCATACTTGGCTTTTTAAAATTTTTAAGTTTTTTTCTATTTTCTGTATTTTCCTATAATGAAATTTGCTTTTATATCATTGAAAATTTTGATTTTACAAAAAGCATTATGCATTCTTGTAAGTTTTACCAGATCTCTCAAGTTTATCTGCAAAGAGTGGGGCACATCTGGGGAATGTAAGTCAGCGGCCTAGCACTTGATTAGTACTCACAAGGTGTGGTTATACTCCCCACACTGCAAAAATAAAAATAAAATAAAATAAAACAAAATAAAATAAAATAAAATAAAATAAAATAAAATAAAATAGATTAAAAGCATGCCTGCCCCCAGTGGCTGATTACCCAGGTGGCTGATTGCTGTCGTCAGGATCAGGTCATCATTACTATAATCACAATCTTTGGCTGAGAGTCCAATGTGGAAATCAAAACATGCATTTTATCTAAATAATAGTTCCTTTTCTCCTCCTGCATCCTGGCCCTTGAGAATCATGGTTAAAATTCCTCTCCAACTTAAAGTAAATGAAATGAAATACAAGGTCCTTTTTCTGCCCACGCACACAAGGAATGCTTTCCAGATAAAATACAATTGTTACTGGAATTTTTTGATTTCTCCAATTTTTATGCTCTAAAACAAAACACATCAAAAGTTAAAATAAATATTTAGCTGTCAAAACAAAACACCACATATGGAAAACACAAGTATGAATTTGATGATGTTTATTCTAGAACCTTTCACAGTGAGCACAAACGTTTAAATTGTGTAAAAAGACAAAGCCAGTTTCTGACACTATGGAGTTCTACAAGACAGTCTAAGGAAGGTAGAAGATGAGTTACTGAAAGGATGTAAAAGCAGATTACTTCCAGGTTCATGGTCATCAAAGTACTGCCTGAAATATTCAGGTAAGCTACAGAATGAAATTCTCCAAAATTGTAATCATAGTGTCGCTCACTATAGAGAGACATCTAGATCAAATCCCATTTTGAATTCAATTCTCACTAGTTGAGGAAAGACCAGAAATTCACAACCTGAATCTAAATCCATTATCAACACACATTAGCTCTGAAATTACTTTTTATCCAGTACCAAGTACTGTCCTGTCTCTTTCTACCTAGCTCTTAAACCTACCACCAATCTTTACAGCAGGCTGCATGAACAGTGGCTTAGCTATGTGACATCAGTTCAAATCCCACTGTCACTCTCATTTCTGGAATGCACTGCAGAGCTGCTGTGAGAATCAAATGAGATCATGGGTGTTGACTCAACTAGCACACTTCCTGAGAGGTAGTAGGTCAATTAATGTTACTTCCCCTTTTCGCCCTAACTTAAGCAACTTACTCCAAGTATGATCAAATTTTAACATTCCTGGTTTTAATTACCCTCAAGCAAGTTCAGTGGTATATAGGACATGGAGAAATTTTCATTTTGTTAAGGCTTTGAATGGTGTCTACCACAGGGGAGATGGTATAAAGGTGTGCTCAAAACTATGAACTTAGAGGAGTAAGATGATTTTCATTTTGATTTTTACTTACAATGCTAACTAGCTGTAAGACCTAGGACAAGCGGCTCTACCTCTCCGAGGCCGATTCTGCATTTATCAAGTAAAAGAATATATTGTGGAGCCAGGCGTGCTGGTGTACGCCTTTAATCCCAGGACTTGGGAGGCAGAAGTAGGAGGATCACCATGAGTTCAAGGCCAGCCTGAGACTACATAGTGAATTCCAGGTCAGCCTGGGCTAGAGTAAGAGAGTAAGACCCTACCTCAATATATGTATATATATATTATATGGGTATAAAAGTGACTGGAACAGGGTGTCATAACTGGGAGTTGTTATTCTAACAATTCAGGCTGAGGTGCAGGAACTGGCCACTTTGAAGTATAATCAAATGAGCTCAGCCAACTCAGGCACATGAACACACTGTTTTTGTCCTTTCCTCTCTTAAGAGTTATGTTTTACTGTGTTTTGTGGAGGAAATTACATCAGCCTCGGCATTACTGAGACTTCGGGCGGCACACTTCTTCACAGTGAGTGCTGCACTATGAGTTCTACGATATTTAAGCAGCATCCTGGCCCCTACTGACGAGATGCCAGGAAGTGCATCTGGCAAAAAATGTCTCCTGGACAGCGTCCAACAAGTCCTGTGTGGCAAATTCCTCGTGGTTGGAAACTGCTAGTCTAGCACAGTCCACAAACAGAGAGATTCTCCAAGATCTCAGGAGGTACCTTGCAGATCAAAGGTTTATCAAGCCACTATTAAGTACCATTCAGTATTTTAGGCTCCATCATCTACGATTATCCTTAATTCAAAGTTGACTACAGAAAAATAATTGGGGAGGGGCTCAATCTACCATGAGAAGATGTTTAAATCATAAGAAGCTCACGATCATCCACTTCTCACTACTCTATACAGTACTATAAAGATGAATTTAAACATCAATACATCTTCTATGTTCCATTTAATTTACAGGAAACGTCTTTATACAGTGTATGTGTGGACCAAACTATTATACTGGACCCCATAAATATGTGCAATTATGTTTTTTTAAAAGAGATGGGCAAGGTGGTACATGCCTCTAATGCTAACACTCGGGGGCAGAGGGATAAGAAATTTGATGCCAGCCTACATGAGACCCTGCCTCATCCAACCAAAGACAAAATAGTAATATCAAAAAAGTTTAAAAAATAATGAAAAATTTTAAAGACCATAGAGTCTAAGATGGCTTAGGAACAATATCAAAACCATCTTTTAGCACCAAATTCCAGGGCCTCCCTGTGGCTACCAAAATCCACAGACGATCAAGCCTCACATAAAATGCCATAGGAGTGGTACAAAACTTACACATCTTCCCATAAATTGTGAATCATCTCAAATGACTTATGATATCTATACAATGCAAGTTGTATGTTGTTTTTCTACTGTGTTGTGCAGGGAATAATTACAAAAGAAATGTCTATACATGTTTAATAGAGATGCAATTTTTTTCAAATAGGTTCAATCCTTGGCTGGTTGAATTTGAGGCTGTTTGTAATAACCAAAATGGAAAAGTATGTTTCAGAGGGAAGGTGAGGTAGAACTGTTAGAGTAACTTAGTCACTGGAAAGAAAGGACTCCACTCTTTGCATGGCTGAAGCAAGACCAGACATCTCTTTGATTATTCCCAAAAAATTCATGGCCTTTATGTTTCATTTTAATAACTACACCAGAAAGACGGGGGGAATTTCTATCCACCTGGTATCCAGGAACCAGGTACAAGGCAGTAACACTGTAAATGGCTGTTGAATAAACAAATGGTCATATATTATGCTTAACTAAGTACTCTGCTGAAGGAAAAAGAAACTTTCTTTACTCTTGTTCAACAGGAGCTGAAAGAAAAGATCTAAGATAAAATAATTACAATATACTCCCTGTTACCCCAGCCAGAGATAAGGCCTACAGTTCAAGCAGGCAGGAACTTTGTTCCACTCCCACAAGGTTATAAAAAATAGTGTTGCTGAAGAGGGTGGGGGGAGAGGGAAAGAAGGCAGCCAGGAGGTGGAGAAGAACAAGAAGAAGCCTCAGATTACCTGCTATTCTTTCAACAAACTGCTATTTTTTTTTAAATGTCCAAACTTGGGCTGAGGATATACCTCAGTGGTAAGTGTGAGACTCTTGGTTTGCTCCCCAGTTCAGAAATAAATAAATAAATAAATAAATAAATAAATAAATAAATAAATGTATCCAAACTTAGGATACGAGAGTCAGTTTCTCACACAAAAGCTTGATTTTTCCCTATGGATATTGGCAAAATATTTAAGAAGATTTAAAATATAATTTGATCATACTGCCAATTTCTGAAAGTTCTTCATCACCACCACCACCACCCCCCATCCCACAGAATTACAGCGAATTCTCAGTCAGGTAAAACACTGTTTATTACTTTTGTCTAAAGACAAAATTCCCACCAATACACTCATCTTTGTAGGATTTTACCAGTTTCTGTATTCTATTCCACAGAGGAATAAAAAATATCATATTGTAAAAACATGTTATTTAGCTCATTGTTGCATAGGTACAGAATATATATCATATCAGTATTAGGAATGGTATATTCAGACACAAAAAATAAATGCATTATTTCAATCTTGGATGCTCACACTGTATTTCCATTTATATTAATATTTCCAGTTTAAAATTTTCAGCAGAGTCATTATCTTATTTGAGTGATCCATTAGTTTAATACATAGTAAATTGCTCCAATAAATTGCTATTATACAAGAGGAATTTAACCTATCTAAATTACAGACAATTTCTTTTTAAGTTTCACTGAAAACCTGGACTTGCTTTAAAAAAATGTTTTCCTTTTCCAAAAACTGAAATATGGGTATGGTAGCTTTGTATGCCCAAACATATCTGGTCACAGAATGTATATGGTGCTCTCCAAATATGTACTTATCGTGAGAGGGCTTGCACAAATCATGGCCATCTGAGTAATTTCCTGTTGCATAAAGATTATATTTGTCCTTAAAAATGTTAAATAAGCATTTTTAAAGACTGAAGATAAAGACTTGATTGGAACCTTATGTAACCAAAATGGGAAAGCTTTATACCCCTACCACATTAAAGGCCCATGCTTTTTTAATACATAGCCTTGAGCAAATATGGGCATGAGTTTCCAAGGGCAAACCTACCATCCCAAAAACCCCACAGTGGTTTTTTTTTCCATTGTAAGGAATGGGGAGAGGCTGTTCCTAGGATGGGAAATCTTTACCTAATTCCATGTGGCCCATAATTTAAATGTGTGCTATTCTTCAAATGCTCTCAATTCCAAGAAGCAATGTAACATACATTAAAACTGTCTTAATCAAGATAGCAAAAAAAAAAAAATTCTGGTATTCAATAAGCTTGCCATGCATTTGATAACACAGAAAATAATTACAAGCAATTACAAAATGATGGCTCCAATTAGGAAAACTGGATCTATTCCAAATTCAAACCAAAGGGGGCTTGGATGGTCCCAATGGAATAATTTCAATGAAGAGTACAGAGGATTTCCAGCAAAGATATACATTTTTCCTACTACTTCTACTCTTCTGGCAACCAAGCAAAAATGCTAGAAGGATGTAGGATGTAACTCTTGCCCTTCAAAAAATTACAAAACCAAACCTGGAATCTCACTAATATACTTCCTCTCCTTTTGCCAGTGTGACGCCCTTGTGTAGGATTTTATGGTAAAGAGCAATTAAAAAGAACTGAGAAACTCGCAAGTTCCCAAGTGCAGAAAATAATACAGCACCTAACAGGAACCACACTCACCACACTCGGTGTTTTCCTTAGCCTTGCTGATTTTCAAACCTGTACCTTGTCCTGGAAGACTAACCCATGGAAGAGAGAGAAACTTCAAAAGCAGAAACCTGTCTTCCAAAGCCTAGGCCAGGAACTAGAAGGGATCTCAGGCTTTTTGAAACAGGTCACACCCTGCAGGTCTGAAAACCCACCTGTCTAAGGCTCAGCCTAGGTGATAGAACCTGTCTCTTGCTTCTCTAGGTTCCATGCTGAAGCTGAAATCTACACCCCCCCCCCCGTCATCACCCCCATTCCCCAAACCAGTGCCATTCTCCCAGGACAGCTTAACCACAACCAGCGCTCCCCCTCCCTTATCATTCTCTCCGCACTCCCCTTCTCCCACCCCCCAGAATCCCCACAAGAAAACCGTGGAGCTCCTTCACTCCTACTCCCTCTCATCCACACCCCTGCCATCCTCGCGGAATGAATCGAGGCAGGTCCCACCTTCTCTACCCAACAGGCGCCATCCTTGGTGAGAAAAGAAACCAAAGGAGTCCCCCACATCATCATGTCCAGCACCAAAAGGTGCACCCCACTTCGCCCCACCCCCACTGCCCGCCATCCTGGGTGAGAAGGCTAAAGCCCCCTTCCTCAATCCCACCGCATAGCATCCCTGCTGAGGAAGACGCGAAGAGCCCCCATCTCCCTCCCGCCCCCTACCTCCACCTCGTTCCCTTCCGATCCCCACTGTGGCTGAAGCCCTGGGAAGGACTTCCCAATCCCCAGCCCCGGGTCCTGCACCCCACAGGCAGGGGCAACCCCCCCACCTCCAAGCCGCATGGAGGCGGCGGAGGCTCGAGGCCGCAGGGCAGGTACCAAACCCTGCAGGTCCGAGGAGCCTGGGCCAAGGGCGGAGGCGGGGGAATGGCCCCGAGCGGCGGCGGCGGGGCAGGAGGGCAGCCGCTCCCCCGGGACGCGGGCCGGCTGGGCGGGAGGCACACACGCACGCACGCACACGCGGAGAGAAAGCGGGCTTACTGCCTGGGATGCTCGCCCGCGCAGCTGTCTAGGAGACCGCAGCGGCGGCCGCTGCCTGCTCAGGAGCCAGAGCCGGAGCGCGGCGGCGGCGGCGGCGGCGGCGGCTGCGGACTGAGCCCCCTCGGCCGGGCGGTGGATGTAGGGCGCGGGAGGGGCGCGAGGGGAGGGGCGCGCGGGGGAGGCGGGGAGGGGGGAGGGAGGAAGGGAGCGAGCGAGCGCGCGCAGGGGGCGGGGCGGGGCGCGCGCCAGCCGAGGCTCAGCCCCTGGCGCCGGGGCTGCGGTGCGGAACGCGCACACGCGCGGGCGGGCGGTTGCGCGCGCGCGGGACCAGGCCCAGTCAGCACGGGGAAGGGGCGCTTGCCACGCACCCGGCGCGGCCGCGTCTCGCTGCCTTGGGAGAGGCTCCGCTTGACCTGCCAGGCACGCGCTCGCGAAAGGTGGCTGCGCGCAGGCGGTGGCTGTTGGCGAGCGCTAGAAGACCGAGCGCGAGGGCGGGCCGGGGTCGCCCAGGGTCCCCCTCCCTCGCGTCGCAGGCCTGCGTCGGCTGGCGGGCAGTCACGAGTCACTGCAGGCGGCTGCGGCCAGGGCAGGGGCGGTAGGAGCAACAAAGAGGCAGCCAAGAAGGTGGTCGGTCGCGTCTCCTGGAGCCTCGCTAACCTGCGCGCCCCACGCAAAGCGCCCCAGTCCAGAGCGCATCCCGCTCCAGTCCGCGAGTGCGCAACCTCGTGCTTCCTAGCGGAACTAAAAGGCGCACCGAAAACCTCTCTCCTTAATAACAAGCTGGACGGAGCAAAGAAAGCTTCATCCATTAGCCCAGTGCCACTATCCACGGGGCTTTTTACATCACTCGGAAAGCACGGTAGAGCCGTAGCGACTTTTCATTCATTCCTTCATTCATTCACGATCATTCAGTGTCGAGTTCAGTGAGCCCTCACCATGTGTCAAGCACTGTACCGAACGCTGTGGATATGGCACAGTCCTGCACATACCCTCTGCCTTAGCCTGGGAACTTTTGATCTAGTGAGGAACACAAAATAAAGAAATGAGAAAACAATCACATTTGGATGAAGGACAAGAACGGGGTGCAAAACATGTGGGTTGGAAAGAAGGTGGCTTTTTAATCTGAATCCTGAAAGATATGAAAGAAGTACCATATAGAGAACCAGGGTGAAAGTTTTCCAGAGAGAGGGAGCAGATGCAAGGGAGCCAGAATGATGCTGATCTTGCCAGTGGAGGGAAGTACAAAATTTGATAGGTGTTGAAGAGACCCAGGTGTGTTGCTCATGCCTTCTATGTCTGCCAATAATACAAAGTGAATAAAGGCCAGCCTGGGCTACAGTGAGACCTGTCTCGAAAGGGGGGCAGATTCTGAAGAGGGAATTGAAGTAGAGAGAGGTGCTTTGATACTTTTCATTGTGAAAGGGAAACAAATGGAATAGAACAGGAAGGGTGAGTACGGTAAAGGAGCGTTCACTTCTATCTTGTGAATTACAAAGGTGAGTTGGTCAACCACTATATTGGAACAGTCATTAGGGAGGGAATGATGACAGAGACAGGAGACAGAAGTTTACTAAAAGAGCCCTGAGGTGGAATGAGATTGGGATTTAAGGAGAATTGGTCCTCCATCGGGAACAAATGTTGATAAGATGTGGGCCGTAGTATTATCAGTCTAAAGACTCCTCTTTACCCCATGATTCACAGACAGGGTGGTGGCCTCCTTGACCTGAGAACCAATACCATAAGCCTTTGCAAAGTCCCTTTCTCTCCCTTGCCACCCAGAGCCTAAGCCTTCTCTTTGCCTAGTCTTAGTCTGCACAGGCACTGAAGTTTGGTCTTTCTGGACTAGCAAAAGAAGCTCCATGCACATTGCCTAGGGAAAAAGAAGCCAATCTGCCCAGGGCTATTGTGGAAAGGTACTGAACCTTAGCAAGCAGCTCCCCTAAAATCTCAGCCCTGCTCCCAGCCCAAAAGAAATGGCCAAGAGGCAACCATGATGAAAACAGATTCTGAACCAAAACTTTAGGGTCAAAACTTGGGCTCATGGCAATCTCAACAGGCTAGACTTTGCCACCAGCCCAGATAAAAGAAACTTATTCAATGTGGCCACATTGGGAAGAGGAACAAACAGGGGTCTAGTGACGCCCTCCCTCCAGCCTGTCTTTAGGGTACTAACATGAAGTTTGTGTTTGAAGAGAAGTCAAGAGGTATGCATAACCAAGCAGTCCTGGCAGTCTGTCCTGCCAGGTGATCTGATAAGTTGTTAGAGCTCTGTGAAATCTCTTCCTGGGAGGCAAGTTCCTCCTCTGATTGGCACCAGGTCTTCGGGCTTTTATCTTCCCCAACATGGGATTCCTTAGGAAATCTTCATTCTTTTTTTTTTTTTTTTTTTCTTTTGAGGTAAGGTCTCACTCTAGTTCAGGCTGACCTGGAATTCACTATGTAGTCTCACAGTGGCCTCAACTCATGGTGATCCTCCTACCTCTGCCTCCCGAGTGCTGGGGAAATCTTCATTCTTTGAGGTACATTGTTTCAATACTCTGATAGCAGAAGGGGGCAATGTCTTTCTTTAGACTATCTCCTTTCCTGCCAGGGCAGTTGAAAACCCTCTGTCAGGGAAACTTCGTGCACTCCATCAGCATTAGTTGTGGATCATTCCTTCCAAAACTCCTTCTTCCCTTGCCTTTCTTCAACCTTCCTTCATACCTTCATTTTTCCATTCCCCATATCTCAACTCCTTCCTTTCCGCTTCCTTCTTTCCTATGTCCCTCACTGCTTTCCTCCCTTCTGTGGACATTTTTGATGTTCCCTGTGGTGGTTTAGAATGTAAAATATCCGCTGTCATCTTGTGTGTTTGCCATTAAGCCTCATGCTCCATGCCCAGCTGGTGGAGACTTTGGGAGGTGGAGCTTTGGTGGAAGAGGTGTGTCACTTGGGACAGGTTATTAGTCCATGCCTACTGGGTGTTCATTAGCTAGCTAACTCACTCTTCTTATATCCTCCCAGCTGATCTGGCACAATGTAATGCCCAGTTGTCTTCTCTGCCCTGCTTTCTCCACCATGATGCAACTTCCCCTGGAAACTTTAAGCCAAAATGAACCATAAGCTGCTATTTCTGTTTGGGTGTTTTGTCCCAGCAACAAGCACATAAACTTCAACACTGCCAGGAAGTGCCAGGCACCCTGCCCCACCTCTCACATCACCTCATCTTAATCTGCACTCAAGCCCAGCCCCATCTTCCTCTTAATGCTTCATCTTCTTAGATCGAGACTCAACTTCGGGAGGGCATGAAAATGCATTATTCTACTTAACTCATGTAGGACACTGTGGACTTGTGGCTGAATAAGCATATAAGACAAAAGGAAAGGAGCTTCCAAAATGATGAACTTGTGAGCTACATTTTTGTACTGTTTCAGCATTAAAAAGCATAAAAAAATTAAATAGACTAAGTTCAGGTGTTGTGATCCCAGATCTGAGTATGTTTATTATTTGTTTGTGGGAATAAAGTAATAGACATGAGAAGAGTCTTCAGTTTCAACAGAGTTCAGCCCCGGAAGGAAATATGGAGCATTTATCAGCACTAAAAGTGACCCATTCTTTTTTTAAAATTTTTGACAACTTCTATAATTATAGACAATAAACCATGATAATTCCCTCCCCTCTCACTTTCCCATTCACAACTCAATCAGTCTCTCTTTTATTTTGATGTCATCATATTTTCCTCCTATCATACTGGTCTTGTGTAGGTAGTGCCAAGCACTGGGAGGTCATGGATATCCAGGCCATTTTGTGTCTGGAAGAGTCCATTGTAAGGAGTCCTATCCTTCATTTGGCTCTTACATTCTTCCCACCACCTCTTCGGCAATGAACCCTGAGCCTTGGAAGGTGTGATAGAGACGTTTCAGTGCTAAGCACTCCTCTGTCAAAAGTGAGCAATTCTTTGGTGTTCTCTTCAGAAAGTCTGGTGAAAGGGCTGGGGATACAGCTCAGTGGTAGAAGGCTTGCCCAGCATGAGCCCTGGCTTCCATTCTCAGTAGTGTGTGTGTGTGTGTGTGTGTGTGTGTGTGTGTGTGTGTGTGTGTCAGAGAGAGAGAGAGAGAGAGAAGGGAGGAAGGAAGCTAAGAAGGAGCATCAGGGGTTCTCTTCCACATGGGTCCTCAAGACATTAGACATTTGATCTATTTCATGTACATGATGCACCAGGGAGCCAAACTTAGCTCTCAGCAAGCACATTTACCTCTCTAACCAACCTTAATTCTCATCTCTTTCTACTCAGACCCTATAGTACATCAACCTAGTGTCTAGAAGGATCTTAACACGTAGCCTGTACATTTCCTTCATGAAACCTTTGTCATTGCAGATCCTTCTGTGTAGAACACAGTTTCATTGACTTCCCAGCTACATTTCACAAATAGCTCAACCCAGAAGATCCAAAGCCAAAATCCCCTTCACCATTACTACTTTTATATCTTCCTATATATCCTGTGTCAATTGATGGTCTGCCATCCCAAGCACGCATAGAAATTTCCAATACTTTTTAAGCTGGGCATGGTGGCGCAGGCCTTTAATCCCAGCACTCGGGAGGCAGAGGTAGGAGGATCGCCGTGAGTTCAAGGCCACCCTGAGATTGCATAGTTAATTCCAGGTCAGCCTGGGCCAGAGTGAGACCCTACCTCGAAAAACAAAACAAAACAAAATTTCCAATACTTTTTGACCTCTAGTTCATACCCAATAGCAAGTCCTATAAACTACTTCTAAACTAGTGACATCACTTGCTCGTCCAAGCTGCCCAGAGCATCAAAGACAGAATCCACTGTTTCCATAGCACCTGGGTCATGCCATTAGCCCAGCAGAGACTCACAGCATACCAGGTAATTTAACATCTATTTCTACCACCAGATTGCAAGGTCTCTGGAGACAAGGCAATATAATGCAACCTCCAGTTTCTTGGAACCTGGTAGTCATTGAATTAATAGTTCTTTCAAAATGCTTCTGCATGAAAAAATAAAATGCCTTAATGAACTTCCATGCATGTAATGCTCATATTAACATGTATCAGCACATAATTAATTTTATTTTATTTAGTCTCCAAACCCATTCTTTCCAAAGCATACAAATTCAATTATTTTAAATCAAATGCAAAATATTGTTTATCATTCCATCAAGAAGTATTTCTGTGTATGTTTGTAAAAGATAAAGACTTTCATCCTTTCTCCTTTTTTAATGTAATCATGCTATCTTTATCATCATTAACACAAGTTAACTATTTTTTTTTTGTTTTTTTCAAGGTAGGGTCTCACTCTAGCCCAGGTTGACCTGGAATCAGGGTGGCCTTGAACTCACAGTGATCTGCCTATCTCTGCCTCCCTAGTGCTGGGATTAAAGTCATGTGCCACCACACCCGGAATAAAAGTTAACTATGTTTTTTTTTAATATCAATAGATAGTAAGGTTTCAGAATCCCATTTGTTTATTCCAACTAGGATATTTTTAAAGGCCTATTTATTACACTTGTTGCTCTGTTTTAAACTCATGATCCTTTGATGAATGAGTGGATGAATACATAGGTAGAAAAATTAATTCTCCTACCTTTTTGTATTTTTCTATAGTCCAAATTGTACCCATTTTATGAAAGCTTATCCATCTAGTGCCAGGTCCTGCTGAAATTCTTCCTGATGCCCCAAATAAAAGTAATCTTTCTCTTTTCCACAGAAATTTTCATAAATGTCTCTTGCCCTTATTACATTAATCTCATGTAAAGCTATTGTGAAGATAACTTCTCTCTCCTATAGTTTCCATCTTCTTGTAAATAACATACCTTACTCATTAGTGTGTGCCTGCTGGTGTGAAGCACAAGGCCTTGTGCATATTGAACAATCTACTAATTTCTTTCTAAACTGAATGAAATTAACAACTAAAACCAACATATATAGACTTATGTCTACTTCAGGTATGATTTAATGACCTTTGCAGACATGTGTTCTAGTCTGAGCATGACTTCTGTAGGTTATGTAGTCCAGAAAAACTTATAAACGCATGTGTCTGCAAGCATTTTTAAAATATTCTTAATTTGGCTAATAGATCCACTCAGTGGAATGGAACTCATTGCTGGAACTGGGAAATAAGTCAAAAACCATATACAAAAAATGAGCTCAGTCTCCAAGATAAAGATACCACCAAATGTGGGCTAGAAGAGGGCCTCCGCATATAAAATTCCCTCCAAAATATCTATGGCCATCCCATCTATCTAGTACTAACTTCTCTCTCCGTTGGAGAATTTGCTTATCTTTTTCAGATGGACAACGAACCTGAAGGGAGGATCAGCCAATCACACCTCACCAGGGCTCCAGCTGAAACCATAGAGTAATGCAGGGGGAAGGACAAGAGTACAGCGTTCTTGGTGATCACGACACCAGAAAAAGGCTGAAGGAGATAAACACAGAGAACATCCAACTCCTACTAAGCCAGATATCCAGAGACACAGAGGCTCCCAAAACCTCATCACTGAAGTAGAACTAAAATGAGCCCAATGTGCCTCAGGAAAATTCGTGGAAGAGGGGGTGGAAAGAATGTTAGAGCCACAAATTGGGGCATTATGCACAGAGACTTGGCCTATTCCCAGAACTCTTGACTACCCCCACAATGCATGACCCACATTCCCCATTGATGAGGGTCCCTTTGAAAGAGGGAGGACAGGGAGGAGGATATTGGAGTCACCATTATGAATGTAAAATTAGAATAATATAAATAAAAAATAAATAAAATAAAAGCATTTCCAGGAAGCCAATATAAAAATAAATAAAATAAAATATTTATTTATATATTTATGTGTGTGTGTGTGTGTCCATACATGTGTGTTGTAGTATTTTCATGTTCCTGGGACAAACACCTGATCAGAAGCAGCTGATGGGAGGAAAGGATTTATTTTGACTTATAGTATTGAAAGGAAACTTCATCATGGCAGGAAAAGGATGGTAGAGCAGAGGCTGAGCATCACTCCTTGCCACAGCAGCTGCCAGTAAGCAGGAAGAATGAGCTAGCTAGCACTGGCAAGCTAGGGGTGAATAAACTTCAAGGTCCACCCTCAGTGACACACATCCTCCAGCAAGGCTCCACCTCCCAAATGTCCACTAGCTGAGGACCAAGCATTGAAAATACATGAGGCTATGGGGGACAGCTCATTCAAACTACCACCAGAGGGGTGTGTGTGTGTGTGTGTGTGTGTGTGTGTGTGTGTGCACATGTGCATACACCAGGGCCTCTTGCCACTGCAAATGAACAGCAGACACTTGCATCACTTTCATGGCTTGGGAATTGAACCCAGGCACGCAGGCTTTTTAAGCAAGTACCTTAACTATTAAGCCATCTTCCCAACCACTTTGTAAGCATTTTTGCTCACATACTTCCTAAAATACTGTGTGTGTGTCTCTGCATATACCATGTCTTATGGACATGTGTGCAGAGGCCAGAGAACATTGGGTGTCTTCCTCTATTGTTCTTTGCATTG
This sequence comes from Orientallactaga sibirica, assembly GCA_036365145.1. Taxonomy (NCBI): domain Eukaryota; kingdom Metazoa; phylum Chordata; class Mammalia; order Rodentia; family Dipodidae; genus Orientallactaga; species Orientallactaga sibirica. Next base: position 771,250 of record JAEOAD010001318.1, on the reverse strand, counting down.
TTTCCTTGAATCAGAGTCTCTCACTGAACTCAGAGCTGCCATTTTCTAGTCAAATTGGCCCCTTCTACTAGGACTGGGATTACAAGCATGTGTCGCCATGCCCAGCTCTTTGTGTGGGTGCTAGAGAATCAAACTTGGGGCAAAACAGGCCCTGTAAGCCCTACTGCTTGCTCAGCAAGCACTCTTTTTTTTTTAATTTTTATTGATTTTTAATCTTACATACCAAAAAAAACCCCACCTGATATTTCCCTCCCCTCCCCCATTCCACTTTAGAACTCCAGTCTCCATCATATCCCCTCCCTTTCTCCATTAGTCTCTCTCCTAATTTGATGACATCATCTTTCTCTTCTATTTTGAGGGTCTTGCAAAGGTATTGCTAGGCACTGCAAGATCATGGATATCGAGGCCAATTTCTGTCTGGGCAGCTGCATAGTAAGAGGTCATATCCTTCCTTTGGCTCTTCCATTCTATCCGCCCCTCTTCCGCAATGGTCCCTGAGCCACTGGAGGATGTGACAGAGGTGTTTCAGTGCTAGGCACTCCTCCATCCCTTCTTCTCAGCACTATGTTGCCTTTTGTGTCGTCCCAGTGGTCATCACCATCTGAAAAGAGAAGCTTCTCTAGCCAGAAGTGAGAATAGCATTAATATGTGGACATGAACATTTAGTGTAGTGTCCCCAGGGCAGCTTGGTGGGGAATAATATATACATTTAGTCAGACATGAGCAGGTTTATACCCCCAAGGCTCATGACCTCACCTACCATAGACTTTTACTTAGGTTTTTCAGTACCGGGTATGTATTCCCTCCCGTAGAGAGGGCCTTCAGTCCAATTATGGAGCAGTTGGTTACCCCAAGAGTAGACACGCCACTATTGCACCCGTTCAGTCATTGGGCCTGTCTGGCCAAGCTTGAATATTCAGCATCCACTATTTTCACTGTTGATGGCTTCTGTCTCCCATACACTGCGTGCAGTGCAGCTTTTTCCAGCTTTCAGTTGGCTGGTCTACAGGGAGAAGGTTTTCTGCTCAGCACCAGCTTCAGCAAGCACTCTTACCTGCAGTATCATCCCCCCAGCCTCCCTAAAATAAATTTGACAACTTGTATACCTCTCCCTTTATATAAAAAAGTGGATTATAAATTTTTATTCCCATGTTAAAATAGTTACAAAATGAATTTATTTTTTATCTATAATAAATATTGACATACAAAAGTAAAATGGTTATGAACCTAAATAAAATAGTCCATATTCACCGTCAGGTGACTAATTTCTTTAGGAATTGTAATTTATTTATATATTTGGGTGTCTGTGTGTGTGTACATGTGCATGCCTGTGCATACCCATGCCAGGACCTCTTGCCACTGCGGATGAATTCCAAACACTTGTGTCACTTTTTGTATCTGCCTTAAGTGAATGGGAATTGAATGCTGGGCTAGCAAGCTTGGCAAGCAACTGCCTTTGACCCCCGATCCATCTTTCCACCTCCCAGGAGTTGGAAATTTTATGTTATTTTCCCCTCTTTAGAGGCAAAAGTCCATTCACTTCTGCTGCAGAATTTTATCTTAATGTAACATATTTTATGGATAAAATTTTGGTTTTGATTACTTGACTTACTTCTTTGCAACAAAATATGTACAAAATTTAAAATTTAAAATTTTTTCTCTAACCACAATGTACTACATGTTTTCCACATTTCATGGCTATGTTACCCAAGATTTTAGGTCAAAGCCTGAATTTTGGCAATCCCATCACAATTAAAGAGACAAGTAATAGTGAAAAGCAGAGAAAGGAAATTCATGCAATGTGGCCACATTGGGAAAAAGAACAAATAAATGAGTCCAGTGACCACCCCCCCCACCACCCCATCTGTCTTTCAGATACTGACATGAGGTTTAGGTTTAAACAGAGGGAGCTAAGCAATCCTGGTCCGGGTGTGATCCCACTTATCACTGACCATCATTGTCTGGACTCCAGTTTCTCCTGCCAGGTGATCTCACATGTTTTAGAAGGTGTGAAATCTCTTCCTGGGAGGCAAGTTCCTCCTCTGACTGGCAGCAGGGCTGCAGCCTTTCTGTTTCCTCAGCATGGGATTCCTGGGGAATTTTTTTCTGTGATATACATTGTTTCAATAATATGATAGTCTCTTTAAAATATATTCTCTTGGCCTATAAGATGGGATATTGGTTAAAGGCCTTGCTTGCAAAGTCTGTCAGCCCAAGTTTATTTCTCCAATACCCATGTAAAGGCAGATACATAATGTGCCATAAGCATCTGGAGTTCATTCGCTGTGGCAAGAGGACCTGGCATGTCCATTTTCATTTTTCTCACTCTGTCTTCTCTTCTCTCTCCCTCTTTGCGAATAAAAATATTTACATAAAAATAAAAATAAATAAAATATATTCTCTTCTGCAAGGAGGACAATTATAGTTGTTGTAAGTACAAAATTTATCAAAATAACTTACAACCTTTATAAAATTTGATAAAGAGTTTAAATATATTATGTAAGAAATTTTTGGAAATGTACCTTTCAGAAATGAAGGAAATATTTTTAATTAGTTCATGTATATTTGAATAAATATTACTTATTGTTAGAATGAGACACATTAATAAATTTATTTTTTTTTAACTTTAAAATGTAAACACTAAGAAGTTTTGTTCACATAAATAAATAGAAGGTAATAAAGACTTACACAGAATTGCACACATCCCTTTGTGTTTCTTTTAGTTATTTATGTACCAGGGTGATCTGTCATCAAAAAGTAATTTTAATGATTTATTGGCTGATAATTCTATTAGATCCTTCAGCAACTTCGTTGAAGGCAAAGAACTGGAAACCGCCTGTTTTGCAAAAAGTCCCGTTAAGGCTGTGATTCAGGTTATTTTTCCACATCAACACTGCCTGCCTCTTTGCCACCAGGAAGTTTCTATCCCTTGGGCAATGCACACAAGTCAGATTGGCTGGGGAAATGGATTGTTTCTATTTTAAAATAGGAGGAAGAATGTGGAGAAAGACGTAGTGGGAGAGGAGAATTCACCTGCTTCAGCCAGTGTTCTCAGGCAGATTAGTGTTAAGAAGTCCAGAGATTGTCCCACTAATTCCCTCACCACTGAATGTGCCCATGGAGTCCTGGTGATTGTGTATGTCCATAATGTGTGCCCTTGTGTGACTTAATTTATTTTATCCCAGTTTCCACATCTTTAATTGAGAGCTGGAAGTATGTAAGTAGCAAGATTATTTTGGAGGGTATAATTTAAATCCAGACCACAGGGAAAGCACATTCCACTGCCACTTCTCAGTTTTGAGTTTTGAGTTGTACCAGTCATCACTGCCATCTGAAAAGAGAAGCTTCTCTAACCAAAAATGAGAGTGCCATTAATATATGGGCATAAACATAAGTATTTAGAGGGTAGTTTTGGTAGGCATAATATAATCATCTACCCAGGCAACAGTAGTAGTTTCCCTTCTAAGTCAAAGTACCACCCCAGCCATGGGCTTTTTTTTGTTTTTGTTTTTGTTTTTGTTTTTGTTTTTGTTTTTGTTTCTGAGGTAGGGTCTCACTCTAGTTCAGGCTGACCTGGAGTTTCTCAGGGTGGCCTCGAACTCACGGTGATCCTCCTATCTCTGCCTCCCAAGTGCTGGGATTAAAGGCGTGCGCCACCACGCCCGGCCGCCATGGGCTTTTGATTAGGTTCTCAGTACCAGGTAGGAATTTGCTTCTATGGAGAGGGCCTCAAGTCCAATCAGAGAGCAGTTTGTTTCCTCCCATAACACACATGCCACCATTGCACCAGTTAGTACATTTGGCCTGGCTGGGCCATAAAGCTGGCAGGGTCCACTGAAGGCTAACATTGTTGATGACTTTTCTCCCCCAACAAGCTGCATAGGTCTTTCCAGCCCTATGACAGCTAGCCAACAAGGAGAAGGCGTCCAGCTGAGCTCCAGCTTGATTTCTCAGTGACTTGCAGCCCAAGTATGTGAAGGTTTCAGCAATAGCATCCTTCACCATCCAGTTCTGGTGGGCAATCACGAGCCTTGGTAACAGCTTATAATGTTTGGGGGCACTGGGAGCATCCATGGCCAATAACTCCCTGAAAGATAACCCACCCCCAGAACTGAATTTTTTTCTAATAACAATATATGGCTTCTGGGCACAACATCATCTAACTCCACAAGACACTTCTGCCCAAACTCTTTTTTGAATATATATTGTTAGCCAGTGAAGAAGTGTGTTACCATATAGCTTAATCATAACATCTTCAATATTGATTAACACCCTTCCCACCTGGTGAGACTTTTTTTTTTTTTTTGGTTTTTTGAGGTAGGGTCTCACTCTAGTTCAGGCTGACCTGGAATTCATTCTGTAGTCTCAGGGTGGCCTTGAACTCACGGTGATCCTCCTACCTCTGCCTCCCAAGTGCTGGGATTAAAGGCGTGAGCCACCACACCTGGCTCGTGAGACATTTTTAAAAGAAAGAAAAGTACAAAGAATAATATATGAAGCACTCATGCTCCCCTCGGCAAAAATTAATAGCTATTAGCAGTTGATATGTACATTTAGTGCCATTGTGGCCACTGCCTCCAGGACTACCCTTTTCTCTCTCCCTAGTTCACCACTTGTCTGATTTGTTTTTTTCTTACAATGTATGCTTTAGTGCACATTGGTGGTACCAGTTTTTTACATCATTGTACAACTTATTTTTATTCATCTGATCAACTTACTGTTATGGCTTTATTCTTTTCTCCTCACCCCCAACCATTTTAGAAATTACATAAATATCCATTCATATCATCAAAAGGTTGGTGCCAGAAGTCTCCTCTGTTAAAAAAAATCTTCATATGTTCTATTCATAAGTGGTATGTATTTGATAGGAACCCCCCATACTATAAGTTCTTCTATGCTGTGTATGAAATAATGACAAAAAAATTCTCCACACATATTCAGTGCAGATGTGATTTTTCTGAAATATTTTCAGTCTGTAGTTGGCTGAATCCTCAGATGTGAAACCCACTGATACAGAGAGCTGACTGTACATAAATTCCATTTATGTCATTTTGTCTAAACGTATTCATTATTTCCATCTTCCCAAACAAGGCAATCTCTTCCTCCCCACTGTGACTGTAGTTTTGTTGGTCATTGCCATTTTGTTTGTTTTTAATCAAGATATAGTTCACCCACCATAAAAGTTTATTGTTCAATGGATTTTGGTATATTCACAAAGTGGTACAACCAGCACCACTATCTAATCCCAGGACCTTTTCCATCACCCCAAAAGGAACCTCATTACTCTTCATTCTTCCAGTCATTCCCCATTGCTTCTTTTTAAAAAAAAAAAAAAACTATTTATTTGCAAGCAGAGAGAGAGAGAGATAGAAGAGGAAAACAGAGAGAGATTGGGCACTCCGGGGCCTTTAGTCATTGCAAACCAACTCCAGATGCATGTGCCCTTCATGCATCTGGCTTACATGGGTCCTGGAGAATTGAACCAGGATCCTTTGGCTTTGCAGGCAAACCCTTAAACCACTAAGCCATTTTTCCAGCCCCCACCCACCCATTGCTTCTTCTCCCGAGCTCCTGGCAACCACTAACCTACTTTCTGTCTCCATGGATTTTCCTACTGATATTTTGTATAAGTCAAACTCAACAACATGTTTTCTGTTATTTATTTTTGTTTTGCATCTTTTGAAACAGAATCTCACTATGCAGCATAGGCGGGCCTCAAACTTGAAATCCTCCTGCTTCAGCCAACTGAGTACTAGGATGATGGATATGTCAACTACTTCTAGTTTCTTCTTAACTCTTAGATCTCTGCCCTTGAACCCTTTCAAGTGAATTTATGTACAAACTGTGAGAAAGGGGCCCCACTCATTCATGTGTGTGTGGATACCCAAGTATTCTAGCTCTGTTTGTTGGAACAACTATTTTTCCCCCATTGAGTTGTTTTGGCACCCTTGTTGACAATTTACTGAAGAGGTTAATATGTGTTTATTATCATTTATATTTTTCCACAAAGGTTATAGTCTTATATCCCCTCTCTTTCCTGAGAGTTCACCTCAGTAGGGTTATTGGTATCCAATGTGGAGTAATTAAGACCTCAATCATAGATTCTCAATTTTAATTCCATGAGTGGAATAATAGATCCTTACACCAACAACGTACCATTTTCATTGCTACAACATTCTATTGAGTTTTGAAATTGGCAAGTGTGAATTGCCCAAATCTATTCTTTCTTTCCAAGATTGTTTAAATTATTCTGGGTCCTATATGAATTTAAGAATTAGTATATCAGGGGCTGGAAAGATGGCCTCCGTGCTTGTGTGCAAAGGCTGCTGACAAGGGTTCAATTCCCAAGCAATCCATTTAAGCCAGATACAAAAAAGTGGCACAAGTGTCTGGTATTCATTCGCAGCAGCTGTAAACACACACACATGCAAACAAATTAATTTTTTAAAAGAATAAATGTGGGGCTGGGGAGATGGCTCAGCAGTTAAAGGAGCTTATTACAAAGCCTGCTGGCCCTGGTTTAATTCCCCAGTACACACATAAAGCCAGATGCACAAAGTCACACATGCATCTGGAGTTTGTTTGCAGTGGCAAGAGTCCCTAGCATGCCCATTCCCTCCATATCTCTCTCTCTCTCTCTCTCTCTCTCTCTCTCTCTTTCTCTCTCCCTCATAATAGGTAAATAAATAAAATATTTTTTAAAAGAATAAATGTAACCAGGCATGGTGGCACACGCCTTTAATCCCAGCACTCTGGAGGCAGAGGTAGGAGGATCGCCATGAGTTTGAGGCCACTCTGAGACTACATAATGAATTCCAGGTCAGCCTGGGCTACAGTGAGACCCTACCTTGAAAATCCAAAATAAATAAATAAATAAATAAATGAATAAATAAATAAATAAATTTCTGCAAAAAGTCAGATAACATTTTGATTGAGATTGTATTGCCTCCATAGATAAACTGGCAAGTACTGCTATGTTCACAATACTGAGTCTTCGAATCCATGAACATGGTTTGTATTGATTTACATAGGTCTTTTTTCATTTCTCTGAACAATGTTCTATAGTTTTGAGAATACAGAAACTTTGTATTTTAGGCAAATTCATTCCTAAGCATTTTCATTCCTTGATTCGATTACAAATAGAATTATTTTGTTAATTTCTTCATTGGATTATTGGTACAGATTAGTATTGCAATTGGACTTTATATATTAATCATATAGCCTACAACTTGTCCAACTCTTTTATTGGTTCTAATAAGGTTTTTACTGTGAACGTATGCTATGAGATATCTTACATCCAATATCCTGTCATTTGCAAATACAGTTTTATTTATTTCCCATATAGATGCCTTTTATGGCTTTTTCTTGCCCAATTAAAGTATCCAGTACAATGCTGACCAGAAGTGATGAAGATGGACATCCATGTTCTGTGCCTTATCGGAGGACAAAAGCTTTCATATGTTATTGGATATTATTTTATTGGGAGTATTGTATTTATATGTGTAAGAGTTGTGATGTATAATGTCTTTGGCTTTGGATGTACTAGGAGTGTTCAGGTGCGTATGACCTTTGACTGTTATACTGGCCTCAGAAAAAGTTAGAAAGGGTTTTTCTTAGGGCTGGAGAGTTGGCTTACCAGCTAAAGCGCTTGCCTGTGACACTTAAGGACCCAAGTTTGATTCCCAGTACACATGTAAGCCAGATGCACAAGGTGGCACATGCATTAAAGTTTGTTTGCAGTGACCGGAAGCCCTGGTGTGCTCATTCTCTCTCTCCTCTCTCTCTCTCTCTCCTTCTCTCTTTATCTGCCACTTTCTCTCTCTCTCAAATAAATAAATAAATAAACAAAATATTAGAAAGTTTCTTTCTTTTATACTTTTGAAGTAGTTCATGATGAATTTGTGTTGTTTTATATTTGCAGGAAATTTGTAAGCTACTAGTTCTGTCTCTTTAGTTGTTATAGTTCTATTCAGATTGCCTGTATCTTCTTGAGTCATTTTCAGAGATGTGTGTTTTTCCTAAAAATTTTCCATTTCTTCTGTGATCTAATCTGTTGGCATATATTTATTCATAGTAACCATATATAATTCCTTTAATTTCTATAATGCCAAACTAATGTATTTCTTCATTTCTAAATTTTCAAAATTTGAGTATTCTCTATTTCTTGTTCAGTAAAACAAAAGGATTTCTAATTTATTGATCTTTTCAATGAAACAACTTTTGTTTTGCTGATTCTCTGTATTTTTTTCTTCTTTATCCAATTGGTTTCTTCTTTTCTGTACATGTGTGTGGATACATGTGTAAATGCATGTAGGGAAGTACCTGTGTGCATGTGCATGTGGATTCCAAAGGACAAGATCATGTGTCATTAGGCACCATCAACATTTTTGAGACAGTTTCTCACTGGTCTGGAACTCGCCAATTAGACTACACTGGCTGTCCAGTGAGTCCAGAGGATTCTTCTGTCTTCACCTCCCAAGTACTTGGATTACAGGCATGCCCCACCATGCCCAGCCCATCCTCCTTTGATTTAGGATAATTTTTCAGCCTTGTTTTTTGAAATCTAACTCAACTTCTTTTTTCCCAAAACATGATTTGAATGTTTCTGACTATTCCCATTCTTGGCAGGAATACAACAGAAGGGCCATCAGGCTCTTAGTGCACCACATATGAAGGTGCATGACGTCACCCTGCTCTGTTATTGTTGATGTAAGCTTTGATTACTGGATTTAGGTGGTAAAAGCGCCTTTGCCACTTTAAAATTAGTAAGTAATCTGTGAATTGATATTTTGCAGCTGTAACCATTACTGTCTTTATTAAATTTGATGATATATTAGCCAAAATTTAAGCTGGGCATCATAGCACATGTCTGAAATCCTAGGATTTGAGAGGTTAAGACAAGATAATCACAAGTTTGAGACCAGTCTAGATTAGATAGTGAAGTCAAGGCCTATCTGGTCTGTCTATGAAGACCCTATCTCAAAAAATGCCCTAAATTTGGTTACTAGGGGCCCCTTCTACCTGGTTACAGTAAGTTGGTTTTTTTTTTTTTAGTTTTTCGAGGTAGGGTCTCACTCTGGTCCAGGCTGACCTGGAATTAACTATGTAGCCTCAGGGTGGCCTCAAACTCTCGGCGATACTCCTACCTCTGCCTCCCTAGTGCTGGGATTAAAGGCGTGCGCCACCACGCCAGGCTCTACAGTAAGTTTTTCAAATCTATTAACTTTTTGCATGTGTGTGATGTGCATGCATATTTTTATTCATTTGTGTGTGGGTGTACATATCGGTGAGTGAGTATGTGTGTGGGTACACATATCTGTGAGTGTGTATGTATGTGTGTGTGTACATGTGGTGGTCAGAAGACAACTCCAAATATTGTCTTCAGGAATTCTATTTACCTTCTTTGAGAAAGGGTCTCTCATTGGCTTAAAGCTCAACAATTAGGCTAGATTGGCTGGCCAGAGAGATACAAGGATCTGCCTGTCACAACCTCCCCATAGCTGGGATTATAGGCATGCACGGCCATTCCCAACATTTTACTTGGGTACTGAGGATCAAAATCAGGTCCCAATGCTTGCAGGGCAAACACTTTACCATCTGAGCTATCTCTTCAGCCCCCTGAATCTTTGAATTTGGGGCATTTTCATGTTTTCTCACATTACAAAATATTCCAGGCTCATGTCCTTCTTTCCTTGAAGCTTGAAGCTACCTACTCCAAGGAAATCTGGTTTTTTTTTTTTTTTTTTAGGGTCTCACTCTAGTCCAGGCTGACCTGGAATTCACTATATAGTCTCAGGCTGGCCTTGAACTCAAAGCGATCCCCAACTTCTGCCTCCCAAGTGCTGGGAAAAGGCGTGTACCACCATGCCTGGCTGAAATCTGGTTCCTTATAGAGAGAAGAGGCATCCAGATCAGCCATCAAGAAAGAACTTATTAGGGCATAAAATAAGATGGGGTTTAATTGGGGAAAAAAGGTTCTAGTGGGAGAAGGAGTGGGACAAGAAAGGGTAATTAGTGGCAAATAAGATCAAAATACGTTACATATCTATACGAAAGTTTCAAAACTAAAAACCAACAAGAAAGGACTGGTAATTGCCTACCTGTGGAGAATATTGTTTTATCAGTTACTTCCTCACTGCTAGGACAAAATACCCAACCAGAAGCAACTTAAGGAAAGAAAAGTTTATTTAGGCGTACATTTCCAGTAGATAGAGTTCATTATGGCAGGAAAAGCAGAGTAGGAACAGGCAACCAGAGTCACTTGTTACATCAGCAGAGAAGAAGCAGAAAGATCATGGTTATGGGGACTGGGCTGTAACACATCAAGGCCCACCCCCAGTGACAACCTTCCCCAACAGTGCCATCAACTTGGTATTAAGTATTCAAACACATGAATCTATGGTATACACTTTACATCCAACCACCACAATTTTCATCTCCTTCAGGTTCTTTCTTAGCTGTCAAACCACTTCATCTACATGCCTGCCCTTTGGGGGCGGGGGACACACATCCAGTGACAGGATGAGACATAGTATAAAAAACATGGCTTTCCAGTTTAATGTTGTACACGCCAGTGAAGCAAAATACTAGATGCAGAGCTCCCATAGTGGCTGAGGCCTACAATGCAAATGATCTTCCTCTTGTCAGTTCTGCCCCTTTCCCATCATTACTCACTTGTTGAGCTCTAGTGAATATCTTGTACTTTAAACTTCATCACTACATCTGTTTCACAGAAGTCAGTCTGAGGCATGTGGCATTTAGAATGAATTCCAGGTGATATGTGCTCAATGCTACTGGAATGCCATTTCTTTGATACCCTTATTGCAAATAGATAGGAATTTAAAAGTCATCAGTTAATACGAATAACTACATTCTAATCCAACATCACATGTTTTTCCACTCTGTCCTTTCAACATAATTTATATTTTCCTTGATAATAGTGACAATCCTTACTCCCAGTGAATTGATGAATATCCCTTTTTTTACTCATTTGTTCAGTCCATTGCTGGGACGATGGCTCAGTATTAAAAGGACCTTGCTTTTAGCCTGCTGACATGAGTTTGATCTTCAATACCTGCATAAAGGTGGATGCAAAATAGAGCATGTGTCTGTAATCCCAATGTGCCTATGCAATGGGAAGCTGAGGCAGGAGAATCTGGAAGCTTGCAAGCAGAAACAAAGAGAGCGAGAGAGAGAGAGAGAGAGAGAAAACTGTCTCAGAAGAAGGTAGAAGGAGAAAACACCCCAAGGTTGTCCTCTGACCTCCACAAGTAGGGCATGGCATGTGCATGCCCACACATCATTTACTCTGACACACACACAATAGTTTCAGTATCAGTTTAGAAATATTGTAACCAATAATAAACCAATGAGAGATGTCCAAGATCGCTCTGCCATCTTTTATTCCTTTAAAATAAAATAAATAGGACTGGGGAGGTAGCTCAGTCAGAAAAGTTCTTGCCTTGCAAGCATGAGGACTTAGATTTGATCCCCAGAGCCCTCATAACTGTCAGGGGTTGTGGCATGCATCTATAATCCCAGTACTGGGAAGTGGGAAGGCTAAGACAGATCACTGAGGCACACTGGACCGAGATCCTAGCTTCCTTGGTGAGCTCTAGGCCAGTGACAGGCTGACAGGCCCTATCTTAAAAAAAAAAAAAAGCCTGCCTAGAGAGGTGGCTCAGCAGTGAAAGGTGCTTTTTTTACACCTCCCAATAATTTTATTCATGTCACTCATTTAAAAATAGTTTGTGAATACAAATGCCTATGTATCATACAAAATGCTAATAAAATAAACTAAGTACAATCTAGATAAGAAACTTAATATTGGCAATAATTTAAAGTCCTTTTGATCCCTTCTCCAAAAGGTGCTTTCTTGCAAAGCCTGATGGACCAGGATTAATTCCCTAGTACCCACATAAAGACAGATGCACAAAGTAACACATATGTCTGGAGTTCATTTGCCATGGCAAGATGCCCTGGTGCACCCATTTGCGCTCTCTTTCTCTCTTTCTCTCTCTCTTTAAAATAACTAATGTTTAAAAAGAAGGCAGTATTCCTGAGGAATGCACCTAATTTTGTTCTCTGGCCTTTGCACACCTGGGCACAGACATGCACCTGCACATACATGTAAACCCCAACATGAACATGCACACAAAAAAGCAACGTTCAATTTGTCTGCATAAGATAGTAAAAATTTTTAACTACATTAGGCTCACCAGACGATGCTGAAGGGATCCAATATGTCAAGTCCTTCTTCCTCTCTTGCACCTATATCCATCTGGTTGAACCCTCTCAAAGTAAGACACTTAAGAATGGAAGCTCACCCTTGAAAAGAAAGCTTTTCTTTCATTTCTCTCACCTTTCTTTTCAGAGGCACTGATGCCATCAAATGCTAAAGCACACCACAGGAAACTACTCTTAGAAAAATCCCCTCCACCTCATCAATATCCCCTGTTACTCCCCAGGACCTCTTCCCATGTAGATGGAAGGCTTGGCTTTTTTCATGGTAAATGATTTTAAAGGATTCACTCATGATGAATTCTAGCTTCCAGGCAGACCTGTTACTTAGGTTGCTGCCCTGCCAGCAGTTTTTCTCTGACAAATGTGTACTTAAGCTGTGCGTGACATTTTTCCTGATTATTGTGGTTCACATCTTTTTCTTCTCCCCTGGAAATGCTAAAATTAGATGCATTTTCAGTCTGGTTCATTGTGGAGACAAAAGACCTCCTCTGTTGTTTGCTTTTGAACAAGCCAATGTGCTGAGTCATCCTTCAGTGGCTTTCTTATTAGTCCAGCTCCTAAATATAGTAATGGACATGGTGTCTGATAAAAGGGAGTTAATTAAATATTACTTTCATCCACTACAATTTCCATTGTTTACTATTTAAGCACAGTGTCAGTGTAGAAAAAGCCATTCAAAACAAAGGTCATATACATAGAAGACCATTTTAATGTTGTTCTCAGCCATTTTTCTGTTACTTAAGAACTGACAACCATCTAGAAGTGTTAGCATCTTTATTTGCAAATAATAATAGTCAGACGCAACCCAGGCTGATGTTCCCTTTATGGAATTATGGGAGCTGAAGGAAGCCAGAGAGACCCACTGAGGCAGAGCCAGCACAGGAGTCAGAGGTTTGTCCTGTGTGGGCCAATCCTGTATTTGTCCGGATTGCTACATGCAGCGTCTGCCATATATGCTGACAGTGCAGATAAGCCCAGCTCCACTCAGCCTGGGACAATGTAGTTACACTTAGAATTGGCTGAATAGTAACAGCCATCAAATGCTAAAGCTTTAAAGAATTCATGTTGGTTATTGATTAATACAGTGAGAAAAATTAAACATAAATGGAAGAAAATGAACTCCTAACTTGTTTTCTAGGCTGAGTGGTTTAGGCGAATGAATCATTTTGAGTCAAGATTCAGCCTCTATTTGGGGGGTCAGAGTACTTCTCTGTGAGACTTAAGAGAATGATCATGACATAGAACACCGAGGCTGAAATAACCAGTGGTGAAAAGAGTAGCTTTTTCTGTTCTGTCCTCTCCCCACAAAATTGATCAGCTCATATAACACACTATTCATTGTCATAATTGCACAAAAATGTGAACTACCTTAACCCTGTGTTTTTGAAAATCAAGTCAGGAATTAAGAAATAAATAATGACTAATATTTCTAGATGCCCCTGGCATTGTTTTAAGTGCTATTGGTGTATGATCTCATTTACTACTTACAGTAACTTCATAAAGGAGAAAGTCTATTATCCTACTTTATTTTTAAAATATTTTATTTATGTATTTATTTAAGAGAGAGAAAGGCAGAGAGAGAGAGAATGGGCATGCCAGGGCCTCCAGCCACTACAAACGAACTCCAGATGCATGGGCCACCTTATATATCTGGCTTACATGGGTCCTGGGGAATCGAATCTGGGTCCTTAGACTTTTCAGAAAAGCCCCTTAACTGCTAAGCCATCTCTCCAGCCCTATTGTCCTACTTTAGAAATGAAAAAACTGAATGCTCAGAGATGTTAAGCAACTTAACAAAGGTCACAAAATTATTAAAATGGGTTGCTGATATCTGACTCTACTACACTTCTTATTATTGTTATTATTATTATTATTATTATTATTATTATTACTTGGGAGGTTGAAATAGGGTCTCATTCTAGCTCAGGATGACCTGGAATTCACTACGTAGTCTCAGGCTGGCCTTGAACTCACAGTGATCCTCCTACCTTGGCTTCCCGAGGGCTAGGATTAAAGGCATGCACCACCACACCTGGCTTACATTTTATTTTTTAATATTTTATTTGTACTTCAATGCTACTCTTAAGCCAAGGTTGCTGAAACAGTGCCTAACACTTTGAACAATGACTCTCAACAGGAAGTCTTCCTTTTTTCTAAAGGGCATTAAGGCACACGCATCACTTAGCACATTCTAAGTACTCCCACATCACACAGTGTAAGTTGAAAGGTCCTAACAACGCAGTCATGAAAACTCTCTGAAATTTCTCCAGTTATGATTTTTTTCTTTCTTTTTTTTTGGGGGGCAGGGGAATTCTTGAGGTGGGGTCTCCCTCTAGCCCAGGCTGACCTGGAATTCACTATGTAGTCTCAGGGTGGCCTCGAACTCACAGCGATCCTCCTACCCCAGCCTCCCAAGTGCTGGGATTAAAGGCGTGTGCTGCACGCCCAGCTCACAGTTATGATTATTTTACAGTCCTAGGGCACACTTCAAAGGTATCTATTAGAAATGGCTTTAAGGGCTGGAGAGATGGCTTAGCGGTTAAGGCGCCTGCCTGCCAAGCCTAAGAACGCCAGTTTTCCAGGTCCCACGTTTAGCCAAACGCAAAGTGACACAAGGGCACAATGTCACACTTGTCCACAAGGGGGCGCACGTATCTGGAGTTGGTTCACAGAAGCTGAGAGGCTGGTGGTGCGCCCATTCTCTCTCTCTGCCTTTCCCTCTCTCTCTCAAATAACAAAAAAAGTTCTTTTTTTAAAAAAGAAATGGTTTTAAGTCACCATAGTGCTGAGATGAAGTGACAGAGTGTTCAGCACTGAAATATCTCTTATCACACCTTCCAAGGCTCAGGATCCATTGCGGAAGAGGTGGAGGGAAGAATGTATGAGCCAAAGGAAGGGTGGATTCCTTACAATACTCTCTTCCATACACAAAATGGCTGGATATTCATGAATTGCAGTGCCTGACACTACCAACACAAGACCTTCATAATAGGAGGAAGAGATGATGCCATCAAAGTAAGAGGGGTACTAAGAGACTAATTGAAAAGGGGAGTATATGGGGGGAATTATCATGGTTTATTGTCTATAATTATGGAAGCTGTCTAATAAAACTTTTTAAAAAGTAAAAAAAATATTTTTATTTGTGAGGGACAGATATTACACACACACACATATAGATAGATAGATAGATAGATAGATAGATAGATAGATAGATAGATAGATAGGGTGTGTATGGGAATGCCAAGGCCTATTGCCATTACTGACAAACTCCAGATACATGTGCCACTTTGTGCATCTGGCTTTATGTGAGTACTGGGGAATTGAACCCCAATAAGCAGGCTTTGCTAGCAAGCACCATTAACCACAGAGTCATCTCCCAAGCCCTCTACTACATATTAGTAGTTAGACTTTATGTGTTCCTGCCCATTGCATGCAAGTGTTGTGAGTGTGTGTGCACGTGCATGTATATGTAGAAGTCAGAAGACAACCTTGAGGTGTCAGTCCTCTCCTTCCAACGTGATTGAAACTAGGGTTTCTCTTGTTTGCCTCTGTGAATGTCAGTCCAGGTGGCTCACAAGCTTCAGGATTCTTTTGACCCCACCTCCCATTTCGTAGGTGTGCTAAGAGTTTCAGATGTGGGCTGGAGAGATGGCTTAGCATTTAAATCTCTTGCATGTGAAGCCTAAGGACCCAGGTTTGATTCCCCAGGACCCATGTAAGCCAGATGCACAAGATGATGCATGCATCTGGAGTTTATTTTCAGTGGCTGGAGACCTTGGGGTTCCCATTCTCTCCCTCTCTCTCTCTCTCTCTCTCTCAAATAAATTAAAATATCTTTTTAAAAAAAGAATTACAGATGTGTTCCTAACTAGCATCAGGCTTTACATGGGTTCTGGGGAACTGAACTCTGGTCCTCGGGCTTGCTCAAAAAGTGCTTTTAACCACTAAGCCATCTCCCAACCCCATGAAAATGTAAGAAATGTTGAATTATGACTTATCATTGATTTACCCAATTTTTATCATAAATGAATAAAATTCCCTTCTCCGTGCCACTGTTAAAATTCAGTGGTGGAGAGGTGACCTACATTGACGAATGTGACCTGTATTGGGAGACTTCTGCCTTAATTATGGAATTAGTTCAAAGGTCTAATCAGGATGTGAGGGTGATCTGGCTGCAACATCAGTCACTCCATTGATCACCAGGGTTGATTCAGCTGATCTGGCTGGCTATGTAGGTGTCCCCTTCCTCCCTCACTGCTCCATGTGCGTCCCTCCCGAAGCTGCATGCAAGGTAGAAGAGGACGACCTTCCCTGAATAGAGGAGGACTGGTCTTTGGTCAAGGGTATATGATTAGCTGTGCTCCCCTGCTAGAACCTCCAAACAAACGCTCAAAGTTCTTTTCAGATTGCAAAGAGCAACACATGCTCATTTGTCTGTGTGCACAATCTCTCTCTCTCTCTCTCTCTCTCTCTCTCTCACACACACACACACACACACACACACACACACAGTGCCATGCCACCTGGTCCCTCCTTCTCCTCTTTGTTTTTTGTCTACGCCAGAAGAGGGACATTGGGGGTATAGTTCAATGGTAGAGCATTTGACTACAGAAGAGGGACACTGTTGATGCAATCTTTTTTTTTCTCGTTTGAGTCACTGAGTTACAGGCTTGCTCCCTTCTCCATAGAGGTGCTACATGACAGGATATGCATCTATATCCCTTCCTTTATTATACAGGAGCTGTCTTTTACCAATGGGCTTTCCTAAGCTGTGGTGTTTCCAGTCCTCTTAGTGACAGCCTACTTACTTCCAAAGGATTGCCCAGAGCCCCTGCCTCAATAATAGTCAATGAATGCTAAAGTATAGATTTTCTCACTACTGTATTCTTACTACTGTGCAGTCTGCTGTGGAAGATTCTAAGAATATAAAGCATTGCTCCTTTCAGCTTTGATCAGAGAAGCTGTTTTTGCAGTGAACAGTAGTCACTACAGAGACTCACAAACTGGTCAAAATTGTGTGAAAATAAGGGAGTGTGTAGTGCTTGGCCTTAAATGGAGCATTTATATCACACTCCCTCTGAAGGTTCAGGAGTATTGTAGAAGATTTGGAAGAAAGATTGTAAGAGCCTGAGGATGGGAAGGAGAGCTGTGGGATGTTGTTTTCGGAACACAGTCTGAATGTTGCACTCCTGAATCCACAGCAGCTGTGGTTTTCTGTTCTAGATGAGTCCATCAACATTCCATCAGAAATAATGGAGGGGCTCATGAAGCTTCATCCCTCCCTAAGGAGCTATAGGTAACTAAGGGTTTCAGTGACGGGAAAACTCAAGTTCTTCAATGGTGTAGTCACTGGTAAATTACCCATGCCCTGGTCAATAACACCCCCACTCTCACTAAACTCAGTGAGTTACACAAAAAAGATATGAAAATAGAAGGAGGATTTTTAGGGGGAAATGGGGTTCAACAGGAGTGGGAATAGGACAAAAGGTAATGCAGGTAAGTGTGATAAAAATATTATGTACATGTATAAAATTGTCAAAAGTAAATTTATATAAAAGAAATTTAAAGCATGTCAACCAGCCAGACCAGAAGTACACACTTGTGCAATAGTGGCACATAGCCTCTGCCAGTAACCAACTGTTCTCCAATTAGAAATGAGGCCCGCTCAGTGGGAGAAAAGTCATACCTGGTACTGGAACCTAAGTCAGATTCCCATAGTCAGGAAACCCATACTTCAGAGAGAAGCCCCACTGCTCTGTCAAGAAGAAGAATGGGCTTGGACACCAAAAATCTCTCAAATAACTTTGAACACACCCTTTATCCCAAGCTGCACTCACTCTTTGTTGGAGGATCTGCTTTATTTTACAGATGACAGAGAAAACAAAGTCAAGCTCCATCAATAAGACAAAAAATAACCAACTGCTCACCTTGAAACTTGCCACCCCTTCCACATCTTCCAGGACCCAGGAGAACGTGCAGAGGAAGTAGTGACATGAACACTGCTCTTACTAATGGCCTGACAACCAGCTCCAGGGTGATGTTGGCAGACACAGTGATCAGATAAAACCATCAAAGCAGAAATCCAGATGGTACAAATCACTCAACACTAAATCAGACTGCCAACAGGTCTGCCAATAAAAGAGTATTATATAGATAATATATAATAAAATATATTATACATATATTTATATAATATATTATATATTTATATAATATATAAAATATATAATAAAATAATTCTTTATATTTCATATATATAGTACATGGATCATTCTTTGTATTTCATATATGTTGGGCCCTAAGAGGCCCCAGTATGAGGCCTAGTGGTTCTGAGCCTAGCCAGAGTCTAGCGACCTGTCCTTGGCCTACTCCTGCTTGTGAGGCCTAGTGGAACTTCCTGAGCCTGACTAGAGTTTAGCGACCTGTCCTTGGAGTGACTCAGCCCGAAACTGCCTCTGCCCAGCTACTGCTGATATGGTGAAATAATATTGGCCCTTACACCTTTCTCTCATCCTTTTTCCCACCCTCTTTCTCAAAAAACACCTTCCCATTACAATAAACCAAGTTCATGCTTAGACAAGACTCCCGGCTCAATGTGGTTTTTCTCCCCGGTGTCTTGGGGAGGGTTTTGAGCCACCGACACCCGCCTTCCCGCTCAGCCTCAAGAGAAGCAGCTGGCCCGACTCTCTCTCTTCTGCTCTACCTGTCAGTGGAGAAGAACCGGCACATATATGAAATACAAAGAATGATCTATGTACTAGGATCTCCTCCAATAGCTTCAAAAAAGAATAAAACTAGGCTAGAGTGATGGCTTAGCAGTTAAGGCCTATGAAGCTCAAGGACCCGGGTACCCACGTAAGCCAGATAGATGCACAAGATGGTACATGTGTCTGGAGTTCGTTTGCAGTGGCTAGAGACCCTGGTATACCCACTCTGTCTATCTGTCTCTTTCTCTCTCTCTCTCTCTCTCTCTCTCTCTCTCTCTCTCTCTCAAATAAATAAAAATAAATTTAAAAATTGGCCTTGATATCCATGACCTTGCAGTGCCTAGCAATACCTTCGCAAGACCCTCATAACAGAAGAAAAAGACGATGACATCAAATTTAAAGAGAGACTAATGGAGAGAGGGAGGGGATATGACGGAGATTGGAGTTCTAAAGCGGAATGGGGGGAGGGGAGGGAAATATAATGCGTTTTTTGTATGCAAGTATAGAAGTTGTCAATAAAAAATTAAAATAAATAAATAAATATTTTGAAAGAAAATAATAAAATAGGCTATGTCCTGCAGACCCTGTATGCCTGACTGCTTGCCTCTCTCTCTTATCACCTCAGCTCCTGCCACACTCCCCCTCTTCCTTGCCCAACCACAGTGGCCTATCTCTTCATTGAACACATACTTGCTTCCACTTCTCAGCTTTTGAATTTGTTTTCCTGGCTGCTAGATCAACCTTACTTCACACCCTCATATGGGTTCTTTGTTGTCACTGTCCTACCTAAATAGCACTGCCAACCCCAGGTCACACTCATGGTAACCCCTCTATATATCTTTTAAAAAATATTTTTATTTATTTGCAATTATATAGAGAGAAGAGAGGCAGGCAGAGAGAACGAGTGCACCAGGGCCTCCAGCTGCTGCAAACAAACTCCAGATATATGTGTCACTGCATCTGGCTTTATGTGGGTACTGGGGAATTGATCCTGAGTCATTAGACTTTGCAGGCAAGTGCCTTAACTGCTGAGCCATCTCACAAACTTCCTCTATATATCTTAATAGTTCCTCTAACTATAAATGAGGGTGTGAAGGAAGGTTGACCTAGCAGCCAGGAAAACAAATTCAAAATCAGAATTCATCTGTTTGTTTCCTTAACTCATCAATGTGCAAGGGATTTTTGTCCCTTTAACTTGCTATAGTATTCCAAGTGCCTACCACAGCAACTGATATCTAATAAGCAGATAGATGGATATAGATATAGATATAGATGATATAGATATAGATATAGATATAGATATAGATATAGATATAGATATGCGTGTGGTTGCTGCTGCTGTTGCAGTGATGGTGATGGGAAAGTTTTATACATGCTGGGGAAGTGTTCTATCACTGAGCCCTAGCCCCATGAAAAACATACTTATTGACTGGCTGGAGGGCTAAATATTAGCTTACTTATTTACCTAGATATACAAGTAAATCATATGTGTTTAGAAGAGGAAGAGATGAATGGAAGAAATTTCAAGAAGCCAGACCTAAACTGTGAGATCCAGGTTAAAATAATGATGATTCATTGTGCATAGATACAACTTGTGACTCTTTCAGATCCTGCCAGTTAATTATATTTTGAAAGCTTTCATAAATCAGTAAAGATGCCATCTAAACAGGAAAATGCTTTGAAAATATAGAATAAGGAGCCAGTCCTTCCCTAATGTTATCTGTTTTGTAAATAACACTCCTGTCCCTAGAGTTCAGTTATTGAGAAATTGATAAATAATTGGCTCTTGACTAAGTTTGGCAGTAACGATTTCTCCAAATGTCAGACTCAAAACCTCAGAAGATCATTAGTAAATTAGCTCAGGAGTCACATGTGGTCTCAAAGGTCTCCTGGGGTCATCAGTTGAAGCTCCTGAAAGGCATGGAATAGAGAAGGATCCTGGTCCCAGGATGCTGCTGTGAGGACCAGCTTTCCTGACTTTTTAAAGGAAAGTCAGAAATCCTGATTTTTATGTGAAACTGCCTGATTTTTTTTTTGAATGTTGGCAACTAAGTTAGGTATTTTTAAAATACCACAGGGGCCAAATAAAACATGTCTACAGGCTGAATTTGGCTGACAGACTCTCTGCCCTGCCTTTCTAAGGTTCCTTCCAACTTCTCAAATACCTTCAGTCTGTTAAATTTCTTTCTAAAAGTTGACCCAACATGTGTGCAAATATTTTTAAACTCCTTATTAGCATAGAAATTTTTAAGATCAAAAGAAAACATTGTTTCAATTAAAACATTAAACTTCACTGCAGAATTGAATTTTGACCAATATACTGTTTTAATGAAGTTTTTTTATTATTTAATTAAGCATAAAGCAAGGGAAGCCAGGAATTTGAAGAGTTTGCTAGCTGTGAAATTTTAAAGCCAGGATTGAGAAGAAATGGAGGAAAAGTTTAGTATGAATTCATGTCTACTCCAAACCTCAAAATTCACCCGGAACAGTCACAGCAGAGTCCTGATCTCGGTACTTAAGAAAATTTTCATCTGACTGGATTTAGTTTTTTAGTTCATTAAAGAGAGGAAGAGGTTAATGCAAGTACTGAGGAATTTTCCATGTCCTTTAGAGAAAGAACCATAATTACAGAAGTAATCATTCACCCAAGGAGAAGCAGTTCCACATTCACTTGTCTCTGATAGGATAGGGTTGGCATAGCATTATTATGATAATATTAAGTCCATTAGTGAAGTCAATTGTTTCTACATTATTAAAACATACTAATGTGATAACTTCTGAAAGCTGTATTACTGTGTAGGCTATCGTAAAACATTGGAATCTCTGTAAACAACAAACTAAAATTAGTAATGACATCTGATTAAAAATTTTTTTTTTTGGCTAAAAGAGAGGCCATATCCATCAAAATCTCCCTAAATTAATAATGCTTATCCTACTTAACCTATGCTGACTTCATTCTTTGTTGGAGACTGTTTGTCTTTTTCAGACGGTAGTGAGACCTGAGGAGATAAACCACCCCTCGCATTTCAGCCAAGGCCCAGGTGAAACCACAGAAGAATTGGAGAGATGAGAAAGAGTGCTGCTTCCATGGGGAGCCTGACAATCAGCACCAGGATAGAGGAGACAGACACTAAGGATGCTCAACATATACCAAAGCAGAAATCCAGAGACTCCTAAGAGCTCATCACTGAAGTAGAGTTAAAACACACCCACCAAGGCTCAGTGAATCTTGCAGAAGAGGGAGTGGAATGATTATAAGAGTTACAGTTTGGGACATAATACCTAGAGGCATTGCCTCCCCAATAACTGACTGCTGCTCCCAAAACCCATAACCCACAACCCCATGGGGAATAACAGCAACCTTACTGAGGAGGGCCCCCAGCAGAATGGGAGCAGAGAGGAAGGAAAAGATGGCACCAACACATGATGTACCCATACAAAGTATGTTCTTCACTAAAAACAATTATTAATGTGCGGGGAGACACCATGGTCTCTACCACTACAAATGCCAGATACATGTGCAACTTTCTGCACCTGGCTTTATGTGGATGCTAAGGAATCAAACATGAGAAATCAAAAGCTGGCAGGCTTTGCAAGCAAGCCCCTCTAACTACTGAATAAGCTCACTACCACACAACTTTTAATTTTAAAGTTAGTGATTGATAATGCTGTTTTATTTTATTTTATTTATTTATTTGAGAGAGAGAGAGGAAGAGGCAGATAGAGAATGTGCACACCAGGGCCTCTAGCCACTGCAAACAAACTCCAGATGCATGTACCACCTTGTGCATCTGGCTTACATGGGTACTGGAGAATCAAACTCAGGTTCCTGGGTTTCATAGGCAAGCGTCTTAAACACTAAGCCATCTATCCATCCTGATAATGGTGATTTTTTTTAACTGCTTATTCAAAATGTCACAATAACAATACAAAAGTAAAATTAAGAAAATAATTCCATTTTTAATGGCATCAAAAACTGAAATCAAGCCAGGCAAGATGGCTCACGCCTTTAATCCCAGCACTCAGGAAGCTGATGTAGGAGGATTGCAGTGAGTTGAAAGCCAGCCTGAGCTACAGAATGAGTTCCAGGTCAGTCTGAGCTAAAGTGAGACTGCCTCAACGAAAAAAAAAGAAAAAGAAAAAGAAAAAGAAAAAGAAAAAGAAAAAGAAAAAGAAAAAGAAAGGAGCAGGTTTGGTAGCACACTCCTTTAATCCCAGCACGAGGGAGGCAGAGGTAGGAGGATCACTATGAGTTCCAGATTATCCTGGGCTAGAGAGAGCCCCTACCTTGAAAAACATATATATATATATATATATATATATATATATATATATATATATATATATATCAAAATATAAGATGTTATCAATAAGCTGTATGGAAACCTACTTCTTTGGATAACAGTGCACTCAGAAGCCATAGATTGTTATTAGAAAAATCTCAGTGCCAGGGATGGGATACCTTCCAGTGAGTTGTTGACCACGGAGATCCCTATGCTCCCAAAACATTGTAGACCATTGCCAAAGCACTTGGTTTCCCACCAGAATTAGATGGTAAGACCCTATTGCTGAAAATTAGACATGCTTTGGCTGCAGGCCACTGAGAAATCAAGCTGAAACTGAGCTGAAAACCTCCTCTTTGTGGGCTAAATGACAGAAAGCTGGAAAAATCTTTGCTGCATGAAGCCCTATAGGAGAGAGAAATCATCAATGGTGATAAACAGCAGTGGACATTGCAAGCTTTAAGATTAGCCAGCCAGGCCAAATGTGATAACTTGTGCAATAGTGGCATGTCCGTTATGGGAGAAACCAATCACTCTATAATTGGACTGAAGGCCTGCTCCACAGGAGGGAATACATGCCTGGTACCAAAAACCTAGTCAACCTGTGGTGGTGGAAGTCATGAGCCCTAAGGGAGTAACGCTTGCTGTTGTCTGGTTAAATGCATATATTATGTTCACCAAACTGCCCAATTTGCACTGTTGTTAATGTTCATACCCATATATTAATGCTACTCTCACTTTTGGTTATAGATCTTTTCTCTTTTTTTAATTTTTTGTTTATATTTTATTTATTTATTTGAGAGCGACAGACAGACAGACAGAGAGAAAGAGGCAGATAGATAGAGAGAGAATGGGTGCTCCAGGGCCTCCAGCCACTGCAAACAAACTCCAGATGCATGTGCCACCTTGTGCATCTGGCTTGTGTGGGAATTGAGCCTTGAACTGGGGTCCTTAGGCTTCACAGGCAAGCGCTTAACCACTAAGCCATCTCTCCAGGCCCTAGAATCTTTTCTGATGGTGGTGACCACTGGGAAGACTTGAAAAACACCTTAGTACTGAGAAGAAGGGACAGAGGTGTGTTCGGCACTGAAACATCTTTATCACACCTTCCAAGGCTCAGCATCCATTGTGGAAGAAGTGGCGGAAAGAATGTAAGAGCCAAAGGGAGGGTAGACTCCTTACAATGCAATCTTCCAGACACAAAATGATCTGGATATCCATAACCTCACTTTTCCTGTCACTACCTACACAACACTCTCATAATAGGAGGAAAATGATGACATCAAAATTAAAGAGAGATTAATTGAGAGGGGGAGAGGATATGTTGGAGGGTGGATTTGTGAAAGGGATAGTGGGGGAGGGAATTATCATGGTTTATTATCTATACTTATGGAAGTCGTCAATAAAAAACTGTAAAAAAATGTTTAGCCTTTAAATTTATTCTAAGGAGTAAATTGAACAAAAGTTGTAAAGCTTGCTCTCTAAAAAATACAAAACATAGCCAGGCATAGTGGTGTATGCTTTTAATCCCAGCCCTTGGGAGGCAGAGATAGGGGAATCACTGTGAGTTCAAGGCCAGCCTAAGACTACATAGTGAATCCCAGGTCACCCTGGGCTAGAGTGAGACCCTATCTTGAAAAAAAAAGTACAAAACACTGTAAAGAAAGACCTAAATAAACAAAGTGACATCTGTGTTCAAGGAGCAGAACATTTAAAACAGTTGAGATGGCAATGCCCTCCAACGTGATTTAATGCTCTCTCTAGGAAAATTTCAACTATTTTTCTGCGCAGAAATGCAAAGCCAGTATGCTAAACTGAAAATGTTATATAAACCTATTTACATGCTACATTCATAAAGAACATAGAATAGTGGTTGCCAAGGGATGAGTAAGAAGAATTTTTTTAATGAGTACAGAGGTTCATTTTGCACAGTGAAAAGTCCTAGAGATGGTTAAGGATGACTGTACAATGATGTGAATATACATAATGCCTCTTAAATAATAATTTTTAGTTTTGCTCTAATTAAGATTTTTTTTTTTTTTTGGTTTTTCGAGGTAGGGTCTCACTCTGGTCCAGGCTGACCTGGAATTAACTACGTAGTCTCAGGGTGGCCTCGAACTCTCGGCGATCCTCCTACCTCTGCCTCCCGAGTGCTGGGATTAAAGGCGTGCGCCACTACGCCCGGCTAATTAAGATATTTTTGACTGGCAAAGGATCTTAATAGGTAATTCTCCAAAGAAGACATATGAATAGTCAATAAGAACATGAAACGATGTTTAGCATCATTGCTTTTCTTTGCCTTTTTGCTAAGACCTGTGTAAGATGCTCAATATCAGTAGCCTCTGAGTAAATGGATATTGAAAAATACTCCTGTTTCTTGCCTAGGAGAATAATTCAATAACACTTGTTTTCAAAATCGTAGAAAAATTAAACTTTTTTACTTTTATTGGTGGAGTTATAAAATGGTGCACCTGCTTTGGGGAACATTTTTGTGGGTCTTGAAAAGGATGACCATGGGCCAGATGTGGTGGTTCATGACTCTAATTCCAGCTATAAAGAGAAAATCTGTTTCACAACCTGAGGAACAATGCATCCCAAGCTGGCAGCTTTCCTCTGTGGCCCTCTCACAGTCCTGGAATTTCTAAAAATCCTAGGGTATTCACTTCAACCCATGGTTCATCCTCATATCTCCACTGGGCCTCTATGCTAGTAATCCAACAAGCCTGTTTCACATTGCCATTTCCAAAAAAAAAAAAAAAAAAACTGCATTGAAAATTCAATAACCTTTCCTTTTCTGCATTTGTTATACTCAATAGTACCAGGTGTGCCATCATCTTGTTAATCCAGAGAGGAAATAAAACTGACTTTTGAAGATCATGACACTCCTTCAGCATTCAGGTCTCTTACTTTCAAATGACTCAGCATTCTTCCTGCTGCCTAACAGCATATCAGCTGTCCCAGCCACAATAGTTGTAATCTCTTAAACAACTGCACCTGAATGAGCAGCAGTTTCAGCTCAAAGATTTCATTTCTTTCTATGACATATCCATCTGCTCTCACCAGTACATTTATATGCAACACAACCCCACACAACTTCTTGGGACAAAGATAAGCAGAATGCAACAAGACTCACACAAACTGCTTCTATCCCAGTCCAGGCAAAGAACTTTCTCACCCTCATAAGCCAAACCTCATGGTCCATAGTTTGTACAACATTCAGGTCTTTCAACTCTGACCAGGATGGTCCATGAAATTGTACTTACAGCAATGCAAGGTGTCTCTTATGCAAAGATTTTAAATCCTACCATATTCTTCTTGCAAATCAGTCTTAAGAGGCCAAAAGTCACAGTCTGGTTTCTAGCAGTAACATCAACCCCACTTCTTGGTACCAATTTCACTGTTGTAATTAACCTCTTGTTGATGGCACAAAGATCCCATCAAAAGCAGCTGGTTGGAGGAGTTTATGTTGGCTTACAGACTCAAGGGGAAGCTCCATGGTTGCAGAGGAAAATGTGGCATGAGCAGAGCCTGGACATCAACTACTGGCCAACATCAGGGGGGACAATAACAGCAGGAGAGTATCCCAAACACTAGCAAGGGGAAGCTGGCTATAATATCCACATTGCTACCATCTGGGGATCAAGCATTCAAAACACATAAATTTATGGAGGACACCTGAATCAAATCACCACACAGTAATTTTTCTGTATCTATATTTTAGATATTCTTTGTTGCACAAATACTTACCATTACATACAAATAAATAATAATAATTTAAAAAGTCCAGTAGGCCAGGCACTTGGGAGGCAGAGGTAGGAGGATTGCCATAAGTTTGTGGTTCTTCAACTGATGGATGGATAAAATATGAGGTATTCATACAGCTGGAATACATTTTGTCAGAGCTGGGATTGATAGTGTATGATCCCAGGCAGGAGGATCAAGAGTTCAAGGTCATCCTTATCTACATGTCAAGTTTAAGACTAGCCTGGGCTATAGGAGACCCTGTCTCAAAAACAGAAAGGGGGAGTGGAATGACATACTGCAACAACATGAATGACCTTGAAAATACTGTGCTAAGTGAAAGAAGCAAGATACACAAGGTCACATATTAGATGATTGAACTTAAATAAAGTGTCCACAGGAGGCAAATATACAGAGATAGAGAGCAGATTAATGTTTGCTAAGGAGTAAAGAGAAAAGATAAATAGGGAATAATGCCTATAGTACATTTGTGTGGGATAATAACAATGTTTTAAAATTGATCATGGTAAGCTGGGCATGGTGGCTCATACTTACAATCACTGTAATCAGGAGGCTGAGATAAGAGTTCAATTGCTATGAGTTCAGTTCCTACTTGGGCTATGACCCTGCCTCAAAAATGTTGATTGTGCTGATAATTGCACGACTTTAATGTACTGCAAACCTCTGAATGGTGGCACATTTCACATGAGTGAATTGCCTGGTAATTGGACATCTCAATAAAGCTGTTTAAATGTGATGCAATTCTTTTACACTTACAGAAATTGAAGATTCCTGTTTCCCAGATACTGAGAACATGCTTACAATGCCATATCCTGTGCTAAGTAACAATGAGAGCCAACCCTGGAGCTTTACAAGTCTCCAATCTCAGGTTTACAATAAGCTCTGTTAATGTGTCCCAAAGACTACAGTGCATAGAGAGAGATGATACTGAGTCTACAGAAACACCTGATGTTACAATGAGGATAAGGACAGCCTTTAATGGTGAAGGGGCCGTTAGAGAACTTCAGAGAAATGGTAGGTTATGGACAGAGGCAGTAAGAAACTTTAGTTGTAGGGAGTGGGGAACAGGAGTGGAAATGGATTGCGATGGAATCAAGAAACACTGTGTTAAAAATGAGCACAGTCTCCAACCAAGATACCATCAAATGTGGGCTAGAAGAGGGCCTACCCATATAAAATTCCCTCCAAGAAATCTATGGTCATCCCATCTATCTAGTACTAACTTCTCTCTCCGTTGGAGAATTTGCTTATCTTTTTCAGATGGACAACGAACCTGAAGGGAGGATCAGCCAATCACACCTCACCAGGGCTCCAGCTGAAACCATAGAGTAATGTGGGGGAAGGGCAAGAGTTCAGCGTTCTTGGGGATCACGACACCAGAAAAAGGCTGAAGGACATAAACACAGAGAACATCCAACTCCTACTAAGCCAGATATCCAGAGACACAGAGGCTCCCAAAACCTCATCACTGAAGTAGAGCTAAAATGACCCCAATATGGCTCAGGGAAATTTGTGGAAGAGGGGGCGGAAAGAATGTTAGAGCCACGAGTTGGGGCATTATGCACAGAAACTTGGCCTATCCCCCATCGCTCTTGACTACCCCCACATTCCCCATTGATGAGGGTCCCTATGGAAGAGTGAGGACAGGGAGGAGGATAATGAAGTCACCACTATGAATGTAAAATTAGAATAATATACATAAAAATAAATAAAAGAAAAAAAAGAAACACCGTGTTTAGGAAATGACAAGCAGTTCAATTGGCCTATATACCAGAACTGGGTATAATGAAACCTTTAAGGGAGAATAATAGATAGGTTAATCCACATCCTGAAGGGCACTGGATGCCATGTTAAAGAGTGTGGCTTTGGGGCTAGAGAGATTGCTTAGTGGTTAAGGCACTTGCCTGCAAAGCCAAAGGACCTTGGTTCGATTCCTCAGGACAAGTAAGCCAGCTATACAAGGTGGTGCATGCATCTGGAGTTGGTTTGCAGTGGCTGGAGGCCCTGGCATGCCCATATATTCTCTCTCTCTCTCTCTCTCTCTCTCTCTCTCTCTATCTTCCTCTGCCTTGTTCTCTCTCCAAATAAATAAAATTTTTAAAAAAGAGTACGGCTTTGCCTCATAGGCTAAAGAGAACCATGAAGGGTTTATTTTCCTATGACCTCCAGACTTTTTTAAAATTTTAGACAATTACATAGTTATATATACAATATACTGCAAACCACTGATCATATTCACCCCATTCCCTTCTCTCATCCCTTTCCCACTCCTGCTGACCCACTTCTTCCTCTCCAAAGTCCCTCTCTTCTTTCATCTTTTTTTCTTGTGTGTACAGGTGGTCCCAACTACTGTGTGTTCATGATTACAAAGATCATGTCATATTCAGAAGACAGCGTGACATTGCACTCCTCCTCATCCTCCAGCTCTTACAGTCTTTCCACCCTCTTTTCCACAATGTTCCCTGAGTCTGGAAAAGGATGATATAGATGTCTTGTTTAGGGCTGTGTAGTCAACAATCACATATGCTCAGCAGTTTAAGCATTGTATTGGAAGGAAAAGCAGAAACTTATTA
The DNA here is from genome assembly GCA_036365145.1 of Orientallactaga sibirica. Taxonomy (NCBI): domain Eukaryota; kingdom Metazoa; phylum Chordata; class Mammalia; order Rodentia; family Dipodidae; genus Orientallactaga; species Orientallactaga sibirica. The sequence continues at coordinate 741,682 of JAEOAD010001318.1, read as the reverse complement.
CAGAAAAGAAGTTTTGCAAGCTATTCCAAGCAGAGCAGCCACATGGAGACATTCAGGCAAGGGAGATACACGACTGGAGCTGTACTTTGAACAATACTCTCATTCTAACCTGCTTCTGGTTATCCCACCCTTACTCTGAATCACATAGTGCTCAAGGAACATCTTCTCAAGGGAGACATCTGAGCAATAGGGACTCAAGAAGCTAAGGTCTTCAAGACACCAAGCTCAGAAGACTTTTAAATGCCAGCACAACAAGGATTAAGAGAAAAATCTAGACATCTTCCAGAATGGCTGAACACAGGATACTTTAAGAATCTGAACAGCCTCAAGCTTCTCAGAAGCAACATTAGCTGCTACAGGATAATTTTGCAATGCCTAAAAATGTGAGGAAAAATAATATTTGATCCAGAATGCTGTTCCCAGCTATAAGATTAATCAAATATGAGGTTAAAGCTCAGAAACTTTCTCTCTCATTTTATCTTTTTTTGTCTTGCACATTTATTATTGAACCAACCTACATATGTGGAGCATAAAAACAAAAATAACACTCATTTTCCCTATAAGGCATTTCCTGCTTGCTATGGTAGAATACTACTGGCCTTAGCAACAGCAGAAATCTGTGTGACATCTCACATGATAGTCCAGTTGAGTTCTTCTCCAATGTCTCTCTGAGATTTGTCCTTGATTTCATTACCAGCTTTCATCCAAATCCACAGGGAAATTGGGCAATTTTGCTTTTGTGTCTTGGTCAGGAATTACTTGACCATGAAAGTTTTGTGAGAACACATGGAAAGGAATGATGTCAAGCACACAAGCAGCAATGATGGATACAAGGCAAGAGGACTCTGGTCACTTGTAAAAACTCCTGAAGAAAAAGGTCTGTCAAGTTATTAGGGAAAAAAAAACTACTGAAGGGTGTATGTAGCACAGAAAGGAATAAAGCAAGACTAGGGAAGAAAATGGACTCAAGAAATTGGATCTGTTGGGTCATCCCAGTGGTCATCGCCATCTGAAAAGAGAAGCTTCTCTATCCAGAAGTGAGAGTAGTGTTAATATGTGAATATGAACATTCATTGTAGTGCTTTCAGGGCAGCTTGGTGGGAATAATATATACATTTAGTCAGACAAGAGCAGGCTTTATACCCCTAAGACCCAAAAGACAACATAGTGCTGAGAAGAAGGGATGGAGGAGTGCCCAGCACTGAAACACCTCTGTCACACCCTCCAAGGCTCAGGGACCATTGCAGAAGAGGGGGCGGATAGAATGGAAGAGCCAAAGGAAGGGTATGACCTCTTACAATGCAACTGCCTAGACAGAAATTGGCCTCGATATCCATGACCTTGCAGCGCCTAGCAATATCTCCGTAAGACCCTCAAAATAGAAGAAAAAGATGATGACATCAAATTAAGAGAGAGACTAATGGAGAGAGGGAGGGGATATGATGGAGATTGAACTTCTAAAGTGCAATGGGGGGAGGGGAGGGAAATATCAGGTGGTTTTTTTGTATGTAAGTATAAAAGTTGTCAATAAAAAAAAATAATTAAAAAAAGAAATTGGATCTAACCTGAGTGGGCATGGGAAAAGCTCAGAGTAACAGATGTACAACAGCCCTGAAAAGCAAGCAGGCAAGACTGGCTCAAGAAGATGGCAAGCTTGAAGAAGGTGGTCTCTGAGAAGGAAATAATGAGGAGACTAGATAGAACAGCCAGTAGTATGGAAAATTAGTAAAGACTTCGGGGCTAGGGAGTTGGCTGAGAGGTTAATGGTACTTGCTCCACAAGCATACTGATGCAAGTTAGATCCCCAAATCCCATGGAAAGCTTGATATCGCATGGCACATGCATCTGTGATCCAAAGCCCAAAGAGATAAGAGATGGAGCCAGGATAATCCCAACGTTCACAGGGCCAGTGAGACTGGCCTGCCCAGTGCAAACAAGAACATGAGTGACCCTGACTCAAACAAGGTGGGAGGAGAGGACTACGACCTCGAGGTTGTCCTCTAATCTCCACACACATGCTGTGGCTCATGCCTACCCACATACATCTACAGATAGTCATGCATGCACATACAATACACACAGATAAATAATAATAAAATAATAATAAAGAATTTAGGGTATGTGGAGGAGAAATAGGGGGAAAGAAAAGACAAAAGACGCCTAGTGAGGGCTGGAGAGATGACTTAGTGGTTAAGGCACTTGCCTGCAAAGTCTAAGGATCCAAGTTTGATTTCCCAGTACCTATGTAAAGCCAGATGCACAATTCTCTCTCTATCTGTACCTTCCTCTCTCTCTCTCTCTCTCTCCGTTTCTCTTAAATAAATAAAATATTTTAAAAAGATGCCTAGTGATTTCATGAATATTACAAGAAAAGAATCATAGTATATTGGTTCACTCCACAATGAATGACACTGACATCGTTCTAACAGTGTTAATGAAGACACAATGCAGGTACCAAGTAGAAGATTGTTGAGTTTTCATCTTGCTAGTGCTCTTCTAGCACAATAAGAAGTCAATAGATGAAGTCTGGTATAGATTCCAAGAGAATCTTACTATAAATGAATGTGGTCATACTTACCAGAAGAAACAGCTAAAAGTATGGAAGTGGCTGCTTCTGTGGAACCGAATGAGGGTGTGGTAAAGGATGGGTAGGGGGACTGTAATTTTTCATGATATTACATTTAATGTTGAATTATTTTTTGCTATATGTGGGGGGTGTTCATAACTGTGAGTGTAGGTGTGTGCATACCATGCATGCATGTGAAGGTCAGAGGACACTATTGGATGTCAGTCTTCACCTTCCACCCTGTTTGAGAAAGGGTCTCCTGTTCACTGCTGTATAGGCCAGGGTATCCAGCTTGTAAGCTTCTTGGAGATTGCCCTGGCTCCACCTCTTGTCTCGTTATAGGCACAGTGAGATTAAAAATGCTCCCCCTACCATGTCTGACTTTACATGGGTTTGGGGTATCTGAACTCAGGTACTCACATTGCTGTGCCCCCATACACTGATAACTATACATGATGTAAATGCAATGCATTCAATCCAACTTTAAAAGTCCCCGTATTTTTATCAGTCCCAATGCTGTTCACACATCCCTATAGTCCAAGGTCTCTTAACTGAACCACAATCATTCACACTTCAAAAGATAGCATTGGGCATAGCAAAGAAAGTCTGAACCAATACAAGTTCTAAAACAAACAGGGCAAATATCAACTCCATAGCTGCAAGTCCAGCGTTACTAACCAGTGACAAAGTCTGGAGTTCCAATTCCAGTCCTCCAGCTAAGCTGCTCACAGCTTGGGGAACAATCAGCCTAAACTTGTAGCTCTTCTTGGTGGCCGTCTCACAGGACTGGGCTTCTATATGTCCTGTGGGTCTCCTCTGCAACCCATAGTTCATCCTCATGGCTCTATTGGGTCTCTAAGCAGGGACTTCCAACAACCCTGCTTCACATTGCCCATGGAAATGTCCAAAACCTAAAACCATGTTACAAATCCAACGACCCTCTCCTTCCAGCATTTATTATGCTCCATAGTATCAGCTGGGCTACTAAATTTGTTAATCCGGGGGAGGGGGGATAAAACAGACTTTGAAGAGCAGGAAAACTCCTTTAGCATTAAGGCCCCTTTCTTTCAAAAATTTTCCTACTATCCCAGTGCAGATAAACTGGCCCAATCTCAACAGTTGTAATCTCTCAAACAGTTGCAGCTGAATGGAGCTATTGTCTTTAGCCTGAAGCTTTTCTTTCTTTCTGTCCCGTATGCTTCTACTCGTATCAGTCCATTTTAATGCAATGCAACTCTGAACAAGTTTTCAGGACACAGGTAGGCAGAATGCAGCAAACCTCTCCCACAAACCGCTTCTAGACAAGTCTCAGCAAAGTTCTTTCTTAGCCTCATAAGCCAAATCTCGTAGTCCATAGTTCTTTCGGCATTCAGGTCTTTCAACTCTGACCAGAATGGTCCATGAAACTGCTTCAACACTGCAAGGCATCGCTTAGACAAAAGTTTCAAATCCTTCCACATTCCTCCTGCAAATTAGTTCAAAAGGACCAAAACCACACAGTTGTGTTTCCGGCAGTAAAGATCCCACTCCTCTTGTACTAATTTTACTGTTGCAGTTATCTTCACATTGCTGGACGAACATCTGACCAGAAGCAGCTTCTGGGAGGAAAGGGTTTATTTGGGCTTACAGACTCAAGAGGAAGCTTCATGATGTCAGGGGTAACAGTGGCATGAGCAGAGGCTGGACATTACCTCCAGGCCAACATCTGTTGGACAACAGAAGCATGAGTGTGCCAAACACTGGCAAGGGGAAGCTGGTTATAACACCCATAAGCCTGCCACCAATAATGTACCTCCTCCAGTAAGAATCCAATTCCCAGATTGCCATTAGCTAGGTATCAGGCATTCAGAACACATGAGTTTATGGGGATACCACATCCCCAACCCCCAGCTAACTTTTATTTTTATTTTTATTTTTTTTGGTTTTTGGAGGTAGGATTTCATGCTAGTCCAGGCTGACCTGGAATTCACTATGTAGTCTCAGGGTGGCCTTGAACTCGCAGCGATCCTCCGACTGCTGGTATTAAAGGCATGCACCACCATGCCCAGCTTCCAGCTAGCTTTTTAATAAGCCTCACATCCCAATTTCTACACAAGCTATACACAAAATTCATGTGTAATGGTTATTTTGCCTAAACTTTGAATTTTAAAGTCTTATGGCTTTAGTAGGAAACAATATTCTTAAATTAAAGAAATACCTCTGTGAAGTATATGAAGATAAATTACCAATGTAAAAAGCTAGTTGCAAAAGAGGAAGGCAAGAACCATGCTAGTGAAAATGGGGTACAAGGTAGACGCTCAACTTTGCTCCTATACCTCCAATAACAGGTTAAGAGCAAGGTAATTTTATTTTGCAGGTAGCCAGTTAGAAACATAGACCCAAGAGAATATAGATGCCAACATGCCCTGCAAGATTCAAGTGGGGATGACAAAAGATGCATTTCCCGAACCCCCGTATGCCCCATTTTAGCCTGAAAATGTTGGATTGAATTACTACCCATCTCCTAAATGATCTTAGGACTTTAACTCTTGGAGGGGGTGGAGATGTTATGGATAGGCAGATATTAAGCGTAGAGGTTATTGAAGGAAACACCTCCCCAGCTCCTGTTTCCCTGGTTAACATTAGAAAGGAAAAGATACTTCCTCCTGGCCACAGAACAAGGTCCTCTGGTCCTAGGAGCCTTTCAATCACTCACCTGGCCAAGAAATCACCCCTAAAAAGGAGGGACCACACCTCACCTACAGACATGTTGAAGAGGTTGGAGGAATAATTATCCCCTTAATGAGATAATGTGCTGAAACATACAGAAGCCTCCCTTGATGCAGTTGTTCAGACACACCCACTGCTGAGTCTGCTAGGTTGTCTGAGTTCTAACTAAATCACATAACTCGTTCTCTTTACACCTTTCTCTCTCTTCTTTGGATACAGGCTGAAATCCTAACCATTCTTGCCCTGATACTTTGAGCTTTTCTCCTTTTATATTCCCAGCTCCAAACCTCTGATCCTGTAAGACCCTCTGTCTTTCTTGAGTGACACACTCCCACTCTCAGGAATCTTCAGTTTCCTTAATAAATTCTACTTTTACGCTCCTCACCCCCTCGTCCATATTTCTAATTCATCTTTGCTATGTGACATGAACTCGAGAGTAGCTACTTGAGTCCAACTTGAGAGGCCCCATAATTCCCGAAATTCTGCAGCACTTCCCTCCCCACTTGCCCACATTGATTTCACTGTATCCCCAGCCAGCTCCACTCAACCACAACCCTCAAAATCTAGCTTCTCCACTCTGAGAACAGTTTGGAAACTTTGGACCCTTTGCTCCAACTTGTAGCAGTTAACCCTGTTAACACCAGTTAACTACTGGAATTTTAATCCAGTTAACATAGCTTGTATTATATGATTTGGTTTCATTGGTGCTTTTATGATATGAAAAGGCTTTTTCAAGGTACGTTTGTAAGAGTGCTCAGAAATGAGAAGCTGTTCTTACTTTCACAGTGCATACAAGGGATAAAATGGTTCTCAGCATTGCAGTTTAGTAACACAAATTGCTTTCCAGCCTCCTAAACATTTGCTTAACTGCGTCTTTTTTCACATGATGGCATTCAAAAACTGTACTCAAATCCTCCATGATTTAGGTGCACACATCAGTAATCACAATGATCATTTCTTGTTTCTAATTATTTCTTTGCAATCAGCAGCCAATACCATTGCAAGTCAGGACAAAGCAATCAAAAGCAGGCAGGGTTCACTTGGGAACAGGTGTGGGTGGCATCTTGTCTTAAACATAATAGCCAAGCCTGTGTCATTCACCCAGTATCAGAGACTGTGCCTGGGACTAGAGATATGGAAGTGAAGCAGTCAGACTCTGTCCTTGACCTTATTGAGCTTGCAGTCTGATAAGGAGCGCTAGATGATATTCAGGAATACAAAGGGAGGATTTTTGGGATGGTGATTAGAGCTGTAGGAATTTACAAGGTGGCATGGTAAGAATCAGTGGGGGGGCTGTTATAATTTTTTTATTATGACATTTTTATATGAACTAGAAACAAGATGCTTATAGTCTACTGAATGAGACAGGATAAATGCACATAGATAAAGGGAAACTCTAATTGTGGGTTATGATAAAAAGATCAAACAAAGGGACATAGGGTGAGCAGAGACAGCCTCTTCCAGGAGCTACTATTCAGCCGAGGCCTTGTCAATACCTGTATGGCCAGAGCTGAGGCAGGACCCTCTAAGCAGGCAGAAGATACGGCTCAGTGATTAAAGACACTCACTTGCAAAGCCTAATGACCCGGGTTTGACTTCCCAGTACCCACATAAAGCCAGATGACGCATGCTCTGAAGTTTGCAGTGGCAAGAGGCCCTGGCACACACCCACACCCCATTCCCATTCATTCTCTCTCTCTCTCTCTCTCTCTCTCTCTCTCTCTCTCTCTCCTTGCAACTAACTTGCAAATAACCTTCTAAGCAGTGGGAACAAAAATTCCAAAGTTTTTGAAACTTTTCCAGAAAGGGGGCCAATGTGGCCTATAGAACAAGAGGAGGAATGGAAGAAAATGAGGGTGTGGAAACAATCAAGGACCATTTTCTCTGGGGCTTGCCCACCCACAGTAAGGAGTATAATTCTTATTCCATTGAAAAAGTTGCTTATTGTCTTCTGTTCTTTGGCCTTCTGTTCCTTTGTGGCTCCTCTGTAACATTGCTTTGGGAAGATAGGGACAAGCTGCCAGTAAGAAATGAGACATGGCTGAAAGCATAATATGGTAGCTCTGGCTTTAAGCAGTTCAAAGGTATTCACTTGGATATTTTAATACAGTTTAATACAGATCTCTTCTTGTAGGTCATTTTGGCCTAGTTACTTAGCAATGCCAGGAGAAGCTCCAGTGCTTTTCCCTCTCACTATCTAAAAGTGCTTGGCAGGAATAGTGTTTCCAGTTCTTGGTTCATAATGCTTTCCTCTTAGTTAATAAGTAACTAAAGAAATTGTTTGATCAATTATATTCTCCTTCTGTCCAAAGGAGATGTGAGGTGGGTTATATCAAGCTAGGTAATATGACAGAATAAAAAGCAATCAATAGGTTGAATTTATGACTAAGGAAAAATATAGATAACAAAATAGAAGGAAACTAAAAATAAACTTAAAATGGTATGCCAAAATGCCACAAGAAGATCACAAACCTAGCTTGGGGCCTCTGATAAACCAAGAAAGAAGGAAGCAAACCAAGAGTTTACTGTTTATAAGATCAGCCATATTTTTTTATGAGAATAAGTGTAGCTTTTTCCTGGCATAGGAACCTGAGAAAAATTTCTCTAGTGTGTTCTATTAGATTAGGGATATTACAGTTTTAAGATCAACTTGATTAAAGTCACCTGTTCTAAATGTTCATTTCCCTTTGTCTTCTTACAATTTTTACATAGGAACACCTAGGGGTATTTACTCTCAAAGGAAAGAATTATTAACTTTCCTTTAGATAAAGTGATCCATGAGGTTGAGCACTGGTATTCACTTAGCTTTTTTGAAGTTAGTATCACACACACACACACACACACACACACACACACTTATTCGCATGAGCAATTACATGTTCTCCTAACAAAGTTCTGCATTTGTTTACTTATTGCTACTAATTGGTAATCTTAAAATTCGAGTATCATTTTCATTGTCTAAGACAGAGAGCTTAAGAATCAGGGAAGTTGGGCAATTTTGTTGGAGTCAGACATTTCACTAGAGCTAGATTTCAAAACTGGAATGTTACGCAATCCATATTCTGATTTCCATTGCTTAATATGGGTTGATTTTCCCTGTTTACAGATGATTACCCTTGCAATGTGTTCATCTCACTCAATTGAAGTCCAGAAATATGAAAGGGGTCCAGGAATTCAAACACTCTTATGGCCCTATTTCAGATGGCTAAACACAGATTAAGTGTAAATACTCCAGTGCTATAAATGACAAAATAAAATGTTTACTTTTTGTTTTTCGATTAACATGCAAAAAAAAAATGTCCAAAACCTTAACCTTAAAAAAATTCCATCACATTGGTCCAGAGATAAGTTTCTCAGAACTTTGCTGATTATTAGTTAATTACATGTGGCCAAACAGGAATATATATAGATCATAGTTGACAGGCAGAATGTAAAACATGCAGATATTATTGCAAAAGACATTGTTATTTCCCCCAAAGCATACTAACAGAAGGAGGACAAGAGGTCCAAAAGCTTTGTAAACTCACCCTCTGTTTATCCAGGATTTCTGAGCTTCTTGTAAAGTATTTTATAGAGCCACGCAACAAGCTAAACATTCTGGAGCCTGTGATCCTAGAGCAGGCCATTTTTATGATCGCTGCAGACTGTAGCCAACATAGAATACAAGCTAGAGAAGGATTGAGAAGCCAAAATAGTACATGTTTGAATAGCTCATGGACCTAGCACAGTGCTGGGAACATAGTAGTGTTTAGTAATTCCATTTTTTTTTCCTGAAGACAGTAGAGTGGGTAAACCAGTTCTCTTCTTTGTTGTACATCAAAATCCTCTTGTGGAGCTGAGTGTGGTGGCACATGCTTTAGTCCCAGCACCTGGGAGGCAGAGGTAGGAGGATCACTATGAGTTTGACACCAGCCTGGACTATAGTGAATTCCAGGTTAGCCTGGGCTAGAATGAGACCCTGCTTCGAATCCCCTCCCCTCTAAAAAGATAGCTTTTTAGAGGCGATCAGCCAGGGACAAAGACCCAAGGAGAACAAGGAGATGCCACCTTGCTTGCTCTGGTGGGACTAGAACCAGTGTCTAATGCAGTTTCACCCAAGATGGCTGTGAGCAACACTCCCTGGCAGGAAGTTCCTGCTTATTCCTCAGCTCTACCAAAATATATATATATTTTTTTGCAGAGTGGAAGTGCAGAGCTTGTGAATTTTTGCATCATGACCTTACCTGTGTGTCCAGTTACCCATATCCAATGGGATTAAAGAGTGCTGAGATTAAAGACGTGTGCCACCACAACTGGCTTATTCTTATTTTTAATCAACCTGTAGATGTTGTTATTCATCAGCATTCATGCTTTAAGTAGCATTTATTTTAATTATTAATCACAAATTTCTATCTCTAGCTTTTATTTGTGTGCTGAGTCCTTTTTCACATAAGTCACTATTCTTTTTGAGTCTCTTATTTCATCACATTTCTAGTGGACTATTGAGCACTTTTCTCCTAAGATTAGTAATAGAGCAAGGATATTCATTCTCACTACTTTAGCTCACCATTGAACTAAAGGTTCTAGACTGAGCAATAAAGCAAGAAAAAAATTAAAGACTTACAAAATGGAAGAGAAGTAAATCTATCCATTGAAACAATATTTTAAAAAAATACAGAGGAACCTATAAAGTCCTAGGAGATCTTGTAAGCAAGGTGAATATAGAAAATTATTGCATTTCTACATATTGATAATTAAAACTGAAAAATCAACATTTTAAACACATGTATATGATGGCATAAAAACTTCACTCAGAAAAAGTATGATGTTCAAAGATATTCAAAATCTCTAGACTAAAAATCAAAATACATTGCTGAAAACTTAAAGGCAAAAATAAATGGAGACATATATCATGCTCATAGACTGGACAGATCAATATTGTCAGGATGCTTTACTCTGAAACTTGGTGTATGGATATAATGCAGACTGATTAACGATCCTAATAAATTTCTTTTGTTTCTAAAATATACATGAAAATGCAAAGGACTTAGAAAAATATTCCTGAAAAAGAAAAAAAACAAACTAGATGACTCACACACTACCTGAATTCAATTTTATTTTAAAGCTACTGCGTACCACTGACATAAAGGTAGGCACAGATCAATGGAACAGAAGAGAGATTGCAGATTAATTTCCAACAAATATGTAAAGATTCTTTCAAGCAGATAAAATGGTCTGCTTAATGATGGATCTGGGAAGAGCTACAAATTATTATGGAAAAAATGTCTTGCCCTCCTTTCTTACCGTTTCCTTATAAAGTAGTTTGAATTGATCCTATTCTCAAATGCAAAAGTGAAAAGTAAAGCTTCTAGAAGAATATGCAAGCAAACATATTTTATAATCTGAGGATAGACAACAGTTTCTTAGACAACTCACAGAAAATAATGACCATTAAATAAAAAGTAATAATAAGCCGGGCGTGGTGGCGCACGCCTTTAATCCTAGCACTTGGGAGGCAGAGGTAGGAGGATTGCCATGAGTTCGAGGCCACCCTGAGACTACATAGTTAATTCCAGGTCAGCCTGGGCCAGAGTGAAACCCTACCTCGAAAAACCAAAAAAAAAAAAAAAAAAGTAATAATAAACAATCAAAATAAGAAATTTCTCCTCATCAAATGACACCATTAAGGACTGGAGAGATAGCTTAATTGCTAAGGCACTTGCCTGCAAAGCCTTCAACCTGGGTTCAATTCCCCAGTACCCACGTAAGCCAGATTCACAAAGTGGCTCATGGATATGGAATTAATTTGCAGTGGCTAGAGGCCCTGGCACACCCATAGTTTCTGTCTGTATGTCTGCCTGTATCTCTCTGCTTGCAAATAAATAAATTAAATATAAAAAATGTTTTTTAAATGATACCATTAAGAAAATGAATCCTGAAAGGACAAACTGGGAAAAATTTTCACAATACATAAAAATAACAAAGGAAAAAGACAAGAAAAAAAACCTCAGTGAACAGATACTACAAAATACATGAAGGACCAATAATCACATAAAGGATCTTAACATTATTAGTCATCAGGAAAATGCAAACTAAAACTGAAATGAAATAACATTTCACATCCAGTATAATTGCCAGAATCAAAAAGACTGACAGAAGAAAATAATAGCAAGGATATAAAGCAATAGGAAAGCCCACACATTGTTTCTTAGAATATAAAAATGCTAAACGACTTTGGGAAACTATTTAGTAGATCCTTAAAAAGTTAAACATTTATCTACCATACAATTTAACAATTTCATATCCAAGATAAATACAAGTACATGTCTGCAAAAAAGACTCATATAAAAATACTTAATGTGGTTGTAATCATATACTCAAAAATAAGAGGTGCAGAACCAAAAATGCATATATCATCCAGAGAAAGGGGAAATTGTTGTGAATTAATATGTAGTACTACTCCCCAATGAAAGGAATCAGCTTCTAATCTGTGCAGCAACAGGGATGGATCTCCAAAAGCCAGGCAGGCCTGAAAGTTGTGCTTCTCCCACCTCAGCCTCCCGTGTAGCTGGTATTACTGGCCTGTTTCACGGGTTGTGAGAACATGGTTGAATTTCAGAAGCAAGGGAGTGAATTTCAGAAGACATACATAAGTGCGTGGCATATGATTCCATTTATAGAATGTTTATGAACAGACAAAACTTCCTGTGTGATAGAAAAATCAGATCCCTGGGTGGTGGGAGAGGTAATTCCCTGAAAGGGGCCATAAAAGAACTTTCTGAAGTGATGAAAATGCTTTCTGGCTTGATTGAGGTGTTGTTTGCACATTGATACATACTTGTCTAAACTTATCTAGCTGAACATAAAGTTTATGAATTTTGTTATGTATAAATTAAAATGAAATTTATCTTTGCAGTTCTGGGGATTGAACTCTGTGTCATGAACACACTAAGCAGCTGCTTTCCATGCTATATTTCCAACCCCTTAACTCCAATTTGAAAGTGAAAAAAACTAGGGCTGGGAGGATAGCCCAGGGATTAAAGGAGCTTGCAGGCAAAACCTGTGGCCTGGATTCTATTCCTCAACACTCAGGTAAAGCCAGAAGAAAAAAAAAAAAAACGTAGTACAAATGTGTGGTGCTTATTTGCAAGGAGCAGCAAGAGATACTGAGACACCCATACACACTCACATACTTACATGTACAAATAAATAAAATTTTTTTTTTAAGTAGAAACCTGGAGTCCCAAGGTCTGAAACAACTACAACAAGGCTTCCAGTGATTTAGGTGACTTCAATACTTGAATGATTAATGATTATCCAGGCAGTGAGCTGTGGGAAGACAATTCCACACAAAGAAAGCAAAGGCTAAGGACTAAGATAGAAAGGAGCTCAGCGTGCACATAACTGGAACTCGGCGAGCAAGGAAAAGGTGGTGGGAGATGATACATAAGAGGCAGTTCCACACCATGACAGCCGGTTAGGCAGTGGGGAGGAGCTTTGGGTCTGAGTGTAAGGAGAAACTGGTAGAGGTTCAAAGTCATCCTAGTACAGAGGTTGATTTGATTTGCATGATGAAGGAACACTCTGATTTCTCTGAGGAGAATATTTTTTTGGACTTAAAGGATAGGAAAAAGAGGAATTATAAAAGTGGCCAGTTGGAAGATGTTGTTTGTTCCTTTCATTTCTTTCCCCTCTTCCCATTACATTCTCTGCCCTTCTCTGACCCTGATTATTGACTCCTGCAGACAGCCTTTCCAAAGCTGGCACAAGCAGGAAATTAAAAGGTAGGGAAAGAGAGGTTAGGGGACTCATGACCACTACCCTTCATCCCACTTCTTTCCTGTTAGATTTTGAGGCTGGGATAGAGGAATGGAGACAGTTTCTTGAGTTTATGACCGCATTATAATGGGTGAGGGATAGAAGAGGGGATTGAGAGATGAAGCGGGACATAGAGAAGGAAAGTGGGGAGACAGAAAAGAGAGGCGCACACACCACAAAGCAGGAAAGCCAAAGAGAGAGCAAGAGAGGGTTTTATGAGACAAGGAGGAGAGAAACTGCCATGGGAGGTAGGAGGGGGTGGAAGTGGCAGTCCCTCTTCTTAGCCCGGAGATGATGTCTTCAATTACTATAACACACGAGATGTGTCCAAATCCCACATTTAATCCAGTCATGGTCAAGTGGGACTAGGGAGAGAGCTCTGAGCCTTACATTTCCTTCTTCAGCCAGGTCCTCACTGTGACCGTCTTGCTGCCACTCCTCTTGCTAGTTCTTGTACTTCAACTTCATCATCTTCTGGTGTTTGGTTAGCCCTATCCACACCCTGGTCCATAGCCCCACCAGTAAACACTCTTTAGTTAATCTCTTCCGAATGTGCTGCTTCCTGCTGGTGCCCGGAGCGGTATAGGTGGCTGTACCAGGCCAAAGGATGCTAATCACTGGAACTGCAGTGGAAATGTTGAGTGGACATAGTGAGACGAAGACAGATTTGAGTTACAATTTGGAGGTAGAAACCACAAACAAATCCAGTAATGCAGTCATGGAGGATGAAAGCAAGAGTAATAGAGGCCATTCCCTGAGAGAAGTTTGATGAGAAAATAATCAGTGTGCCCTGCAACTTAAAGCCAAAGGGAAGGATGAGATGTTGTACATGGAACATTCCAGCAAGGATGAGCATATTCTAAACAGAAACACTTGGGCCTCTCTCTTTGGCTATCAGATTTTCAGAACGATGGGCCCCAAGGAATTGGAATTTCCCTGGAAATCTCCATCTGGTACCAGACAGAGGAAAAACTTGCTCCCAGGAAGCAATTTCACATAGTTCTGACAACTCATCAAACCACCTTGCTGACAGACTGGAGCCCAGACAATGATGTGTCAATAATGGGCAGGACCACACCTTGACCTGGACTGGTTGGCTCTGTTTACCTCCTGCTCTCACTTTAAATCTAAACCTCCTGAGAAGATGGAGTTTGGAGGGAGGGGTCCCTGTACCTTGTTATTTGTTGCTCTTGCCAATGTGACTACAGTGAATCCATCTCTTTTCTCTGCTCTCACGATTATTTGTCTCTTTAATTGCCTTATTGAGGACAGTGGCCAAGCATAGCTTGTTAGGGCTTGAGGCCCAGGCTTTGAACATAACAACTCAGATAGCAAATGTGTATTGGGGGATCTTCACTGTGACGCCTGATGAGAGATAGGAATCACCTTACAGTGAGGAAATTCAAACAGCCAGACACTCACTGTCCCTCACCTGCAGAGGCCAGGGAAGGACATGTGACCCTACCCTATGCTCAGCTAACCTAGGACTTCTGTCCAGGACTCAGAATCTGGAGCTAGTGTTACAAAGAACCAAGGACAATTCCAAATTTATTCTGGTAACAGCAGCTACGGTGCCTAATGGCCATTGGCAATGATGACAAGTAAGGCATCCACAAGCAGTGCCACTGAGGCTACTGTCTGCATCACCCAAGGGAGACAGCAGAAGGACCTCACCAATCAGTTCCTGTGGGGTGAGCTTCCCTGGGACTATGATGCTGAATTCCACTCAGTCTCAGGACTGTTTTCCTCTCAACTTTGGAACCTCATTCCCTGCCTGTGACTTTCCATCAGTTAATCACAGTTGCCTGCTGTTGATTGAAACGAACAACCCTGTTCAAACAGTACCTTCGACTTGTAAGCACGCAACAGATATCTGCTGAATCAGTGTTGAGTCCTTTCTACTCTAACTGACTAAGAAATCCCATGCAGTTCCACCATGGCTGCCATAGCGTAACAACAAGAGCTCTTTTTCGTTAATTGGCAGCTTTTCTTCAAATTTTGGAAGGGCAGAAAGCAAGAGGTCAGCAGCTGAAGTAACTGTCCTTTCAATATAATAGGAATGAACATCTTGGCTCAAGGATGAAGTCAGTTTCCTCCTGAAAAGGCATATGGGAATTGTTACTCATGGGGAGGGACTCTTCCTTACATCTTCTAGTATTTAATGATGTTCCACATTGGCTGCCCATATTTTAAAGACAACTGAGAAAAATCCATGAACTTCTGGATTTAAGATGTGTATCCACAACAAAGCCAAGGACACCTTTTGTCCTTGGCAAGTAAAATAAAGAACTCACGGTTCACTTTTCTGAATTTCTCAAGGTAATTCAATTCCTTCCTCCCCATCTGCACTTCTAAATGAAAGTCAACTGTCATCTTTGAAGAGACTTAAATAAATTATTGGAACAGCTGGAGTCTCAATCTGCTTTGGCAAAAACAAAAAAAAAAATCCAACACTGTTTTATTTTACATTTGATTGATTTTGAACTGCTTTAGGGGCCATCTGCTGGGGTGCCTGAAAAGAAATCAACTTTCTGTCTACAGGAAACTCCAAAGCCAGTGAGAAGGCCATCTCTTCAGCTGTGCTGTTAATCCAACCCAGGAGACTGTGAGGTCCGTTGGAGCTCTGGTATGGACTTCAGGCTTGACTCTTCTCTGCTAAGGATAATCAAAGTTGCTCATTTTATTTTTTTTAAAAAGTGTGGCTTAGAGCCGGGCGTGGTGGCGCACGCCTTTAATCCCAGTACTTGGGAGGCAGAGGTAGGAGGATCACTGTGAGTTCAAGGCCACCCTGAGACTACATAGTGAATTCCAAGTCAGCCTGAGCTAGAGTGAGACCCTACCTCGAAAAACCAAAAAAAAAAAAAAGAAAAAATCAGAAAAAAAAAAAAGTGGGGCTGAAGAGATGGCTTAGCAGTTAAGGCACTTGCCTGCAAAGCCAATGGACCCAGGTGTGATTCCTCGGGACCTATGTAAGCCAGATGCACAGGGGGCACATGCATCTGGAGTTCATTTGCAGTGGCTGGAGGCCCTGGCACGTCCATGCTCTTGCTCTCGCGCTCTCTCTCTCAAATAAATAAATAAAAATGATAAACATAAAATATAGAAGTGGAGATGTAAGCAAAATGGAGTAATAAGGTAATTTTAAAAGGCCGTTATACTAAAGAGTGAATCCCATCAGCTCCTCTTAATAACTCTCCATAGGCAGAGTCTCCTCTCCATTCCCATGCAGTCTTGGCCAAGTCTTCTCAAACTTTGATGTGGACATCAGTCACCTGGGATATTATTAAAAGGACTGATACTGGGGCTGGGAAGATGAACCAGTAGGCAATAAAATTGCCACACAATCATAAGGACCTGAGTTCAGATTCCCCAGTCCCCATGTAAAAGCCAAGTATGGCCACACATGCCTGTAATTCCAGCACTTGAGAGGTGAAGGCAGGCAGATCCCCGAGACGTGCTTACAAGCTTGTCTAGTCAAATCTGTGAGCTCCGGCGGTGGGCGGGGGGAGACACCCTGTCTCAAAAATAAGATGAGGAGCCACTGAAGAAGACAACTGGCATCAATTTCTGGCCTCCACACACATGCATGTGTATGTGAAACTTCCACACACATGAGCATGCATGCATACCATGCACATACCCATGAAAAAAAAATGCAGGTTCTACGATCCCTGGGCCAAAGAACCATTGTCTCAGTTCCTCATTTTCAAACGCAGAACCTGACACCCAGGTGATCTATGCTCTGCTGGTCTTGGCCCACACTTTGGGTAGCCAGGAGCCAGGCTGCTATAGCTTTTCTTGTCTTTGGATTTATAGTAGCTTTCTAGCTAGCCTCTCTGCCCCCAAGCTGTATCACCTGTCCAATGGATTATTCACAGAGAAAAGAGAAATAATTGATTGAAAATCTAATCCTGAATCTGTAACATTCCTCTCACCTCTCTCTGCCTAATGTTCCCAGTGGCTTCCAGTTTCAGAATGCAATCTAGTCCTTTTTCGACTTCTAAGGCCTCTGTGGTGTGAAGCCCTCTGGCCACCCAGCCCTCTCTGCCTACTGCACTCTATCCTCCAACACAGCACTCTCTCACAGCTCACCGCCTTTGCCCATTTTGTTCCTGCTTTCCCCAATTGGGTCTTTGCTGTTTGTCTGCTGAGTGACTCAGGCCTTCTATACTGTCTGGTAGGGCTTCTTTCCCCTCCACACCTCCTGCCTTCTGCACAGAGGAAGGCCCTCATCCTTGTGCGTTCTCACTGCAGCCTGAAAACTCTATCACCGAGGTTATCAAACAACTTTATTGTTCACACGGTAGTTCTATAGTGCCACATGAGCTCCTTAAGGGGACTTTCCTTCCCTCCTTCTATCCTTCCTCAACTTCTTTTGTCCTTCTATCCTGCCTCCCTTCCTCTTCTATATCAATCTTCCTTCCTGTTTCCTTTATTCCTTTCTTCTTCCTTCTTCTGTCCTCTCTTCCCTCCTCTCTCCTTTGCCTCCTTCCTTCATTCTTCATTTCCTTTTTAATTCTTCCTTCCCTCTCTCCCTCCATCCTTATTTCCTTCCTCACTTCTGTTCTGCCATATAAAACTATCTAAAACTTACTAACCCACTTGTCTGCAGGGTGTCACAATATAATTTATCTTCATAGAATACTTTCTCTCCCTCTCTCTCTCTCTCTCTCTCTCTCTCTCTCTCTCGTTTCTTTTTAAGACAGGATCTCATTATATAATCCAGATTGACCTCAAAGTCATGATCTTCCTATCTCAGCCTCCCAAGTGCTGGAATTACAGAAGGACACCCTGATACCACGCTTCCTTTCCTCGCCTTCTAAGCTTGGAAATACTCACTAGTTCTCAAGAATTCAACTCAATTCAGATGATACTTTCTCCAAGCAGTCTTTATTAATAATTCCATTCTGTCACCTACCAGAAAAGATTGTGGGGGGGGTCACTAGAACACTCTATACAAACTTATCATAGCACTACCAACACTGTAACCTAAACAGGCCTCTATTCTTTATGAAGTACCCAGCCTTGGGCATGTCCTTGTAACAATGGAAAACTCACTCACACTCATTTTCCAAGTATACTCATGGGCTCTGCAGATTAGGAGGTAGGCCCATCTTGATCGTGGGCACTACTCACCTCATTACAATGAGTAGCATGAACCTGACCACCATTTCAACCACATTTGAGCCTCAGCTCTCCTTCTGAAGCCAGGTCGTCCTCAAATGCCTCAGATTCTGTTAAGAAGAAATAGAAAGTCACATCGGCATTTATAAATCTTCACCCTAGGTCTTATAAAGCATGTCTGACATGTTTATATTTGGACAGTTATACACTGTCTCTCACACCAGTCTGTCACTGGAATGATACTGAAAATATTAAACAACAGAGATCATGTAAGTACCAACCTACGATATGGGTACTGCAGCTCATCAGAATGCTGCCCACCATGATCATCGAGCATTGCTACACTGGTGTTTACTAGCACAATTACAGCAGCAAAAAAAAAAAAAAAGATGCCAGACATGGTGGCACACGCCTTTAATCCCAGTACGTGGGAGGCAGAGGTAGGAGGATTGTTGTGAGTTTGAGGCTACCCTGAGACTAATTCCAGGTCAACCTGGGCTAGACTGAGATCCTACCTTGAAAAACCAACAAAAAAAAGGGGGCTGGAAAGATGGCTTAGTGGTTAAACAATTGCCTGTGAAGCCTAAGGACCCCAGTTCGAGGCTCCATTCTCCAGGACCCATGTAAGCCAGATGCACAAGGGGGCACATGCATCTGGAGTTCGTTTGCAGTGGCTGGAGGCCCTGGTGCCCATTCTCTCTCTCTCTCTCTCTCTCTCTCTCTCTCTCCCTGCCTATTTCTGTAACTCTCTCTCTCTCAAGTAAATAAATAAATAAATAATAAAATATTTTTTTAAAGCAACAAAAAAATGCAGCAGCAACTTACTACTAATCTTTCTCCGTTGGGGAGAATCTTGGTTTTCAGAACATTTTCTGTTATTTGCAGTGGTCAATTTCATGTGATTGGAACACAAGTTACCCAGATTAAACATTGCTTCTGAATGTGTTCATGCAGATGTGTTCACATGAGATTGGCATCGTAATTGATAGAGTAAATGAAGCAAATTGCCCTTTTCATAAGGGTACATCCACAGGAAGGTCAGCCCAGACCTTCCAGACATGAGCCAAATCTGCTGTCCTCAGGTGGACTATCTTCTGAGAAGCCTCAGCCCTTCACCCAAAGCCTTCCACTAGGTTAAACCACACCTAACTAAAATAATCTCCCTTGCTTTAAATTCAACTGACTGTGGACTTTGATTATATCCATAAAATCATTTCATAGCAATGCCAAGATTGGTGTTTGATTGGATAAATGAGGACTACAGCCTACCAAGGATACATAAAAGTAATCACCGGGCCGGAGAGATGGCTTAGTGGTTAAGGCACATGCCTGTGAAGCCTAAGGACCCTGGTTCAATTCTCCAGTTCCCACATAAGCCAGATGCACATAGTGATACATGCATCTGGAGTTTGTTTGCAGCGACTAGAGGCCCTGGCGTGCCTATTCTCACTTTCTCTCTACATCAAATAAATAAATAAAATAATATTTAAAAGTTACCACCACAGGGCTGGAGAAATGGCTTAGAGGTTAAGGCATTTGCCTGTAAAGCCAAAGGACCCAGGTTCGATTCCCTAGGACCCACAGAAGCCAGATGTACAAGAGGCACATGCATCTGGAGTTTGTTTGCAGTGGCTAGAGGCCCTAGCATGCCCATTATCTCGCTGTCTCTCTCCTCTCTCTCTCTCTCTCTCTCTCTCTGCTTGCAAATAAATAACTAAATTTTTTAAAAAGTAACCAACACAAAGTTTAAGTTGCCACACTAACTTGAAAATGACTAAAGCTAAGCATACATACATTCTATGAAGTAAAAAATACTATTCTAAGTTTATAAGCAGTATAAATCTCCGTAAGTCATATGCAAGAATGTTTATTATATCCTTATCTATATCAATCTCAGATGAGAACCATAATTTCCATTTTCAGAATAAATTGTGTTAGGTCCACTCAAAAAAAAAACTATTACTAGCCGGGCGTAGTGGCGCATGCCTTTAATCCCAGCACTTGGGAGGCAGAGGTAGGAGGATCGCCATGAGTTCGAGGCCACCCTGAGACTACATAGTTAATTCCAGGTCAGCCTCGGCTAGAGTGAGACCCTACCTCAAAAGACCAAAAAAAAAAAAAAAAAAAAAAACTATTACTTAGCAATTAAGAAGAATAAACTTTAAAAAAAAAAAAAACAACCTACTACTGCATGCAACAATAAGCATCTCACAGACAAAATGATAAGCTTTGAAAATGATTCACAAATTAATACACTGTATTATTCAATTTATATGAAGTTCAAAAATAGCAAAAACAAATCTGATGTTAGAGATCAAGGTAGCAGTTACCTTGGCATTGGAGGTATGAACTGTCAAGAGGCACAAGGGAGCCTTTTGGGTGCTGATAATATGATCATTTTTTTTTTTTATTATTTTGGTTTTTCAAGGTAGGGCTTCACTCTAGTCCAGGCTGACCTGGAATTCACTATGGAGTCTCAGGGTGGCCTCGAACTCACAGCAATCCTCCTACCTCGGCCTTCCGAGTGCTGGGATTAAAGGCGTGCGCCACCACGCCTGACAATGTGATCATTCCTTATGGGAGTTGTTTATATAGATGTGTGTCTATCAAGCTGTGCACTTAAGACCTATGCATTTTATATTGTATACCTTAATAAATGTTTAAAAAATAATAAAAGGTTTCAGAACGCACAAAGGGTCAGTAGAAGCCAACAAGATGATTTTAATGTCTCATCACTTTAAAGTAGAGTACAAGGTCTTTCTGATCTGGAAGCTGGAGGCTGGCTTGGGAGCTTTAGTGGACCACAAATTTTGTGTGAGTCAGAC
The DNA here is from genome assembly GCA_036365145.1 of Orientallactaga sibirica. Lineage (NCBI taxonomy): Eukaryota > Metazoa > Chordata > Mammalia > Rodentia > Dipodidae > Orientallactaga > Orientallactaga sibirica. Next base: position 720,661 of record JAEOAD010001318.1, on the reverse strand, counting down.
ATGCCATGGTGACGTTAGCAGCTCAAGTAACTTAAGCTGCTTTCTGCAGAAGCAAATTGTCTGTTACGTTTCATCTTGTTGGCTCTAACCCACCATTTTCAATCCTGAATCTGTTGTGTAGGACAGAATGGGATGTAGAAAGAACTCCTAACTAGGAAGATAAAATAAAGCCTTGGAACTATTTTATCATGAAGACAATATTTTTCTAATGCTGAACAAGAGTTCAACAAGTTCTTTCCTTTGTAACTAGACTTAAAATCTAGACACACTTTCCAAAAAGTTGTTGACAAATTTAAGAGAATCATGGGGCCAAGAGTTAAGATGATAATGAGAAAATTAACCCTGCCATATATGGAGAAGCCTGAGACAAAAGAAAAAAACCTAGGCGGGGCTGGAGAGATGGCTTAGCAGTTTAGGCGCTTGCCTGCAGAGCCTAAGGACCCAGGTTCAACTTCTCAGAACCCACATAAGCCAGATGCACAAGGTGGCACATACATCTGGAGTTCTTTTGCAGTGGCTAGAGGCCCTGGTGTGCCTATTCTCTACCCACCCCCTCATATATATTTTTTAAACTAGAGAGAATGTGGAATGTGTTTTACTTGTAATATTAGAAAGGATAGCTTATGGAAAGGAGATCTATTTATTTAGTCCTGAGTGTAGAGCTATATCCATAGTTAGATATGATGGTCAAGCCAACTTGGGTTGTGCATTAAAATGTCAAACTAGGTCTTGTGGTACATTCCTATAATCCTAACACTTGGGAGCCTAAGGCAGGAGTGTCACAAGTTCAAGACCAGCATGGGATACAGAATAAGTTCAAAGCCAGTCTGAATGACTCAAAATGAAAAATAAAAATAATGGGCTGAACTATAGCTCAGTAGTAAAGTGCTTGCCTAGCATGCATAAGGCCTTGGGTTCAATCCCCAGTACTATAAAGAGAATGAATGAAAAGGAAGACAGGAAATGAGGGAGGGAGGGCAAAAGGAAGGAAGGAAGAAAACATGAGAGCCTGAGGGGGCCTGAAACTGCCTGAGTTCTATTTCTCCAGTACCCAAGCAAATGGCTGGGTGTGGCTCACAACTCAGTCTCAAGGTAAAACACAGGTAGATGAGTGATGGAGAGGAACACCCTACCTGCCCCAATATTCTCCTCTGGCCTCAGCAGGCACACAAACAGCCTTTTCAGGCATTCTTGCCTTGCCAGTCCAAAACTGAAGTCCAGCTATGTGGAAAATCCACCAAATCATGATGCCCATAGGAAAGTGTTTATGATGCCCACAATAAAATAGTTTTTTTTTTTTTGCTGTACTTGTACATAATTTACTAGAGATGGCATCAAATATCAAAGATTGTGCAAGCACGCTTGGGTCAGTGTGACCCTGTCTAAGATGAAATGCTTACTTTGTTCTGTGGCTGCAAGCATCCTATTACAACTATCAATGACTACCAAGTAGATAAGTTTATTAACATGAATTATCTTACTAAAGCAGAAGAGAATATTCTATAAACACATAAAACCAGAAGCAAGCATATTTCATTTACTTAAATAACACTAAAGAAGCCCATGAAGCAAAGCTTTTAATGGCTGGCAGGCAAAAGGGAGATTTCAGTGATGATGGGGAATGGTAAATTGCCTCTGCTTTACGCTCCAGAAACAATTCATCTCCTACTCCCATCACATTGTTCTTTTCCACTGATGCGTGAGTCAGTTCCCTTATCTCTGGAGTCTGAACTGGACCAAGTTTGTTCTTTGTGGCTTTTGCTCCAAGTGTGCAAAACCAGTAAAGGAAAATAAGCCCACAGAACATCTCTGGCTTTTTGGTAACTTCAAAGTTGTGAAGGTCATTGTTATGGCGCCATAGTCATGCTTATGTTGAGAATCCAAAGACTTACGTAGACTAATAACTTGGGTGGAAAGGCCACAGTGAGAGGAAGCACAAGCAGCCATACTGTGATGCTGTGGAGGTTTGATTTGAATTTCTAACACTTACCAGATGTGTGAGCTTGAAAAAATGTGCTTAACTCCTCAGTTTTCTTATCTGTAAAATAGGGACAGTATATGCCTTCCTGGTATCATGCCATGGAAATGAAGTAATATTATGAATGTTACATGTCCAGTCACCCAGTTTTTGTTTGTAAATTGGTACCTGGTGTCACTTAGCTAAGCTCTATGGGGAATCTTTTTGCCAGATGCTGTGGTAGGGACCAGCAATACAAAAGAGAGGAAAAGTAACCAAAGTCAGGGCTGGGAAGATGGCTTAGCAGGTGAAGTAGTCAGCCTCAGGTCACTGAGACAAACCTCAGGAAGAAGGGCTTTATTTGAAGCTTACAGATCCTGGGGAAGTTCCGTAATGGCAGAAGAAGCTGGCCTGCTTTCACAGGACCAAGCAGAGAAAGAGAGAAAATCCACCACCAAAACACGCCAGCACAGAGCAAACACACTTCAGGAACTCCAGGCAAAGCTCAAGCACTTTGTATATCTGTGGTTGAAATTCAGATCCACTTTAGGGCTGGACCCTAGCATCCACCCACAGTGACACCTCCTCCAGCCAGATGGCTGCAGATCTAAATTAAAAACTTTAATAAACTCCTGAATCAATTGGGAGACATCCATTAAAACCACCACATTCCACCCTTGGCTCCCAATAGATGTATAACCATCTCATATTGTAAGTTGTATTCAGTCCAAATTCAAAGGTTCCCACAATCTTTACCAACTTAAGATCGTTCCAAAGTCCTAAGTCTCATCTGAGATTTAAGATTGTCTCTTAACTGTGAGTCCTGTAAAATCAAAACAAGTCATACACTTTCAACATATTGAGGTACAGAATAAACATTTTTAACTGCTATAAGGCATAGCAAGGAGAGACTGGAACAATGCAAACTCAATAATCAGCAAGCAAATATTAACCATCTGCAGTTCAAGTCTGATATCATAACCAGTGAGTGACGGTCTCTGGATTTTCTAATTCCACCCCTCCAGCTGAGCTGAAGTAGCCTGAGAAAGCTTCTATCCCTAGCCAACAGCCTCCATGGTAGCCCTTGCATAGTCCTGGTAGATCCAAGACATGTCCATGTCTCCATGCAAACCATGGTACATCTTCCAATGGCTTCATCAGCCACCTTGGTTATGAACCCTTCTCACACTGTCTTCCCACTCCATCACTGGGAATCTTGTTACCCTTCTGCATTGTCTTTAATGTACTTGACACTATCTAAAATTGCCATTGGCATTTAGCTGGTTTTTTTTCTTTATTATATGTCTCTTCTACTAGAATGGTAGACAGTGTAAAATATTAACAAGGAATGAGTTTGATCATTACTATGCTATATCAATAGTATACAGGGGCTGGAGAGATGGCTTAGATGTTAAAGCACTTGCCTGCAAAGCCAAAGGACCCCAGTTTGATTCCCCAGTACCCATATGAGCCAGATGCACGAGGTGGTACATGCGTCCTGAAATTGCTTGCAGTGCTTCTCTCTCAATAAATAAATAATTTAAAATTTTTAAAAGCCGGGTGTGGTGGCGCATGCCTTTAATCCCAGCACTCGGGAGGCAGAGGTAGGAGGATCGCCATGAGTTTGAGCCACCCTGAGACTACAGAGTGAATTCCAGGTCAGCCTGGGCCAGAGTGAGACCCTACCTCGAAAAACCAAAAAATAAAAATAAAAAAAATAGTATACAGGTCTCCTGTGATTTGGGTGTAGTTGCACCCTTCTGAAACTCATGTTGAAAAGTAATCCTGATTATGACATAAAAGATGTGGGTCCAGCTGGGCCTGGTGGTGATATGGAAATTTTGAGATTCTCTGAGCATGTTGGAGGCTTTCTTGGCTCCTGGATGGGCAATGACTCGGGAACTAAGGCACCAGAAGGTCAAAGCCACCCAGAGCTCCCACTAAGTCAGTGGCATCCTGGGTTCTCATCATATGAATTTTGTTGAATGAAACCCAAAGACCAGATAAAGTTTAGAGAAGATTTTGCTATAGAAAGATGGCTTATATTGCTTAAGAGAAATCATTAGAGAAGGAAGAAATATAGAGCACCTACTAAATTGGGCAAAATCAAGGTTCCTGGAAAATGGGAAAACCCAACCAGAGACACAGACTGAGGTCTTTTAAAAGAGGCTATTGGATGGTGGACTGAACTGGTCAGTTTAGTCCTGACAGCAGGTGTCTGGGAGGTTCTAATTTCTCAGGAAGGGAGTCATCCCTCTATAGTCCTTTCTCCTCTAATAAAAGAAGAGCTAAGACCAGAGGCACCGATTCACCTCCTATGATGTGGTTTTAGGGGGAAAAGATAAGAAAAAAGTCAGAGTCTCCCTTACAGGCCCAAGGACATGCCTCCCTTCCACTTCCAGGGGATCCTGTTACCTTTTAACTATCTCAGTGGCGCACACCTGTAATCCCAGCACTTGTGAGGTTGAGACAGGAGGAATGGTAGTACTGGACCAGACTGCCTCAAAAAAAAAAAAAAAAAAAAGAGAGAGAGGGAGAGATTCAATGGAGACTGGATTTGGAAGGGGAAAATGGGAGTGGTAGGAGGGAATTATCATGATTTATTGTCTTTACTTACAGAAATTGACAATAAAAAGGTTTTTTTTTTTTTTTAAGCAGGACTATGTGGATCTTTTGACAAAGTCTTAGAGCACTGCCCTCATGGATGGATGAATCCAGACATAGATGACTGAATTAATGAGATGGGTGTGTTATAAAATTTAACTTGGGTAGGTCTCTCACACTCACACACTCCTTGGTCTCTTGTCATGCTATGCCTATGGCACTTAGGAACTTTTCAAGAAAGATGGTCATCACCAGATGTGCTCCCCTCAAACATAGGACCAGACCCATGAGCCAAAATATGACTCTTTTCTTTGTTACTTAGTCTGTTATATTATGTTATATAGTATATAGTCTATATAATGTAGTCTGTTATATAGTGATGAAAAATGGACTAGTGCATGCCCTTTTATGAAAAATGTGAAATGTTGGGCTGAAGAGATGGCTTAGCAGTTAAGGCAAATTCCTGCGAAGCCTAAGGACCCCGGTTCAATTCTCCAGGTCCCACGTAAGCCAAATGCGAAAGAGGTGCATGCATCTGGAGTTCGTATGCAGTGGCTAGAGGCCCTGGCATGCCCATTCTACCTCTCCCTATCTCTCTTTCCCTCTCTCTGTCTGTAATAAATAAATAAAAATAAAATAAAATCTTTTTGAAAATGTGAAATGTTGAGGGAACAGAATGTGTTTAGGAAAAAGTGTGTCTGTATATAGTAGGGATGACTGACTGTGTGTGTGTTCATTTGTTTTTCTTCAGGAGTAATAGTGTTACATGCTGAATGAATGTAGAATTCATATGGGTGACATCTTCCCCCACAGCCACTGAAGATTGTCTTGGTTTCCAATGAAAGAAGCTGGAACAGTAGTAGCATGCTCCAACCTAAAGCTGTACTTCAAGTTCAAAATCCTTTCCCTGGAGTGTCATCTCCCTTTCCACATGCCATTCTCTTCTTTGCTGGCTCTTTTTTTTTTTTTTTAAAGCCAGTGGAAACCCTCACAGGATTTCCCCCAAATCCCTCCACCAACAGCCGAGGCCACATTTTACTAATCCATAGGGCTTCCATACCTCTCATCTCTGCTAAAATGGCTCTTGTAAAAGACACCAATGGCTTTCTTGTACACAGTTCTGTAGTTAGTGTTTTATGTCATCTTTTCCTCCAGAATTAACATGATTCCATTTGAGAGTAGAGAATGCAATGGCCTTGTAGCCTTAGACAATGTGGAGCAGAACACTACAGTGATCCAGGATATGGTAATGGAGCATTGACACTCCCTAGTAAAAATAGGAGGGAAGAACTGGGCATCGTGGTACTTGCCTTTAATCCCAGAACTTGGGAGACAGAGGTAGGAGGATCACAATGAATTCAACACCACCCTGAGACTACATAGTGAATTCCAGGTCAGCCTAGGCTAGAGGGAGACCCTACCTCAAAAAACCAAAAGAAAAAAGGAAGGAAGGGTCACAAGACTCTCGCTTAGTATTCCAGCTATTTTTCCTTGCCACCCTTCCCCAAGCTACAAGTTAGCATGAGATGGTAGATTATATGGGAAGTGGAAGGCTACCTAGACAGAGGAATCCATGATGCAGTTTCCATGACGTTGCCATACAGTATGGGATGGGACTTTGAGGTAATGCAGCTACCTTTGAGTCACCTATGCTCCTATTAGTAATCCCTCATTCATACTCTGTAAGTAACCCCAACAAACTCATTGGTTCCCAAAAATTCAATTTTGGTGCAATAATGCATTGATCTGTAATTTGTTGCCTATCTGGGGTGAATAGATGTCTGTTTAAATCTTCCCAAGGAAAAAAAATTCACACAACAGATATTTGTGTTTTCTCACTGGCTACTTCCCTTTCTCTACTTGACCTCTGAATGGCCCTCAGAGCCCCATTCTTGCCCTGCCTCCACTCCTATGGCCTGATGAAGCACAATCCTCAGTTCTGCTGACTGACCGCCCTTTGTAGGCCATAACTCCACCCTGGGATCTTGCTTTAGTTACCTTTGTGTTTCTGAGACAAAACACCTTACCAAAAGCAGGTAATTGGGAGAAAGGTTTGATTTTGGCTTACAGTACCAGGAGAAGCCTCATGGTGGCAGGGGAAAGCATGGCATGAACAGAATCTAGAAATCACCTCTGCCACAGCAGATGGAAAACAGCAACAAAACAGTGGGCCAAACTGGCAAAGGGGAGCAGACTATAACATTTCCAAGCCTGCCCCCAGGAACATACCTCCTCCAGGAAGGCTCCACTTCCCAAATTGTCACTAGCTGGGAACCAAGCATTCAAAACATGTGAGTCTATGGGGGACAACTGAATCAAACTACCACAACTCTAGACTCCATATTTCTGTCTGTCTCCTGAGCATTTCTCCAAACTCATAACATCCAGAACAGAGCTTTTCATCTTGCCTTTGTGACCTCACCAAACCTCATACTTTTTCTCTACCATCCCTTTAAAATATATTTTTTTTATTTTTATTTTTAGAGAGAAAGACAGAGAGAGAGAGACAGAGAAAGAGGGAGAGGGAGACAGATAAAGAATGGGCGTGCCAGCAGTCTCTCAGCTGCTGTGAACGAAATCCAGATGCGTGCGCCCCCTTGTGGGCAAGTGCGGCATTGCTCCCTTGCATCACTTTGCATCTGGCTAAACGTGGGACCTGGAGATTGGAACCGCTGGAGATTGGAACCGGGTTCTTAGGCTTAGCAGGCGCCTTAACCCCTAAGCCATCTCTCCAGCCCTCTACCATCCCTTTAAATAGTGTCAGCATACATTTTTTTGTACAGGCCCAAAACCTAGAAGGCATCATTGACTCGCCTCTTTCATTCAGTCACCTCCATGTACAAATCCTTCCTGGGCATTTTGCTTTCCAAACATCTCATTAACTTCTTATCTTTGTTTCCATCCACTGTCCTGGTTCAAGCCAATACCCCATCACCCGAGTTATGGGTAATGTGACTTATCTTCTAACTGATCTTCCTGCTTCCAATCTCCCTATAGCATCAAGAGAAATGATCATTTCAAAACACAAATTACATTATGTCTCTCTCGCATTTGATATTATTTAATCATGTCTCTCCATAAGCTCCTCATCCTTCCTTGCACTCCACCAACAGCTCTTGACCCCTTGGGGATGCTTATGTGCTCTGAGCACTGGCCCCATGCAGTTATTGTCCCCAGTGCTTGAGGGGAAGCACTCTTCTCCACATTGCGCCTCACTCTTTTGCCCTAGATAACTTCTACTCAGCTTGAACTCCACTTTCCCCAGGAAACCTTCTTTGACCCTTGCACTCAGCCTTTGAGACTTTACTCTGAGTTTTCAGAGCTCTCTGTACACTCTTCCTGTCATTTCACTGGCCAAAGTGACTCATAACTATCTCTCTATTTGTCTGTCTTCTCATATAGATACTTGGCTTTGGAAGGAAGGGGGCTCTTCTGTTTTCTAGCATTTAGCTTATGATAAGTTCTCGGCATCAGCTCATCCTAACACCACCAATGCTCTTCAACCTCATCTTCAAGAGTCTAGCTACTCATCCTTCAGATCTAAGATTTTAGCAAGATCATCTCCTGTCCCAAACCACTCTCTGTGAGCTAGCCACTGGAGTCATTCGATCTCATCTCCATACTTACATTCTCTGTGTTTCATTTGCCACTCCTAATTGGGTGTTTCTTTGTTTGTGTATTATCTATCTTCCCAGTGGTGGGAATGTATACTCTGCGGAAACAGGACCCCTTTTTAAAAAAAGTTTTGCCCCAGCATTGTGACTGAGCACCTAAATTAAAGCTTGGCACATGAATGTTAGATGAATACACATTGGATGAGTTGAATGAACAAACTGACGAATGATAATTTAGTCAAAAGTCACCCTCCGAGGAGAGCAACAGTCCCCGTGTGGAACTGGTAAACCAAGGGAAAAGCTTGTGAAGCTTAGCTGAGGCCCAAGATGGGTCATCAGTGGTTCCCTGAGGGCTGTGGCCTACATTCTTCCAGCATGAATCACTTCTGGCATTCATTAAAGGAGGGCACTGGGGAAGGTTCTTTTTTAAATGTTGCTAAATGGGGCAGAACCTTGATATGGGAAGAATAAATAGACTCCCTCTGCATGATGGTCTGAAGAGAGGGATTAGCAGAAGCTAGTTAACATCTCATAACTTTTGGTGAGTACTAAAGACTAGTTAATCAGTGACAGGTAAGACCCAGGAAACAGATGTTGCATGAACCTGCTTAACAAATAAGCCTGCCATTGGCTAATGATGAGGCCTGGGGAAGAACTGATCTGTGCAGATATCTATGGCCCTTTTGAACTGTCTACCTTTTTCTGTAGGGCAGTGAAGAGAAATATTGGCTAACAGCCCTCACATTCCATCACTACTTTGCCTCTAGCTATCTACAATCCCCACCTCCCTACTCGTCATGCCTCACTCCCACACTGCCAACAATAAGAACAGAGAGTCACCATTCTACCTCCAGAACCTCTGCACACATTAACGTGTCCAACCTATTAAGCAGCACTCTTCACTCCTCTGAATACTAAAAAGTGAACCTAAATGGAGCCTTTGCCAAGACACCATTTCTCTTTCAGCATCAAAAGGAAGGCACCGAGGCACTGAGCTTTCCAGCAAGTATTTCTGAATCCTCCTTGCTTTTTTTTTAACTGTAAACTGAAGAAAGAACTCTCTAGCAAAGAGCCCCTTCCCCATTCTTTTCCTTTGGAAGTAAGCCATACCAAGTTGGAAATTTTCCAATGACCAGTGATGCCAGGCTTCTTATGAACAAAGCACAAGTTCTGTCACATGCTGCCTGATTGATGGAAGTCCTGTTGGATGTGACCTTTGGAAGATTCACATCCCCAAACCCTGTGTTATTAAGTACTACCAGAATAGACACTAAGCTCAAATACAAAGGCAAATACCCCACCCCTTTCGTGTATTGTTATAGTGTGCTACACAAACAAGAGAAGAAAGAATTCCTACCCTTAGAAGAGTCTGGGGAGACTGGACCACCACATGCACAAAGGACATTTGTGTTAATGAAGAACATGTACTGCAGACAATATAATATGAACTGAGAGCCTCAGGCCATGATATGCCATGTTATGACAGCAGACTCCCTCTCCCTCTCCCTCTCTCTCTCCTCTCTCTCCCTCTCCCTCTCCCTCTCCCTCTCCCTCTCCCTCTCCCTCTCCCTCTCTCTCTCTCTCTCTCTCTCTCTCTCTCTCTCTCTCCTCTATTGAGTGATCTGAGGCTCTCAGCTTTTCTTTGGGCTTCAAGATACAATGACCTAGATCCAAACTAGCAGGATCAAGTTCCACTCCTCACCCAGGGATAAAGATAACAGTGAGCGTTTAACTTCTGGTACCTGGACCAAGAAAATCTCAAGACAAAAGTGCTCCCCAAGCCAAACTACACCCTAAATGATTTGCTGCTTGGGAGTGCAGATCCAGTCACACCAGGGAGAAATGTGCACTTGAATCTCTCCTGTTTCTTAGTTATCCATTTGCTCATTCTAAACCATGCAAGGAAACTTTCTTTCATGGGAATTATATAAACAAAGGTGGATCTGAGCAACTTCCACTACCTGGGTTGGGTCTTTGAGGCACTGAGAGAGGAGAAATCAGTGAAGCACTGTGAGCTCATAAAATTCAGACACATCGAGGGGGAGATGGTGACTTTTTTTTTCTTTTCTCTTCTGATTGTTTTTCTTTAGAGTCTCATTATCCTATGCTGGCTGTGAACTCATTATATAGCCAAAGATGACTTTGAACTCCTAATCCTCCTGCCTCCCAAGTGCTAAGGTAGTGGTTATTGTTGAAAAGAAAAGCGAGGAAGAAAGGAAAAGAAGAGACAGAAAGGACAAAAGAAAGGCAACTTGCTTAACTGGTTATCTTTTTGCTTCAGGACTGGCCAAACAATATCCCCTTTGAAGAATGAGATTAAGGAAAATGAGAAAGCAGAAATGTGGAGCAATGAGTAGACATGTTGTGGTTTTTGAAAACCACTAGCCTCCAGACTCCCTCCACCACAGGAGTCCAGAGCACACAGCGGGCCATGAGATGAGAGGGACCACCAAATGCTGACACGCTCACTGCCTCCACTCTTTCCCCACAATGCCAGGCCCACCCACAGCATGCCACATTCCAGCTCCCACGGGACTCTCCCATCCAAACCTGGATGGGAGACATGGAATGAAGCAGAGGGTTTCCTTGTCCCTTAGTCCAGGCCATTTTTAGCCAAATGGATATAGTGCATCAAGCCACACCACAGTCCACTGACAGCTGCTTGAAAGAGACAGGGAAATGAAGGACAGATGGTAAAGTCTTTTAAAGTACTGAAGCAGTCCTTAAATAGAGATGCAAGAGCCACACACCGAGCATTTCGTTGTGTGAGAAATAAACTGGCCCAAATGCTGAAAACATCCACCCGACTCTCAAAGAAAGTTTCCAAAGCAAATAACCTCAGTTAATATATCACATGTCGCACACCTTTTAGGGGACTACCTTTAGAATTTGCAGCCAATTCCTTGAAAAATCCTTACTGATTGGTCTATGAGGGGTTTGTTTGTTTGTTTGTTTGTTTATGACAGAGAAATAGAGAGAGGAGAGAGAGAGAGAGAATGGGCACCTCAGGGTCTCCAGCCACTGCAAATGAACTCAAGAAGCATGTGCAACTTTGTGCATCCAGCTTACATGGGACCTGGAGAATCGATCCTGGGTCCTTAGATTTCGCAGGCAAGTGCCTTAACCACTAAGCCATATCTCCAGCCCTATGAAGGGTTTCTTTTTGCATGTGTGTACATGCATGTTTGTATGTGTATGGGCACATGTGTGTGTGTGTGTGTGTGTGTGTGTGTGTCCCAGAGCTGGACACTGGCTGTCTTTCTCAACTGTTTTCTACTAGGTTTCTGGGGCAAGGGTTTTCACTTGAGCCTACAGCTTGCTGATTTGGCTAGTCTAGGTAATCTGCTTGCCCTGGACCCTTGTCTTCACTTCCCAAGTGCTGGTATTGCAGGTGCACTCTGCACCCACCCAGAATTTCTGTGGGAACTGAGGATGTGAACTCTGGTCCTCATGCTTAAGCAGTAAGCACTTTATCTACTGAGCCATCTTCCCCAGGCATTTGTTGCTCTTTAATAGGCAAAGATTGACCCATAGCAGCTAGGAAAAATGTTTCAAGCTTGTTCAACATTGGAACCAGGAAGAAGGTGGTGTGGATTTTCTCAGGTGTCACATCGTTGGCTCTGAAGAACAACAGTTTCCAGTACACTGGCAACAGCATCGGAATAAGTGTGTCATCTCCCAAGGGACTTTCTTGGAGACGCAACACTAATTTTACTAACTGTGCAAGTTCTGACGTCATTTAATAAATACGCAAACTCTGATATGCTTGTTAAAACCCAGTCTTTACTTTCTTGTGCCATGTGTTTGTGGGAAGGGGAAGAAAATGAGTTGTGATAGCACAAGTCATGGGCTATCACTCTATTCACTAGCTTCTTTCTAGGGGTAAGCTGGATGAGGTGGTGTGCTCCTGTTAATTCCAGGATGGGGGAGATAGAAGACAGAGGATTTGGAGTTCGATTTCATCCTCAGCTACTTAATGACTTTAAGACAAGCCTGAAATGCATAACACACACACGCACACACGCATGCACTCACGCACGCACGCATGCACGCACACATCAGGGTAGAGGAAGACTTCAGCAAACTTAGCCAGGCATGGTGGTACATGCCTTTAATCCCAGTATTTGGGATGCAAAGTTAGGAGGATCGCCATGAGTTCGAGGCTACCCTGAGATTACATAGCGAATCCCAGGTCAGCCTGGGCTAGAGTGAGACCCTACCTTGAAAAACCAAAAAAATGAAAATAAAAAAGACTTTAGCAAACTTTTTCTGTCAGGGGCAGGGAGGAAAATTTTCAGCCTTGAGTGACATATGGGTTCTGTCACATCAACTGAACTCCATGCACAGGTGGTGCAAAAGTGGCCATAAACAATGCTCAAGCACACCAGCTTGGATGCTTGCCAAGAAAACAAACTTTGCCAAATCAGCCAGGATAAGATTTGCTCCAAAGGACAAGATGTGATCCTCGGGTCCTGGCTCTCCGATCCCTGTTTTTGTGCAAAACTGACACTCATTTGCAGATTTCTCGTTCCCCATCTCCAGACAACTTGCTGGAAGGTAGAGGGGCAAGCAGCGATCCCTGGACTCCCATAATCATTTCTCTCCAACAGTTCTCAGTTGAATCCCATGATATCATTCCAATATGCAGTAGGTCATTGACAGGGTCACATTACTCAGAGAAAAACAGGATGTTTGACACCTAAAACATTCAGAACAAGCCAGAGCTCATCTCTGAAAAAAAAAAAAAGCTCTTATGTAAGAGGAAACAAACAGGGGAAAGGGGGAGGCAGGAATAGGAGGCTGAGAAAGGATAGCCATTCATGGAGAAGTTTCGCTGGCCTCGGCTCAGATGGCAGGCCTGCTGCCCTAGAGAGAACACCTCTGCTTGCAGCTGTCACTTCGGTGGACAAATGACTTCATTTCAGCTCCCCCAAAATAAAGGGACAATAATCTCTCACTTGGGAGAAATACCATATGGTAGATGCTTTGAAACATTGTAAGAAAAGTATAAAGTACTTAGGAGGAAAAGGCCACTTCCAAAAGCATGAAATTTGTCTAGAAAAGGATCAGGCAGTTTCTTTGAAACACCATAGCTTCCTTGACAACTGAGTCCAAAGCAGCAGGATCGGGTAACAACAGGGGCATTATCAAAGCAAGTTAACAGGGAGATCTCCTTTCTAGTGTTTACATGCCATCAGTGCAGCTCAAATCCTCAGCACTTACTCCCCAAGCTCTTCTGGGACCTGCTCCTGTGCCATCTCAACAGCCACCACTCTCTACCTTAAAATTCAGTAGGTCTGTTCATTCCCAAGCAGGCTTATTTGGTCTGGAGGGCCCCAGTAGCCCTTCAAAATTCAGCCTGTTTCCTGGCTTCCTCGACTATTTTGAGCACCCCCCCTTCTGGAACATCTAGGGACCTTTTGCATATTTCTTCTGCTTGCATTTGCCATCGTCATGTATTTGGCTCTATGACTTATTTCCTCTGCTACACTGAGTCCTTGCTGTCAGATTCCTCTCGGGCTCCCCAGGGCAGAGAGTGTGCTGGGCTCATGGGATGATTTCCACAAACACTTGTGGAATTGAATGTCTAAGCAAAGGGGCCTCACTTGTCCAGTCTTTCTCCTTTGGGCCAAAGCTGTGTTGTCCGTGGCTAGCCTAAGCTAGAGCTCTGGTCTGAGGTCCCTTAGAACAGAGCCATCTGCAGCCTTGGCTTCCTCAGCACAGGGCTTGTGAACTGAGCTCTTGGCATGCACTCTGTTAACTAAATTGTTATCCACCAAGATTTCCAGTCCAGTTGCTGAGAGTCTGCCAACCCACTCCTTCCTATCCTTCAGTTCCAATCATAAATGTTTCCTCCTCTGAGAGACCTTTCCTCACTCCCCAGTTGTAGATAAATTTCCCCATTACTCTGTTTTGGCATGCTGTTTTTCTTCTTTCTTTCTTTCTTTCTTTCTTTCTTTCTTTCTTTCTTTCTTTCTTTCTTTCTTTTGGCCATTCTACCTCTTATCACAATCTCTAAAGATTCTTACTTATTGTTTGGTATTATTCTCTACCACCAGAAGTTTGGCTTCATGAGGATGGTAGATGCTTTGAAAAGCGACAGTGTTGCATTCACTGTGGTAGCCCTGGCATAGCACCAGACTTGACATTTAACAGGCATTCAATAAATATGTGTTGAATGAGTGAGGGAAGGCATACCATGAGGTATGAGTAAGCTAACACCCATGGAATGCCTCACTCAGACCCATCGCCTCCAGGCACACAGTAACTGTGCTCTTTATCAACATCTCTTAAAACACTGTAATCTCAGGAAGCAAACGGGCCGATAGGGTGACATGTCCCCCTACTCCAGCACTTCCAGAAATGCATTCTGCCACCGACATACACATGGAAAAGGAGACAAATGCCCCAAAGAAAGCAGTTGTCATCTTTGATGTACCAATACAATGTGTGCAGAAGTTAACAGCATTTTTGTTTCCTTCAAATGTGGTCAAAGCTAAGTTCCTCGCAGTTTAATCAAACAGGAAAACTAGAAAAGCTCACTCATAGCCATAAAAGTGGATCTGACCACATTGTGTTAATTAGTTAGAGTTCACCATTCCATAGTGTATAGACACTTCAAAATGTCATGTTATGCAGAATAAATGCACACAATTTTATCTTTAAACACATTTTGAAAAAGTGGATCCAACCATGCTACAGAGCAGGACAAGCCCAGTTTAGGAGACTATGCCCATATAAGGGTCCAAACACAGCTCCCAGTGGAGTCTGAGATAATTTGGCACCTCTTACCAAAGACCAACTGGATTGCTTTCAGGGTTTTGTTCACAAATAACCCCATGACTGTTGTCTTCATTTTAATCTAAACATTTGATGGCAAACCTAATCCCACCCTAAGTAATTCAGGCCCCACAGACTCTTGAAAGAAGAATTACAAATAGCTCAAAGAAAGCCATCATTTGAAGCACTAACCTGAGGCTAAGATCACACAGATCTGCTGGGGAAGACGTGAGGTAAGGAAACAAGTATCTGGAGACCACCTGCACTCATAGATGGGCTGAGATCTGCTTCCATTCCAATGACCTACTAGGACAAGGCTCAGCAAAGTCCCCCAGTTAAGTTTTTGGACCATGTGATCTCTGTCACAAAGATCCAACTCTGTCATTACAGTAGAAAAATTTAGATAAAACATAAATAAATGGATGTAGTTGTGTTTCAGTAAAGTTTTATCAAGGGCTGGAGAGATGGCTCAGTGATTAAAAGTGCTTTCGTGTAAAGCCTGGTGGCCCTGGTTCCATTCCCCAGTACCAATGTAAGGCCAGATGTACAAAGTGGCACATGCATTTGGAGTTTGTTTGCATTGGCAAGAGGCCCTGGCATGCCTATACTCATTCTCTTTCTGTCTGCTTATTTTTGTCTCTCAAATAAATGCATGAAAATATTTTTAAAAATAAAATCTTACTTATAGACACTGAAATGTGAATTTATGTATTTCACATCTGACAAAATAGCCTTTTGATTTTTTTCAAATATTTTAAAATATGAAAACTGTGCTGGGGAGATGGCTTAGTGGTAAAGGCGCTTGCCTGTGAAGCCTAAGGACCCAGGTTCAATTCCCTGGATCTATGTAAACCAGATGCACATGGTGGCACATGCATCTGGAGTTCGTTTGCATTGGCTAGAGGACTGGTGTACCCATTCTCTCTCTTTCTCTCTCTCTCTCTCTCTCATAAATAAATAAAATAAAATATTTTTAAATATGAAAACCATTCTTAGCTCCCAGTTATACAAAAACAAGCCGCAAGCCAGATTTGACCTGTAGGTTACAGCTGAATATCTTCATAGTAGGCAGTAATGCACAGTTATCTGCAAAGAAGACAGACCCAAGCATTGGATTCATAAGGACTTTTCAAGTTTATTTTTGTCACTTTTGGACTATGTGACTGTATTTGTCCATTTTCACATTACTATAATAACATACATGATACTGGGTAATTTTATTTTTAAAAGATATTTATTTAGCTTCCAGTTTTTGAGAGGCTGAAAGCACAAGGTGGCCTCATTAATTTGGTCTCTGCAAGGACCTACTGGCAGATGGCCTCACAGCAACGGGAGTGTGAGGAAGAAGAGATCATCTAGAAAGACAGGAAGTCAGAGCCAGGGGAGAGGCCAGGCTTGCTGCTTTTTTTAAATGTATAATTTTTTATTGACAACTTCTATACTTACAGACATTAAACCATGATAATTCCCCCTTCCACTTTCCCCTTCACAACTCCATTCTCCACCATATCCCCTAGCAACGCTTTCAAGGCGACTGACTCAGAGTCCCCAAGAACTACTTGAATTCCTTTTAAGGGCCATCACTAGGCTGTAACTTTTTTATTTTATTTTATTTTATTTTATTTTATTTTATTTTATTTTATTTTATTTTATTTTATTTTATTTTATTGGTTTTTGGAGGTAGGGTCTCACTCTGGCCCAGGCTGACCTGGAATTCACTATGTAGTCTCAGTGTGGCCTCGAACTCACGGTGATCCTCCTACCTCTGCCTCCTGAGTGCTGGGATTAAAGGCGTGTGCCACCACATCCGGCTTACTCTCTACCTTTTAAAGCCCTCCCCCCCCCCCACCTCAGCACTATCACACTGACTATAAAGTCTTCAAGACATATACCTTTGGGGAACACATTTAAACTATGTCCAAGCTATAATAGCAGCCATAAACAACTTAGCAAAGTATGTTAACCTCAGTTTCCCTATCTGTGTAGCCCTCCCTGACAGTGTTAAAAAGAAGATTCAAAGAGATAAGGCACAGAGGCTGGGGATGTGGTTCATTGGTTGAGCCCTTGCCTAGAATATCTAAAGCCCTGGGTTCCATCTCCAGTACCACAAAAAAGAATAAAAGAAATGTATGTGGTTACAAAGAAGTAAATAAAACACATTCATCATGGTACCTGGCGCGTTTTGTAAGCACCTAGTAATTGCTAAGTACTGTTATCTGAAATTCCCTTTCATCAGAGCTGGGATTCTCCCTTTTACTAGCCCTATGCCTAGCACACTATCTGGCACACAGCAATTACTCATGAATTGTTGGTTGCATGAACAGATGGAAAAAAATCAATGAATAAAATCCAATTAACATGGAGCAACTTGACACTTTTAATCACTAGCTGCCGCAGCTGTAGATTTTTAGCTTCTCTCACTCCCCAACTTTAAGTTTTTTTTTTTTTTTTTTGGTTTTTCGAGGTAGGGTCTCACCACTCTGGCCCAGGCTGACCTGGAATTCACTATGGAGTCTCAGGGTGGCCTCAAACTCACAGCGATCCTCCTACCTCTGCCTTCCAAGTGCTGGGATTAAAGGCGTGCGCCACCACGCCCGGCTCCCAACTTTAAGTTTTGACCCAGTGTCCTGGCTGGGTCTTCAGTGGGGGCAAGTGGTTAAGGCTGGACGTATTGTGATTTCAGACGTGTGTGTGGTAGGGGCTTAATACTCCCAGGATGGATGGATGGATGGATGGATGGATGGATGGATGGATGGATGGATGAACAACTACAGACCATTCCAACAAATACCTGCGAGTGAAAATGCTCCCTATATTAATATTTGGGTACAATTTTTCTACTTTATGATGGTGCCATGGTGTACCCATACCACCATTTTATTTTTCACTTCCCATGCCATAGTTTTAAAATTACATGAGTACTCGAATGCTAAATCATATAGCAGGCTCTATGTTAGATAGTGACTTTCGCACTGTGACAACATGCCTGACAAAAGCATCTTGAGGATGCAGAGGTTGTTTGGGGCTCTCTATGTGAGGGCCTACAGTCCATCACAGTAGGAAAGTCAGTGTCAGGAGTCTGAAGCAGCTGGTTACGTTGTGTCCACAGTCAGGAAGCATAATGAATGCACATGCAGTTTCCTCGTTGCTTTGTATTGAGACTGGGACCTCAGCTCATGGAATGTTGTCATTCACATTTAAGGTAGATCTTTCCAACTCAACTCACCCAGTCTAGAACTTCCTCATAGATATGCCCAGAGTTTTGTCTCTTAGGTGACTCTAGATCCTATCAAGGTGATGGTATTAACTCTCACAGATGATTTTGTCCATCATGATCACCATCTTCATCTTCATCATCATCATAGGCTAATGTTCTAAGCATGTTCATGGCAGGACAGACCAAGCCATTGTGCTCAGTAGGTGTATTAAGTGCATTTTATCATTGCAACATTTTCAATTTTTTTAATTTTTTTTTACTTTATTTATTTTTGGAGAGAGAGACAGGCAGAGAGAGAGGGAGAGGGAAACAGATAGAGATGGGCACGCCAGCAGTCTCTCAGCTGCTGTGAATGAAATCCAGATGCGTGCACCCCTTTGTGGGCAAGTGCAGCATTGTGTCCTTGTGTCACTTTGCATCTGGCTAAACGTGGGACCTGGAGATTGGAACCGGGTTCTTAGGCTTAGCAGGCAGGCACCTTAACCGCTAAGCCATCTCTCCAGCCCCATTTTCAGTTTTTTAATGGGTTTATCATGAAGTAACACACTGTAAGTTGAAGAGAATATGAACTTGCAGTCCAAGGAGAGACCCTCCCTCTGTCCTTACCCTAGGCCTCACAATGTTGGGGGAATCATTAACTTGAAGGGGACCTCTCTAAAAGTCTGTCTAGGGAGGTAGAAGACAATAGCTAACACTGCCTGTCTTCTCCTGCCTTCTTCAACTAATTCCACAGGGGCATGCTGGACTGCCAACCACCTGCCTTGCTAGGAGATGAAGCTCTTGCACAAACACAAGCTTGGGGATTTTTGAAGCCAAATTTCTATCTGCACATGCAGCTTCACCCAGAGGGCCCTTGCTCCAGCTGCTGAGGTAAAAGAGGGGTTAGCCAGCGAGTCAGGCCTCTGTGCTTGCTCCATGGGAG
Organism: Orientallactaga sibirica; assembly: GCA_036365145.1. NCBI lineage: Eukaryota > Metazoa > Chordata > Mammalia > Rodentia > Dipodidae > Orientallactaga > Orientallactaga sibirica. The sequence goes on along the minus strand of JAEOAD010001318.1, from coordinate 701,567 downwards.
AAGCCATTCATTTTTATATCAATAGCATATGGTGTTCACCGACCTCACAAAGAAGCTGTGGAGATTCCTGGCATATGGGTAATTCTAAGTTTCAAACTTTCTGCAGGGTCCTGGGGGGAAAAAAAACCCTGCAGAAAACATGGAAAGGGAAGTCCCTGAGCTGGCAGCAGCAGCCCCTGAACCACAGGAGACATCGTGGGTGGATTAGAGGCTCCAGAAAAGCTATCCCTGGAGCAAGTCCTCTGCAAGCCCAAGCCAGACTGATAGGATGTGTTGGCTTCCCACCTGGAAAAATGGCATGGGAATCATTGAGCGCACTGTGCTAGATGGCCTCAACGTTGGGCAACACTGAGAAGAAGACCATGGGCTCCGTGACCATGGACAGGCCCCTTGAAGGCTTCCAGCTTTCCTCGTGAGGAAGGCTTGACTTGGCTCTCACTACAAACACTGTCAACCACATCAGAGCTGCCTCACAGAAGCACTCAGAATATGGAAGCTGCTCAGGACATCTGTGGAACTAAGAAAGACAAACACAAACACAAGCACAACATCATTTTCCCACCTCCCAAGGAGCCACCATGGCAAGTCTTGAAGGAGCAAGAAAGGAAACCGTGGCCTCCATGGTCTGCTGAACTGTCCCTGGGTGCTCTGAGGTCCCTTTGGGAATCTGCCCATTGGAGCTTGCTGTGATCCTTGGGTCCCAGGGTCTGCTCTAAAACAACTATAACATCATTTGTGTTTTATGAAGAATAATCAAAAGACTAAGCGGTGTTGAGGAAGGAGAGAGCACAGAAGAACACAAATGACATGAAAGCAAGAAAGAGGGTATTGGGGGTGGAAGGGTACACTGAAGGACAGGGTTATGGGGAAGAAGAGCACAGGAGAATCAACCAAACTAAATTTTGTTTCAAAGCTCCACAATGCAACTCAATACTTTGCATGCTAATTTGAATTAAGCAGTTGGTTGATTCAAAAAGACAAACTAACTATATCAGCTACCTGTAATCTGGTGTTCACTGCAGCAAAGCCACTGGACCAAGTGCCTATGTGACCTTAGGCATTCACTGAATCTCTCCAAGCTTCCTTGTCTTCTAGACCTGTAAGAGAGCAGATCAGAGTCGTGCTTGGCTCAGAAGGTAGTTGTGAGAATTCAATGGAGTAGTTTGTGTACAGGGCTTAATCTTGCGCCTGGCCTAGGTAAAGCACTTCACCAAATGGTAACCTCTATTCTTATTACCTGAGAGAACTAGAGAACGATTAGAAGCAGCCGCTTGTACTGGTTTCCTTCTCCCTTCCCACCTCCAGTTGTCACTCCTTATCCTGGCTCTCATTTTCTTCTTAATTTTAATTAAAATATACTAACCCATGCTAAAATTTATTCTCTTCCTGAAGTATGCATTTCAATGATATGTTTTGTTAGAAAAGATTTCATTATGACATTTCACACATAGGTATCATTGTACTTCTCTCCCAATCACCCCCGTCACCACCCACCCCTGACTCCCCTCATCCTCCTGCCGGTCCTCTTCCTTCCCCCAAATGGTCCCCTTCTGCACTTATCCGATTTCTTTTTCTAGCATGTATTTATTTATTTATTTATTTATTTATTTATTTATTTATTTATTTATTTATTTGAGAGAGAGAGAATGTGCATGCCAGGGCCTCCTGCTGCCACAAACAAACTCCAGACACATGCAGTATTGGGGAATTGAACACAGGCCCATGCCTGAGGTTTGCAAACAAGTGCTTTTAACCACTGCACCGTCTCTCCAGCCCCTTTTATCCTAGTTTCTAAGCACAGACTCTTTCAGTTGTTCCGCAATCCCCAGGCAGGGCAGGCAGTTTCAGCACTTACCAGCCAATGCTCAGAAGTACTTACTAAGCACACAAGCTGCTCTGGGAAGACATCTCACCCTCCACCTTTCAGACCCATCTTCTGCATATTCTGTCTCTTTAACCATAGAAGTGCAGCCCAGTCTGCAAGGAGGTGAATGAGGCATATCATATCAAGGTGAAAAGTAGCTGTTATGACAGGCTGTCAGAAATACCAAGACATCTGAAAGCAAAACTTCACCTCTTGTGATGGCAACACAAAACTGCTCAAAAAAATTTTTTTTCTTCTTCTGAGGATAAAGCAGAAGACAAAAAGTGAGTGGTGATCACCAATTAAATATATATATATATATATATATATATATATATATATATATATATATATATAATTTTTTTAAAAAAGGTATGATTTTTATTATTTGCTTGTGTGTGTGACCTGCATATGCCCTTGTGGAGACCTTAAGTGGGCCTGCAGCTAGGATCTCCTGCCTGCCTCTCTCTTCCACCTGATCTTCTTTCATTTTTTTTTTGAGGTTGGGTCTCACTCCTGCCCAGGCTAACCTGGAACTCACTCTGGAACGCACAGTGAGCCTCATACCTCTGCCTCCCAAATGCTGGGATTAGAGGTGTGTGGTCTTCTTTTGAGCTGGAGTCTCCTTTTACTAATTCTGGAGCCAAGCTTGCGTCTCTGCTCCCCTTTGAGACTGGAGTTACTGATCTGTGTGGCCATGCCCATCTGTTTTACTGGGCTCTGGAGATTTGAACTCAGGCAGTCTCAGGCCCCCTCGGGCCCTCTTACTTGCATGAGAAGTACACTTAACCACTGAGCAATCTCTCCAGTCCCCGTTTGTTTGTTTGTTTGTTTGTTTGTTTATTTATTTATTTTTGGAGAGAGACACAGAGAGAGACACAGAGAGAGGGAGAGGCAGAGAGAGAGAGAGAGGATGGGCGCGCCAGCAGCCTCTCAGCGGCTGTGAACCAACTCCAGATGTGTGCGCCCCCTTGTGATCAAGTGCAGCATTGTACCCTTGCATCACTTGCATCTGGCTAAACGGGGGACCTGGAGATTGGAACCGGTGTTCTTAGGCTTAGTAGGCAGGCGCCTTAACCACTAAGCCATCTCTCCAGCCCCTGCTTATTTTTGTAATTTAATTCTTTGCTTAGCATACAGAGGTTTAGGTGTCATTCTGACAGTTTCAAATACAAGTTGTTTTAGTTGCTTCTCTTTCCCCCTGCTCTTCCCAGCCCTCTCTCATCCTCTGTATCCTCTCTCCTTCTGTTTACATGTCACATGTGTCCTTTTACCCTTCCCCCAGTCCCTTCATCATCTCTTTATACTCTCTCTTGGTTACCATTCTAGCTTTAGAGGCTTTGCCCATGTCTGCCCCCCTTTATGTACATACACAGAGATATTACAAGCTAAGATTCACATATCAGAGAGAACATGTGGTTTGGGACTTTCTGAATTTGGGTCACCTCACTTAATATCACTATTTCCAGAACATTCATTTTTCCGTAAATTTTATCATTTCATTTTTCGATACAGCTGAGTAAAACTCCATTGTGTATATGTACCGCATTTTCATTATCCATTTGTCTGTTGAGCATCTAGGCTGGTTCCTTTTCTTAGCTAGTGTAAATAGAACAGCAATAGACATGGATGTGCAAGTATCTCCATAACAGCATGTGGAGTCCTCAGTGTGTATAAGCCCAGGAGTAGTGTAGCTGGGTCCTATGCGAGTTCTGTTTCTTTTTTTTTAGATAGCCCCATACTGATTTCCATAATGGCTGTACTAGTTTGCACTCACACCCGCAGTGGATGAGGTTCTTCTTTTCCCACACCCTCACCAGCATTTTTTTTGTGTGTGATAGCCAGTCTGACTGAGGTGAAATGGTATCTCAAAGTGGTTTTAATCTGCACTTCTCCAATGGCTAAGCATGCTGAAAACATTTATTTTTAAAATATTTTATTTTTATTTATCTATTTATTTGAGAGAGAGAAAGAGGGAGGTAGAGAGAGAATGGGCATGCCAGGGCCTCTAGCCACTGCAAGCGAACTCCAGACACATGTGCCACCTTGTGCATCTGATTTACGTGAGTACTAGAGAATTGAACCTAGATCCTTAGGCTCTGCAGACAAGCGCTTTAACCACTGTCATCTCTCCAGCCCTTGAAAACACTGTAAAACAACTATTGGCCATTTGTGTTTCTTCTTTTGTGAACTGTTTGTTCATTTCATTAGCCCAGTAGGTAAATGGCAAGATTTTTTTTTTAATTTTTTACCATATAATCCAGCAATCCCACTTTTAGGTATAAACCCAAATGGAAATGTAATCAGTAAGTCAAAGAGACATCTGTACTCATGTTTATTGTAGGAAAGAATCTTGGAATTTCCTTGTTATTTTGTACTTCAATATTCAAAAATTCCCATGATGAATATGCATTATCTTATTACCTGAAAAATAAAGTTGTTGACTTAAAAAATGAAAGTCTGCAAAAGGCTAAATACTGTATGATTATGTTTTTATGACATTCTGGAAAAGCCAAAACTACAGTCAGTAGTTGTCAGAAGCCTGAGCTCGGGGAGAGGTTTACTTAACAAAGGAGTATGGTGAAGTGTTTTGGTGAGTTGGTTTGGTGGTTTGGATTAGGTGTCCCCCATAAACTCATGTGTTCTGAATGCCGGGTCCCTAGCTGGTGGCAATTTGGGAGGTGGAGCATTGCTGGAAGTGGTGTGTTGCTGGGGGTGGCCCTGAGGTTTATCATCCCTAGCTTGCCAGTGTTAGTTCAGCACATTCTCCTGATGCTATTGTTCACCAGATGTTGGCCAAGAGGTGATGCCCAGCCTCTGCTCGTGCCACATTTTTAAAAATTTATTTATTTGCAAGCAGAGAGAGAGATAGGAGAGAGGCAGACAGAGAGAGAATGGGCACGCCAGGGCCTCTAGCCACTGCAAACAAACTCCAGATGCATGTGCTCTTATGCATCTGGCTTACATGGGACCTGGAGAATCAAACCGGGATCCTTTGGCTTCACAGGCAAACACCTTAATTGCTAAGCCATTTCTCCAGCTCTCATGCCACATTTTCCCTGCCCTCATGGAGTTTCCCCTCAAGTCTCTCAGGCAAAATAAACCTTTTCCTTCCACCAGCTGCTTTTGGTCAAGTGTTTTGTGCCAGCATTGAGAAGGGAACTGCAACAGTTATCAATGCTACATATTTTCATTGTGGAGATAGGTCCATGCCCACATACAGTTTTCAATAGTCACAGAACCATGCATGAGAAAGAATACATTTTACTGTTTGCCAATCTTACTTCGATAGAGCAGTTTTATTTTTTAAAGGTTGATCTGTCTCATTTCTACTGTCTCTGGAGACTGTGATAGGCCTAAGAAGATAATGAAACTTTTGAAAGGTATAGTCTGGAAAAGAAGACTAAAGAAAAAGGAGATAAGGAAAATTTTATATTGCTGCCAGTCTCTTGAAGTAGAGCCATACGTAGCTGGGCTTCAGTTCTCTTTTATGTTCTTGTTCTTTTTATTATTATTATTAAAGTCACTTGAGACCAGCATTTAGGTATAAAACATAGTTTTCCTTGTTATTTAATGAGGTGACTTTCGTATGAATTCAAGAACATGATTTACAACTGAAGTGATATCTTTATGAAACATTTACATCTGGGACAACACCTCATAAAACTTTTTATTGGAAATATGGCTTATATGGTTAGAACAGACTATCAAAATAATCCCCCTTGGAGCAGACACATCACTAAATGATTATTTTTAACCTTTTATTAGCAATTTTATACATGTATATAATGTATTTTGATCACAATCCCCTCCTATCACCTTTTCTTTTCCCCTCTCCCTATCCCCCTTCCACTAAACCTGTTCTTTTCACTTAGGACTCTTCTACTTTGATATCTTTTTTGTTGCAGTATTGTGTATTGGTGTGACCCACACTGAGTTTAATTAGGGTTAGCTGCATGAACATGGGTGAGAGATTATTTACTAGAGCACATTCAACTTACCAGCGGTTACATTACTGAAGGAAATGTCACCCATTCCTCCAGAAACCATTAACTGCCAGTAAGTCCTCAGGGAGGGACGGAGCCCTCACATCAACCTCTCTCATCCATGATGGAATGTTGACGGGCCCAATACTCATTGATTCTTTATCCTATTACTCTTGCCAATATCATATCTAAATTCAATTTGATGACACCAATGGCATCATGTGCTTGATGAACATTTATGACAAGGAACGTAGCCTAAAGACTTATTCACTTCTACATTTCCAGTACCTAAGGTTGGTAGGCACCCCGAGTCTATTAAAGGAAGAAAAGAAGGAAGGGAGTAAGAGAAGGAGGGATAGATGTAGTGAAAGTGAGAATCAAGTCACTCATCTCCAATGAAAAGTAGAGGCTTGCCTACCAATGGGCCGGAGGGGGGGGGCGGGTAGAAGTAGCGCTCAGCTGGATAGTGTACAGGGTAATGAGAGCAAATTGCTTGCTCCAGCAAGCTTTGTCCTGGGGTGTAACTATAGACCAACTGTGAATTCAAAGCTGTCATCTTCAAAATGCTGTCTTGACCATCCAGAGGAGCCCAAGGACACTGATGTTGGTAGGGTCTAGTAGGCTCAGGAGGAAAATTCCATACTCTCCCTGAGAGCCCTTTGCAGGTTAGGGTTTGAGTTAGTACCAGAAAATCGTGAGCAGAGTCCGAAAGCGTTTTCCTTCTCTGGTGTCTCTAGGGCTATGCATCTAACCACACCATACTAAAGCGAGCCAACAAAGTTATCTTTTTAGAGAAAGGGCCTATTTTGTGAGGTCCTGGATTATATTTGTCAGCAGATCAGTCCTCCAATCTCTAGGTGGAGGAATAAAATCCTGCTAAGGATGGAATATAGTCGGGATGTTAATGTAAAAGCAACTTTAGGAAAGACCTATCAGAACTAACATTAGATTGAAAAAAAAAAAAAAAACCCAGCACCTCTCTGTGGATCATCTTGCCCTCAAGGTAGTTCTGATATGACTTTTCCCAACTACTCTGGAGGCAACAAAGTTTGGAAACATTGGCTGAGTGAGCTGGTGACTCACACCTCAGATGAATTAATAAAAGTTGAGAAAACAAAAACCAGATGTTTCCTTCATCTTGCTGTAGGCGGCTATGCTTTCTTTTGTAAGTTATACTGTCATTTGCTGATTTCCTTCTAATGAGGGAAAATCAGTTCTTAAAAAGTTTGTCTCCAGGCATGTTTGATGAACACTGTCCTGTTGGCTGCTCTCTGGCTTAAAATTCCACTAAAACGGCGGCTTAGGCACTGATGGTTATAACCAGAGAAAGACACAAGGGTGTCAGAGCACAACACACCCAAGGGCTTTGGTCATTCCGTGGGATGTGCTAGGAACTCTTGCAATGACCTCTGGGGTAAGGTGAAAAGTAAAGACCCGCTTGCATGTAAATCTCCATAGAACCAGTATCCATTCTTTGGACCTTGTCCCTCCTGGAAAAAATGTTAAGACTACCTTTTAGAAAGCCCACCACATAGATTTCATTCCTCTGGCCAGACTGAAGTCTAGAGTGATACACTTTTAAAAGTTTCCTAACACCACCCACCATTCCAGAGAACTTCTGAAGCTGTTTTTATGTAAGAAGGGAAAATAATTTATTTTCCTTCATCTATTATACTTTGGGTAAAGCAATTATTTTTCCCAGACACCACCCAGAGGAAAAGCTCCAGATGTTCCTAGGTTATAATGGAGAATGGCTTACAAATCTTGGTGTTAGTCAAACTTGTGTTCTTTTCCAACATCATTTTGGGACCTACAGCCCATTCTCCTATCCCTCTTCTTCAATTTACACATTCTCCATCTTCTTTTGCCAAAGTTAAGAAAATGTATCTTAGCATTTTTAAAATTTTTAAATTAATAATAATTGTACTTATTTCAGGAGTCGCGTAATATTTCAATATACACACTCAGTGTGTACTGACAAAAACAAGATAAACTGCATTTCCGGCTCTGTGTTAGAGCCTTTGAACTCTTTTCATGAAAGCTATGTAATACACTATACTAAACTATAGTCACCATACTGTGCTGCAGGACACTAGAATTTAGTCCTCCGATTTTTTATTTTGCTATCAACTAGTCTCTTTCTCTTTTTTCTCTTTCTCCCATCCTTTTTTGCCTCTATAAATACTTGTTCTATTCTTTTCTACAGGGAAGTCAACTTGTTTGGCTCCCACATATGATACAACACACAGTGTTTGCCATTTTTGTATCTGTCTCAGAAGCAAATTTACATTTGCATTTTGACTACTGTAATCTCACAACTTCTTGATCTGAATATGCATTCTCTAAAATTATAGTTACTGCTATTCCATCCAGCCATTTACTCAGTCTGGAGTGCTAGCATCATGGGAAACTCACCTCTCACTTAATCACCCCATTTACTATCCAAAGCCTACTGTCTATGTACTAAATACCCATTGCTTCTTCTGCTCCTCCTCTCTGTCCCCATTGACATTTGTCTAGTTCATGCCACCACACCTTCTCTCTCACTTGCCTCAGCTTTCTAACCATCACCTACCTCTATACCCACTCTTTCCCCTATCCAAATAATCCATCCTTCTCACCGTAGCCACAGCTACATTAAAAGTGATCTTTCTAAAACCAAATATGATCTTGTTCGCTGTACACTGTCACTCCCTGGTTATGTAGTGAGCATGCAGCAATTCCTTACCCCAGCTTGTGATGGGGAAGTGCCAGTTAACCCAAGATTAATGTCATGGAAACAGCAGGGAGTTCTGCAGCCCCCATCCCCACCATTCTTCCCCAGGCTGTGCATTTGTCACCTGGACTTTTTTATATTTTTTTATTATTTTTTATTTTTATTTTTGGAGAGAGAGAGAGAGAGAGAGAGAGAGGGAGGGAGAGGGAGACAGATAGAGATGGGCGCACCAGCAGTTTCTCAGCTGCTGAGAACGAAATCCAGATGTTTGCGCCCCCTTGTGGGCAAGTGCGGCATTGCGCCCTTGCATCACTGCATCTGGCTAAACGTGGGACCTGGAGATTGGAACCGCTGGAGATTGGAACCGGCGTTCTTAGGCTTAGCAGGCAGGCGCCTTAACCGCTAAGCCATCTCTCCAGCCCCACCTGGACTTTTTACCCTCGTGGACCCATTGTGCTGTGTCCCAGTTGTATCTATGCCTGCTCAACTCCCCTACCAGACTGAACTTTGGGACTTGCTCAGCTCCGTATCCAAAGCACCATCCTCGGTGCCTGGCACAGTCCAGACATTCAGAACAAAACAGTAACAGAGACAATGCTCTTTCCTTCGTAGGCAGTCTGTTAGTTTGTTGTTGCTGCCATAACAATTCACCACAAACTTAGTGGTTTAAAAGAACACCCACTTGGGGCTGCAGAGATGGCTTAGCGGTTAAGCGCTTGCTTGTGAAGCCTAAGGACCCCGGTTTGAGGCTCAATCCCCCAGGACCCACGTAAGCCAGATGTGCAAGGTGGCACATGCATCTGGAGTTCATTTACAGTGGCTGGAGGCCCTGGTGTGCCCATTCTCTCTCTCTCTCTGCCTCTTTGTCTGTTTCTCTCAAATAAATAAATAATAAAATATTTTTTAAAAAAATTTTTTGTTTATTTATTTATTTATTTGAGAGAGAGAGAGATACAGAAATAAGAAGGTAGAGAGAGAGAACGGGCATGCCAGGGCCTCCAGCCACTGCAAAGGAATTCCAGATGCGTGTGCCACCTTGTGCATCTGGCTTACGTGGGTCCTGGAGAATCGAGCCTCGAACCGGGGTCCTTAGGCTTCATAGGCAAGCGCTTAACCGCTAAGCCATCTCTCCAGCCCAACAAAAAAATTTTAAGTAACACACACTCATCATCTGACAGACTTCTCTGTAGGTCAGAAGTCTGACAACCATCTCAGTGAACTAATTCCCTGTTTCAACAGGCTGGAAGCTTCTGGAAGCTCCAAGGCAGAATCTACTCCTTGCCTTTTCTGGCTTCTAGAAGCCCCTTTTCTCTATATTCAAAGTCAGCAATGTGGCATGTCTCTAAGTTTGCATTTTGCCATTGCCTCTCCTTCTCTGATCACAGCCTACAAAAGTTCTCCTATTTTAAGGACCAGTGTGGTTCAATTGGGACCACTGGAATTACCCAGAATAATCTCGACACCTCAAGATCATCCAAAATATTTATTTACTTCTTTTGTAATGTAACAGAACCTATTCACAGGGTCCAAGGATCATGTTGGGAAACATTTTTGGAGGGCTATAATTTGCTGACCATAGGCCACACATTGAAGGACTTGAATTCCATGGAATAACCATATTCTGATGCTTGTCACACAGGTTCCTAACCCAGCGCATTTTCTTTTAGGCTACAACCATGGTTTAAGCACCTCTGTCTCCCAGGGCCTGGCCCAATCCTCAGCCCAAGTGAGGAAGTTAGTAAGAAAAATATTGGTTGGCTGAAATGTTTAAATATCAAACTTCTAAGGCTAAGGAGATGGATCAGTGGGCAAACTACTTGCTGTGCAGACCTGAGGACCTGAGTTTGGCCCAGTACCCACATAAAACCTGGCAAGATGGAGCTTGTTTATAATCAGAGCTCTGGGAGGGGGGGAGAGAGGAAGATCCCTAAAGCTTTCTTGCTAGCAAATTTGTGGTTTAGTGAATTAAGATGGAGATCAATTGAGGAAAACATCTAACATTGACCTCGTTTCTACACATATGGGGCGGTGGGGGGTGGGGAAGAAACACACATTCCTTGGGTCCCCTTGAAAAATGGAACTTTTGGTTGCTGGGGAGATGGTTCAGTGCTTAAAGTACTTGCTGCACAGCACTGAGTACCTGAGTTTGGGGTCTCCAGACCCCACTTAAAAACTGGAAGCTGTTGACAAGTTTCTGTAAATCCAGTGGGTCTGCAGCAAGAAGGGCCGAGGAGACAGATTTTTTTTTCCTAGAAGCTCTCGAATGGACTGGTGAACCAGTAGAGATCCCACCTCAAACAAGGTGGAAAACAGAGATTGACCTGAAAGTCTTCTCTGACCTCCAAATGTGTGACCCCCACACCAGATTAATACTTAATAATTTTTTTAAAAAAGGAAAAGAAGATGGAACTGCTGAATTTTGAGAAAGGGTTTAAAAAATAATTTTATAGCACAACCAGGGAGTCTAATTGCCACTATCTTGGTTTCTCACACAAAACCAGCTCTGAGATGGAAAAAAAACCAGGCAACTCCCATTATTTGACAGAAGTCATCCAGATTTTTTAGATGAAAAAACAGCTCATATGATTTTTGCCTAGTCCACATGGGAACACAGCTGTATAGGAAATTCAAATGAAAAACAAACAAACAAAAAGTCAGGCAATAAAGCCTTGTGACTCCCAGAGCAACCAAGAATTGAATATGTCCCAAGCAAGTTTTTGTAGGATTAGTATTTAAACACACACTGAAGTACTTCAGTTCCAACAGTTCTGGAGAAATTAAACTTTCTTTCCAAGAAGTGCTCATGGTGCTTTCAACATACTTTTTCATCACTGAAAAAGAAATAACTTGCACAGAGGATGGGTAGGTGGCTTCGTGCATAAGGCACCTGTTGTTCAAGGGTGAAGACCTGAGCGCAGATCCCCAGAATTCATGTATAACAGGACACAATAGTTTGCATCTATAACCCCAGTGCTCCTACTAAAAAATAAGAGATGGAAACAAGAATACCCCTGGAAGCTTGCAAGACAGCTAGCCTCGATGGATAAAGCTGAGAAGGTTGATCTCTACACGCGTGCAATGGCATGTGGGCACCCACATTCATACACAGGAATGAATACACACAGGTACACATATGCACATGCAAATGCACACACACAAGTAAAAAAATAATTTGCACGACTAAGTTACATTTCTGTAGTGGGACCCAGTCCATACTGGACAGCACTGACTGGAAAGTTAGAGGACCTGGCATTGAACCAGGACAGGGAGAGTAGGACTCTTTAAGCTAAATCTGACAGAATTGGCCAGAAAATGCCAGGTCTGGTGGACTTCAGGCTTCAGCCATGACAGGCCCAGCTAAGGCAGCTCTCAGTTTGGTCTTCACCAGGACAGCCACTTGGGATACTTTGCGATGTGCTGAACTGGAGACTCTGAAGGAAAAGAGCCCATAGGGAAGGGAGCAAGCTGCCAGGGATTCCAAGCACTCATTATATTTGTTAACTACATGACTTGCCTACTGCCTTCCCAACTAATATGTAAGTGCTGCCAGGCTACACATATCCATTTTATTCCTCATTAGATGCATATGTATATAATATAGCATGTGGTATTTTTCACTCAATAGGCATCTAGGAATGTAGGAAGGGGTGTCACTTCACTCTGACCGGACTGTTCCTTATCATATCATTTTCCTTCAGCTAGCTGACCTTTGACTTACTCTTGAGGTATGAACTTATCACCTCATCAGGACAATCATACTGTTCCTATAGCAAAGGATCATAGAGCCTTTTCATATAATCCTGAGCTCTTATTATTGGAGTATTTGAGGTTATAACTTAAACATTTATGAGCTGGAGAGATGGCTTAGCAGTTGAGGGACTTGCCTGCAAAGCCTAAGGACCCAGGTTCGATTCCCCAGTACCCACACAAGACATATGCACAAGGTGGCACATGTGTCTGGAGTTCATTTGCAGTGGTTAGAGGCCCTAGCGTGCCCATTTTCTCTCAAATAAAGAAACATTTTTAAAATCAATACTTCTTAAATTTCCCCCACTGGAAAACAATCAGTCCTTTTTGCATGAATGATTCCAAGAAGCACCAGGTGGCCATCATTATCTCTACACATTCCATGAGAGCTGGCACTGTTTAGCTGTCTCCATTGTCACAAAATAAAGATCAGATCTCTTGAATGGACAAGCTGAAAAATAACCGAATCTCCAATGGAAAGTGAAGTCGGCACAGTTTAAATGGGATAAGCATTATTAATTTAGGGAGAATTTGATGCATGTAACCCCTCTTTTAGCCAAAGACTAGTGAGAGCTTGACAGTGGAGAACATAATCCTTATCGCCATAGTATTCTGATCTGGCTCCCAATTGCAGATATGGGTTCCTTTACATTGAGCGGATCTCTTAGCCAATCAGAAAGCTATTGGTTACCTACCAAGGCTGTGTGCCACTATTGCACTGGCATGTACACCCTGTCAGGGTGTTTGCTTCAGAGTAGCTTAGACAAGCTGAGAGAATGAAGCAGCTTAGTGAAATCAAGCAGCAGAGCATGGGTTAGAACTCAAGTGTGTATAACCCCTGGGTTTTTAAAAGCAACCAAATCTGGTAAACACAAAGCCACTGTTCATAGTTACAACCTCCAGCGTGAGATGGGCCTCTGATTAAGAGGTGAGAAGGCAGGCTGAGGGCATGTTGCTAGCCAGGCTGCTTTGTTCACAGGCTGGACAAAACAGGAAGGCCCTTGGCTAAGAATGCAAGGACCCTCCCAACCAGTGGAACTAGTGGCTGGCACCAACAGGGCAGCAAATGTAGAGACAGAACTGAGACTGCATGCCCCACCCTGGTCTGAGGACAAGCAGGTGGTAGGCAGCAGGGATCAAGTCTACAACTCTTTCTTCCACATCTTTCCAATTATAGCCTGTCCTCAAAGGTAATAGAGTGAATCTGGACTTTTGGGCTGGAGAGATGGCTTAGTCATTAAGGTGCCTACCTGCAAAGCCAAAGGACTCAGGTTAGACTTCCCAGGACCCATGTAAGACAGAAGCACAAGGAGGTACAGACATCTGGAGTTCATTTGCAGCAGATGGAGGCCCTGGCACACCCGTTTTCTCTCAAATAAGTTAAACATTTAAAAAAAAAAAAAAACAGGGGCTGGAGAGATGGCTTAGCAGTTAAGGCGTTTGCCTGTGAAGACAAGGATCCCAGTTCGATCCCCAGGTCCCACGTCAAAGGTGCATGCCTGAGTTTGTTTGCAGTTAATTCTCACTCTCCTCTCTGTCTCTTATAAAAAAAAAAAAAAATCAGAATCTGGCTCTCTTGATCCCAGCACTCGGGAGGCAGAGTGTTATGAGTTCGAGGCCACCCTGAGACCATAGTTAATTCCAGGTCAGCCTGGACAGAGTGAGACTTCAGAATCTGGCTGATAGCAGGTGTTATAGCACACACCCATGAGCCTCATCTTCAGGAGGCTGAGTCAGTCTGGGGTACATACAAGGTCTTCTCTCAAAAACAAAAAAGAATCTGAACATTTGGAGTTGGGCTTGATTTGAGTCCTAGCTGTAACTTATCAGCCATGAAAACTTTCCGCACTTCTGTTTCATCTGAGAATTGAGGACATCTTCATAGCACAAGATTAAAATGTAGATTAAAAATACCTTGTAAGCTGGACGTGGTGGTGCATGCCTTTAATCCCAGCACTTGGGAGGCAGAGGTAGGAGGACTGCCATGAGTTCGAGGCCACCCTGAGACTACATACTAAATTGAAAAACAACCACCAAAAAAAAAAAACACCTTGTAAACACATTGCCTGTAACTAATAGGGGGGCTCAAAATGACAACTATTATTTCCAATTTATTTTAAGCCTCATCCTTTACCACCCTGATGGTCTATTTCCTGTCAAGAATTTTCTAAGTAATTCAAAACCTCTATACTTTCACCTCCTTACATTCTAGCACAGATCTAGGTTACTAATGGGCATGCTCAATTCTAATATAGGGTTTTGTGTAATTAGCTAGAAAATATGAATTAGTTCAAGGGAAGCCTGCTGTGTGGCAGTCCCTGTGGTAGTTTGAAAGAAATGTCCTCCATAGACTCGTGTATTTTAAATACTTGGTTCTCAGCTCGTGGCAATTTGGGAGGTGGAGGCTGGCTCGAGAAGGCGTGTCACTGAGAATGGGCCTTGAGGTTTATGAGGCCAGCCAACCTGGTGTTCAGACCTTGTTCACTCAGACTACTTCCTTCCCACTGACGCAGAGATGTGACTGAGGCTTCCTTCTCAGGCCTGTCATGCTTTCTCCACCATGATGAAAATCCCCATCGGCACTGTAAACAAAAAAACACTTTCGTTCCATCAGCTACTTCTGATCAGGTGTTTTGCCCCAGCAATGCGAAGATAGTTTCAACAGGACCCCCCCCCCCAACCTCTGCTTCTTACTGGAATCTTAAAGGAATCTGGAGTGGATAGCAACAAAGCACTAGTGATTAACCAAATCACACAAAATTACCATCTGCATACTCTACCCTACAAAAGGTCTTGTACAAAAGAGATGTATCTTTAACTTGAAGGCTTAAGTGTGTGTTCATACTTTGCAAGCAAACTTGGAGCTGCCTTTGCACATAACTGGATAAAGAACTGACATTCCCCATGCACTGGAACGAATATGTTCATGACACTGTCTATTATTGAATACAACTTGATGGTGTTGACTGGTATTTCTTAGATGATCTAATTGTGACCATAAGCAAATACATCCAACCCTTACATATACGCACCAAAACTTTGCTACCTCCTAAGTTTTGTGAGGATTCTGTTTTGTTTCTTTTAAAATAAGTCTTCCACATTTTCCAGTATGTGTATATGTAGAAAAATAAATGAGGTCAGCATTCTTTACATCTCACTAGAATAAGCTGTGACTCAAATACAGTGAGTGGTTATTTGCAAGGCTATAATTTTTTTAATGACACATTTTCCTAAAAGAAACCACTATAACATCTTTCCAAGTACTCCAAGGAAAATCAAAAAGTACATAAAGATTAAAAGTCTATTATTTTAACAGCACATTGCTAAACAGAGACAACTAGGATAAATGCCAAAAGACCTGAAAAAAACAACTTTAAAATATGCCACGTTTAAGTCAATTAAACATATAGTCTCCACATACAACAGAAAACAGGTCCAAGAGCAGTTCTAATCGTATATGATGGTAACTCAGACTGTACTTCATCAAAGTGCACTCAGGTGTCTCAGTCCAATGGCTGTCTGAGCAGAGATACTTTACTCTGTGTGGAGATGTACACATAGAATAGAGGAGAATTTTCCAGATGATGACATAAGCATAGCAGGCCTGATTCTCCTTTGATAAAGTACTGAAGGCAGATTTAGTGGACTCGAGCTTCATCAGCTTCCCTAATGAGAAGACTTATGCATGCTGAAAGAGACGATTTATGTAATTTGTCATGCTAAGTATTTACAACCATTTTCATAAAGTGAGCTCAGTAACCTGACAATAAAAAAGATAGTTAAATTATTGTATAACCTTTTACAACTTGAATAACTTTGTAGGTAAATGATGATGACATTCAAAGCCCCTAAAACATATATTAACAAGAAATTATTTACTGCATGATGAGGCACACACATCATAGAAAACATACACTTCACAGGAGGGATTCCTGCATAGCAGGAAAGTCACTATCACTACAAAACAAATGGCTATGCCAACAGTCACGGCTGCCACTCGGGGTACACCATTAGAATTCCCTTAAAATCTCAAGGAGTGTTTACAATAGCACAGAACCCTTTTGAAGAATAAGTACATGTTTTGTTTGGAAGGATATTTTCTGGGGAAAATTTGAACATTATGTAAGTAAATCAATTTTATAACTGGGTAAGATTTAAGGCAATGCTACTTAGACCTGAGGGAAAAAAATCCACAAAAATTTGTGTTTTTATTCTGAATCACAAACAGGTCAGAATCAACATCAAGAAGGAATCCCCTTCTCAAGCATTCAATGAACCTTTAGGTATTTGCAGCATTACAAAACAGAATACACTTCCATACTATGACTCTGGAATGGGAGTTTGCTCTGTGCTTTTCCTTGAAAATTGTAAAACCACACATGGCAGCGTAGGCATTTAGTATGAAAAGTCACATGTCAATGAAGACAACTACACCCACTGCAGAAAAAGGAGCCACCTTGCAATACACTCTCCAGAGAAATCTGCTTCTCTCACAACTGCCTCTGGTGTAGTACAGACGATCATGGGTTCATAAATTAATTTTTAACATTGACTACAGACTAACGAGTGACAATTAAACACTGCAAGTGTAAAAATTTTACATTTTGCTCCTGTTTGGCTGCTAAAGAGCAGCAATTTAAATTGATATAAAATCTTCTGACAACAAAGCTTGCTATACAGATAAAGTACATAATCAAAAATTAAGCAGCAATTAAATTTCCTATTTAAATTTATGTTGTATAGGATATTTACACATTTGGGAAGAGAGACCACCAACACCACTGTCCTCTTTACTTCCTTCTTGCCCTCTGCCCCTCTCCACCTGTCTCAGCCAGCCCTCCAAATCTAACAAGTGCCCTGAACTATATGCACCTGTACTTTGACTAAGCCAGCTGGATGCAATGCCTGTGGTCTTGGTTTGAAAAAAAGAAATAAGGTCTTGGAGGTCATTTGCAGACTTCTTTCAGAACAGCAATGTACTATAATGGAATCTCTTCTTTCACAGGGCAGAAACAGCCCCCCACACTTCACTTCCCAACCTGAATTCCATCAGCTCCTTGCACCACAAAGGGCCACCAGAAAAAAAGGGAAAGAAAAAGGTCATGACAAAGGCAGCAGCAACCAACAAAAGTTGCCCAACAAAAGCAGCTCTCCTCCCTGGGCTCCCTAGGAAGTAACACTCCCCCTTCCCCCCTCCCTGCCACACACACACAAATTAATTCACAGCACAAGAATTTGGTACTCTGGTTAAGTGTCAGGTAAATCTAAGAAAGGGCAAATCTGTCACTTTTTATACTTTAACTGAGACATATAACTAACAAAACACACGACATCACTGTGAAAGTAACTTTCTAAAACAGATCCAGCTGACACAGTGCAGCCAGCAAGACTTAAAAGAATAGTCTGTTCACAATCTGTCTTGTACAGGATATTTATAGTCTTCCTATGCCATATAAATAGCATTTATATAGCTTACACATTCAGAGACATGCACTAGGACTTTTTAGGTAGTACACATTTCTTCACAATCACATGTGCAAATTTTACAAACCATTAAGTGAGTATTAGTAAGCTTAGGCTGGGCTGTGTCTCGTATCATCTAATGAATTCAACGCAGGTTCAGAATCATCCATTGGAAGAACCAGGCGTGTCCCACGAATGACTAGCTCGTGGTCCCCAAAAGTAAGCTCCCGATCCAAGGCATCTTCGGAACTGTTGCCCATAAACCTCCTTGGGGCACTGGCAGTTGCTGAGTCGGTGTTTACAGTAGAATCCCCGTATGTCAGACTGATATCACCATCATTGAGAATAAGATCGGAGTCGTCATCTTTCAATTGCTCCTGGTTCTAAATTCAAATAAAATAAAGTTTAAGAAACGTTAGAAAATCCAAGAATCAAAGCCAGGCAAAATGGTGCATGCCTGTAATCCCAACTACTGAGAGAACCATCTCCAACAAAATAGTTTAAGGATCCCCTATTTAAAACTCCTTAGTGGTAGCCACTGCCCTCAAGATAAAGCCCTATCCTTCACTTAAAACACAGTGTAACTTGGCCCTTCTAGCTTCATCTCCCACCACAAACTGCCTCTTCCACTCCAATACCCCTTCTGTATGCAAGGCAGACTAAAGTGCTGACAGCTGGCAAGGCCTCCAAGGCTTTCTCTTACCCCAGGCCCCACTGTCCTCTCTACCACCTTCAAGTGAGTAGAGCCTGCTTATCACTGCCCAGGCAGTCCTCTTTAATCTTTCAGTCTAGCCTAGCTGTCTTTCCTGTGTGCTTTCACAGCACCCTGTCCTTGGCCCCTTGCTGTAAGTAGCATTTCTCTTGCACATTATCACTCTCCTCTCATGGGCCTTAACAGTCTAGGATGGCCAGGCAAGGAGAGACAGATAAGGTCAGGATATAAGACTAAGTACTCCCTAGTCCAACCACCCTACAGTATGATGCATAGAGAAATATATCCAAACTCTCACCACATGTTTGATTTCTGATCACACAGGTTTTGGTTCTAAGAGAAAATTTATGCCAAAACAGCATACTTAATTAAGTTCTACAAAAGGGATAAAGGTCAAGAATATATGGTCCCATTTTGGTGAATAAAGAATGTATGCATGCATAAAAATGTCTAGAATGGCATTCAACAATAGCTCTTCATGACAGCAGCTAGTATGCTTGATTTTCTTCATGTTGTTCTGTGATCCAAAATTTGTTACTAGAAATTTCCATAAATACTCAGATTGCTTTAAAAAAGTGTATCGACAAGTCTGTAGCCACTGAGCAGCTGAAATCCCTTCCTGTCTAGTATATCGCTTTACAACAAGACATCTAGCTAGTGTCAGCCATTTACTTCCTCACAGCAAAGCCTTGTGTCTCCTTTGCAGGCCAGTGGGGGTGCTCCACACCTTCTGATGTTTGCTTTAGGTTTGAGGTTTGGGAAAATAATTTATCCAATTATTAAATGCACACAACTTTTTGTCCCCCCCCCTTGTTGGCACACAACTTTTGATCTAGCAATTTAATCTTTAAAAATGTATTTATTCTACATATTTATATATCTTTGAGTAAATTTATATGTAAATGGATATTGAAAAAAGAGTCACTATAACTATCATCAGTAATAGCAAAAGAGGAAACAAACATCTGTCTGTAGGAGATCGAATAAACTACTTTTGGTATAACTACAAATGAAATACTGGGTAGGCATGAAACAGAGAAGAAAAAGACCTTGTGGGGCTGGATGTGGTGGTGCACGCCTTTAATCCCAGCACTTGGGAGGCAGGTAGGAGGATCGCCATGAGCTCAAGGCCAGCCTGAGACTACATAGTGAATTCTGCCTGTGCTACAACAAGATCCTACCTCAAAAAAAAAAAAAAAGAAAAAGAAAAAGAAGACTGCATGAACTTAGAAACGTATGTATGATCCATCAGTAACTGAAAAAAAATCAAGTGGGCTGGAGAAATGGTTTAGCAGTTAAGGCATTTGCCTGCAAAGCCAAAGGATCCTGGTTCGATTCTCCAGGACCCACGTTAGCCAGATGTACGAGGGGCACATGCATCTGGAACTCGTTTGCAGTGGCTAGAGGCCCTGGTGTGCCCATTCTCTGTCTGCCTCTCTTCTATCTCTCTCTCTCTGCTTGCAAATAAATAAATAATTTTTTTAAAAAATCAAGTAATTGGACAGTATATATATTATGACCCAACTTAAAGCATATCTTTCATTTTTTAAAAGTGATGTAATATTTACCAAACCACTAATCATGTTAGTAGCTAAGGAAAATATATGGAATCAAAATTTTGTCTAACTATGTCCATGACTCCCAGCAACATGGACCACAGGTGGATACACTTTCTCTAATATCTAAAATTTAGTAGGTATTAAATGACAGAAATCTATTGTACGTTATAGACATCAACAACTGTCTGGTAAAGCATACTGTGATGTGGCATATCAATTCTGTTATTATTGTTGTATGGAAATAGATCCCTAACAACATTTTTTTTGGTTTAAATACAGGTGACTAAATCTGGAAACAATTGTTTTAGAATCCTCTCAACATAACTGTGATGTTCCTAATGGATACTTGGAAACATACACAGTGCTGATCTCAGGCCACACTTTACAAATAAATAAAAGCTGGTGTGAAAATAGAACAGCTTGTTAAAATCACATGCAAATAAAAGGCAAGGTACTAGTCTATTGTCTGTTATCAATGGATGTTTCAAAGGGTGTAGGTTCTACTTACAGATTTCAGTGAATTTTCTGGTTGAGCAAAATATGCTTAAATTTTCTCGGATTCTGTACCTCAAAGGCCAAAACATGAAACCAAACTGAGAAAACTAGAAGCCTAACCCACACAGCTGTTAAATTGAATGTGCTGGCAAATTCAGCTTGTGAATAAAATCCACTTACTGATGGGCATGGTGGTTCACACCTACAATCCCAGTACTGAGGGGACAACTGAGAGAGAAGCATCAAAGATTTGAGGCCAGCCTGAGCTACATAGCAACCTTCTGTTTCAAAATAACAGCAACAACTAAATAAATAAATGCCACTTACTTCGTATGCTTGAGGGCTAGTGAGGCACCTGGCGATGGGCCCACAGCAGGCTGGGAGCGTTGTGGTGAGAGGAGGTCCACTGTGGGTCAGCAGGGGCTTCAGGTAACTGTACACACATGGTTAAGGAAGGACTGTACTCATTTCTTCACATATTTAAAGAAGAGGTACTGATGTTGTATAAATATTATTATGATCATTATTAGTTTATGGTCCTGGGGATTGAACCTAGGGCCTTGCACATGCCAGGCAAGCACTCTGAGCTACATCCCCAGGGTGAACAATACACTTTATGATAATCACCATCAGTACTAAACCACTTTGGAAGCTAGCCAAGAACTTTGACACATTCGAGCTCACCTCATTGTCACATGATGGCAACAAGACAGGCAGAGGGAGACCTTATTATCATCTCTATTTCACAGAGAGGGATACTGACACTCAGAGACGCCAATGATTAACCTAAAGTCATGTAATTAAGAAAATGGGGACATATCTGCAAACTCAGATTGGTTGACTTTAAATGTGTGCCTGTTCCATTACATCATACTACTTTTCTGACAATACTGACAGAAGAAATACAAGAGCACTCTAAGTTTGGCAATGAAGACTGTAAGAGAGAAACTGAAGTGTGATAATGTTCACAGAGGAGATTAAACATTCCAGTAGTAGAAAATATCAATATGTATTTTAATCATTTATCATGGATTCTGATGGGTCCCTGAATGCTCTAATCTAAATAGATTTCATAAAACATGGTAATCAGAAGAAAACAGGAAATCACGAGAAAAGGAATGTAACATGAGAACCTGGAGGATGCAGCTATGTGGCACAGCATTTGTCTAGTGTTTGCAAGTTTCGGGGTTCAATCCCAAAACTTCAAAAAGAAGTTATTAGTTGTGCGTGTTGGTACACAACCTGTCACCCTAACACTTGGGAAGCTAAGGCGTGAGAGGATTATGAATTTATGGTCAGCCAGGACTACACAGAAATATCATCACAACAAAACTTAAAGGGCTGGGGAGATGGCTCAGTGGTTAAAGGTACTTACTTGCAAAGCCTTTGGGCCCATACTCATTTCCCCAGACACCTACAAAAAGCCAGACACAAGGACTGGGAAGCAGAACCAGGAGGAAGGTAGAATACAGATAACTACTCTGACCTCCACATACACCCTGAGGCATGTGTGTGCCCCCATACACATACATGCCACATGTGCACAAATAATTACTTCTCAAAAAATAATT
This sequence comes from Orientallactaga sibirica, assembly GCA_036365145.1. Taxonomy (NCBI): domain Eukaryota; kingdom Metazoa; phylum Chordata; class Mammalia; order Rodentia; family Dipodidae; genus Orientallactaga; species Orientallactaga sibirica. The sequence continues at coordinate 679,454 of JAEOAD010001318.1, read as the reverse complement.
AAAGGCTGGAGGGTTGGCTTAGCAGTTAAGGAGCTTGCCTGTGAAGCCTAAGGACCCAGGTTCAATTCCCCAGTACCCAAAAAAGCCAGATGCACAAAGTGGCACCTGCATCTGGAGTTTGTAGTGGATTAGAGGCTCTGGCACACTCATTCCCTCTATATATCTGACCCCTCTCTTTCTCAAATAAATAAATATTTTAAAAAGTAATAAGTAAGCTGGGCATGGTGGTGCATGCCTTCAATCCCAGCACTCGGGAGGCAGAGGTAGGAGGATCACCGTGAGTTCGAGGCCACCCTGAGAATATAGAGTGAATTCCAGATCAGCCTGGGCTAGAGTGAGACCTTACCTCAAAAAACCAAAATAATAATAATAATAATAAAGATGAAATTTCATAAATTTCACATATAGATTAAAACACCCCATATAAACACACTTTATAAAACATAAAACTAATGAAAACAAGAAATGATGACTCCTACTAATATACTGAATATAAACATGATCATATCTGGGCTGGAGAGATTGTTCAGCAGTTAAAACACTTGACCATAAAGCCTAACGAACCCAAGTTCAATTCCCCAGTACCCATGTAAAGCCGGATGCACAAAGTGGCACATGTGTCTGGAGTTCCTTTGCAGTGGCTAGGGGGCCCTGGTGTACTCATTCTCATTTTCTGTCTCTCTTTTTTCTGTGCCAGATCTGGTGGCACATGCCTTTAATCCCAGCACTTGGGAGGCTAAGGTAGGAGAACTGATGTGAGTTGGAGGCCAACCTGAAACTACACAGTGAATTCCAGGTCAGTATGGGCTACAGCGAGAAGCTACCTCGACCCTCCCTCCCCACCACCACCACCCAAATGACCTTATCTGTCTCGTATTACTCAGTCAGGTGGGACTGAGGCTAACACATCTTGATGTTTGACTCTACAGGAGCAAATTCCTTGATTTGTTAAATCAAATTACTACATAATTTGGCAAAGAAAAAGCTAAATAATACTATGCATACAAAGAAATACAAAGGTTGGGCATGGTGAACACACCTGTACAGCCAGCATTCAGAAGGGGGAGGCAGGATGATCATAAATTTGACTGGGCTGTATATGGAGACTGTATCAACAACAAAACAACAGTAACAATAAAACAAGGACTGGGACAGAATACTTCTTACCTAGCAATATTCCTGGCCAGGAATTTGATCCTCAGAACTACAAACAACAGTGAATTCCTGTTATATGCAACCATATGAATGAACAGCACAGATGTTTGGTGAAGGAAGCAAGACACAAAAAGAATATATATGATCCATATACAAAAAATCAAAATCTGGTAAAGCTAATTCATAATCAATTACATTTTTTTTGAGAGAGACAGAGAGAGGGAGAGGAAGACAGAGGGAGATGGGCGCGCCAGCAGTCTCTCAGCTGCTGCGAAGGAAATTCAGATGTGTGCGCCCCCTTGTGGGCAAGTGCAGCATTGCGCCCTTTGCATCTGGCTAAGCATGGGACCTGGAGATTGGAACTGCTGAAGATTGGAACCGGCATTCTTGGGCTTCGGAGGCAGGCGCCTTAACCACTAAGCCATCTCTCTGGCCCATAATCAATTACATTTTATAGGGAGGCAAGGGTATGGAGGATAGGCACACAGGTTGGAGACAGTCAAAATTCATTAAACTGAGCAGGGCATGGTGACACATGCCTTTAATCCCAGCACTCAGGAGGCTGAGGATCTCAGTGAGTTTTAGACCAGCCTGGGGCTAGAGTGAGTTTCAGGTCAGCCTGGGCTAGAGTGAGATCCTACCTCAAAATTTTTTTAAAAATTGAGCCAGCCGGGCATGGTGGCACACGCCTTTAATCCCAGCACTCGGGAGGCAGAGGTAGGAGGATTGCCGTGAGTTCAAGGCCACCCTGAGAATTCCAGGTCAGCCTGGGCCAGAGTGAGACCCTACCTCGAAAAAAAAAAAATTGAGCCAGGCATGGTGGTGCACACCTTTAATCCCAGAACTTGGGAGGCAGAGGCAGAGGTAGGAGGATCACTGTGAGTTCAAGACCACCCTGCAAATACATAGTGAGTTCCAGGTCAGCCTGGACTAGAGTGAAACCCTACCTCAAAAAAACAAAAATAAAAAATAAAAAATTGAGCTGGGCGTGGTGGCACACGCCTTTAATCCCAGCACTCGGGAGGCAGAGGTAGGAGGATCGCCATGAGTTCAAGGCCATCCTGAGAATACAGAGTGAATTCAGGTCAGCCTGAGCTAGAGTGAGACCCTACCTCAAAAAAAAAAAAAAAAAAAAAATAAATAAATAAATAAATAAAAATATAAAAATCATTAAACTGAATACTTAACATTTGTATTTGTGTATGTAATTATATAAAAATTACCTCTATTATAATAATCTGGCTAAACAAAAGAATTAAAATTCTGAATAATGAATAATTAATCCAACCAGGACACTGAGTATTACAATGACTACCTCTTAGTTGAGAAGTGCTTAATAAGGTAATAGTGACTCAAACAAATTTCAGTATTTACTTTTGTAAGATTATACAGAAAAATAAGCTATTATTCTTTCTCTACATTAGAATTATATATATATTCTACATATATATGACAGAAAATGTACATGTTATACAAAAAGACACTAAACAAGTGTTAAATAGGAGGACTGGAAAAGCCCCAAACTATATGGGAATGGCATAGATCCAAGATGCTGATGAAGGAGCCAAAGTAATGACATAATGTTGAAACAATTTTAAAGATCCCAGCTCTCTTTCCCTAATGGGAGCCTTAATACCACAGATATGCCTGCATTCTTTTGTCCATACAGCAATTTAATTGTGAAGTACTTGCAAAAAGTGAATGCAAAATATCTAGTAAATATAATACAGTAAGTAATACTTTCTAATCATGTGTCAAGTGGGTTTTTCTTAAGCATACAAAGTTTTGATCTCAAAGGTTAAAGCAAGGAAAAAAATTTTATGTAGCTCATCCAAATTTGCTTAAATGGAACCTAAACCAAGTTTCGTTCAATTTACTGGTAAATTCTAGCCTGAAAACAAATTATGGAGTCCTATTCCTAAAATTTATTTTACGAACAACTTTGAGGCTGGTCTTTGCCTTCTGCCTCATTTGAGACAGTCTCTCAAGTTCTTCATGGCTTCACTCATGGGCTTCTGAGAAATTCTTTCTCGTCCTCCCTTCTTACCATAGGTGCACTGGGATTACAGAAGCCCACTACAGCTTCTGGCTTTTTTTATCAGAGAGAAGGAGAGGTGTGGGAGAATATTGATGTGCCAGGGCCTCCAGCCACTGCAATCGAACTACAGACATGTGTGCCCTGAGAATTCCAGGTCAGCCTGGGCCAGAGTGAGACCCTACCTCGAAAAAAAAAAAATTGAGCCAGGCATGGTGGTGCACACCTTTAATCCCAGAACTTGGGAGGCAGAGGCAGAGGTAGGAGGATCACTGTGAGTTCAAGACCACCCTGCAAATACATAGTGAGTTCCAGGTCAGCCTGGACTAGAGTGAAACCCTACCTCAAAAAAACAAAAATAAAAAATAAAAAATTGAGCTGGGCGTGGTGGCACACGCCTTTAATCCCAGCACTCGGGAGGCAGAGGTAGGAGGATCGCCATGAGTTCAAGGCCATCCTGAGAATACAGAGTGAATTCCAGGTCAGCCTGAGCTAGAGTGAGACCCTACCTCAAAAAAACAAAAATAAAAAATAAATAAATAAATAAAAATATAAAAAATCATTAAACTGAATACTTAACATTTGTATTTGTGTATGTAATTATATAAAAATTACCTCTATTATAATAATCTGGCTAAACAAAAGAATTAAAATTCTGAATAATGAATAATTAATCCAACCAGGACACTGAGTATTACAATGACTACCTCTTAGTTGAGAAGTGCTTAATAAGGTAATAGTGACTCAAACAAATTTCAGTATTTACTTTTGTAAGATTATACAGAAAAATAAGCTATTATTCTCTCTCTACATTAGAATTATATATATATTCTACATATATATGACAGAAAATGTACATGTTATACAAAAAGACACTAAACAAGTGTTAAATAGGAGGACTGGAAAAGGCCCAAACTATATGGGAATGGCATAGATCCAAGATGCTGATGAAGGAGCCAAAGTAATGACATAATGTTGAAACAATTTTAAAGATCCCAGCTCTCTTTCCCTAATGGGAGCCTTAATACCACAGATATGCCTGCATTCTTTTGTCCATACAGCAATTTAATTGTGAAGTACTTGCAAAAAGTGAATGCAAAATATCTAGTAAATATAATACAGTAAGTAATACTTTCTAATCATGTGTCAAGTGGATTTTTCTTAAGCATACAAAGTTTTGATCTCAAAGGTTAAAGCAAGGAAAAAAATTTTATGTAGCTCATCCAAATTTGCTTAAATGGAACCTAAACCAAGTTTCGTTCAATTTACTGGTAAATTCTAGCCTGAAAACAAATTATGGAGTCCTTTTCCTAAAATTTATTTTACGAACAACTTTGAGGCTGGTCTTTGCCTTCTGCCTCATTTGAGACAGTCTCTCAAGTTCTTCATGGCTTCACTCATGGGCTTCTGAGAAATTCTTTCTCGTCCTCCCTTCTTACCATAGGTGCACTGGGATTACAGAAGCCCACTACAGCTTCTGGCTTTTTTTATCAGAGAGAAGGAGAGGTGTGGGGAGAATATTGATGTGCCAGGGCCTCCAGCCACTGCAATCGAACTACAGACATGTGTGCCATCTTGTGCGCATGTGTGACCTGGCACACTTCCATCACCTTGTGCATCTGGCTTACATGGGACCTGGTGAGTTGAACATGTATCCTTTGGCTTCGCAGGCAAGCACCTTAACCACTAAGCTATCCTCCAGCCCGAGCTTCTGGCTTTTGAGTGGATTCTAGGGATCGGAACTCAGTTACTCAAGAGTTTTACTTCAAAGTGCTTTATCCACTGAGCCATCTCCCCAGCCTAAGAGGTCCTTTTTCTAGACTAATTCTCAACAAATTCATTTTAATAGTGCTGAGGTCTTACAAAAGGTATGAGATTTAGACCAAGCATGGTGGTGCATACCTGTAATCCCAGCACTTGGGAGGTAGAGGTAAAAGGATCAGGACAAACCTGGGCTATGTGAAGTTCTGTCTCAAAGAAACAAGCAAACAAAAAGATCAGCATTTCAAGAGAGGACAGAAAAATCATACAGCTATGAGACCAAGAGGACAAGACAGAAATGTGGTCATTAATGAAGACATTAACGGTCTGTGGCATTGTGGAAAGGAGCGTCTCAGTCTCGGGAAAGGCTAGAGAAGAGAAGGTATACTGTTCCTCACACAAAATGACCATCCCAGGATATTGCTGCATTTAACCATGCTGAAGTTTCATTTCTTTCCTAAGGCAGCTTTGGTCTTCCACCCTGGCAAGTACATGGACAAAAAGCAACAAACACCTTGTAGAGGATCTCTAAATTAGCTCAAAGATAACAATTACTTAAGTAATGAATAAATCTGTATCTCAAAACCAGTGTGTCATTTGGGCTCGGGATTACCTCCACACACTCAAGTTTTAACAATACTCTGTCCCCATTGGCTCCCTAGGTTTGTAGAGATATTCATTTGTAAGAACTGCCTCCTCCACTACACTGATGAAGACAGGCAGGCTCTTTCTTCTTCAGTAAGGTCATGATCAAAACAGTTCTTCTGAGGAGGCTGGAGCTCAGTGGTAAAGAACATACCTAGCATGCTATAAGGTCCTATGTCACCCCTAGCACCGCACACAAACAGTTGTTCCATTAAATTGTTAATTATCCATGTTCATACTATCTTTTTACCCTTAAGGATACTTGTGATCAAAGTTGTACCATATCCGAAAGAGCCAAGCACTCTCTGCTTTGGTGGTTCTCCTCTCATTTTCTGGAATACCCTGCAGACAGATGATATACAAATCAATATATACCAAAGATACAAACCAACTTATTTAGAGCCATTCCTTTTGATAAATAGGAAGAGCCTTTGTAAAAGATACTCTACAACACAGATAATAGTACAAATTTAATGGCTTGTGCACAGCAGCTTTGGAGTTTGAAATTGAAGTGTTTTGCTGAACATCTCTATTACTCAGATAACTTGCTAATTTGTGATTCTACAGTCTCTGAAGAGTTCATGTGGGACAATTCACCTCTTAAGTCTGAAAGACTTAACACCCCTGACATAGTAGCACCTTAAGCAGAAAACCACATCAACATCCTGTCTTTGGGAGCTGTGCCATGGGTCTCAAAAATAATCCATTTTCACAGTTGCTACTATACTTGTAGCACACTAGAAAAATGAAAACCACCATGAAAATTCTACAGTTGGACTGGCTGGCTAGGAAGGCATCTAATACAGTAAGCCAGCATCTTCCAAAAGTATAAACTGTTCTTATTTGTAATGTGGTGTGGTCAGTAGTTAAGCATTTAGACTATCTAGCGCCAGTCCTGGCTGACTGACTCTGACTAGTTTGGGCAAACCTTCTTCCTTCTCTGGGCCAGAATTTTTCAGGAATAAAATGTGATCATGGGCTGAAGAGATGGCTTAGCAGTTAAGGAGCTTGCCTGCAAAGACAAAGGACCCAGGTTCAATTCTCCAGAACCCACATAAGCCATATGCACATGGTGGCACATGCATGTGGAGTTTGCTTGCACTGGCTGGAGGCCCTGGCATGCCTATTCTCTCCTCCCTCTCTCTCTTTCTCAAATAAAAATAAATAAATTTATTTTACAAAATGTGAGCATTACCAATTCCCTAAGGCTCTTTCCAAAACTAATGTACTGATTGTTTAAGAGCACAAAGTTTAGATTCTGGGGTTTAGATCCTTCCTGCTCTCCCTAACCCCAAAATAGCTTAACTCTTTCCCTCAACATTTATCAACATATACACAAAAGTACCTAATCATGTGTGAGGACATTGTGTTGACTGACTGAGCTAAAGAATACTTCTGCATTACTTGTAAGTTTGCATGCCTTCACTTCTGATTTTATTTTTTAATTTTTAATAGAAATGAAACCCAGGGCCTTGTGCAAATTAATCACAGGTCCTTTGTTTTATTTTTTTATTTTTTTGCCTTCACTTCTTGAAGAACAAATTATGCATAGATCTCATTATCGTCTCACCACACAACTCCTGCAACTCAACTCCCCAATGCTTCATACTTCCCGTAATATTCCTCGGCACTTCACAGTGGACATCAACCTTACTATGTAAACCATATATAACCAAGACGTCCATAGGATTTTGAAAGTAATGGAAATTTTTTTTGGGGGGATGGGTTTGAAGTAGGATCTCACTCTAGCCCAGGCTGACCTGGAATTTACTATGTAGTCTCAGGGTGGCCTCAAACTCACAGATATCCTCCTACCTCTGGCCTCCCAAGTGCTGGGATTAAAGGCATGTGCCACCATGCCTGGCCAGTAATGAGAAAATTTTATTTCACTGTCACAACTGGTAGTCACCTAACCTGGCTCTTTCCCTGTGTATGTCTCGTCTGTCGTGACAAAGGAGATAGAGCTTGTGGAGACATATTTGTTTTGTGAGCCGTATGACTGCAATGGTTTGTACAGAGGTGAAAGCAATGATGACTCCTTGGACCCCAGAGCTTGGCATGATGGAAATTTGTGCAGCCTCGTTTGTTGAAGCATTTCAAGCCCAAAGAATTTTACTTTAAGGTTTTGACCACAAAAGAAGGGAGCTTGTCTTTTCTCTCTTTCTCTTTCATTCATACAGCCATCATTAAAAATTAGCTTTTAGGAAGTGAACCTGATAAATGCTTTCTTTGAAACTACATCCTGAAGAAATTTAACAGGGTTTGTGTCAGAAAGCAACAAGAATTTATTTTGAAAAACATTTCTCATCTTCCAAAACCTAATTTCTGTGATTTCTCATCTAATATCTAGGAAAGAATTATGTATTCAGTGGAGTTCAGAAACAGAAACATTAAAAAAAGATGGAAAATACCAGAAAAGGGTGGTCACTCTCAAGAGGGCAGACAGTTATGCTGTCTATATTCAGTCCAAGAGGCTAGAGATTACATGAATAGCTAAGAAATTGACACACAGAAGGAAGAAAGCAAGGAAATGTGTCCAGGGCTAAGGTACAGGGTAAGAAAGTCAATTCTTCTCAACAGGCAGGGAAGACTGCTTTAAGATTCAGAAGCTTTTAGGCAGCTCTCAAGGGCAGCTGCTGGTCATCCAATCTGAAAGTTACGCAGGAAGAGCAGCTGGAGTGGGGCTGACATCAGAGACAAGCCTTCATGCGCAAACTGAAGTGGAAAAAGGCTCCCTGTGCCAGCGCAGTCACTTAAAAACCCAGGAGCGCTTAAGAGGCTACTCTCCTCTGTGGCAAAATCCCAGGATGGCCACAGATAGGAAAGCTGTCACCCTTGATAACCACACACTGTCTGAAATGTGGTTCTGTTTCTATGGAGCATTGAGAAAAGCCAGGGATGATGTCAGTTAAAAGCTGAAGCAAACAAGTCAGGGTCTAAATAGTGGCATGGAGTCTATGAGAGGTGGCTTTCTTTCCAAATGAGTGCACATTGGACAAAAATGCCAGGGACAACAAACACATATTTACCAAATGTTCCTGGTCTGAATCAACACCAACCCTAAAGGAAAAACACAAAGAGCAAATAAGATTTTGAAGCCAAAAACAGAAAGAAAAAAAAGGTCTACCCACATGTGTACATCTTCAGGCAACTACTTTTCTCAACACAGAGGCTATGGAATGGTTAACATGTTCTTGCCTCTCCAGAGTTGATGTACATTTCTGGCTTTGATTCTAAGGCAAGTCAGTGAATGGCTTTAGTCCTGTAGTCCCACTTACCAGTTTCAGCAAAATAGCACCACTTCTCTGAAAAATAAGTCCATTCTAAACAGTTAGGAAGAGAAACACTGTCCTGATTGCTGAGTGAGAACTATTAAAAAGTTTCAAAAAGAAAGCTGGCGCAATGCAATTCTAGGGGGGAATTGCATGTGTTGGGACCTCACAGCTCTCACTGCTACATTCTGTTAGGGTGATGGTAAGGGGCTCCAATTACAGGGTCTTCTCTTCATAGGGTAATGGATGGCCATTAGCCTTTGTTCTTCATAGTTCTTTTTTTTTACTGCATTAAATTTCTGCTTTTGGAATCCCAGGGAAAAGTTTCATTAACAAGTTCTCTATGGCTCCTCTCTAGGCCCTGAGCACACACTTACAACTCTGCTCTTTCCCATTCTGCATTGCCTCTCTAGGCCCCCTCTCCTTGCTATCCCTGCTGCTCTAGCCCTCGCTGTGACTCATGGGGTCTGTTGAGTAAGTTTTTCCAGCCGCCGAGCTCTCCCCCAGAGTTAGCTGGAAAAAGCACAGAATTCTCTGGGTTACTTCTTTTACAAAAGCTTCTAAGAGTAGTTTACAACCCAGAGGGTAAAGTCTAACGGCTTTTGTGGAACATTTAAGACTCTAAATAGACTGAGCATGCACCATACCGAAAGAAGGTTGGAAAACCATGCCATTTTCTGGAATTTAAGGTGTTGCATTATTTCATCAATCATTTGTTTACAATAAAAAAACTAAAAAAGAAAAATGTGAACCCTTCAGGTGTTAACATCTGAAAAAAAAAAGACTCTACACACACTAGCAACCACCCATATACCTTTCCTCCCTCATTCCCCATCCTACTCTTCTACACATCCTACACTACCCTTGCTATACCCACCTACTCCTCTCCCCAACCCCATCCTCTCCAAGCCTCCACACTTTCACTCACATCATTCATTCCCTCGGTTTCTTACTCAACGGTTAAGGGTCAAACCGAGCAGAACATTTTACCATGTGCTTCTGCAGCACTTTCTAGCATCCTTTATTATAATGCATATCACAGTATAGTATAGTTATTTACCTGTCCGTCTCCCCAAAAGGACTGTGAGCTCCTTGAGGGTAAAGGCCATGTTTCAATTCATCTCTGTATCCCCAGAGTCTAGCATAGTACCTGATACACAATAGGTGCTCAAATGTTTATCGATTCAGTTACCTACTATAGACAACACAGAGGGCATACAGTACGAGAAGCTGTAGCAGCAGTAACACTCAACAAGTAACACTCAAGGGAGGAAAATTATGCAGGGTTACAGCTGAAAGACAAGGGAGTTATAGTCTAATATTTAAAAACAGATGGTCATGACCAGATCCATAATTCAAACAAAAGCTCACTTTCACTTTGATAAAAATGGCCAGACGCTGTTCAATAGCTTCTCAGTCCACCATGGACTCTAACCACACTTAATGTATCTCAAGTGACATCTAGTGGTCTAGAAGGTAATACATTAGTAACACGCAAAATGGCACATTGCTCACAGCCAATATAGAGCACTTACGATTTACCAGGCACTGTGCTAGGCACAGGGCATAGACATGAACTAAATGGCCTCTGCCCTCAAGGAGCTCACAGAAAAGCAGTAAAACAAATAAAACTAGAGCAGAGTTCCTAAGGGTTTACTGTCAGTGAAGGCTGCTGCTTAGCTGTGTGAACTCGATGATGTTATGTGGCCAGAAGGACTGTAGAGCTGGTATCTAGCACACAGAGTTGCTGCAAGGATTAAATGAGAAAGTGGGCTGAAAACTTTTAAGAGTACCTGATGCATCACTAATGCTATGTAGTAGCTTGTGTAACAATGCTGCATTAGAAAGATGAATGAGGTGACTGCTCTGATGGAGACACCCAGTGTGCTACAGAGTGGTTCTGAGAGAAAAGAAAATAATTAGAGAGGGGCACCTGACTGTGTGATTTCCTGGGAATGAAAGAAAATCCTAGGCCAAGGGAACAGTATAAGCAAAGATTCAGTGATAGAGAAATGCAAAGCATGTGTGCTAAATGATAAGGAGCCAAATGTAACACTCACAAATTATGTGAAAGGACTCAGGTGGAGTAATTCACTAGAGATCCATTATTCCCAAGACAGCTAATGTGTTCTTTTTACAATAGAAATTAGTTCATGTCATTCCCTTGCTTTAATATCCTCAAGATTTCTGCTGTATTTTAAAATCCTGGGCTGGAGAAATGGCTTAGCAGTTAAGGTGACTGCCTTCAAAGCCTAAGGACCCAGGTTTGATTCCACAGTACCCACATAAGCAAGGTGCACATGGTAATGCATGTGTCTAGAGTTCATTTGCAATGGCTAGAGGCCCTGGTATGCCCATTTGTGTTCTCTCTCTCTCTCTCTCTCTCTCTCTCTCTCTCTCTCTCTCTCATAGATAGATAAAAATAAATCAATAAATATCCTAACTCACCACTATATTCTACAAGACTCTATAGCAGGAGTCCACAAACTATAGCCTCATGTACTTCTAGTAGCCTTCTTGTTTTGGTAAATAAGGTTTGGCTAGAAAACAACCAAAATAATTGATTCAATGTTTTCTGGGGCTGCTTTCACAGCAGTTGCAAGCCTAAAAGCTTTTCATAAGAAAGGTTTGCAGAGCACCTGGGCCCCTAGGATCTTGCACATATCATTTGCTACCCTACCATTTAGTTCCTACACTTCCACTGTCTAATCTTTTCTCTGTGTGTCAAACAGGGTGAGCCTATTCCCACCTCAGCACTGCTGCCCTTGCTTCTCCATCTGCCTGGACTGCTCTTCTTTCCACTGGTTGCCTGGCAGTGTCCTGGCAAACTCAGGTAGGCTGAGCTCAAGTTAAGGCCTTCCATGACTTCTTTTTTTTTTTTTTTTTTTTGAGGTAGGGTTTCTCTCTAGCCCAGGCTAACCTGGAATTCACTATGCAGTCTCAGGCTGGCCTCAAACTCACAGCAATCCTCCTATCTCTGCCTCCTAAGTGCAGGGATTAAAGGTGTGTGCCACCACACCCAGCTTTCCCTGACTTCTAAATAGAGTGTATACCTATCTGCTGCTGCAACCACAGTAACTAGTTTAATTTCTATCACATGTTATATCATCTCAAATGGTCCTATTAATTTATTAGTTTGCCAGTTTAGCGTCTTTTCCCACTGAAGTGTAGACTTTAGAAGACCAAGAACCTTTACCATCTCTTTGTCACATTGGTCCTCTTGACTAAGTTTCCTTAATTTTATCACTGCTGACATATTTGCCTGAATAATTCTTTAATGGAATGTCTGGACAGGAACCTGTTCAGTGTAACTATACCATACTTAACAGGATCCCTGGCTTCTGTCTACTGCATGCCAGTAGCAGTCTCTTATCCAAGCTGTGACTATTAAAAATGTCTCCAAACTTGAAAAAAAATCTTTTTTAAAAAGGGGGGGTGGCTGGAGAAATGGGTTAGCAGTTAAGGTGTTTGCCTGCAAAGCCAAAGGATCCGGTTTAATTCTCCAGGACCCACATAAGCCAGATGCATGAGGGGCACATACATCAGGAGTTCGTTTGCAGTGGCCCTGGCATGCCCATTCTCTGTCTGCCTCTCTTCTATTTCTCTCTGCTTGCAAATAAATATATAAAAATTGAAAAAAAAAGTCTTTAAAAAATGTCTCCAAATATTGTCAAATGTCCTCTGGAGGGACAAAATGATCTCCTGAGAACCACTGTGCTGGAACTTAAAACAATGCTCTGCACATGGCTGGTGCTCAGGAAGTACTAACAGAGTGACAGCTTCCAAAGGACCCTTGAAACATTGTGCAAAGAGCTTTGCAGGCATTAGCTCACTGAATCTTACAACAACCCTCGGGAATAAGTACTATGAGATGTGTGCTACAGATATAGATGCTTGAATCTATACACAAAGATCTTGTACAAAATTAAAAAGGAAGGAGCAAGAATGCAAATATATGTTCAGGTGTACATAAATCTTCAACATTCCCAATTCATCAGCAACATCAAAATTGTACTGCACAAATTTGAAGGGAAGAGCTTAAATATAGTTTCTGTATTTACTTTCAGATATAAGTGAGAAAAATTTTACACCTTAGATATCAACATAAGGTAAATTAATAATAACTATGCTAATAGCAAATGTCATAAATATGCTAAACTCTTCTGCTCATGTTAATGAAGAATTTACTAATAGTTAAGACAGTGTAGAGAAAGGAAGATTTATAAGTAAACGTGATAGATAACATTGTAAGACAATAATTGTTGATAATGTTAAAGTCTCTATGGGAGTTAAAACAAAGAAATTAGACTATATTGTTATTATAATCTGTGTACAACTTTTTGATATGCTAGCATTCATTACATTCAGTAAAATATCCACTAAGACCTATAATATATATATATATATATGTGCATATATATATACTAATAATACAAGCAACCAGGGCTGGGGAGCTGTTAAAGACACCTACTTGCTTGCAAAGCATGACAACCTGGGTTCATTTTCCCAGTACCCACATAACGACAGATGCATAAAGTGGCATATAAGTTTGGAGTTTGCTTGCAGCAGGCAGGAGGCCTCTCTCTCCATATATATTTAAAACACCAAGCAAACAGTAAGCCAGTCATTTAAGACTATAAAAATGGATATAATTAAGTCTCCAGTTCTGTTGGAGAGTGGGTAAAATGGAGCCAACCAAAGAGCTTTCAAGTCTAGTGATGTAGATTAAGCTAAGCCTGAGTAAGTGTGGTTCTGTTTCTTCTTTTCAAGGGGGATGGTAAAGCATGGGAATTCTGTTTGGCTTGGATGGAAGGCAGTGAGGGATGAGAACTGACTCTCCATTGAAAACTATTATTATTGTTAAATGAGCTTACATTTCATTTTGTTTTCCCTAGGATAGTCTACATTTACAAGCTGTTGAGAGAAAAAAAAGGAGTTTAGTCCTCTCAAAATTTACTGCCCTTGTTTTTTGATATATCATGCTGTAGAATAAACTAAGTAAGATGAGAAGCCTCTAAGCCTCTATTTCTTCTTATAAAATAGTTATTGTGATTAGATACACATGTTAACTGCAGTTAACATAATGACTGGCACATAGTAGGTGATTAGTAAATGTTAAGTCCACCTACAAGAAAATTATAAGGGTTATAAGACCATTATTAGAGTTATAAGAACACATGCTGCACTGTATTGTTTACTACACAAAGAAATAGCACACAAAGTGTAAGAAAACAATTTGATTAGTACAAAAGGATATTAAGACATTAACAACATTCAAAATGTGATTCTGGACTGGCTAGTCTTCACAATATTAAAAGAAAGGCATAATAGAAAGTTACAAAAAAAAGATGACACATTCTCTAATATGTGAAATACTTGCTCTAACAAGGCATAGATATCCGGAAAACTTGATAGCTCTAACCATCTATGAAGCTTCAGCCAAACACAGAACTGCAATCTACAAAGGTTTCAGTAACAATGGCTGCTGTATCCATGGAAACAGATGCAGCACTCTTGAGATACAAGGAAGCCTTCAAATTGAATACATTAAGTAGTACACAGTGAAAACTACGACTGCATTATCTTGGCCTTGGTTTGTTAAGTTAGAAACACTGCTGACCATAAAGATGAGAAAGAATAATGTCTAGTACTGACTAGAATTGGGGAGACCTGGACTGTCTCACATGCTGCTTGTGGATCCAACCTGGTGAAATGACCAAAAGCCTTAAAAACATGCACAGCTTTTTGACTAAGCAATTCTATTCCCAGAAATATATCCTATGAAAATAATTAAACAAGTGCATGATGGCACATAGATTTAAGAACATTCATGTTGTCAAAGTAGCAATAACAGCAAAATCCTCAAATGAAAATAGAAACAGCATAATCCTAAAAAAGTCCAATAAAAGGGATTCAGTTAAATCAACCAGAATCTATACAGCCATTCAAATGTAAATGCTCATGCTACAGTGCATTTTTTTTATATTACATTAAAAAAACTCTACCAGAGACTTCTTAGTGTTGTCCCATTGTGTTAAAAAAAAAAAAAGGACTGGACAAATAACCTTAAAGTGTTAGCAATGGTTTTCATTGATTTTGCTTTCATATAATTTCATTTATTTCTGAGTTACATGATCTACTTTGTAAAGGAAAAGTGAATAATTAGATTTGCCAAAGTTTAAAATCTTCTCATGAATAAAAGAAAAAATAAGATGAATTAATTTTGAATATTAAAATGAGATCTTGGGCTGGAGAGATGGCTTAGTGGTTAAGGTGCTTGCCTGTGAAGTCTAAGGACCCAGGTTCGATTCCCCAGTACCCACATGAGACAGATGCACAAGGCATGTATCTGGAGCTCATTTGCAGTGGCTAAAGGCCCTGGCACACCCATTCTCTCTATCTACCCCCCGCCCCTCTCTCTCTCAAATAAATAAATAAATAAAATATTTTTACAGAATAAAATGAGATCTCCAGATTGTAGTTACCTTATATGCAAGCATGACAGCATGGCAGTAGTGCCACCACCAAATACCCACACAGTAAAAAATACAATCAGAAGCGTGGTGCTGAACATCATTTGTCGTGCATAAGTGGCAGTATCTCGAATGGCCAAGGCAAATGCCATTGCACCACGAAGGCCTACAGAGAATAGAAGAGATGCTTTTCAATGATAAATCATCAACATATACTTTATGAATCCAGAGATACAAAACATGTCCAAAATAATATGAACATACCTGGATATATAAGAATGGGTAAGAGAACTAGTATATGATACCAGCTTACACAGATCTTTGATTATTTTTGAGACAGGGTCTTGCTATGTAGCCCAAGCTGGTCTCAAATTCACAATCCTCTTGCCTCACCTCCCAACTACTAGGATTATACGTATGTGCTACTACACCCAGCTTGACCTCTTAATATTCACTTTATAATGTACAATTCTATGAGCATTGGTAATGCATAGAGCATGTGGACACTGCCACAATCAAGTCAGAGCATTTTTCCACCCAAATTACTTTGTGCCACCCTGTTAATCAAACCTCTCTACATCACCCATCATGAATCTATTCTCAGTTACTACAATTTTGTCTTTTTGACAATGTCACATAAGTGGAATTTCACTGTATGTCACCTCTGAAGCTGTTTTTTCACTCATAATGCTTCTGAAATTCATCTATGCCATTGCATGAATAAAATAATTTGTTCTTTTCAGTGCTGAAACTTTTTCCAGAGCATGGGTTTACTATAGTTTCCCCCACACACATATCATTTGCCCATCAAAAGACATAAAAGTGGGCTGGAGAGATCGCTTAGTGGTTAAAGCATTTGTATGTGAAGCCTAAGGACCCAGGTACAATTCCCTAGTATGAACATAAGCCAGATGCACGTGGTGGCGCATAGGTCTGGAGTTCGTATGCAGTGGGTAAAGGACCTGGTGCACCCATTCTCATTCTCTCTCTCTCTCTCTTTTTCTATGTGCCTCTTTCTCACATAAATTTAAAAAGTATTTTAAAAAAAAAAGACCTAAAAGTGCCAGACCCACCTTTATATGGGAGGCTGAGGCAGAGGGAATCACAAATTCAAAGTTTGCCTGGGATACAGAGCAAGTTCAAGGCAAGTATGATTTAGTGAGCCCTCCACCTTAAAAAATAAAGTATTTATAAAAGGGAGCTTGAGACGGAGCTCAGTTATGGTAGAGTGCTTGCTTAGCATGCCAACAGATTAAACCCTAGTATGGCAGGGTGTAGGGCTTAGACCTTCCTAGGTACTTTTTGGCAATTATGATTAGACTTACTATGAACAGTCATGTACAGGTTTTTTTCCTGTAAAAATGCACTTATTTTTAACTTTCTTACATTGTGTGACATATTTTGGAACCAAGGATTTAGAAACAAGAATAGGAAAAATTTCCCAGAGGAGGAAATGGGGAGTTGGCTCAGTCAAAAAGACTTGTCAAACAAGCATTAAAACCTGAGTTCATATCCCTAGTAGCCATGGAAAGTCTTGGTGTGGTGGCACATGCTTATAATACCAATGCTGGCGAGTTTGAGATAGGAGTAGTCCTGGTGCCTGCTGGCTGGCTAGTTTAGCCAAATTGACAATCTCCAGGTTCTGTGAGAGACCTTGTCTCAAAATATAAGGAGAAGAGCAATTGAGGAAGACACCCCAAATCAACATCTGCCTTCCATATGCACAGATGTGCACATGCACCCCCATACACAAACATGTATAAACACATGCATGCACACTACATACATACATACGAATACAACCAAGTTGAAACAAATTTATCAGTTAAAAGAAGAATTTTCTACTTGAGGATGCATTTTCAATGATTCTAGCCTAACATTTCAGTTTCAAGTCACATAAGCTGGCATATGTGTCAGTAGTGATTGCTTGGGGTAGACAAGAGAGGAACAGTCTAACTTACCAGCAAACATCATCATATGTTGAAAATTTGATCCAATCTTACTTCTTCTACCCAAATTAAGTAAGAGAGACAATGGGTAAATATTAGCAGCTCTTCCCAAGAAAATAGCAATCTAAAATTTTTAAAGAGGTTAAGGATCATTTTTCTTTACTTTTAGTATAATTTGGACTACACATTCAAAAAGGTAAACGTGATTTTAGGGAGCTCAGTTTTTCACAGGTCTCTGGATCCCACTGTCTAACACAGTGTTATACACTAGAACATTCTGCAACAATGGAAATATCTGTATCTGCATTGACCAATACAGTGAGCACCTGAAATGTGGCTAATGTGACTGAGAAACTAAAATTTTAATAGTATATCATGTAAATTCATTGAAATTTATATAATCACACATGGCTACTTGTACCAAATTGGATTGTGTAGCTCTAACATGTAGGGAATTTATTAAATGAAAAAGGCAGTTTACAAATGAAGCTTCCTTCCTATCTTTTAAGATTGTTAGTAGACTAGTTCATTTCCATTGCAGTGTTGATAGGAAGAATAATGTTGGCTAAACTTCTCCTTCCTTACTTGAACACACACACTAAAAAAAAAAAATCAGCTCAGCCAGCACATGACATTGAAACTCCTGTAAGCCTTACTGTGTCTCACTGGATCTGTACTCCCTTCCAGCCTGCTGAAAAAGACAGGCTTAATGTGAATTCAGATGGGTTTTAACTAGAAACCAACTTTGGTGACTTTCTGTCCATTAGCTGAGAGTAGAAACTTGTGCTTGTAAATGCATCATTTCAAGGTTCATCATACAGTCCCTACCACATTTCCTGAATGGAATATAAAAGGAAATGTAATTACTAAAAACAGCATGGTAGAAACAGTGCTGACATAAGTAAACGTCAAAGACAGCACAATGCACAAAAAGAACAGTATGTAAGAATCATATGCCAGTCAGAGAGCAGGGCAGAGGAAGTGGTGGGAAGAATATAAGTGCTGCTCTCATAGCTAGCCAGAGAAGCTTCTCTGCAGAAATTGCAATGAACACTGAGAAGACTCAAAAATTATCAAAGCAGAAAATAAGAGGCTGTCGGGAGCTCAACACTAAATGAGATCTCTCATGCCCCCCAAGGCTCAGGGAACATTGAGAAAGAGAGGGCGGAAAGAATATAAGAGCCACAGTGTGGGGAGGAGTACTTTGGGGCACTGTCCTCCAGACATGAACTGACTGCTGCAGCATGACCTCAAAGTGGTTGTCATTACATCTCAAACATCTGGAGCCCATCAACATCTTGAATGAAGGATGGAGGAAGACAAAAGGAATGAGGCATCCTTATTGGACTACTTGTAAAGAAGAGGGGAGTTTGGGGTAATAGGTTAAGAGAGGTAGGACAAGAGGATAAGGGACAGAAATACAATCAAATTACACTATAATGTGAAATACTACTACAATTCTCATTCTGTCCTGAAAACTCCTATTATCTGTGGAAGCCAATCTCCAAAATGGTCTCCAGTGATCCCTGCTTCATAGTATTCACATTGTATTGGAGTTGGTATATGTGGTTCAACAGAAGATTGCAGAAGTAAGGATGAGATATCACTTCCTAGTTTAGGTTATAAAATATATTTGGCTTCCATACTGGCGCTCTCTCAGCTCACTCACTCTGGGAGAATCCATGGCAATAGCTGCCCTATGGAGAGGCCTCTTGCAGACAGCCATGTGAATGAGATTGGGGCAGATCCTCCAACCTGAGCAAGGTCTTCAGCACAATACCAGCCAAGAGTGTCACTGTTACATCCCAAGACTGTTCAGCTAAGCTATTCTAGGATTCCTGACTCACAGAAACTGTGTGAAGTAAAAATGGGAAGTTACCAGGTAATTGTTACACAACAGAAAACTGATACACCTCTCCATTCTACTCCCAGCAGACAGCAACACCTCCTACTTTACAGATAGAAATAAGCCATTAACTAGGAGCTCCACTTCCTCTCTACATACACTCTCTACCAATGGAAGAGCTGTTCCTCCTCCTAGCACAGGTCATTTCTTCTCCACATACTTGGGGTCCATCTCTTCCTATCTCATCAGGAGGCACACTAGTGACTGCTATTTCACATTCTCAGATTCCTGCTTTCAATTGGGTTGTAAAGGCTCAACACAGTTATATGGAATTGAAATAAAAAGAAGGGAAAGAACGTAAGTTTATTTAATTTTCCTCATCTTTTCCCTATTGCCCTTGTAGCAGAGACTAGAAAGTCTATTTGTACTCCTATTCGCTTCCTCCTCTTTAGTAACAGAGGTTTGAAGATGGAACCCAGAGTTTTGTGCATGCTAGGTAAGCACCCTACCATTTTGAGACAATCTTCCAAAGTTGGTCTTGAACTTAGGATCCTCCTGTCTCAGCCACCTGAGTAACAGGGAGTAGTACAGACACATGTGCCACCATGCCTGGCTGAGGACATTTTGTCTTTGATGTTGGCAGAATGGTATGACATATTTTTGTCATTTCAATTTGTTTATATTATTTATGCAATAAATAGAAATAAGAATAGCATAGAAAAAATAATTAGAATTGGAATAAAATAGTTGAAATTGTTATTTCTTTTACTCAAAAAATTTCACATACTTAAATACATTGTTACCAACCACACCCACCAAACCATGAGAAAATCTCAATGAAAAATCTCAATAAAACTATAACATCTGATAAAGGATACAAATGCTCCTACTACAAATGTGGGGTTAAAAACATGGTTCTGGAAGGTGAACAGTGTCAGCCCCATGTAGGAGAAGATGAAATTCTCTGCCAAGAAATTGAGAAGCTCAAACAACTGAAACAAAATTTTCAAAGGTTAGTCCAGTAAATAAGGTTCATGATGTGAAAACATGAGTATTATTAAGACAATGAAACAGACATTTGAAATATGTAAACTTCATACATACACCCAAAATATGTGACTCAGAGGGGAGCAAATATAGAGATGGCATTTCTAGTCCCACAGAAAGAGTCAGAAATGTTAAGCCCTTACTTCCCCCAGTTAGCTTCCCTTCTGAAAATCCCCATCATCAGTCACGCTTTTTCTCCTTCAAACCCAGTCTTTTTCTTTTTCAATGTTTCTTGTGTTCCTGCTGCTACTCTAGTCTAGCTTTCACCACTTGCTACCCACAATGCTCCCAGGCCTTGTAAATACGGCACTCCCATTTCTCATCCCTACTTATTGACTCTATCTAACAATGAATTTCAAGATCCTTCTTTTCTACAAGCTACCAGATGCAGTTCAACTTCTGGCAAAGTACTGCATGGCCACTACTCATATCACTGGCTTGCTGCCAAGTACATCTTTTCCCCTGGGATTTACCCCACATTTAGGGAGTAAGCCTCTTAAAGACAGGGTTTCTGAATGGTAATATTCACTAAGCACCCCCTTACCTTGCTGCCTGCCAAGCCTTATCCCATTCACATCACTACCCCCCCACAAGGGTAACACTAAGTACATGAAGCTTGCTGAATAAAGTGAAGGCTATAAGCTGGTATTCCTCTAGCCTTGGTAGCTACCTGTCCTTGCTCTTTCCCATTAGTTCTCTGCTCTACAACAATAGAAAGAAGGTAAAGAATCTGAGCTCAGGAGTTAAAATGCTTAAGCTTAAACCATGCCTTCCCCACTTACTAATTTTGGGCAAGTTAGATGATTTTTTTTGATGTTTTGGGGAGGGACAAGACAGGTTTGTCTATGTAACTCAGAGACAATCCTAGAATTTGCTGTGTAGCCAAGGCTGACTCTCAACTGCTGATCCCCATGCCTCTGCCTCCTGAGTGCTTTGATGATAGGGATGTATAACACATGTGACTTAATCTTTTTAAAAGCAGAGTTGAAGGGGCTGGGTATGCAGCTCAGTGGTGGAATACTTGTCCACCAGGCAAAAAGAAATGT
This sequence comes from Orientallactaga sibirica, assembly GCA_036365145.1. Lineage (NCBI taxonomy): Eukaryota > Metazoa > Chordata > Mammalia > Rodentia > Dipodidae > Orientallactaga > Orientallactaga sibirica. The sequence continues at coordinate 658,225 of JAEOAD010001318.1, read as the reverse complement.
CCTGGGTTCAATCCCTAGAACTGTAACAAAAACAAAAATAGCAGAATTGGCTTATTACCTACCAAAAAAGGTAAACATTAAAATAAGTGTATATTTTCTTTTACTCCTATTTACTTGTTTAATAATAATAGTGACACTTTCTCTAGTTCTTACTATGTGCCTATGACTGTTTTAATCTCATGATTCAAGGAAGTAAGTACATTACTATCTCATTTTAAAGATGACAAAATTGAAGCACAGAAAATTATATATCTTGTTTCTGATCATACAGCCAGCAAATCGTGGATTTGAAGCAACAGTGAATCCAGAGCCTCAGCTCGAATCCACAACAAAGGGGTTGGCAAACTCTTGTGAAGGGCCAGAGTCAATACTTGAGGTCTCTATCACAACTACTCAGCTCTGCTAGTGTAGCATAAAGCAACTGTAAGCTATGTATTAAAAGATGGTTGTGTCTGTGTGCTGATAAAACCTTGTTAGAAGCCAGGCATAGCAGTGCACGCCTTTAATCCCAGCACTTGGGAGGCAGAGGTAGGAGGATAGCAGCAAGTTCGAGGCCAGCCTGAAATTACACAGTGAATGCCAGGTCAGCCTGGGCTAGAGTGAGACCCTACCTCAGAAAAGAGGCCGGGCGTGGTGGCGCACACCTTTAATCCCAGCACTCGGGAGGCAGAGGTAGGAGGATCGCCGTGAGTTCAAGGCCACCCTGAGACTACATAGTTAATTCCATGTCAGCCTTGGCCAGAATGAGACCCTACCTCGAAAAACCAAAAAAAAAAAGAAAACAAAACAAAAAAACACCTTGTTAGTGGACACTTAAACTAAGTTTCCTGTAACTTTCATGGGTCACAAAATAATCTGAACGTTTCCCAATCATTTAAACATGTGAGAACATTTTAGCTTAATGACTGGCAAGGGCCAGATTTAATCTAAGGACTACAGCTTTCTAACACATGCTCCAGTTTTCACTGCCTTCTCTTTTGCCTCTGTTTCCTCTAGGCATTTAGGTGCACCATTTCCTCTATGATAGCATCTACCTCCTCAAGCCTCAAACTGTTTCCACTCTTCTCTGATGTCTTATATAGCACAGAATCCCAAGCACACGAGCTAGGATTTCTATGGGTATATTTGTTTTGCATATGCAAGCTTCATATTACCAACAAGAAGGAAAGCTTAGTTTTTCACGCCCACCTTGCTGCCTAGAAAAAAATGATGAACTGTAGCTGCTTTTTTCTCTATATTCAGTGTACTGAATTAACTGGCTGTGGTAGTTTGAATATATTGTCCCCCAATATATTCAGTATTTTATTAGTTTATAGTTTGCATCTGCAATCACCTTGCTAGAGGCAAGGTCACTGGGAGCCCGGTCTTAAGGTGTGGTGATGGGTTTGAGATTCCATTGTAAAGATATGCAAATGTGTCTAGCAGGAGTTCCTGAAGTCTGCTGTGTGACCTTTTGGCTGTAGTTTGTTTTGCTCTGTGTGCTGTGGTGGCTGGTTGGTTTCTCTCTCGCTCTCTCTCTGCTTGGCCCTGTGGAGAGCAGGCCGTTTCTCTTGCCATTATGGAACGTCCCCTGGATCTGTAAGCTTCAATAAATAATATCCCTTCCTCCATAACTGTGCCTGGTCTGGAAGTTCATCTCAGCGAACCTGAAGCTGTCTGCAACAGTAAAGTGGTACCGAGGAGTGTGGGGTGAGATGAACCTGACCGTGTGGATATTCATCTTTTGGAACCTTTGTTTTGGAGGAATGGGCATGGACTTGGTGCTTGCAACTGAAGATGCCTTCTGGAGTGGTAAGCCAAGTTTTATGGACTATTCTGATGAGAGTTTGAGAATGCTAAGTGCAGATAGTACTGAACTTCGAGGCTTGGCTTACGAGGTTTCTAAGGGGAAGGAAAGACTGCAGAGGACTTTGTTGGAATTGGGCTACTGGCATAAGGGATGGCTACGTTCTGCTATCCAGGCCCAGAAAGTTTGATGAAGGTTAAATTTGTAATGGACTGATGTGCTTGGCTAAAGATATCGAACTGAGATTTTAAGATTTTAAGTTGGAAAACCTCAATCAAGTTAAAAGCAGAGGCACTGAGACTGGTTTTAGGTTACTGGAGCTGCTATTGTCAACGCATTAGCAATCTTAAGGAAGGTGGAAGGAAGGTGGCCCGACTTGATTTACATTAAAACAATGGAGAGGATGCCTGAGGAAAGACTGTTAGAAATGCAAATTCTTGGAAAGAGTTGACTGGAGAAGGAACCTGCTTTTCAAGGCTATGGTTTATTTTGTCCCTGGATTAAGAATATGGCTGTGTCCTGCACACCTGGTATTAGTTTTGGAAGCATGAAAAATGCATGGAGTGGTCATGTGTTGCACACGGTTCCAGGAGCTGCTGCTGAGATGCGGCATGAGGCAGGGCATGAAGACCCTCAGGAATAGGCTGGAAGAGCCTTTGGAAGATGGACCGTGGTTTGCATGGAGACCTGAAGATGTTTTGGATATACCAGGACTGTGCAAAAGGGCTACCATGGAGTGCAGTGTTGGCATGGGATGAAAGTTTTCCCTGGCGACTCTGCCCAGCTGGAGGGGCAGGATTGGAAAACCTGGAGACTGTCAGTCTATGGTTATATTGAACTTGAACTGCAGAAGTTTGATGACTGTTGATGGTGGTTAAGTTTGCATTATTCTAGTCTCTCCTTGCTATGCCTTATACCAGTTAAAATGTTTACTCTGTGCCTTGACATGTTGAAAGTATTTAACTTGTTTGATTTTACAGGACTCACTATCTTAAGTTGATCAAGACTGTGAGAACCTTTGAAATTGGACTGAGTACAATTTACAATGTGTGATAGTTATAAATCTATTGGGGACCAGGAGCTAAATATATTGGGGGCCAGGGGCGGAATGTGGTAGTTTGAATATATTGTCCCCCAATATATTCAGTATTTTATTAGTTTATAGTTTGCATCTGCAATCACCTTGCTAGAGGCAAGGTCACTGGGGGCCCGGTCTTAAGGTGTGGTGATGGGTTTGAGATTCCATTGTAAAGATATGCAAATGTGTCTAGCAGGAGTTCCTGAAGTCTGCTGTGTGACCTTTTGGCTGTAGTTTGTTTTGCTCTGTGTGCTGTGGTGGCTGGTTGGTTTCTCTCTCGCTCTCTCTCTGCTTGGCCCTGTGGAGAGCAGGCCGTTTCTCTTGCCATTATGGAACGTCCCCTGGATCTGTAAGCTTCAATAAATAATATCCCTTCCTCCATAACTGTGCCTGGTCTGGAAGTTCATCTCAGCGAACCTGAAGCTGTCTGCAACACTGGCAAAAAGGATTTGTAGTCTCAATGCAAATGCTTGGGAGCAGGGAGCCCAATTTCTTTTGAAGAACTTGGAAAAGCATGGGACAAAGACTAAATCTGAAGTTCCAAGACAAAAAAAGGGAACTGTTGCTCTTGCTTTAGCATCAGTCATAACTAAACTCATCTCACCATTTGTAGCCACCTGAAAACCTGAAAGCTCCTAGTTCTCACTACGATCACCATTAAGCATGCATGTGTTTGTTTCAGATATTACATTTTATTTGTGAATTTGTCACACATATATCCTAAGACTGGAAAATTCTACATGTATTTCCTTCATAATTCTTTTGGGGTAGTCTGTCCAATCATTGCCTGGCCACTGAGATTCCTGGAAACAGCAGCCATTACAAGGCGTGAGTGACGACTGAAGGAAGCCTTCACTGTGTGGCCCAGAAGATCTAGTTATATTACAAGTTAACTTTATCTATATCACACAGCAGTAGTTCTAGTCAAGTCAGACTTTCAAAACATTCCTCTCCAAAGTCAATGGATCAGGGAGGCACCAAGAGAAGAGGAAGCTACTAGACCTGTTATTGGAAGCATGGTAATAATGGCCTTGGGTTACTCTGCCAGGCTACTGCCACCCTAGAAGCTGTCACTCTTCAGCTTGCCAGTCTTATCTATTTCTAGAGTCAAAGGAAGAGAAGACACTACCTTGAAATGGTCAAAGCTTATTTTTAAATTGAAAAAAAGAAATCTTTTGCTACAATGAGGAAAATTTTATTCATCAATTAAAAGTTTCTCTTACCTGCTTTGTTCTATGCTGAGACTCTGTGGACAAATTATTGTATGTATAATGTGCTTGTGTAATGCCACAAAACAATACTGCAACCACACCTACAAAGACAAGATTCCAAAGTTCACATAAAAGGTTGGTTCCCACAGTTTACACCGAGGTTCTTATAGAAGTAGATTCTATGCTTAGGATTAACATTTTGATTTAAATTATTTTGTTGATAGTAACCATTTTTATTTAACTTATTTTGTTCACAGTAACCAATTGCTTCCATCAAATATCTTTTTTACAATCTTGCCAAATAGTCTACATCCCAACCATAACAAGTATGTTCAAACACTAAAGGAGCTGATCCAACTGTAGAAGAAGTGGCTCTCTAAGTCACTCCTCCATAGGGGTTTACAATCCAAAACGTCACCCACCTGTGAAACCCCATGCTTCCGCCAAGAGGAAGGTGCTCCATGACATCAAAAAGAACAACCCCGTCTCCAGCAACTGGAACTCCCGCAATTTGGTGAACTTTGTCACGTAAGATTGTTAAGTTTGGTAACAAGATCTCAGAATAAACAAGTGTGACTAGAAATACAGTAGTCAATGCAAGGCAGGCATGGAAGTAAAAGAAGAGCCCTTGAACCGTTCTAATACAAAAGCTACAGAGGAGACACCAAGGTGAAGAAACTCTCCAAATGAGGTTACTAAAGAGTCGCCTGCCTCCCTGCTTTCCTGCCAGTGCAAAATAAAGTTTTGCAGCTTAGGTACTCCTACAGCTTTATGGGTATCACATAACTTGCCAGAACACATAAAAGAAACAGACAAAAACAAGCACAACAGACTGGCCACACAACCAGGCCAGCTCTATTAACTTGTGACCCAAAGCAAGACAGCTTCTACAATTATAATTTATACTTATAAAAACAAGTAACTTCCATGAGATTTCACATTTACTTGATCCTGTAACTCATTTGTATTACAGCATTCATTCCATGATGAAGAAACTGAAAGCCAGGTGTAAGGGAGCACGCCTTTAGCCCCAGCACTTGGGAGGCAGATGTAAGAGGATCTCTGTGAGTTCAAGGCCACCCTGAGACTACATAGTGAATTCCAGGTCAGCCTGGGCTAGAGCAAAACCCTAACTTGAAAAGCCAAAAAAGAGAAAGAAAAAAGAAACAGAGACACTTTGTTCCCTAATACTAATCTGAAAAGTATTTCTTGGTAGACAGTGGAAGGATTTGTGCCAAATTGTGCCAAATCTCAGGCTACAATTAGAGTCACTTCACCAACTACATACTGTGACAGCTGATAAACAAGATATACTCCTAGCCTCAGGGAACTTATATCACAGAAGAGGCACTATCTGTCTTGGCTCCCTAGGAAAGCCTTTTATTGCCCTTTATGCCTCAGTTTACCTACTAAAAACCCATAAGAGAAGTCTCCTCTGGCACAAAACTGAAGTGCAGTAAGCCAAGAGACTTTTCAGAGCCATGCATTTGTTCTATTCAGTTTTCCCTATGATTTGAGGAGTTGAAGTGTCAAAATCTCAATTATATTTGTATCTACAACACTGGAAGGTCCACAGAAGCAAGGGCTGTGTTTGTCTTGTTTATCTTTGACACTCAGAGCTCAGCATCTGCCATGTAGCAAGCAATCAGGAAACACCTGAATGAATGAATGTGAGAATAATTTATCCAGTATTTTTCATAGCTAGCTCATGACAGTGTCAATACAATAAGCCTAGGTCCTTTGGATTCGTAGCCCAGGGCTTTGGAAAACAAAGGTTGTAATCAAGAGAGACTATGAACTCCTTCTATGTCCTCATCCAGGAACTGCATTTCACGTGTTGTCATGGCCACATATTTGCTGCTTGTTCCATTAAAGAAAGAGCAGAAGATGGCCAGAGGACTAGCAACACAGAACATCTGGAGACTTTTTGGAATTTATTTACTTAACAACAATTTATTCTGCATTAAACTTCACCCTCAAAGAGATATCTAACCAGACCTCTTACAGTACAAGTTTTAGAGCAGCCTGGTATTGCAGTGCATGACAGTAATTCTAGTACTCGGGAGGCTGAAGCAGGACACTTATGAGTTCAAGGCCAGCCTGGGTACATGACCTTATCTCAAAAAAAAAAAAAAATTAGGACACCAAGCCTATGCAAAACAATGAAATTCATTAACTGCCATAGTGGCAGAGACTGTTGTTTCATGTTTTCAGACCAAGCTCTTAGTTATAAGATTACTAGTTATAACACAATCTCAATCATGGAACCAGGAGAAACCTCAGTAGGTTAACACTAAAAGATTAAGATAATAAAAGGATATTAAAGCTGTCACCACTCCTGTAGCAGCGCCCATTGCAAAGGATCCACTGAAGATCCCAAGGAAGATCCCAATAGACTTGAACATGGCTGTGACATCAAAGGTGTGACTGTTGTCTCCAGCTGGTTGGTATGCCACTATTGAGCTATAAAAAGACAGATTGCTCATAATTCTAAAATCAACTTTTACTTTAAAAATATTAACTAGAGCTAGGTGAGGTATCACACACCTGTAATCTAAAACCTTGAGAGGCTAAGGCAGGAGGATCACCAGTTCTAGACAAACCTGGACTATATTGTATCAAATCAACAACAACAAAACAAACAAAAAGAAACACATTCTGATATAAAACTTTAAAGATTAAATCAGAGGGAGAAGCCAGGCATAGTAGTGCACACCTTTAATCCCAGCACTCGGGAGACAGAGGTAGGAAGACTGCTGTGAGTTCAAGGCCACCCTGAGACTACACAGTTAGTTGCAGGTCAGTGTGGGCTAGAGTAAAACCCTACCTTAAAAAACAAAACAAAACAAAACAAAAATCGGAGGGAGAAAAATATCCCCAAACTTTTGGATAGGAGTTTCCAAAGTAAGGACAAAAATTGCCAAAAAGTCCTGCAGTGTATCCACCTGGTAAGAAAACTCAGCTTTTAGTTAAATAACAATTTTATGGGATAAAACACTTAAAGGTCTCTATATAAAAGTTGTACCAAGCCTTTTTGTTTACCCTCAATACTGTGCAGAACTCTTTGCATGTCTGTGTATAATTCTGTTGAAGAATTAATTGTTCTCAGTGCCTAAAAATCTTAACACAATAATGGAAACAAACTAATGAGGAACCTACTTGTTTCCAGCATAAGCATATAAAGAATATTGTTCAATATTCAACCCAGTCACATTTTGTTTCTCTTATGGGAAAAAGAAGGTAACTGAAGGACCCTTCCAACTTTTAGAATACCAGAGTGGGCCAAATTCCTAATATCTATTCACTGACTGAAATAGACTTCTATAGGAAAAAGGACTCAAAAGGCCTTCCAAGGAATTAGAATCCACTAAGCAGTACTTTGAATGTACCCAGCTGGATTCTCCACTCTAAACTTCTGAAAGAAAGTCACTCTATCCCAAGCCAAGACTGGCAATTAGAAGGGACACTCTCCATCTTGAATTCACAGTCCAAACCTGGTCTGAAAAAAAACTTCTTTTATAAGTCACTCCAGGAAACAGAAATGGCTGAGAAAATCACTCTTGCCAGCAGTCTCTGCCAACAGCACTTACCATTAATAAATCAGTTCTCCTCTTAGTTAATTGAGGTACCAGAATTAGAAAATGTTCAGGCTCAAAGACATCATACAAGTCATGTCAAAGAAAAGGAAGAAAAACACATTCCTAAGAATATAATGAATTCTTCCTGTGATTACTGCAATTTTTTTTAATTCTGGTTCAGGGCTTTAAAAAGTGTTTGCTATGCCATGTATAACAAGTTCTTATCATACCTTCCATATTAAAATTTTAAAAATCTAAGGCTAAGCCGGGCATAGTGGCACGCGCCTTTAATCCCAGCACTCGGGAGGCAGAGGTAGGAGGATCGCCGAGAGTTCCAGGCCACCCTGAGACTACATAGTTAATTCCAGGTCAGCCTGGACCAGAGTGAGACCCTACCTCGAAAAACCAAAAAAAAAAAAAAAAATCTAAGGCTAAAATTTCCTAAATGTGTATTCTATTTTATTATTACAGTAAACCAACTTTTTTTTTTTTTGGTTTTTCGGGGTAGGGTTTCACTCTAGCTCAGGCTGACCTGGAATTCACTATGTAGTCTCAGGATGGCCTCGAACTCATGGGGATCCTCCTACCTCTGCCTCCCCAGTGCTCAGTATACCAACTGCTGATAACAGCATTTAAGATTTCTGAGACTCAATCTGAATGGAAGAGTTTATGCATTTGTACTTTACAAAGTCCCCAGATCACTGTGGGACTAAAAGTTTTGATATTCCTTTGAAAATATGGGATGGCTTTTAATATCATGATAGTTTTGCCTCTACATGAGACAAAGTTTTCAAAATATCACATGGAACAAAACAAACATCTATGCTGTCTCTACTGAGGTTGCTCTCCCTGGATTACTTCAAGCAAATTCAAGACTCATACTAATCATTATTTTATTCTTTAATCACTAAAATGAATAAGAACACATGGAAAACATGATGGGCTTGTCTTCTGTCTTGAGCAAATGCTGGCCTCTGGAATGTAATCTTAATTCATTTTTTTCCACATCAGGCAATATTTCATCCCAAGGAATAAACATTTTTATGAGTACATATTCTGAAATCCTAAGAGTAACACAATATATGGTTTAAGGGGAAAATCATCCCATCGTCTAATTACACTGAAAGATGCATCTTATTTCCCTTCTCTATGTATTCCTCTTCTTGTTATATGCATACTACTTCACATTCAGTATATTCATTATGAGTATATGGTTTTGAATTTGGTTTTTCAATCATCAATGACAAGAATTATATGACCAAGATATTCTAAAATTCAAAATAGAAGTAGCATAATTTATTTAACAATTTGCCCATTCTTAGGCATTTAAAAGTTGCTTTACTGTAGAGCACTTGTCTAGCAGCATGTAAAAGGCCCTTTGGCTTGATTCCTACCATCACAAAAATAAAAATATAAACTGGATTTCAAAAGTTGCTTCTATAATAGTGTGAAGGTATCTTTTTGATTTTTACATATTTTGGACTATTTTTTGTGCTACATTACAAAAACAGAGTATTACCATGTCTATAGATACTCAACTGCTTCCACATAGGTCTACATTTTTAAAGATAAATGTGGCAATATCTCCCTCTTTTGAGGTAGGGTCTTGCTCTAGCTCAGGCTGACCTGGAATTTACTATGTAGTCTCAGGGTGGCCTTGAAGTCTCAGTGATCCTCCTACCTCAGCCTCCCAAGTGCTGGGATTAAAGACATGTGCCACCATGCCCGGCCCTCTCAATTTTTAAAATTATCATACCCATTAGCCTAGATGTTCTACTTTTAAAAAGTATCCTATAGAACAAAAAGTATTCTAGAAAATTATTCTCCAAGATTCAGAGATTCAGACACAAATATGCTCGCTGCAAGGTTAGTTTTAATAATTTGATATTAAAAATTGCCAAATATTGGGCTGAAGGTATAGCTTAGTGGTAGAGCACTTGCCTAGCATGTGTGAGTCCCTAGGTACCATCTCTACACATCACAAAAAGCCAATCTATTAATAAATGTAAGATGTTGAAGTAAATTTATAGTACAACCATACACTGGGATAAGAGAAGCATTATCCTAGTACAATGTCCAAGTGAAAAGAAGTCACAGAAAAATATCTCTAGTACTCTGCCTTTTGTGATTAAAAATTAATGTTTAAGCCAGGCATGGTGGTGCACGCCTTCAATCCCAGCACTTGGGAGGCAGAAGTAGGAGGATCGCCAAAAGTTCAAGGCCACCCTGAGACTACATAGCGAATTCCAGGTCAGCCTGAGCTAGAGTGAGACCCTACCTCAAAAAACAACAAAAAAAATAATAATAATGTTTAGATGCAAGTTAATGGCCTCTGGAAAAAAGTCTAGGTAAAAAACAAAACTGGTTATTTCTGAGCTGAACTTTCAGGAATATCCTATTTTAACATCAAATACTTTGAATTCTTATTGGAAATATGCATTAATTTTATTATCATTAATGATAAAAAGAAGATAATTTCAAGGTTGACAACAATGTATGAATGGTCCAGTTCAATTACATCAGGGTTTTTCAAACTTGACCATATTGATATTTGGGGAGTGATAACTATTTGCTTGGAGGGGGAGGTGCTGTAATGTATACTGAAGGCCTCTACCCACTAAATACCAGTAGCAATCCCTTCCTATTCATGACAACCAAAATGTCCCTAGACATTGGAAATACCCCCCCCAGGGAGCTACCCTATTTACGAATGACCACACTATCCCTTTATCAAGAATAACTAGCTGCTCCTTCCCAAGGATGAGTCAAGCCTCATCCATTTATTTAGTCAGTAGATGATAACAGGGGATTCACTGTGCCCCAGCTCTGAGCTGGCAGTGTTTAGTCCAATGAACCTGGTCAATTCTCTGCCTTTGGGAAGCATTTCTCTCTAGCTCTGTGCATTCTCCATCAGCTCCCTAATTTCTTCCTGTTAGAGCAGTGCTTTGTTGTTTTGTGACCATTATCTCTGTCTGTGTTGTTCTGACATAATGTGATCCTTTGAGAGGGCATATATTTTCCTTTACTTATGTTTGCATTTTTAGAGGCTAGTAGGAGGGCATTAGATATGTCAGGTTTTCAAAAATACTCAATGAATAATGATGAAATAATAAAAATGAACAGATTTCATACTGCAAACCTGTTGGGGCAAGTTCTTCAGATTCTAGACCTTTGTTAAAGCATGAAAGGACATTTGCATCCTTGCCTGAGTCAATAAGGATGGTCATGTCCACTTACTGAACATCAAGGATTAGGTGGGAAATCTGAATATTTACTTGGTGTGTGTGACACTTTGATGAAGGGTTGTGAGCAAGAGGATGGAAATCTGACATTATACAAACTTTGCTAACCAGAGTCCTGTAAACAGTATTTGTGCCATACTAGTAGCAATAAATCTATAATGTTTTTGTTGATAAAAAAATTAAAAAAAGAATAACTAGCTGGGTGTGGTGGTACATGCCTTTAATCCAGGAATTTGGGAGGCAGAGGTAGGAGGATTTCTGTGAGTTCCAGGCCAGCCTGGAACTACAGATGGAACTATAGAGTGAGATCCAGATCAGCCTGTACTACAGTGAGACACTACCTCAAAAAAGAAAGAAAAGAAAAGAAAAGAAAAGAAAAGAAAAGAAAAGAAAAGAAAAGAAAAGAAAAGAAAAGAAAAGAAACAAGAGCCAGTCATGGTGGTACACGCCTTTAATCCCAGCACTCAGGAGGCAGAGGTAGGAGGACTGCTGTGAGTTCAAGGCCACCCAGAGACTACACAGTGAATTCCAGGTCAGCCTGGGCCAGAGTAAGACCTTACCTTAAAAAAAAAAAAAAACAAATAAGGGCTGGAGAGATGGCTTAGCGGTTAAGCGCTTGCCTGTGAAGCCTAAGGACCCCGGTTCAAGGCTTGATTCTCCAGGACCCACGTTAGCCAGAAGCACAAGGGGGCACATGCATCTGGAGTTCGTTTGCAGTGGCTGGAGGCCCTGGCATGCCCGTTCTCTCTCTACCTGTCTATTTCTGTATCTCTTTCTCTCTCAAATAAATAATAAAATATTTTTTAAAAAAACAAATAAAAAGGGAGTGGAGAGATGGAGAGATGGCTTAGCAGTTAAGATGCATGCCTCTGAAGCCTAAGGACCCTGGTTCAATTCTCCAGGTCCCACATAAGCCAGATGCACATTGTGGCACATGAGTCTGAAGTTCATATGCAGTGGCTAGAGGTCCTTGTATGCCCATTCTTTCTCTCTCTTCCCCTCTCTCTGTCTCAAAATAAATAAATAAATAAATAAATAAATAAATAAATAAATAAATAAAATTTAAAAATAACAAATAAATAAAATAAATAAATAAAAATAAATCTTTAATACATACTTTTACCAGGGCCTGGAGAGATGGCTTAGCAGTTAAGCACTTGCCTGTGAAGCCTAAGGATCCTGGTTTGAGGCCCGATTCCCCAGGACCCATGTAAGCCAGATGTACAAGGTGGCACATGCATCTGGAGTTCGTTTGCAGTGGCTGGAGGCCCTGGCACGCCCATTCTCTAGCTATCTGCCTCTTTCTCTCTCTGTGTCTGTCACTCTCAAATAAATAAATAAATAATAAAGACAAACAAAAAACGACTGTTAGTAACAATTCTATCTTATTTACCAAACAAGAAAGAATGGTCACTATTTTACCATGTATAACTCTGGCAACCAGTAAAGTTAAACAGCTGGCCACGTTTATTTACTCACTATATGCCTTTGTTCATAAAATATAAATGACTGCAAAAGTATTTTAAAGTATTGCGAATTTAGGTCTCCATGTTAATTATGGCATAACCACTCAGCAAATAGTACACAATTTACACTTTAACTATATCAATATTTATAGATACACCTCATAAATCAATGCATGAGGAAACCAGGTGAAAAGTATTGTAACTTTTTTTTTTTACAAAAGGATTACTAAAGCTGGACATGTTGGCACACTCTTGTAATCCCAGAACTTGGGAGGCCGAGGCATGAGTTTTGAGGCCACCCTTGGCTCCATAGCAAGTTCAAAGCCAGTTTTAGCTACATAGTAAGACCCTGCCTCAAGAAAATGTAAGGGCTGTAGAGAAGGCTCAGTGGTTAAAGGCACTTGCTTACAAAGCCTACTGGCCTGGGCTCAAGTCCTAAGTACCCACCCCATATAGAGCCAGATGCACAAAGTGGCACATGCATCTAAAGTTCGTCTGCAGTGGCAAGAGTTCCTGATGTACCCATTCTCGTCCTCTTGCCCTCTTTTCCTCTCTCACTCTCTCCCTCTTTTTCTCTCTCCTTACAAATAAATTAAAAAAATTTTTTAAATAGTTCAAAAAAGCAATTGCAGACTGGCGATAAAGCTTAGCAGTTAAAGGCGCTTGTGTGCAAAGCCTGACAATTTGGGTTTGATTCCCCAGTAACCATATAAAGCCAGATCCACAATGTGGCGCAGGTGTCTGGAATTCTTTTGCAGTGGCAGGGGGCCCCGGCATACCCAAGCCCATTCTCATTCTCGCCCCCCCACCTCTCTCCCTCTGCAAATAAATAAAAAGATTTAAAAATAAATAAATTTCAAGAAGAAGAATAAACATAGTAATTATCAACCTAAAGGCATGCAATACAAGTAGACTATAACTAGCATACTTTAGAATTCATTAGTAGCGAATGAAAGATGATGGTCAATATCCACTGAACACTCCCATGTAGTAACCTCCCATCAACAGCAGCATTAGTTATCCTCTAGCTTTTAGATGGGAACTTACACAACTCTACTAAGACACTTACACAGCTGACAATTTCCCTGTTACAATGACATTCTCTAGGCATAAACCTTTTCCATGAATGTTGTACCAGAGGATGTAATAAGTTAACTTATTTCCTATTAATTCAGAACAGTACTAGCTTTGTACTATCCCTAAGAGAATTCAGAGTGGAGTCACTCAAATCACTTTCTATAAGGCTTTACTCTCACAGAACCCTGTTTGAGAAAGGCGGCAATAGGAGGAGCATGGCTTTTGTGAGAAACTTTAGAGAAAAGGCTTTGTCTCTTTAACACATTTCTTCTTCACCAACACTGATGTGAATACTACAATGGTTTTTTTTCCTTTAACATTGGTCAAATGTTAAAGTTGCAGGAAATAGGTTATTTTACTAATGGAAAAACAAGGCACAGCATACATTAGTTTAAGAGCATAGGAGGAGAACAGAACAGAGGTTTTTGTTTTGTTTTGTTTTGTTTTTAATTTTTATTCTTAATCCATTAGGGCAATGAGAAAGGAACACTTATGAGTAAGATGATGAAATAGTAGAATAATTGTCTAGGATATAGAATTGACATTAAAATGAACATCTATAGCTTTTTGTCTTCACTTACTTCTGGTGATTTTACATGTACCACAAATCTCAATGAGCTTTATGCTTTCATGTTTTTAGAACACACTGATTACAATTATTTTATCCATTTCTTCCTCCCTCCATAAAGTATATAACTTTTATTTTGCACCTATCATCAATGAAGGCACTTATATTCAGCATTGATATCAGCTGCAGCCTTTGGGTTTTACTCCCTAAATTGGGAATACGTTAATTTTTAAAAGCTGTAAAAAAAATCCTGGCAATAAAAACAGCATGGAGATGGTCACATATACCACATTTGCAAAAAAAAAAAAAAAAAAAAAAAAAAAGATTTGACCTTTTAGATATTTATTGTTTTATTGTTTTCCACATCATTTCAATGAATTGGTGTTACATCTCAGAAAGAATAATCTCTCACATTGCATTAAGACAACAGCTGTAATCAGGCTATACACACCAGAGTCAGTAACTTACTATTCTTTCATAGTTAACAAGGTAGAATTTAAGGAGAGAAATAAGCATAGAGAAAATGTGAAGGACTTTTACTTCTTGCCCACAGAAACTTTTGGTAAAGTGAAGGCAACTGGCCATAGGATAACATATTTCCTTTTTAAATACTGAGAAGGCAGTACTGAATTCCTCAGGGGTTCTGAACTATTCTTCTACCTGTAAACACCTTATTATAATACACATAGTGATTTCTATAATTAGATAAATGGTATTACTCCTTCAATAATTACCTTCAATAAAAAAGATAATTAGAGCTGGGCGTGGTGGCACACGCCTTTAATCCCAGCACTTGGGAGGCAGAGGTAGGAGGATTGCCATGAGTTCAAGGGCACCCTGAGAATACATAGTGAATTCCAGGTCAGCCTGTGCTACAGTAAGACCCTACCTCGAAAAACAAAAAAAAAGGGTATTAATACTTCTAAGATAAAAAAAAAATGTTTCTCAAATGACTGTGCTAAGTAAGAGAAACATGAATTAAACTACAAGATATTTCTGAATTATCAAGTTGATAAGAAATATATAAGCTGGGGCCAGGTGTGGTAGTGCACACCTTTAATCCCAGCACTTGGGAGGCAGAGGTAGGAGGATCGCTGTGAGTTTGAGGCCACCCTGAGACTACCTAGTGAATTCCAGGTCAGCCTGGGCTAGAGTGAGACCCTATCTCGAAAAACAAAATACAAAAAATAAAGCTGGATGGAGAGATGGCTCTGTGGTTAAGGGCTTGTGTGCAAAGCCTAAAGACCTGGGTTTGATTCCCCAGTACCCACATAAAGCCAGATGTACAAAGTGGTGCATGCATTTGGAGTTAGTGTGCAGTGGCTAGTGGCCCTGTTGTGGTTGCCTATTCTTTCTCTCTCCTCTTTCCTCCCTGTCTCTATCTGCTTACAAACAAACATTAAACACACAAACACACACACGTTTCATATACATATATTACTCTATTGGAAAAGCTGTAGGGAAACACTCCCCTAACTTGGTGGTTAAAGTATAAAGGGTTATGATCCCTTGACACACAATTTGCCAATGTTTAATACAATTATAATTGTATTTACTCTTTAAACCACTCACTAATATTACTTCTAAGAATTTATCCTACCAGATATCTATGCATGGATTATATAAAGAAAGCAAAAAGTTGAGCATTACAACAGTGTTTGGAATAGCAATGGGTTAAACATCCTTCAAGTGTCCAGCAATAAGAGACTGAGCAGAGCTGGGTGTGGTGGCACACATCTTGAATCCCAGAACTCGGGAGGCAGAGGTAGGAGAATCACTGTGAGTTTGAGGCCAGCCTGAGACTATATAGTGAATTCCAGGTGAGCCTGGGCTACAGGGAGACCCTACCTCTAAAAGAAGAGACTAAGCAAATAAACTATAGTACAGTTTACATATAGAATACTATGTAGTTGCAAATAATAAGAAAACTCCCCTTTTGGATACAAAAATGCAGCAAGATTATACTTATGTTCTCACATACATACATATAAAGGCTACTTTCAAAATAAGAAAAGAGAAGCCGGGGTTGTAGCTCAGTAATAGGATGCTTGCCTAGTTTGCCAAATGTCCTGGGTTCAATTCCCCAGAACTGCAACAAATAAAAATAAAAAAAGAGGCAAGCTGAATGTGGTGGCGCATGCCTTTAATCCCAGCACTCGGGAGGCAGAGGTAGGAGGATCACCATGAGTTCAAGGCCACCCTGAGATGACATAGTGAATTCCAGGTCAGCCTGGGCTAGAGTGAGACCCTACTTCAAACCCCCCCAAAAAAAGAGGCAAATAAAATACATATTCATGGGGCTGGAGAGATGCTTGCCTGCAAAGTCTAAGGACCCAGGTTCAACTCCCCAGAACCCATGTAGGCAGATGCACATGGTGGTGCATGCATCTGGAGTTCATTTGCAGTGGCTAAGAGGCCCTGGCATGCCCATTCTCTCTCTCTCTAATAAATAAATAAAAATAAAAGAATAAAAATACATATTCAGGGCTGGAGAGATGGCTTAGCGGTTAAGGCACATGCCTGTGAAGCCTAAGGACCCCGGTTCGATTTTCTAGGTCCCACGTTAGCCAGATGCACAAGGTGGCACATGCATCTGGAGTTAGTTTGCAGTGGCTAGAGGCCCTGGCGCACACATTCTCACTCTTTCTTTCTCTCTCCCCCCCCTTCGTTTCTAATAAATAAATAAAAATAAAATAAAGTTTTAAAAAATACATATTCATCCAGGCATGGTGGCACACGCCTTTAATCCCAGCACTCAGGAGACAGAGGTAGGAGGATTGCCATGAGTTTGAGGTCAGCCTGAGCTAAACTGAGACCCTACCTCAAAAACACCAAAAAAGAAAACACATACTCATATCTTGCTTACATAAGGAACAAATAAAAATGGTTAGTATTATAGAACTAGAAAGACAGAAAGATAAGGACTACAGTAAGAACATAATTCCTGTATAAACCTTTTAAATTAGTTTTTTTCCTTCTCAACCATGTGAATACATTATCTATTAAAATTAAACCTAAGTAAAAATACTCATGATGTTAAAACATAACAAAATTGCACAGACACTAACATCATCATTATGTAATATTACACATACAAAAATAATAGAGGAAGTGTCTAGCATGTTTACAGCAATTTCTTTTAGTTTATGGGACTACAAAACAATTTTTCTTCCCTACATTTTCTAAGCTATTTTGTCAGAGGGCAGAAAGCCTCATTTTCGTAAATTTTTCTATTTAAAGAACATTTTATTCAGAAGTGAATTTCAGCATCTAGGACCTTCAGTCATTCAGAATACAGTAAGAAAATAAATACTTACGAGGACAGCACTATGGCAACAGCATCATTGAGGACACTTTCGCCAAAAAGAAGTGCATAGAGTTCAACATCAACTTGAAGCTCATGGAATATGGCAAGAACAGTAACTTGAAAGGAGAAAGTCAGAGAAATGTTTAGACATTATAAATGTAACATTTTCCTCAACAGCTGATTATTGTATATACCCAAAAAAGCTGAAAAAACCTTAGAGGCCTGAATTGGCCTTCATTTTTTCATGCAAAGGTTAATAGTTTAATTTTGTACATTTATTTTTTAATTAGTTTTTGTACACTTGTTTTTTTAAAGTTATTATTATTATTAACATATTTGATATGGATACATCATGTGTTGGTACCCTCTTTTCCCTCATCCCTGACCTATTCCACTGGGGACCATCCTCAGTAGGGTTGCAAGTATTTCTTATAGGGTTGCAGATTATGCATTGTGGGAGCAGCAATCAGTTATTTTTTATAAAGAATATATTCATAAATTCATATCCTGGGAAATCACTAGTCTTAATA
Organism: Orientallactaga sibirica; assembly: GCA_036365145.1. Classification (NCBI taxonomy): domain Eukaryota; kingdom Metazoa; phylum Chordata; class Mammalia; order Rodentia; family Dipodidae; genus Orientallactaga; species Orientallactaga sibirica. The sequence continues at coordinate 640,382 of JAEOAD010001318.1, read as the reverse complement.
CAGAATTGTATGAAAAGCGTCCTGTTGCAACCACCCCCTTTTCCTTGGAGCTTTACAACTCACTGCTATTTGACTTGCAAATTTCAAGCATTCTAAGTTTAGCAAAACAGTACAAAATGAAAACATAAGTTTAGTTTTTGGTTGGGATAAAATATATGACAAGAATAGTAGCTGCATATGTAACTAAAGGAGAAGCCAACTACAAGGATATACTAGGTTAAAAAGGAAGGAAAACACAACAAACCCTTCTTTAAGGGAAGCAAATAGATTAGAATTCTGAGAATATCAGATAAGATTGAGAAATTGCATGATAATTTTTATTGCTGAGTCACATATTATTCACCCAGTAAATGAACCCAAGCAGACATGAAAGATTAATATAACCAGAGATGGGACAGCATTTTCAGATGCCAAACATAAAAACAGGAAACCTGCATTTTAAATGATATACTTTCTACCACAAAGCACTGCAGCTGCAGTATACTGATACCAAAGCCTCCTGAGAGAAGGAGAGAGGAGGGTGGAGAAATTCTGCAAAATTTTGAAAAGAAAATCTATCATTCAACTTTCTAGAAAGATATCAATTGTAAAATAATAGACTTGGAGCAAGTGCTTACATAATTTAGAAAAATACAACTGTCCAACTTTATATAAGTGAAAGATTATTGCTTGAACAGAAGACTGAAGTAATGTAGGCAGTCCAATGGCTAAGATTTCCCATGGGCTTCAGAATGTTAAGAAGCTTGCTTCTGCTGGAAAACAAGGAATCCTGAGACCACTGGCTTCTTACAAAAACCATCCAACTTTCATACTAATAATGGGACCAGCAACAAACAGTAAGAGCTGACAGCCTTGGTGGTCTCAAAAATAAAGCTGGATGGAGAGATGGCTCTGTGGTTAAGGGCTTGTGTGCAAAGCCTAAAGACCTGGGTTTGATTCCCAGTACCCACATAAAGCCAGATGTACAAAGTGGTGCATGCATTTGGAGTTAGTGTGCAGTGGCTAGTGGCCCTGTTGTGGTTGCCTATTCTTTCTCTCTCCTCTTTCCTCCCTGTCTCTATCTGCTTACAAACAAACATTAAACACACAAACACACACACGTTTCATATACATATATTACTCTATTGGAAAAGCTGTAGGGAAACACTCCCTAACTTGGTGGTTAAAGTATAAGGGTTATGATCCCTTGACACACAATTTGCCAATGTTTAATACAATTATAATTGTATTTACTCTTTAAACCACTCACTAATATTACTTCTAAGAATTTATCCTACCAGATATCTATGCATGGATTATATAAAGAAAGCAAAAAGTTGAGCATTACAACAGTGTTTGGAATAGCAATGGGTTAAACATCCTTCAAGTGTCCAGCAATAAGAGACTGAGCAGAGCTGGGTGTGGTGGCACACATCTTGAATCCCAGAACTCGGGAGGCAGAGGTAGGAGAATCACTGTGAGTTTGAGGCCAGCCTGAGACTATATAGTGAATTCCAGGTGAGCCTGGGCTACAGGGAGACCCTACCTCTAAAAGAAGAGACTAAGCAAATAAACTATAGTACAGTTTACATATAGAATACTATGTAGTTGCAAATAATAAGAAAACTCCCCTTTTGGATACAAAAATGCAGCAAGATTATACTTATGTTCTCACATACATACATATAAAGGCTACTTTCAAAATAAGAAAAGAGAAGCCGGGGTTGTAGCTCAGTAATAGGATGCTTGCCTAGTTTGCCAAATGTCCTGGGTTCAATTCCCCAGAACTGCAACAAATAAAAATAAAAAAGAGGCAAGCTGAATGTGGTGGCGCATGCCTTTAATCCCAGCACTCGGGAGGCAGAGGTAGGAGGATCACCATGAGTTCAAGGCCACCCTGAGATGACATAGTGAATTCCAGGTCAGCCTGGGCTAGAGTGAGACCCTACTTCAAACCCCCCCCAAAAAAGAGGCAAATAAAATACATATTCATGGGGCTGGAGAGATGCTTGCCTGCAAAGTCTAAGGACCCAGGTTCAACTCCCCAGAACCCATGTAGGCAGATGCACATGGTGGTGCATGCATCTGGAGTTCATTTGCAGTGGCTAAGAGGCCCTGGCATGCCCATTCTCTCTCTCTCTTTCTAATAAATAAATAAAAATAAAAGAATAAAAAATACATATTCAGGGCTGGAGAGATGGCTTAGCGGTTAAGGCACATGCCTGTGAAGCCTAAGGACCCCGGTTCGATTTTCTAGGTCCCACGTTAGCCAGATGCACAAGGTGGCACATGCATCTGGAGTTAGTTTGCAGTGGCTAGAGGCCCTGGCGCACACATTCTCACTCTTTCTTTCTCTCTCCCCCCCCTTCGTTTCTAATAAATAAATAAAAATAAAATAAAGTTTTAAAAAATACATATTCATCCAGGCATGGTGGCACACGCCTTTAATCCCAGCACTCAGGAGACAGAGGTAGGAGGATTGCCATGAGTTTGAGGTCAGCCTGAGCTAAACTGAGACCCTACCTCAAAAACACCAAAAAAGAAAACACATACTCATATCTTGCTTACATAAGGAACAAATAAAAATGGTTAGTATTATAGAACTAGAAAGACAGAAAGATAAGGACTACAGTAAGAACATAATTCCTGTATAAACCTTTTAAATTAGTTTTTTTTCCTTCTCAACCATGTGAATACATTATCTATTAAAATTAAACCTAAGTAAAAATACTCATGATGTTAAAACATAACAAAATTGCACAGACACTAACATCATCATTATGTAATATTACACATACAAAAATAATAGAGGAAGTGTCTAGCATGTTTACAGCAATTTCTTTTAGTTTATGGGACTACAAAACAATTTTTCTTCCCTACATTTTCTAAGCTATTTTGTCAGAGGGCAGAAAGCCTCATTTTCGTAAATTTTTCTATTTAAAGAACATTTTATTCAGAAGTGAATTTCAGCATCTAGGACCTTCAGTCATTCAGAATACAGTAAGAAAATAAATACTTACGAGGACAGCACTATGGCAACAGCATCATTGAGGACACTTTCGCCAAAAAGAAGTGCATAGAGTTCAACATCAACTTGAAGCTCATGGAATATGGCAAGAACAGTAACTTGAAAGGAGAAAGTCAGAGAAATGTTTAGACATTATAAATGTAACATTTTCCTCAACAGCTGATTATTGTATATACCCAAAAAAGCTGAAAAAACCTTAGAGGCCTGAATTGGCCTTCATTTTTTCATGCAAAGGTTAATAGTTTAATTTTGTACATTTATTTTTTAATTAGTTTTGTACACTTGTTTTTTTAAAGTTATTATTATTATTAACATATTTGATATGGATACATCATGTGTTGGTACCCTCTTTTCCCTCATCCCTGACCTATTCCACTGGGGACCATCCTCAGTAGGGTTGCAAGTATTTCTTATAGGGTTGCAGATTATGCATTGTGGGAGCAGCAATCAGTTATTTTTTATAAAGAATATATTCATAAATTCATATCCTGGGAAATCACTAGTCTTAATACAGAATTGTATGAAAAGCGTCCTGTTGCAACCACCCCCTTTTCCTTGGAGCTTTACAACTCACTGCTATTTGACTTGCAAATTTCAAGCATTCTAAGTTTAGCAAAACAGTACAAAATGAAAACATAAGTTTAGTTTTTGGTTGGGATAAAATATATGACAAGAATAGTAGCTGCATATGTAACTAAAGGAGAAGCCAACTACAAGGATATACTAGGTTAAAAAGGAAGGAAAACACAACAAACCCTTCTTTAAGGGAAGCAAATAGATTAGAATTCTGAGAATATCAGATAAGATTGAGAAATTGCATGATAATTTTTATTGCTGAGTCACATATTATTCACCCAGTAAATGAACCCAAGCAGACATGAAAGATTAATATAACCAGAGATGGGACAGCATTTTCAGATGCCAAACATAAAAACAGGAAACCTGCATTTTAAATGATATACTTTCTACCACAAAGCACTGCAGCTGCAGTATACTGATACCAAAGCCTCCTGAGAGAAGGAGAGAGGAGGGTGGAGAAATTCTGCAAAATTTTGAAAAGAAAATCTATCATTCAACTTTCTAGAAAGATATCAATTGTAAAATAATAGACTTGGAGCAAGTGCTTACATAATTTAGAAAAATACAACTGTCCAACTTTATATAAGTGAAAGATTATTGCTTGAACAGAAGACTGAAGTAATGTAGGCAGTCCAATGGCTAAGATTTCCCATGGGCTTCAGAATGTTAAGAAGCTTGCTTCTGCTGGAAAACAAGGAATCCTGAGACCACTGGCTTCTTACAAAAACCATCCAACTTTCATACTAATAATGGGACCAGCAACAAACAGTAAGAGCTGACAGCCTTGGTGGTCTCTAAGGGAATGACATAGTTTCTAGCTTTAAATATGTTAAACTAGCCAGCCGTGGTGGCACACGCCTTTAATTCCAGCACTTGGGAGGCAGAGGTAGGAGGATCACCGTGAGTTTGAGGCCACCCTGAGAATACATAGTGAATTCCAGGTCAGCCTGGGCCAGAGTGAGACCTTACCTCAGAAAAACCAAAAAAAAAAAAAAAAAAAAGTTAAACTTGGGCTAGAGAGAGATGGCTTAGCCAGTAAGGCACTTGCCTGCAAAGCCTAAGGACCTAGGTTCGATTTCCCAGGACCTGTGTAAGCCAGATGCACAAGGTGGTGCATGTGTCTATAGTTTGTTTGCAGTGACTGGATGCCCTGGTGTACCCATTCTCTAACTTTCTCTGCCTTTCTCTCTCTCTCAAATAAATAATTTTTTAAAAATGTTAAACTAAAGCCAGGTATAGTGGCTCACACACACCTGGAATTGCAGCTCTGGGGAGGCTGAGGAAGGAGGGTTGGCACAAGTTTGAGGCCAGCCTCAGCTACATAGTGGGACTACCAGGCCAGCCTGAACAACATAGCAAGACCCTGTTTTGAAAAACACAACAAACTAATAAACTAAGCCAGACCAGGTGGCTCAGACCTATAGGCCTAGCAGTCTGACTGGTAAGAAGGACTGAAAGTCCAAAGCCTGTCTGCACCACAGAATGAGTTCGAGGCCAGCCCAGGCCAAAAAAAAAGAAGAAGAAGAAGAAGAAGAAGAACTTTTTCACAAATAAAAAGTAAAAAGAGGGTAAAGATAAAGCTCAGGCATGCATTCAATAGCCAGCACTACCAAAAGTAAAAATGTTCAACATAAATATCTCTCTAAAGTGGCCCTCCAGGTTTTCTTTTTGTTTCGTTGGTTTTTCCTTTGACAAGGTCTCACTACATAACCCAGGCCACAAACTCTCCAACTCTCCTTTAGCTCCCAAGTATTAGAACTACAGGCATGTATGACCATACCTAGCCCTATCTTTCAAAATCCTCTCTCATGGCGTACAGAGCACATTTTCCTCCTTTCCATCATGCCTTATGTTATAATACTGAACACAGGAATTCAAAGATGACCTTAGGACCCTACCTTTAAATGTGCTGGATGACAATTAAAGAAGATGATTAACTTACAAGGTCAAAAGATGAAACAGCTGGGTGTGGTGGCGCACGCCTTTAATCCCAGCATTCAGGAGGCAAAGGTAGGAGGATCGCCATGAGTTCAAGGCCACCCTGAGATTACATAGTGAATTCCAGGTCAGCCTGGGCTAGAGTGAGACCCTACCTTGAAAAACCGAAAAATAAAAAACCAAAAAAAAAAAAAAAAGATGAAACAGAATAAACTTCCAAAGCCTGAACTCACAAGAAAAGAAAACTTGTAAATTTATTTTTATTTTTATTTTTATTTTTTTTTGGTTTTTGGAGGTAGGGTTTCACACTAGTCCAGGCTGACCTGGAATTCACTACGTATTCTCAGGCTTGCCTCGAACTCATGGTGATCCTCCTACCTCTGCCTCCCAAGTGCTGGGATTAAAGGCATGTACCACCATGCCCGACTTAAATTTAATTTTTATTCCCTCTACAGAAAACACAGGAGATACTTCAAGCCAAAAATATACACTAACTTCCTACAAACTGTGTGGAAGGTTCTTTTTATGTGCAAAATTACTTAAAGTCAATAAATTTATATTTAAGTGATTCCACATATGATTCCTTCACTGCCCATTCAGGTCACCTTAGTTCTTCCAAAGCTAAAGTTCAAGATTTCTTCAAGAAAGCCCCTTTAAAATACTTTTATTTATTTATTTTGGAGCGAGAGAGAGGCAGACAGAGAAAAGGTGAGTATGGGCACACCAGGGCTTCTAGCCACTGCAAATGAATTCCAGGCACATGTGCTACTTTGTGCATCTGCCTTTATGTGGGTACTGGAGATTTGAACCCAGGCCATCAGACCTTGCAAGTAAGTGCCTTTAACCACTGAGCCATCTCTCCAGTTCCAAGATAGCCCCTTTAATAAAAAGAAGTCATGCTTAATCCAGTTATGTAATCAGCCCACAATGCTTTTTAAAAATATTTATTTATTTGAGAAAGAGTAGAAGAGGAAGACAGAGAGAGTATGGACATATCAGGGTTTCCTGCCACTGCAAACAAACTCCAGAGGCATGCATCACTCAGTGCATCTGGCTTTACATGGGTACTAGGGAATCAAACCCAGGCTGTCAGGCTTTCAAGCAAGTGCCTTTAACCACTAAGCCATCTCTCCAGTCCCCACAATGCTCTGTGCTTCTTTTATCTCCACATGATTTAAGGATATATTTATGGCAACTTCAAAGTTCTCTACCTGAGATCTTTGGCTCTATTTCTTGAAGCAATTTACTTTATGGTCTGCTTTAGGATGATCTGTGTGGTTCTCAACAGCTGACACACCCACTTCTGAACATTAGTTTAGATCAGTAATACTGTAGATTATGCCAATGTTATGCTGAAACAAGCATCATCCATTCACATTAAGATATGCATCTTTAACTCCACACCTCATGTTTAATATGGAAGCCTTTAAAAAGGCAGTCTTTATTTATCACATGAAAATTGTAATGCTGACTCAATACATCTGAAATTTCCCATTGTCATTTAAGTTTTCAGCTATTTATTCTTAGAAACAACCTTACTAATATCATTGCCTTGAACAATCTTGAGTACAATACTCCTTATAAAGTATCAAAACGTGTATTGCCTGGGCTGGGCAAGGTGGTACATGCCTTTAATCCCAGCACTCAGAAGGCAGAGGTAAGAAAATCACTGTGAGTTCAAGGCCACCCTGAGACTACATAGTGAATTCCAGGTCAGCCTGGGCTAGAGTGAGACCCTACCTCAAAAAACCAAAGAAAGAAAGAAAGAGAGAGAGAGAGAGAGGGAGGGAGGGAGGGAGGGAGGGAGGGAGGGAGGGAGGAAGAAAGAAAGAAATTTATTTCCAAAACTTCAGTCTGGGGACTAAAGGCACCATTTAGTGACTAAGCACTTGCTAGCATGAGGAAAGCCCTGAGCTGTATTCTCAATATCAAACAAATAATACAAAAAAAAAAAAAAACCTCTTCCTGACCTATTTTCCCCCATTCATTTTCAATCTTTTTTTTTTTTTTTTTTGGAGTACACGTGTTTGTATATGTGCAGAGGCTAAAGGATATTGGGTGTTCTTTGCTGTTGCTCTTCTACCTTACTCCTTGAAATGTAGTTTCTCACTGAACCTGGAGTTTGACTCTTTGGTGAGACTGGCTGATTAGTGAGCTCTGGCAATCCTCCTGTCTCTATTCCTCCTCAGGGCTGGGGTTATAGGCACGCATGGCCATGCTTGGCTTTTTATATGTGCTGGGGATCAAACTCAGGTCCTCATGCTTGTACAGCAATCACTCTTACCTGCTGAGCCATCTCTCAGCCCCTATCCATTTTTATTAGTCTTTATTAATTATACAAAATAATGGGTTTCATTATGATTTTGTAATACAGGAATTTTTATTGATCATATTCAACCCACATTACCCTCTTTTGCCCCCCTTCAGCCAGGCCTCTCACTCTTCCTAAATAGTCCACCTTCTACTTTCATGTTTTGTTTTTATTTTGGGGGGTTTCTTTTTAATTTTGGCTCTTCTTATGAGAAAAAACATGTGACATTTATTTCCCTTAGTCTACTGTATTTTACTTAACATGATGATTTCCAGTTCTATTCATTTTTCTGCCAATGACATAAAAGCATTTTGTGGCTGAATAAAATTCCATTGTGCATATATGTCACATTTGATTTATCCATTTTTCTGTAGTTGGACCCAGGCTGATCCCATAACTTGGCTACTGTGAATTGTGTCACAATAAACGTAGGTATGCAAGCATCTTTTAGATTCCCTAAGTTAAGACCCAGAAGTGGTAGAGCTGGATATGATCTCTGTGTTTTGAGACCCTACAAAGGAGTTTTCATAATGGCTGAACTAGTTTATATTCCTACCAGCAGTGTCTAAGTTCCCTTTTATTGAGACAGAGTCTTATTCTATAGTCTAAGCTGGTAGTCTAAGCTGGTAACTCACCAAATAGCCTACACTGGCCTCAAACTCACAGCAATCCTCCTGCCTCAACCTCCCAAGTGCTGGGATTACATGAGCCATCACTTACAGAAAAGCTTCTTCTAACCCCAACCCCACATCCTCACCAACATATGTTACTTGTTTTCTTGATGATACTTTTTTTTTTTTTTTAGTTCTGCGAGGTAGGGTCTCACTTTAGCTCAGGCTGACCTGGAGTCTCAGGGTGGCCTCCAAGTCACAGCGCTCCTCCTACCTCTGCCTCCCAAGCGCTAGGAATAAAGACGTGCGCCACCACGCCCGGCTTGATGACACTATTTTGACTGAGATGTAATCTTAATATAGCTTTGATTTGCATCTCCTAATGACTACTGATGTTGAGTATCAATTTAAAAACTATTGTTCTTTGCTGGACATGGTGGCCCAAACATGAAATCCTAACAGTTGGAAGTAATTTGAGGACAGCCTGGGCTACAAAGTGAGTTCCAGGCCAGACCTAGGCAAGAGTGAGACCCTGTTAAAAACAAAAACAACTATTTTTCTTACTAATAGATGCAGATAGCTGAATATAAGCAGATTTTCAGAGAACTTATTTTCGAGAAATTTAAAAGAAAGTATATATTCATTGCCAATCTTATCAAATCTAGTTCATCTTTTGTTACACGCAATCAGTAGCTATAAAGACCAACCTAAGTTTCTGAAGAAAATATGATATAGCCTTCATCAAGACAGCATCAATTTGTAGACCATTAAGATGCAAATGTAGTAAACAAGTATAAGAAAAAAATGATTAAACCAAAAGGAAAAAATGAATTATTTATTCATCTAAGTATAGTGCTAAGGCTGGTTAGATGGCTCAGTACTCAAATAACACTTGTTTGCAAAGCCTGACAGCCTAGGTTTAATTCCCCATCACCACATAAAATGAGATACACAAAGAAGTGCATGTGTCTAGAGAGTCTATAGCAGCAAGAAGCCCTGGTGTGTCCTTTTCCTTCCTTCCTTCCTTTCTTCTCTTCCTTCCTTCCTTCCTTCCTTCCTTCCTTCCTTCCTTCCTTCCTTCCTTCTTTCCTCTCTCAAATAAATAAAAATATTTTTTTAAAAAAACAGTATAGGGCTGGAGAAATGGCTTAGCAGTTAAGGCGTTTGCCTGCAAAGCCAAAGGATCCCAGTTTGATTCTCCAGGACCCACATAAGCCAGATGCACAAGGGACACATGAGTCTGGAGTTCGTTTACAGTGGCTAGAGGCCCTGGCATGTCCATTCTTTCTCTGTCTGCCTCTCTTTTCTCTTTCTCTCTTTCTCTCTCTCTCTCTCTTTCTCTGCTTGCAAATAAATAAATAAAAGTTAAAAAAAAAAACAGTATAGTGCTAGAGAAGTACCTAACCATGGATACGATACCTGAAAGAAATGCTCACATATGCATTGACTGGAAAATTCTGTACCTGAAGAATTTCAGCTCCAGTCATATAAAACATACCTGGGTCTGTTGCTGATACGATGGCACCAAACAGCAAGCAATCTGTAAAGTAAAAATCTCCTGCGAGCTGTCCAGTTACTTTCATCAGTGTTACACAGCCATACATTATGGACCTGTTCAATAAACAGAGCCCTACTTTAGAGAAAATACCAACTATTAAGAATGTAAAATAACTGGAGAGATGGTTTAGTGGTTAAGCACTTGCCTGTGAAGCCTAAGGACCCGGTTCAAGGCTCAATTCCCCAGTACCCAAGTAAGCCAGATGCACAAAGTGGTGCGTGTATCTGGAGATCCTTTGCAGTGGCTGGAAGCCCTAGTGCACCCATTCTCTCTCTCCTTCTCTTTCTCTCTCTGTCACTCTCAAATAAATAAAAAATAAACAAAAATTTAGCTGGGCATGGTGGCACATGCCTTTAATCCCAGCACTCAGGAGGCAGAGGTAGGAGAATCATTGTGAGTTCGAGGCCAACCTGAGAATATCAGGGTGAATTCCAGGTCAGCCTGGGCCAGAGTAAGACCCTACCTCGAAAAACCAAACTAAAATAAAAAGAAGGTAAAATACAGTAAAAGGGAAAAAAAAAAACAGCCAGAAATGGGGGTGGCACACCTTTAATCCCAACACTTGGGAGGCAGAGGTAGGAAGATAACTGTGAGTTTGAGGCGGGCCTGGTACTATAGAGTAACTGCCAGGACAGCATGGGCTAGAGTGAGACCCTACCTTGAAATAACCAAAAAAAAAAAAAAAAAAAAAAAAAAAACAGTAAAAAGAAGATGCACAGTATTTAAGAAATAAAAGTCAGATTTCCCTGGCAAAAAAAATAAGATGGATTGATTACAGTATTTGTGATTAATTACAAATTTAATTAAATGGCATCTTAACTATGTCTAATACCTGGGCCTTGAAGAAGATTCAAACATATTACTTATGTGAGCATATTGTACTATAAAAGTCCTTAGATACATTCAGGAATACAATACCATATAAATCAAAATGAATTTTTTAAGAATTATAATTTGACCTTCACAAGACCCTCAAAATAGAAGAAAAAGATGATGACATCAAATTAAAAGAGAGACTAATTGACAGAGGGAGGGGATATGATGGAGATTGAACTTCTAAAGTGGAATTGGGGGAGGGGAAGGAAATATCAGGTGGTTTTTTTGTATGTAAGTATAGAAGTTGTCAATATAAAAAGAATTATAATTTGAGGGTTAAAAGGTATTTCAAGTATCAAGTACTTACCCAATAACAAAACAAGAAATTGCCGTTCCAAGAAAAGCATATGCCAAGATAGACCCAAGGTTCCGAAAGAAATGTCTCTGACAAAACACAAAAAGTTAGGTTGTGTTAGAATGCCTACCAAATATTTGACAAAGAAAAGATTTTCTATTATAGCTTGTTATACTAATATGAAATGCATTATTCACTAAAAGAAATCAGTAAAAGAAAGCATTCTTATACAGACATAAATTTCAGATCAACAAAGGACAAGAAGAGGGAAAGGGGGGGGACTTGGAACTAATGGCCTGTTTCTGGAGGATTAAATAATATAAATCCCATGGAAAATTTAAGGTGGTTGAAAGTATGTGAAATGCAAATACACTTACCCTTTTCAGACTATAACCTGCATAAAATATGATAGGAGGAAGTAATATGTTGAAAAATACTTCTGGATCAAAAGTAACCTGTTAAAAATAAAGTGTTCTTTTAGATGAATTGCCTTAGAAGACTTCATATTACATTGTCATATCATCAAAACTAAAAAAAAAAGATTAAAATGGTCAATAAGAGTTAAATTGCATTTCTCAGATGGATAACAATGTTTAACATATTTTCCAATTTATTGGCCATTTGTGTTTCTTCTTTTGAGAAATGTCTATTCAGTTGATTAGCCCATTTATTCAATAAATAATTTCTCTGGAGTTGTATTTTACAGTTCTTTAAATATTCTGGATGATAACCCCTGTCTGATATACAGTTAGCAAAGACTATTTCTCATTCTATAAGTACCCTTCACTCCATGTATATGTGTATGGATACATACACAGATACACATACATGTGTGTGCATACACATATGTGTACGATATAAGAGTAAAAAGGGAACCAAGAAAAGAGAGGAAGAGATTTTAAGAAAGGGAAGAAGGAAAGTGAAGAGAGGGTAATGGAATATATGTGACAGAAGGGAGAGGGGGAAGACAGTGGTAGATGAGGACAAATTAGAATAAAGTATAATGTATATAAAGTATAATGACACATGTATGAAAATGTCACAATGAAATCCATTACTTTATATATTACCTTAAAAATAATAAAAATATTTCATATATTGAAGACTAATACTTCTATGCTTTAAGCACATAATAAATTATTGTGTGTTCTTTTTCTGTTTTAATATTTTTTTAGTTTATTTCAGAGACAGAAAAACAGGCAGAGAGAGAGAGAGAAGGGGCATGCCAGGGTCTTCAGCCACTGAAAACGAACTCCAGACGCATGTACTACCATGTGCATCTGGCTTATGGGGGTCCTGGGGAAATAGAACCCAGGTTCTTAGGTTTTGCAGGCAAGCAATTTAATCACTAACCCAGTTTCAATTACCCAGGACCCCCATAAGCCAGATGCACACATCTAGAGTTTGTAGTGGCTGGATGCCCTGGCACACCAATTCTCTCCCTCTCTCTCTCAAATAAATAAATATTTAAAAAAAGAGTATTTGCTCCCAAAGCATGAGGCTCTGAGTTCAATCTGCAGAACCCATATAAAAAGCTGGGCATGGTCATGCATGCCTTTCACCCCAGTGATGAGGGGAGCAAAAACAGCATTGCTGTGGCTCAATGACAAACCAGGATAATTAAAAAAAAAAAAAAAAAAAGAACCCACTCCAAATTTAATGAGAGATTCCATCTGAAGGAAATGGAAGTTGAAGTGCTGCACCCAACCTTCTCTTCTGGCTTCTGTATGCATACACAGAAAGTACACATATCTGTGCATTCACATGCCTATGTATGTACACACACACACAACTAAAAAAATATAAGCTAGCTGTTATGTTATTTCTCAACCAAACAAGGGGACAAAGGTTGATGGAAAACTCAGTTCCTGAATATCTATGGTAAATATGCTAAGACTGCTAAAATATTACATTAAAAACCATAGGGTAGCCGGGCATGGTGGTGCACACCTTTAATCCCAGCACTCAGGAGGTAGAGATAGGAGGATCGCCGTGAATTCGAGGCCACCCTGAGACTACATAGTGAATTCCAGGTCAGCCTGGCCTAGAGTGAGACCCTACCTCGAAAACAAACAAAAAATCATAGGGTGCTGAGACTACATAGTGAATTCCAGCCTGGTCTAGATTGAGACCCTACCTCGAAAAACCAAAAAAAAAAAAAAATCTTAGAGTGCTTGGTGTGGTGGCACACACCTTTAATCCCAGCACTTTGGGAGGCTGAGGTAGGAGAATCACTGTGAGTTCAAGGCCAGCCTGAGACTACATAGTGAATTCCAAGTCAGCCTGGGCTAGAGTGACACCCTATCTCAAAAAAAAAAAAATCTTAGGGCTAGGCAGATAGCTCAGTGGGTAAAGCACTTCTCTGACAATATAAGGACATGAGTTTCAGCCCCAGAATCCACCTAAAATACATGGCAGCATATGCTTATAATCCCCACACTGGGGAGCCAGAGATAGATGGATTCACTCCAAGAATAACTGATGCTCATATGAAGGACCCAGAAATTGTGCCAGATTATGAATGAAAGAAATGCCAAATGTTGCTCAGCATAGGTGACAATCAAGGCAAGAAAGCATTCAAAGAAATATTAATGAGATGTTTTAGGACATAATACATAAACCCAATTTGTTAAAGAACTCTCTCAAACAGTAAGAACCATTTGTAAATTAAAGGAAACCCGGGCTGGAGAGATGGCTTAGTGGTTAAACGCTTGCCTATGAAGCCTAAGGACCCCGGTTCGAGGCTCGATTCTCCAGGACCCACGTAAGCCAGATGCACAAGGGGTGCATGCATCTGGAGTTCGTTTGCAGTGGCTGGAGGCCCTGGCACACCCATTCTCTCTCTCTCTCTGCCTATTTCTGTATCTCTCTCTCAAATAAATAAATAAAAATAAAAAATAAAATATTTTAAAGGAAATGCTTATGAATTTTGTTTGTTTGTTTTGGGTTTTTTCAAGGTAGGGTCTCACTCAAGCCCAGGCTGACCTGAATTCACAATGTAGTCTCAGTCTGACCTCAAACTCATGACTATCCTCCTATATCTGCCTTCCAAATGCTAAATCAAAGGCATGTGCCACTATGCCCAACTTATGCGCTGTTTATTTCAATCTTAATCATGATTTATTACAAGACTGTAAACATGGAGTAAAACAAAGTTATAGCACTTAGCCTTGATCAGAAAAAAAAAGACCTAGAAACATGCCCATTTTCTTACAATACTACATTTATGAACAGGTTTAATCCACTTTAAAGATGAATTTTTTAAATATTAAAAAGTGGGCTAGTCTTTCTCTCTCTCATAAAAAATTTTAAAAATATATATATTAGGGCTGCAGAGTTGGCTTAGCAGTTAAGGCACTTGCCTTCGAAGCCTAAGGATGCAGGTTCAACTCCCCAGAACCCATGTAAGCCAGATGCACAAGGTGATGCATGCACACAAGGTGGTATATGCACACAAGGTGGCACATGCATCTGGAGTTCGATTGCAGTGGCTAGATTCCTGACATGCCAATTCTTTCCCTCTCTCTCTCATAAAAAATTAAAAATAATTTTTTATTTTTATCTTTATTTATTCATTTATTTGACAGAGAGAAAGAGGGAAAGACAGGGAGAAAGAGAACGGGCATGCCAGGGCCTCCAGCCACTGCAAACAAACTAGAGACACGTGCGCCCCCTTGTGCATCTGGCTAACATGGATCTTAGGGAATAGAACCTGGGTCCTTTGACTTTGCAAGCAAACACTTAACCACTGAGCTATCTCTCCAGCTCAAAAACTAAAAGTTTTTTTTAAAGTGAGCTAGGGTAACAGCTGAGCTGGGAAAATGCTTGTATTACAAGCATGAGGATCTGAGTTTGAGCTCTAGTACCCATGTAAAATGCCAGACATGGTGTGAGCACCTGTAATCCCAGTGCTGAGGAGGCAAAGATAGGTGGACCAGAACACAATCTCTGGCTAGCCAGTCCAGAGATCTTGTTTCAAAAAGAGGTAGATAGATGGCCTTCCTACAACTAGCACCCAAGATGTCCTCTGGCCTCTACACTCATGTCCACACATACATCCGTGAACACATGCACATGTGTGCACGTGCACACACATACACCTACACTCACATGTAAAAAAAGTCAGAGCTGAGTATGGTCTGGCAAGCTGGGTATGATTGTGCATGAACACAAGGTGGCGCATGCATACAAGTTCACACACAAACATCTGGAGTTCGATTGCAGTTGAGATGTCTGTAATCCTGCACAGGAAGCAGAGGCAGAGGCAGAGGCAGGAAGTGAGCCTTAAGATTGAGACTATCCAATCAGGGTGTGGTGGCACAAATCTTTAATCCCAGCACTTGGGAGGCAGAGGTAGGAAGATCGGTATGACTTCGAGGCCACCCTGAGGCTACATAGTGAACTCCAGGTCAGCCTGAGCTAGAGTGAGCCCTTACCTTGAAAAATCAAAACAGGAAAAAAAAGATTAAGACTATCCTGGTGTACATAGTGAGATCCTGTCTCAAAAACCAAAACAAAATGAACAAACACAAAGTCATTATTTTTCCTAAGAATTCATTTGTTGCTATTAACACATTTTTTAATGTTTGTTTATTTATTTGACAGAGAAAGAGGGGGGAGAGAGAGAGATAATGGTCATGCCAGAGCTTCCAGCCACTGCAAACGAACTCCAGATGCGTGTACCCACCCCCTTGTTAATCTGGCTAACGTGGGTCCTGGGGAATTGAACCTGGGTCCTTTGGCTTTGCAGGCCAATGCCTTAACTGTTAAGCCATCCCTCCAGCCCCTATTAACAGATTTTTTTTAAAAAAATCCAAAGAGTCCTTCAACTAAAAACTTACCTTTCTGAGACCACAAGAAAACAGCACTTCATCTACTATTCACACAGAATATGGCACTAGCTTTTAAAACAGCATGATATCCATGATTTTAAAATGATAGCATCTGGACTGGAGAGATGGTTTAGCAGTTAAGCGCTTGCCTGTGAAGACTAAGGACCCCGGTTCAAGGCTCGATTCCCCAGTATCCACGTAAGCCAGATGCACAAGGCAGTGCATGCATCTGGAGTTCATTTGCAGTGGCTAGAGGCCCTGGTGTGCCCATTCTCTCTCTCTGTCTGTCTGTCTCTCTCAAATAAATAAAAAAAATTTTAAAATAAAAAAATAAAAAAACTTACCTTTCTAAGCATTTCATTATCTTGAACATTATTGAGTTCATGTGAGCTAATCTCTCCTTTCAGAGTATACTCATAAAATTTTCCACTAACATTCACCAACAAGGTAGTTGGACTTGACTGCACTTCACAGCTCAGGGTCACATTATTCACATCACTTGGAACATGAATGCCATACCGAAGTACAAGGCCCACCAAAAGACCTGGAAATAAATGAACATAAAGTGTTGTTTTTTTTTTTTTTTTTACAGGCAGAAACTGCTCAATTTTTACCCATTTTTAGGTGATACAGAAAATAAGAAAATATCTTCAAATCATCTGGACAGAGACTATGTTTCAAGGTGTACCATATTAGGAGTGTGATTTTGAGCCTGGCATTATGGTTCATATCTGTAATCCTAGAACTCAAGAGGCTGAAGCAAGAGAACTGTGGACTCAAAGCCAGCCTAGGCTACACAATAAGATCCCATCTCGAAAGAAAGAAAGAAAAATTCATTTCTTTAGAGCTGGGGATGCAGTTCCATGGTTGACTGCCTAGTATGTGCCACTCCCTAGGTTCAAGCCCTGGAACACACAAAAAATGTTTTATTTGATTTTTTTAAAACCTAAATCCATCAAGTGAGAAGACTTAAACACAGATGCTTCCTGTGTTTATTCCCAAAGTACATGGGTGATCAACATATATATATTTAACAAAATGGAAAATAAATACACTATATTGATTGACTGAATTCTGTCACTGCTAAAGAGTCAGATTTAAATTCTGAGATACCTACTTCAAAAATCAATATGTGAAACAGAAGCCCTGATTCTGGTACTATGAAATTACTACCTTGCTAGGTTTAACTTGAATCATCCTACTGATATTCAAATATGCACAATGTAGCCAGGTTTGGTGGTGCACGCCTTTAATCCCATCACTGGGGAGGCAGAAGTAGGAGGATTGTTGTGAGTTCGAGGCCAGCCTGAGACTACATAATGAACTCCAGGTCAGCATGGGCTAGAGCAAAACCCTACCTCCAAAAAAATAGCAAAACATTGCACAATGTTCAATGTTCTATAAAACTATATTGATCAATATCAATGCTTAATGATGGTTTATTGAGATAAAATTAAAATGCTAGCAAGTTTATCCTTTTATACAATTCAGTGCTCCTTAGTATATTCACAAATTATTTATTTACAACTATGTATCAATAACCAAAATCTAATTCCAGAACAATTTCATTGCTCCAAAAATGTTAATACACATTTCATTAACCCCAAACTCCATCTCCTGTCAACAACTAATCTACCTTTCCATCTTTATAGATTTTCCTATTTTGAACATTTCATATAAATGCATTCTTACATTACATGGCCTATCTGTCTTCTTTCAATTTATAATGTCTTAACATTTGTCTGTGTTGTAGCATGTGTCTAACTTCATTTTTATGGCCAAATAATATTTGATTGTATGGATATATCTCAACTACAAACTTAACTGACTTCTGGAACTTTCCTTAATGTCAAAGTGTACTGTACTAACTTCATTTTACCTTCCTATAGTCTTTATTCTGACCAGTCCAGCATTCTTTTAAGATGTAAATTGAATAGTATGTTAGGTATATTCTCTGGGTTCAGAGATGCAAACAAAGTCATACTTCAGGGACCTTTTAGTCCAGTTAGCAAAAACAGACTGAGTGGGGCTGAAGAAATGGTTTAGCGGTTAAGGCGTTTGCCTATGAAGCCAAAGGACCCAAGTTCAATTCCCCAGGACCCATGTAAGCCAGATGCACAAGGGGCACATGTATCTGGAGTTTGTCTGCAGTGGCTAGAGGCCCTGGCATGCCCATTCTCTCTCTGTCTCTCTCTCTTCTCTTCTCTCTCTCTCTCTCTCTGCTCGCAAATATATAAAATTTTTAAAAAACAGACTGAGTGAACAACCATAACACAATATATATGTGTATACAAAATATCCTAAGAACATAGCCGGGCGTGGTGGCACATGCCTTTAATCCCAGTACTCAGGAGGCAGAGGTAGGAGGACTGCCGTGAGTTCGAGGCCACCCTGAGACAACATAATTAATTCCAGGTTAGCCTGAGCTAGAGGGAGACCCTACCTCAAAAACCAAAAAACAAAACAAAAAAAATCCTAAGAACAGAAAGTTAATAGTGTGACTGTAAGTTAATTGTAAGGATTTCTCATCTTCCTCCTCTCTCTTTCCCTACCAGCTATTGCTTTTACATCCACCTATGTCTGCTTCATTCCTTCCCACTCTGATCTGGCTTCTCCCACACTACTCCTAATCAAGTCTAAGGGTATGAGAACATTAGTGAGGTATTTCCAGAGGTATCTCCTAAGCAGGTTACAAAATAGAAGGGTCTATTCCATGTAGAGAAATAGTAGTACATGTGTGTATATATATATAAACATATATAGGGAGGACAGACACACACACGCATACACACACACACAGTATGGGGGGAGAGAGAGAGACAGAGAGAGAGAAAGAGAACACAACCAATTCAGGGAATCACAAGTAGTTTGTAGTTTTGTATGGCTGCTGTATGAAGTGATAAGAGATGAGATCTGAAAGATTTGCAGGAATTAAATCATTTTTTTAAAATACCTGTGTGCATTGAGAAAAAGGAATTTGAACTTTATTCCCCAAAGCAGAAAGAGGTCACATAAGGGTTCTAAGCATGGGCTTGACATTAAATGTCTATTTTAAAAAATCTGGTCTAGACTAAAGAGATCTAAATGGCTGTCTAGGTTATGACTGTAAACATCGAAGTAGTAAGAGCTTTGTTCCTAATGTAAGAGAGTAATTTTAGGAAGAGAGGAGTTTTAGAAAGATTTATGACTAAGTTGACTAGGTTGGGGGAGTGAGATGAAAGACTAAGAAGATCCGTAATGGACTTGGAAACCAGGAGGATAAGCTAGCCTGAGAACCTAGGCAGACAGAAGGACCATTAAAAGAGTGGGAGCACAGAGAACATAGAGCTACAGGGGAAAGGCCAAGTTCAATTTTGAAAATGCTAAGTTTGATGTACCTGTGATAATGCACAATAAAGTATGTAGGGTCTAGAGCTCAGGTAGGGAGTCTCAACTCCAGATATACAATTGGCAACCATAATTTAGGTGCACATAAATCACTTGGAGCAAAAGGGGAGCTAGGAGATATACTACAGATATGGCCTTGGGTTTGATGCATTAACAGCCAACCCTGAGAGGCTGACAGTGGACAAGGAACTGTTGAATCAATCGAAGGAAGATGTCAACGGAGTAGGAAGAAAAGAATGAGGAATAATGGCTAAGAATTCAGGAATAAAGGAAATGTTCATTTCTGAGAGAAAAGAAATAATGAAAAATGACCCAATGCTATATAGTAAAGTCAAGTAAAACAAGCATAATAAGTATCCACCGAGCTTGGTAACAGGAGGGCACAGGTTACCTGGATAAGGGCAGTTTTGGGGCGTAGTATGGGGAAAAGCCAGACCAGAGTGGGAAGGAATGAAGCAGAAACAGGTGGGTTTAAAAGCAGTAGCTAGTAGGAAAAGAAAGAGGAGGAAGAGATGAGAGATCCTTACAGTTAACTTGCACTCACACACATTCTCAAGTAAGCAGCAATGATGGACTCCTGAACAGTATAGTTCAGGTATAAAATGAAGTTCCACTTTTTAAAACTGCTCAGTGGTAGAGCATTTCACTACCACTGGGTAGGTTGGGTGTGATGGAAGCCATACCTGTAATCTTGGCAGTGGGGTGTGTGTGGAGGCAGGAGAACCATGAGTTCCAGGACAACCTGACCTACATAACAAGAAAGATGGATGGAAGGGAGAGAAGGAGGGATTATTTCTCTAAAAAACATAATAAATAAGTCATGACTGAGTATAAGTTGTGCTTGATAGATCTGGAAGAGAAAAGGCTACAAATTCATAACGTTTCTCTATTTGGGTAACACAAAAACAGTTCTTTAACCTGGGTGTGGTGGTGCACGCCTTTGATCCCAGCACTCAGACGGCAGAGATAGGAGGATCACTGTGAGTTCGAGGCCACCCTGAGACTACATAGTAATTCCAGGTCAGCCTGTGCTAGAGTGAAACCCTACCTCAAAAAAAAAAAAAGTTCTTTTAAGTATCCCACAAAAATTCCTATTAAGAGGCTCAGTAAAAGTTCTTCCCTTGTACACTACATGTAAATATCACATATTAACTAGTGCAGATGCTAATAATAGCAGCACCAATTATTTCTACATCCCCCTACCTAGATATGTGAGGAACAGTACCCACAGGCTGCCCTGTATGCTCGAATCTATACTGAAACATCTATCTGTGCCCTGATGAGGACTCAGCACTTGAGCAGAATGGAAATACACACCTTGAAAAATAAAACAACAACATGGAGAACAATTGATGTTTGAAACAATCAAGATCCTTTCGTTGTGACATCTGAAAAGTTGGGATTTCTTTGAAAAAAATTGACAGATCAAGTAAGTATAAGTTCTGTAAGAGGTCAAATCCTAATCACGGAATTAAAACAATACTCAATAAAGAGAAAGGACATAAAAGAGTACTTCATCGGGGGATCAAACAGAAACTTCTATCCTCCCACATACAAGGAGGTACAAAATTTATTGGTATTATGAAATTTAAAATTATTCTTAACAGGCAACAAAAACACAACCACAAATAAATATCTTTCACAAGACAGATAAGTGTACACTTGTGACACATCAGGACCCTCTTGTGCTAGAAACCCTCCCAGTGATAAGGAATTCAGTATCACCCAAGGCTCCACTATTGTCTGTCTCTTTTAATTGATGGAATATGGTTTTCTCATGGATTTTAACATAGTCTTTCAGTCTATTACAAGTGAACTTTTGATGGTCAAAAATAATTAAGGAGGGGCTGGAGAGGTGGCTTAGTGGTTAAGGCACTTGTCTTCAAAGCCTAAGGACCTAGGTTCAATTCCCCAGTACTCACGTAAGCCAGATGCAGCAGGTGGTGCAAGCATCTGGAGTTCGTTTGCAGTGGCTGGAGGCCCCAGCGTGTCCATTCTTTAGGTGCCTCTTTCTCTCTCTCTCTCTCTCTCTCTCTCACACACACACACACAACACACAAATAAATAAATAATATCATAAAAAAGACTACCTATAAGCTCAGTGGTCGAGCATTTGCTGAGTATGAGTGAGGTCCTACATTCAAAACCTCAGTATCTCTCCATCTCTCCCCAAAATCAAACATCTCTCTCTCCCCCCCCTCATGTGTGTGTGTGTGTGTGTGTGTGTGTGTCCATGCACATGAACATTCATGCACATATGAATAAAATACCATTAGTTGTTTGAAGAATACTGTTAGACTCTGTGTTAAAAGCCACTTCAATTTCAAGAAAATCAAGGCTTTTATTAACATCTGTTATGATTTAGAGTCTAAGAAAATGGAGCTTTAGGGACTAAGGAAATGGGCCTTAAAAATGGGGCTTTTACAAGGAGGTCCTGGTAGCCTCCAAAACATTAAAGGCTTTTCCCAAAGCCCTTGGTTTCCCTTGAGAAACAGATAGTAAGACCCTATTGCTGAAGACATCTCTTGCCTGAGAGGCAAGGTCACTGAGAAAGCAAGCTGGTGCTGAGCAGAAAACCTTCTCCCTGTAGACCAGCCAACTGAAAGCTGGAAAAAGCTGCACTGCATGCAGCCGTATGAGAGACAGAAGTCATCAGTAGTGAAAACAGTGGACACTGAATATTCAAGTTTGGCCAGACAGGCCCAATGATTGAACGGGTGCAATAGTGGCATGTCTACTCTTGGGGTAACCAACTGCTCCATAATTGGACTGAAGGCCCTCTCTACAGGAGGGAATACATGCCTGGTACTGAAAAACCTAAGCAAAAGTCTATGGCAGGTGAGGTCATAAGCCTTAGGGGTATAAAGCCTGCTCTTGTCTGACTAAATGTATATATTATTCCCACCAAGCTGCCCTGGGGGCACTACACTTAATGTTCATATTCACATTTTAATGCTACTCTCACTTCTGGTTAGAGAAGCTTCTCTTTTCAGATGGTGATGACCACTGGGATGACCCAAAAGGCAACACAGTGCTGAGAAGAAGGGATGGAGGAGTGCCCAGCACTGAAACATCTCTGTCACACCCTCCAAGGCTCAGGGCCCATTGCGGAAGAGGGGGCAGATAGAATGGAAGAGCCAAAGGAAGGGTACGACTCCTTACGATGCAACTGTCCAGACAGAAATTGGCCTTGAAATCCATGACCTTGCAGTGCCTAGCAATACCTTCGCAAGACCCTAATAATAGAAAAAAAAAGATGATGACATCAAATTAAAAGAGAGACTAATGGAGAGAGGGAAGGGGATATGATGGAGATTAGAGTTCTAAAGTGGAATAGGAGGAGGGGAGGGAAATATCATGCATTTTTTGTATGTAAGTATAGAAGTTGTCAATAAAAAAATAAAAATAAATAAATAAAATAAAATATTTTTAAAAATTAAAAAAAAATGGGGCTTTTAAACCAGATAGAATGGGTTAGATTCTGGCTAAATACTTACATGAATTCAGTAAATCATTTAACTTCTTTGAGCTCTAATTTCCTCATCTGTAAAATGGGAAAGATAATAGTGTCTGCCTCACAGGGTTATGAGACTTAAATGAAATGAGACTTATAAAGTGCCTAGCACAATGCCAATATACTGTGAAGTTGCCAATACACTGTGAAGTTTAGTAAATATTATTAAGTCACTAGATTGTAAGATCTTTGTGGACAGAAACAAGCAGCATGGCTCATACTTGTATTTCCCATCATATCCCATACATCATAGACATGATTGTAGTATTGAGACCCTACCTCAAAAAAAAAAAGAAAAAGAAAAAAGAAAAAGAAAAAGAGGGGAAAAAACAAAAAATACTGTGCTTTGCCTCTTAACTTATAAGACTAAGAAATAAAAACTTTTCTGAGCCTCAGTGAGTGAATGCACTGTTAAACCAATAATAATAGTACAACTATTGTTTATTGAGCATTTACTTAGGAGCCAAGTACTAGGTTAAAAACATTTCACCCTCTCAATACTACAATAATCATCCCCAATATATATAATTACTGATAGATTGGAATAAACCTAGGACTTAACTGAGCAAGATTCCCTAACCTTAAGGCAAAACAAATATTTCTTCTACCTTTTGCTTTTTATACTATTTATAAGCACACTGTAGTGAGTGATCACTTTTTAAACTTAACTACCTCTACAATTTTTATGTACAGTGAGATACTTTTAAGCTTCTTGAGAAAGCTAGCCCAATGAACAAAACACATGGGTGCTTTGCAATTGTGCTTATAACAAGAGCAATTAAGTCTATATTACAATCTGGAAACTGACCACATTAACAATTTAAGTTTGTGTTTTGTTTGACTGTTTTGAGACAGGTTCTTACTATGTAGCACAGGATGGCCTGGAACTCACTAGGTAGTCCAGACTGGCCTCCAACTGGTGATCAACCTGCCTCAGCTTCCTAGGTTTAAGTATCACAGATGTGCACTACTATACCCAGCTGTGGTATAAGATTTTCACCCTTGCTTTTTTAAAACATAAAGGGGCAGCTGGATGTGATGGTATAAACCTGTAAGCATAAGTACTTGGGAGGCAGACACAGGAAGACTGTCACAAGCTCAAGGCGTGTCTGGGTACCAGAGCAGCCAGGGATACACATAAGACTCCGTCTTGACAAATAAACAATTAGTTCATTTTAAATGTAGTTACATAGCTAAGGCAACATCACAATTGACCACCACAAGCTCAATCTTAGATGTGTTGGTATTTTTTTTCACCTGAAAATAAGCTTTGTAAAATAATATATTAACACAATAGCTTTGATGGCACAAGAACAATAAGAAAGATGAATGTCACAAATTAATGAGACAATTTCAATTTTCATGATACTGAAAATACTTTGACCTGGGCTGGAGAGATGGTTTAGTGGTTACGGTGCTTGCCTGAAAAGCCAAAGGACCCAGGTTCCATTCCCCAGTACCCACATAAGCCAGATGCAGAAGGTGGCACATGTGTCTGGAGTTTGTTTGCACCCCTATTCATTCTCTCTCTCTCTCTCTCCCTCCCTCCCCTGAGTCAAATTAAAACAAAATATAGGGCTGGAGAGATGGATTAGTAGTTAAAGCACATGCCTGCAAAGCCTAAATACCCAGGTTTGATTCTCCACGTCCCACATAAGCCAGATGCACATGGTGGTGCATGCGTCTGGAGTTCATTTGCAGTGGCTGGAGGCCCTGGTGTGCCCATTCTCACTCCCACTCCCCCTCTGTCTCTCTCTCTCTCCCTCTCTCTGTCTCAAATAAATAAATAATTAAATAAACAATATATTTTTAAAAAAATACTTTGACCCAATCCCATCTAATCTGGAACTGGATTTAGGAGTTAGCAAACTGTTTAATCAATACAGTTCATCACTCATGAGAAAATGGGACAAGCTAAAGAATGCCAAATTAATCCAGATTTGACTTCCAAATTAACACTCTTGCACTATATATTTTGCAAAAGATGTCCTTGGTTTTCCTCACAGAATATTATCATGAAGGTACTCTTATAACATTTTATATTAGAAATTTTAGAAAATATCATCAGTAATTCTACCTTCCAACTTCTACCCATGAGTAAAAGGAAATTTATGAGATCAGCCGGGAAAAATAAATGTTGTCAAAACAATTAAAAATCCCTATTTGGGGGCTAGAGAAATGGCTCAGCAGTTGAGGTGCTTGCCTGAAAAGCCTAATGACCTGGGTTCGATTCCCCAGTACTCACATAAAGCCAGAAGCACAAGGTGATGCATGCATCTGGAGTTCATATGCAGTGGCTAGAGGCCCTGGTGTGCCCATTCTCATGCTCTTCCCCCACTTTGGAAATACATATATAATTTTAAGTGCATACTTGATTTTAAAAAAATCCTATGTTGTCCAGGCATGGTGATGCACACCTTTTAACCCAGCACTCAGGAGACAGATGTGGGAGTATTGCTCTGAGTTTGAGGCCAACCTGAGACTACATAGTGAGTTCCAGGTCAGCCTGGGCTAGAGTGAGATTCTATGTCAAAAAAAGGGGGGGGGGCTGGAGAGATGGCTTAGCAATTAAGGCGCCTGCCTGCTAAGCCTAAGAACCCAGTTCCAATCTCCAAGTCCCACGTTTAGCCAGATGCAAAGTGACGCAAGGGCTCAATGTCACACTTGCCCACAAGGGGGCACATGCATCTGGATTTCGTTCACAGCAGCTGAGAGACTGCTGGTGCACCCATCTCGATCTGTCTCCCTCTCCTTCTCTGTCTCTCTCTGTGTCTCTCTCCAAAAAATAAAAATAAAAAATAAATAAATAAAAAGCTAGGTGTGGTGGCTCACACTTTAATCCCAGTACTTGGGAGGCAGATGTAGGAGGATTGCTGTGAGTTCAAGGCTACCCTGAGACTACAGAGTGAATTCCAGGTCAGCCTGGGCTAGAGTGAGACCCTACCTCAAAAAAAAGAAAAAGAAAAAAGAAAAAGAGGGGAAAAAAACAAAAAATACTGTGCTTTGCCTCTTAACTTATAAGACTAAGAAATAAAAACTTTTCTGAGCCTCAGTGAGTGAATGCACTGTTAAACCAATAATAATAGTACAACTATTGTTTATTGAGCATTTACTTAGGAGCCAAGTACTAGGTTAAAAACATTTCACCCTCTCAATACTACAATAATCATCCCCAATATATAAATAAAGGTAAAAGAGGAGAGAGAACTTTTTTTCAAATTACACATAGCTATTGGCACAGTGGGACAGAAATCCACATCCAATTCCCAAGGGGCTTGCAACTACAGGCTTCAGTCTGGTTTTGAATGGCTCAGGGGCTAAGAATATTTTCAACATTTTTACAAATTTGTAAAGAAAATAACAAATAATAAATTGCAGGGCTTGGAAGATGGTTCCGTGGTTAAAGGTGCTTGCTTGCAAAGCCTGACAGCCTAGGTTGGCCCAGGTTCAATTCCCCAGTACCCACAGAAAATCAGATATACAAAGTGCCACTTATGTCTGGAGTTCCTTTGCAAAGGCAGGAGGCCCTGCTGCACTCATTCGTTCATAATTTTCTCTCTGCTTGCAAATAAAGTTTTTAAAAAGCATAAAATGCAACATAGACATGGATATCTACATAACTTGTAAAGTGAACACTCTTTATAATCTGGCCTTTTACAAAAAAAACATCCTGCCATCCTTGTACCTTCAACTATCACATCAGACCATTTCTCTCCATAGGAAAAGAGATGTGGAGGATTAATGTCTAGGATTAATCCTTATTTTAACACCTTAACACTCATTTTGCATTTAGCCAAACTTAAGAATGAATAAATAAATATATATATATATATATATATATAGGCACAAGGGTCCTATACTTTTTTTGAGGTAGGGTCTTACCATAGCACAGACTGACCTGGAATTCACTATGTAGTACCAGGCTGGCTTCAAATTCATGACAATCCTCCTACCTCTGCCTCCCAAGTGCTGGGATTAAAGGCATGTGCCACTACACCCAGCTTGGTCCTATACTTACTTCCTAATCAGCAAATTTTTGTTGAGGATAGTAAACAAATCACACTGTCATATAGAGAAATTATGTTAAAATATATAGATTACACAAATGAAATACAAAGATGAAATTAAAACACCTAGTATGTCCAAAAAGTAGAAAAAAGACTGGGAATTTCATTACCTTACAAATGAAAAATAAGCATGAGTTCATACATTTTCACAAGGCATATAACTACCTTTCCTAGCTACCCTTGAGATGCATGAATGCACATTCTAGAAGTCTGGGTTTACTGGAAAGGAGTGGGGTGGGGGCTGGACAGAAAAACATCTTTTGTGCTGAACCTTCCTGTACCTATCTGCAGGTCTCAGAGCCAAATCTCACTAAGATCAACAGTTGAGGACTATTCATAAGGAAGATAATCTTCACCCACGCACTGCACAGCCCGGATTGTTTGTCTGTCATCTCTTCAGCTATACCCTCCTGAGACGGATCAAGACAGTCAGCAATATCTTCTTTTCCCCTCATGAAGCTGAAGCATGGCTCAAAATGCCTCTCACCCCATGCTTTGATTTATCTTTCTCATCTCATCATCTCATCTCCAAAAAGCAAAAATAAATAATCCTAAAAAGAAAGTACACTGAGACACAGGAACCAAATTCATTTACTCAAGAATTGGTCAATAACCTCACGCCAACAGCGAGTCATCTATACTACATTTGTGCGAGGTTTCTTATCACTGTCTGGCTGAACCGTTCTCATAAGGTATACACCACTCTGTAGAAAGAATCACAACTCTTGCTCATCCTTACTTCCCAAAGCCTCAACTGGAAGGGTCAACCGTTTGCATCCACACCAGGGCTTACAGGTATAGTACAATGAATCGGGAGGTCATTTAAAATCCCGAGCCTCCTGTTCAAGTTTTTTATTTTGCTTTGGTGCCACAGGGGTAAGGTAACCATTTGCAGCCTCGAAAGGACGAGGCAAGAGGTGGTGTTGAGTAAAGGTCGACTCTGGTTCTAAAAGAATGCCAGGTGCCAGGTGGTAGAGCTACTGGGCAGCTTCAATGGACCTTAAAACAAACTGACACCCCAGAGAAATAGATTGCAATGATGTCTTCCCTTCCCCCAGCCCCATCCCAGCCACCGCACCCCACTCCATTTCCCATCCTCAACACCCAGGTCCTGGTCCTCTGCTTGGCAGAAAGAGAAGGGGCAGTGGGGCACATAGAAAAAGGGGGTGGGGTCGGAGACGAGAAAAGGTAAGGAGGCAGAGAAAATGGGGGGAGTGAGGCCGAGGAGGGAAGGTGGTAGAAAATGGGGGGCGTAGCATAAATAAAGGGGGATGAGGCGGAGAAACGAGGTGGGGATAAGGGGGGGCGGAAAATGGTAGGAATGAGAAGGGGGGCCGAATGGAGGCCAAGCAGGACCAGGAAAAGAGGTGAAGCAGCCGGCGGGTAGAGACGGGGGCAGTGCCAGGGGACGGACAGGGGTCCGAGTCACTTGCCGTAAATCATCGCCAGGCCGGTTTCATGCAGGAAGCGGGCCCGGCGGTGTTTGAAGAGCCAGATGGTAAGAATGGTGAGAGTGAGCAGCAGGATGAAGATGAGCAGGTTGGCGCTGTCCTGCCGGTGGCTCTCCTCAGCCTGCTTCTCGGACACGATCTCCTCGTCCATGGCTCTGCTCGCGCCGCCGCCGTCCGAAGCCCCGGCCCAGCCAAAGACGCCCACTGCGAGGAGCAACCAGAAGGGCCGCATAAGCGGACGAGCCAGGGGCCCGACACCGACGCCACGAAGAAGGGGCGCCAGCAGCCAGCAGCGTCGAGCCAAAGTCATGTCTCTCCCCCCGCCCCCCTCCCCTGTCCTCACCCGCAGCTGCCCGCGGTCGGACCACTCCCCGAGGGCTCACGGGAAAGGGGCGGGGCCAGAAGAAAGCCGGCCGAGCGCGCGCCGCCTCGCGCTGCCGCCTCCTGGATTACCAGTCTTAAAGGGGCCGCAGCATCCCCGGCTTGCTTTTCACTCCTTCCTCCATCCTTCTACCCACGGACGAGACACACCCGAGAGCTGCCAGAGCGTGAAACGTCGAAACTAGCCCACTGATTTCTGCTAAAGATGCCTGGGCCCAGTGTAATGAGAGGCACACTGCACTCTCTCTGCTTAGATTCTAGGCTTAGAGCTCTCGGGGGAATCGATCTTTTTCATAAGCCATCTCAATATTGTCCCCCAGTGCCTCTTCAACAGGAGAAGTTGTTCCCTTGGGACTGGACTCAATCTCTCACTCTGCAATTTAAATCGCGCTCCCCTTGCTCTGTCCTCATTGGAAACAAAACACTAGTAGTTGATAAAATAATTGACTCAAAGGCGTGGATCTCGCGCGCGCGCGCGCGCGTGTGTGTGTGTGTATGTATGTGCGTGTGTGTGTGCGTGTGTGTGTGTGTGCGCGCATAATCGCGTTTTCTTTACGTGTCAACATTTGATTTGTGTCATCTGTCGCGTCAGGAACTTGGACAGAGAAGCTCATCAACCTCAAAATATTTAACCGATTTGTGCTCAGATTTACCAACACTCAAAAACACTCCCCTTCCCTTGGGAAGAAATCTTTGGTAGTGCAGTGGATTCTCTCTCTCTCTCTCTCTCTCTCTCTCTCTCTCTCTCTCTCTCTCTCTCTCCCTCTCGCCTTATTGTTCCTTTTTATTGCTCCTTTAAAGCAAATGTCCCCAGTTTCATAGTCACCATTGACCCCTGTCTCTTACATCTCTCCCCTAAAGAGTATTTTCCGTGCATTCAGCCTCTGGACTTCACACAGGAGTTTTCACAGCTCACACCTCATTTCATACTTGAATTCGGAACAGTGGATTCTTACTACTTCCATATTTCTAAGGAATAAGATTATTTTTGGCTTGTGTGGGCTTGGTTTCCTTTATACTTTCACTTCTAAATGAATGACCTACAAGTCACAAGCCCTGGCCTGCCACTCTCCCTTCAGGTCTCTACCTGTTGGACACTGAGAATATCCTGTAAATGAGTTCATTCTTTTCCCAATGAATGTGCATCCTTTCTCAAAGCCTTTATACCCTAATTGGTACTACAATCAATCCAATTTCTATCGTTTTGTTTAGAGTTCATGAATCTCAAAAATTTTTATCTCAGGGTCATATAACCAGACAAAACCCAAGCAGCAACAAGGTGCCCCAGTGTGAATTCATCTCCACCAACAAGCCCTTTAAGCTCTGTGAAGATAGTGGGCTTTAAAAAATATCAAGGGCTGGAGGGATGGCTTAGCAGTTAAGGCATTTGCCTGCAAAACCAAAGGACTCAGGTTCAATTCCCCAGGACCCACGTAAGCCAGATGCACAAGGTGGCGCATGCATCTGTAGTTCATATGCAGCAGCTGAAGGTCCTAGCGTGCCTATTCTCTCTCTCTCAAATAAATAAATAAAATTTTTAAAAATCAAAACTCCAGAATGGTTGTTCCAATCCAAGTTCTCTGAGACAAGTCAAGAAACAGCCCATAAATGACTGCTCATTCCCTCCTATAGTAGTTGGGACTCTAAGAAACCTCATGGCAGCTTGTCCCTCTTTTACTCTGGCTCCAGTCTAACTACAGGTCCCTGTTTTGCACAGGCCTGTGTGTTATACAGATAAGAAACCCAAGATAGGCACATTCCTAGGCTTCCAAGTGTGTTTTCCAAAGACCCATCTTGATACTCAAAACACCTGGAAGAGCATACTTGATCACTTGGGTCTAGCCACTCACTTAAAAGCTGGTTTTGCCTCAGCACAAAACTACTTAAAGCTGGTGAGTGTCTTGGAACTTGAAAAAAAAAAAGTCACAGGTTTGTTTCCTTGACCACAGTTGACAAATATCTTCAAGCCCTGACCTCTACCTCTGTATATGTGGCCCCCAGCAACTTAATACACTCCTTCAGCAGGTTCTTTCTATCAGAGCCTGGAGAGTGTGATATCCACCAGGCACCCGGTCCCCATGAAGCCAGGCCTAGGCTCCTCTCAGAAGCACTTCTCATTCAAGTTACTCCCAGCTCCATTTCTCCCTGCTGCCATCTCTGTCAGTCCTGATTAGCTAATACATTCCCTTGTGGATAAACAACCCCCCGGATTGCTATATTCAAGGCCCCTAAACCCTCTCTCTTTACCATTCAGTGCTCGTATCTCTCCTAGGATATCAAATGCCTGGAAGCTGTTTCAAGTGGAGGCAGTTCATTTCATCACAACTCCACTATCCTGCAAACACACCCACACTGCTACTTTGCTCAGTCTTCATTGTTGCAAGCCCCATTACTCTTCCATCCTTCCTGGGAGCTCTGGCCTATTCCCATTTCCTTGTTTTGGACATCTAATCACTTCCTGGTTAATTCCATACACAGAGACTACTTGAGAGTCTGATCAACAGGTTCCTTCTCTCCCCACCCTGAGTGAGTTCCATGCTCAGGTAGACAACTTGGAATTCTAGCCTTGCTTCTGTTTTCACTAGGAAACTCGAGGCATTCTGAGAAAATCCTGCCCTTCAATCTATTTAAATATCCCAATAGTGCCCACCCATCTCTCCCCCCCTCCTGAGGTTTCATTGTAAAAGGTGTTCCTCCTCCTTGGGGAAGCTTATTCCTCAGACTATGCTCTGTGTCCCATCACTTCCTTTCTGTCTCTCCCAGAAGCAACACCCCATCCCTGTCAGCTCCAGTGTGTCCTTCCCCACTGTCCCTTGCTGCTTTCTGTAAATACTTTCAGGGTTTTTCTGCCAAACAATCTTTCCTCTATATCTCCCAGTAATCATTGCACTATTTGTCTCCCACCCCTGAGAAATAAGTTTTTCAAAAGAGTTTCTATGGGCTCTAGGATTGCATCCCCTAGTGCAAGGACTTCCGAAGATCAGAACACAGCCCAAGGGCTAAGTGAGGCCAGCCACTTGTTTTTTATGACCTGAAGGTAAGAATAGTTTTGACATTTTAAAGTCTATTTTGTTACTTGTGAAATCAAAATTTCACTGCTCATTCGTAATGGCTTTTTAGACACCATGGTGTCCATTTGTTTGCTTGTCATTTATGGCTTCTTTTCTGCCATAAGGGCACAGTTAAATTGTTTTGAAAGATAACTTAGAGCCTGCAAAGCCTAAGATATTTACTACCTGGCCCTTTGCTGGAAAGCTATGACCTCTGCCTTAGTCTCTGTCAATGGTTTCTTCACACTTATGAAATAGGTCTTTCTGAAACACAAACCTGCTTTTATATGTCATACCCTGTTCCATAGCCTCCAATGGCCCTGGCTGCCTTAAGCTCTGGCCCCTCAATGTGAAACAAAATGTTCCTCCACATGCCTTGGTCTGCCACATGCCCCACCTTTATAGTTGTTTTCCCCCAATATATTTGCTTTAGTTTTTCTAAACCCCTTGTAATTTCCTGAAAGCTTTACATGGGTTCCTATCTTCTGCATTTTGAATTTTTTATGGGTTCCTATCTTCTGTGTGTCTGTGTATTCCCTCTGCTTGAATACACCCACAGTCTCTTTCGCCCCAAACCAAGTTGTACTTGGCTGATGAAACTCACATTAAAGGTCACCCAACATTCCAGGATGCCCTGATACTAAGTGAGAGGCTCTGAGTCCCCTGGGCAGATTTGTATCCTAGGGCTCCTGATGCATTATTATGTTTATTTCCAAAGTCATGAATACCTCCCCGGTCAGAATTAAGTATCTCTTTGCTTTTTACTAACAGTATACAGCACAAGACTTAGCCAAAATAAGTTCTCAATAAAGCACACCCGTGCCTCAACAAATGCCTCTTAAATTTCATTGAATGCAAAATAAATCTCTATGTTTACAGATGGCATTAGATTCCTCAATTCAAGGATAAACTGAAAGAGGGCTTTACAGTACTAGGTACATCATAAGCATTCAGTAAATACTTGATAACTGAAAGCATAGATAAGTGTAGTCCAGTGCTTGGCACAGTAGTTCATGGGAAGTGCTTGATAAACATTGCATTAACTAATTCAGGTATTAGGAGAAAGGTGGAAAAGTTGAGGTCATATAATGGAAGGTCTCCAAGCAACAGAAAATTTTAGCTCATTAATTTCCCTGCTCTCCAAACCCAGGAGTGGTGGTGTACACCTTTAATCCCACCCAGCACTCGGGAGGCAGAGGTAGGAGGATCTCTGTAAATCTGAGGCCAGCCTGAGACTACATAGTGAATTCCAGGTCAGCCTGGGCTAGAGTGAGACCCTACCTCAGAAAACCAAACAAGAAAAAAAATCTATCCTCTCTCTCTTTCTCTCTCTCTCTCTCTCTGCCCCTTTCTGACTTTCAAATAAATAAGCAAATAAAATATATTTTAAAAACAAAGGGATGGAGAAAATGACTTAGTGGTTAAGGCATTTGCCTGCAAAGCCAAAGGATCCCGGTTCGATTCTCCAAGACCCACATAAGCCAGATGCACAAGGAGGCACATGCATCTGGAGTTCCTTTGCAGTGGCTGGAGGCCCTGGTGTGCCCATTCTCTCTCTCTCTCTTTCTCTCTCTCTGCCCCTTTCTCGCTTTCAAATAAATAAACAAAGTATATTTTTTAAAAAAATATCTCCAATATTAGTTTGGATGCAGAAAGAGCAATGGATAAAATATAGAGAGATCAGCAGGGGAGAAGCCAATTAGGAGTTAGGAAAAGTAGTTTTACATGGCGACATGCACCTATAATCCCAGTATGTGAAAGGCTGAGACAAGAGGATCAAGAGTGCCAGTGTGATGGGCATCGTACAGCACTTTAATCCCAGCACTTGGGAGGCAGAGGTAGAAAGATTTCCATGACTTCGAGGCCATCCTGAGACTACATAGTTAATTCCAGGTCAGCCTGGGCTCGAGCAAGACCCTACCTCAAAAAAAAAAAAAAAAAGTGCCAGTGAATCCTGGGTTACACAGTAAAGTTCTGCACTCTCCTTCCCCCCAAAATAGAACAAAGAAAAAGGGAAACAGTAGTATTACCAAAAAAGGGATATTAATTTAGTGAGTACCAAGATGAAAATGGCAGTGCAGATGACTGGAGATGGCCCTCAGTGATAGTGTGCCTGACTAGCATGTGTGAGGCCTTGGGTTTGATCCCCCAGGACCACAAAAAAAAAATGATGACTGAAAGCCAGGCATGGTGGCACACACCTTTGTTCCCATCACTTGGGAGGATCGCTATGAGTTCCAGGCCAGCCTGGGGCTACAGAATGAGTTCCAGGTTGGCTCAGGCTAGAACGAGACCCTGCCTCAAACAAACCAAAAAAAATGATGATTGAAAAGATGATTCCAACGTTTTGAACTTGAATAACCTGAAGATATATACCTATTAGCAACATTAATAGGAAGTCAGAAGGCTTAACTTAGATATGGATAAGTTGCATCTAAGAGACCAATGGGGAGCTAGGCATGGTCCTTATAATCCTAGCACTTAGGAGGCTGAGGCAGGAGAATTGCCACAAGTTTGAGGCCAGCCAGGTTTATATAACAAGTTCCAGGCCAGCAAGGACTATATAGTAAGAGTCTGTCTTAGACATAAAGTTGGGATATCCAAGTGCAGATATAGTAGACGCAGACTTGGCTTGGCAACTAAAGAGTGAAGTCAGGGCCAGCAATTTGGGAATATATACATGGTATTGAAGCAGTGAGAGCGCTTACAAAACATAGGCCTGTTAGCAGCATTAATAGGAAGCCAGAAGGCTGACCTTGGCTATGAACAGGTTGGATTCTTTGTAGAAGATGGTGGCAAGAGCTCTGTTCTGGGGCAATAGTATAGGGAATGCCTATAGTCAAACAGAATTCAGATAGGCCACAGGCACAAGCTAGAACCCAGCACAAATGCAGGAGGTTTCGCTGTTTATTTACTGACGTTAACATCCCAATGTGTTAAAAAAGCAAATAAAGCCGGGCGTGGTGGTGCACGCCTTTAATCCCAGCACTTGGGAGGCAGAGGTAGGAGGATCGCCGTGAGTTCAAGGCCACCCTGAGACTACATAGTGAATCATAGTGAATTCCAGGTCAGCCTGGGCTAGAGTGAGACCCTACCTCGAAAAGCCAAAAAAAAAAAAAAAAAAAAATATAAAGGGCTGATGAGATGGTTCAACAGCTTAAAGTGCTTGCTGGCAAAGCCTGCTGGCATGGGTGCACTTCCCCAGCCACTCATGTAAAGTCAGACTGGCATTTGTTTGCAGTGGCAAGAGACCCTGGCATGCCTTCCCACCCCCCCATGTGCAAATAAATAAATAAATAAGAAAAGGTGATTTTTTTAAAGAAAGAAAAAAGCAAATAAAGTTTTCAGCATCATTAGGAAGGCTCTTAAAATGAAAGCTCAGATTAACCTCATACAAGGAACCTAGGCTATTACTTTGTACAGATGAGGTAATGAAGCCCTAAGATCTAGAAATGGTCCTGTGAAGAGCAATTAAAATAATCAAAGGGGCGAAGTAATTGATGTTTTAGGAAAGACTAGTAGCATAGAGAACCTCTTCAGTTTAGGAAAAAGAACAACTAGAAGGGTCAAGAATAACAATGACGGTTAACATTTACTGAGTGCTTGCTTACTATGTGTGAGACTATTTGACCTTTAATCAATCCTGACAACAACCCTACCATAAAAGCGACATCATCCTCATTTTACAAATAAAGGATCTGGGGCACCGAGAAGTTAAGTAACTTCTCCAATATTCCAGAGGTAGAACAGAAAAATCTAGTATTCAAACCCAACCTAATTCTAGGGCAAATGCTTTCAACCGCTGTAATCTAAGTAATGCAGGAAACAAATCTCATAGATATGAATCATGTAACTATAATCTTACTGCTTCAAAACTCAAAATACCAAGGTACCACTTCAATCTTTTAAGATGGATAATATTTTGTTTGTTTGTTTTTTCAAGGTAAGGTCTCATTCTAGCCCAGGCTGACCTGGAATTCACTATGTAGTCTCGGGGTGGCCTTGAACTCACGGCGATTCTCCTACCTCTGCCTCCCAAGTGCTGGGATTAAAAGTGTCTGCTACCATGCCCAGCAAGGGATATTTTCTGTTTCTTATTTGAATTTCTTATTTTTACAATGAGTACACATCACTTTTGTAAGAAGAAAACAATAGGGTGCAATTTCAAAATGGAAAATTCTAGTTTTCTATGCCGAAGTTCAAACCAGAGACCTAGAAGCCAGTTTTGGGAACTGAGGAGGGGGTTGAGGCCACTAAACTCTGCTCGTGAAGAGGCATGGCCTCAGCTAAGTGCCACACCTCTGCTTGGTTGAAATGAAAATGTGTCGAAGGGACTCTGCCCTGCCCTCTTTTTGCTATAAAAAGTGTGTGAACTCATGCCCACCTTATGTGTCATTTGGGAGTATGGGCAAGTACATTTGGGGTGACAGATATGTTACGCAAAACCCATATGGAGGCTGGGTGTAGTGGCATACACCTTTAATCCCAGCACTAGGAAGGTAGAGGTAGGAGAATCACTGAGAGTTCCGGGCCAGCCTGGGACTACAGTGTGAGTTCCAGATCATCCTGGGCTACAGTGAGACCCTACCTCAACACTTCCCCCCCCACACCGCCCAAAAAAATCCATATGAATCTAGGGAAAGTTCTGTCTGAAAGATTCAGTTTCTGTTGTTTGTTGAACTGATTTTTTTTTTTTTTTTATTTCAAGGTAGGGTCTCACTCTAGCCCAGGCTGACCTGGAATTCAGTGGGTAGTCTCAGGGTGGCCTTGAACTTTAAAAAAGAATGGCAGTCCTCCTACCTCTGCCTCCCAAGTGCTGGGATTAAAGGCGTGCACCACCATGCCCAGCTTTGAATTTTTTTTTTTTTAGTTTTTCTGAGGTAGGGTCTCACTCTAGCTCAGGCTGACCTGGAATTCACTGTGTAGTCTCAGGGTGGCCTCGAACTCACAGCGATCCTCCTACCTCTGCCTCCCAAGTGCTGGGATTAAAGGCATGCACCACCAGGCCCATCTGAATTGATTCTTTACATGAGAAAGATCTGTGCTATTGTTCTTTGCTAATAAGTTCACTAAACTAAAAGGAAAATAAAATGCTAATTTGCTCAGCAGGTGGTCGATTTCTAGAATTTGTTACACAGAGGAATTGAAGAAAGTTTAGTAACTACATTCCATACAACCTTCTAATGGGTAGCTGTAATAGGAACATACTCCAAGGGAAAATGGATTTTCAAACTAGATAGGAAAGATCATAGTATGGAGGATAGAGAGAGAATGTATATAAGAGATGGAGCATTGCATGAGTAATGTATGGAGGCATTCATCCATTGGCTGGCATGGAACAAAACTAACGAATAATTAATTCTGTAATAGGTATACTTTCAGGTAGGTCACAGCGACCAATCTGAGAAACACAAGTCTTCACAAACAGCAGTTCTAGAAATTCTTTAGAGATCATTGTCCCCTCCTTGAATTAGATCCATTATCATTTACCCATTGCAAATAAGGAGAGTAGTTTTTGGAGGGGAGGGGGGAATTAAGGCACATTTGTGGTCACTTAAGAATTTACCTACTGTTTTCCATGAAGATTGACTTTTGTCATGAAAATAGTGCTTTCACCAGTTGTGCCTTGTACCTCTGCAATTAATTCCAACCTGCAGAACCATGTGTGAGTGGACCCCAGTTACTTATTTGAATGACCCACTCTTTGATAACTATAACTATGACTACCTTGGTTTTCCTTTGGTCTGTAATCTACAAATAATTAGAGTTCTGCTACACAGGCGTGCTTCACATCTGTAGTCCTATAGTTACTGGAGAGGCTAATGCAGAAGGATCACTTGAGTCTAGGAGTGAAAGGAGCAAAAGGAATATGGCCAGACCCTATTACAATACAAAAACAAAATTTCACTCCATAAACATGATTTAATAATTGGTTACTAAGTAATGTGAAACTTCTCTTGTATTTAGTACCATAGCCTGGACATGAGTCACTTCCTTAAAGATTAGGATGATACAGTGGTGGCTTAAACAAAAACCGTATTTCTTACTGGGTCTATTTCCTCATAACCTATTTTTTTTTTTTTTTTTTTGGTTTTTCGAGGTAGGGTCTCACTCTGGCCCAGGCCGACCTGGAATTAACTATGTAGTCTCAGGGTGGCCTTGAACTCAAGGCGATCCTCCTACCTCTGCCTCCCAAGTGCTGGGATTAAAGGCGTGCGCCACCACACCCGGCTCTCATAACCTATTTTTTTCTTTGGTTTTTCAAGGTAGGGTCTCACTCTGGCCCAGGCTGACCTGGAATTCACTATGTAGTCTCAGGATGGCCTTGAACTCAATCCTCCTATCTCAGCCTCCCGAGTGAGTGCTGGGATTAAAAGCATGCGCCTCCACGCCCAGCCCATAACCTCATTTAAAAAAAAAAAAAACAAGAAATGACCTCGAGTAGATCCTTTTAGAAAACTCGTAGCAGGGCATGGTGACACATGCCTATAATTCCAGCACTGGCAGGCTAAGAAGGCAGGAACACCTCAGTCATGAGTTCGAAGCCAGTTTGGGTTGAATGCATAGGAGTTCCAGGTCAGCTGAGGCTACAAAGTAAGACCTAGCATGTCTCACACACAAAAAGGGAAAAGCAAAAACAAAACCCAGTTACAACAAAATAAACTTGCTCATTTTTCTGTTTCAGATATAGTGATGCTAGGTTTTGGTAATTTCACAGAGCACTTGAAAAAGTTAATTTCTATTTGATCATTATCCAAGTTAAAAAAAAAAAAGGTTTCTTTTCCATCTTACCCCACACCCCAAACACAGAGAAGAAAACACTTCCCGCCTGCCAAATACATAGAGATGACTTGGAGTTCTTTCCAGTTGTGAGGCTTATAAACAGAATTCTATTTGTAAGGAATATGTTATACTGCAATTGACATTGATCAAGTACTGTGAAAAACTTGGGCTTACAGGCAAAGGTACTGGAGAGAGTCCCCAGAAAAATAATGATATTACTAAAGGTTTGAGAAATGGGATCCAGTACAAAAAATATTCAGGTAAACTTAAGGAAGTATGCTGAATCTTGGGTGTCTTCTTTATTTTCTACTTTCTTTCAGCTTTGAAGAAACCCAAGTATATCAAGACTAGAGAGATTTTTGAACCCAATTCAAATAATTCTGTGTATATTCTTTCAGTGACACACCTCCCCTTGCTCTTGTCCATAATGGCTTATGCTTCATTCAGCAAACTTTTATTGAACGTTGTGTGACAGTCAATGTCCTAGGAACAGAGAAAGCTGTCTTCTTGGAGGGGATCACATTCCCAAGGGGGAAGAGAAATAGTAAACAAGACTATCATAATAATGAAGAAAACAAATGAATTAAATAGATGAGGTGGTGACATGAAATCAGCTTAGGTTAAAGAGATCATAAATGGGAATGTTGTAAATTTCAAAACGGTGTAAGGACAAGCATATTTGAACACGGAAGAGTGAGACAATTGATGCAGTTAACCCAATCTGATGGGGCTGAAGGGAAAGAAATATTATACTGTACAGCCAGAGGCAGTGGAGTAACTGGTGCGGGGGTGGGGGGCATGAATTACGTTTCAGTCATATTTCACGTACCATAGGACCCACTCACTTGGAAATGAATATTCAGCAGGTAGTCAGAAATGCTGATTTGGAGTTAAGGAGTGATGTTTGAGACAAAGATACCGATTTGGAACCACTGTAATATTTACGCTGGTCGGAGTAGAAATGAATTAGTGAGTTTGGCAAGCAAGATCAGAGCGAAAAGGGGTCATGGGGAGAACTCTTGAGGTCTACATTTTAGGATATAAAGACAAGGAAAAGTGGAGAAGGTACATTTTGAATCCAGATAGACAAACCGGGACTACGTTGTTAAACAATATTTTCTCATTCGTCCTTAACGTACTAGTTTCACTCATGACAGCGCAGTCCCGCTCCATTACAGTATTTCTGACGCCGACCTTTCTTGAAGAAAGGTAAGTAAGAGGGTAACACTGTCTGAGCTTCTTCTGAGTCCCAAATGTTTAGGGCTCCAACCTCCTGGCTTCTTTCCGCACAAAAGACATACTGAAAGCAAAGGACACACAGCTCGAAATGAAATCAAATTAATTACCCAAACCACAACAAAAAATATCGAGCACTTGCGTCCGTCAACGTCACGTAGAGACTTTCCCCTATGCGTGCAGCACCACCCAGTCTCCACCCTGGCCTTTCCGTAAGTCCTGACCCTTCCGCCAAGCCCACGCTTATTGGCTGGTGCTTTTCTTCTTCGCTTCCCTAGTGATCCCGCTCTCACCAGTTCGCTCTAGCCCTGCAGCTCCGCCCCTGGCAAGGAGGCCGCACTGCGCAGACTCCAAGGAATCCCACGCAGACCTTCTTCCGTGTCGCTTTACCCTTCTTCCCGGCATTCCTGGTTCCGCGTTCTCACAGCTAACTGATAGTTGCACCACCGAGGCACTTCGCGCCCAGGGCCTCAATGACGTCATGTTTCTGCGCCGCGTGGACACCCGCCGGCAGAAATAGGAATAGCTCAGCCGCCCTTCGTCTCTTTTGTTGGGCTGCGGCTCCTTTAGGATCATGGCGCCGTCGTTGTGGAAGGGGCTGGTAGGCGTTGGCCTCTTTGCTCTAGCCCACGCAGCCTTTTCTGCTGCGCAGCGTAAGTACCTCGAGGACTGAGACCGCTCGCGCGTGGAACCCCTGGGCGGTGTGTGTGGGTGCTCCCCTAATGAACTGCCGGAGCGAATACCATGGGATGGTCACTTGAGATCTTAGAATTTGGAGTGACTGAAAAAAAAAAAAAAACAGTTGCAGTATCCGTGGGGTGAAGGTCTGGAGTTTAAAGGGCTGTGGGGCACCTGAGACTGCAAAAAGGTTGGAGGGGGTTCCCGGTGTTTGAGAGAGGGTTCCAAACTGGAGTGTGTCAGGGAATCCTAGACGAGAGACGTCAGGTCCAGCATAGGGCAGATCAGGCAAAGTGTGGGATTCAGAACTTTGGATGCTCATGGCCTCATGACAGATAACTAGACTGCATCCTGGGCACCCTGCTGTCCAGGCAGGGACTGAGAAGTTAAGTGACCAGTTGCCTCAGGGAGGCACTGTAACACGGGGAAAGAGCAGAGCATTGGGATTCTGAAGGGCTGTTTTTTTTTTTTTTTATTTGCTTAACTGCTCAATCGCTGTGACCTTGGGCAAGAGATACGTGGTACGCTTTGTTATAAAATTTATTCTCAGGTCATTGTTGGAGGTTGCTGTGGTTAGATGCTAAAGGTACAATGACTACCATAAGAGAATTTATAGGATACTGGAGAAGCAAGTAAGTCAAGAAATAATTACAGTAAAATAATATAGATACTGTGTTAGAGGTTTATATGTGTATATACATATGTACGTATGTGAGTCCCTGGGGACAGTAGTTTGGGGAGACCCGGGGAAAGTATCGGAGACCCTTGTTGCTTATAGTGTGGTCAACTGACTAGTATCATGGTCATCGCTTGGGAGCTTGTTAGAAGGCACCCAGGCCCCACCTCAGAGCTACTGACTGAATCAGAATCTGCGTTTTAATAAGATCCCCAGGTGATTAGCATGCATATTAGTTTGTGAAGCACTGTCCTGGAGGAGATCAGGATACACTGGGGTACTGTGTTATTTTCTATAATAAACTTCAGCTGTGACATACAGTTACAAAGCAAGGAGGACCTTTGCTTGATGTCCAAATCCTTCATTTCACTGAAGAAGAAATGCCTGCTTTAGGGTAGTGTTAAGGGTTGGGTTAGACTTTATTCAAGCAAGAAAGCCAGCTAGAACTGGGACATATGTCAGAAGTCGAGGTTAAGTCAAGCCTGTTTTATGTTGTTGTTTTTTCAAGGGAAGGTCTCACTCTAGCCCATGCTAACCTGGAATTCACTATGTAGTCTCAGGGTAACCTTGAACTCAGCAATCCTCCTACCTCTAGCCTCCCGAGTGCTGGGATTAAAGGCGTGCACCACCATGCCTGGCTCCCAAGTCTGTTTTTTTTTAATTTTTTTGCCAAGTTTGTTTTTGATAATAGTTTTATTTTGCTTTACAATTATCTTTATGAACTCTAAGCTAAAACTTAAAATTTGGATATTTTAGATCCAAAATATTAAGTAGAGATTGTCCTACTTAATGTAGAGTGAAGATTCTGCACCTTCATCTTTTAAGTGATGAGAAAGTGAATTTGTCACCTGCAATGAGGCAGAAGTCTAATATTTACCTTTGACACTAATTATGTCATGTCATCTGGTGGCATCACGTAACATCATGTAGTGGTGTAGCATGTTCATCTTGGCCATTAATGACCATTGATACAGCAATGCTGTGATCATGTGCTAAAACTTCTTTGCTTGTCACATCCCCATTTTACAGCTGTGGAAACTCAGGCAATGGAAAAGTTCTGTATTTCTTTGGCTCTAAAAAGCATTCTTCTTACTCTAACATTTTTAACACTCTGAAATTGAAATACATATTAGAGTTGCTCAGGATGTCTTGGGGAAGATACAGAAAAATGAAGTAAGTACTCGTGCTAAGATTCAGGTGTAAGCTTCTACATCCTGGTCCTTTTCATTTTCTTGCTGCCCCCTGAAGTTAAGGCATCAGCAGAATGAAATAGTAGTAGAGACAGAAATTGATGTCCGGAATTTCATTTACACCACTGTCCTGAAGAGAAACATGTCCATACCAGTTTTTACTTTGGCTTCACTTTGTGATGACAGGATTATTTAAAATTCAAATCTTCTGGGCCGGGTGTGGTGGTGCACGCCTTTAATCCCAGCACTCGGGAGGCAGAGGTAGGAGGATCGCCGAGAGTTCAAGGCCACCCTGAGACTACATAGTTAATTCCAAGTCAGCCTGGACCAGAGTGAGACCCTACCTTGAAAAAAAAAAAAAAAAAAAATTCAAATCTTCTGTAGTCTTTTTTTTTTTTCAAGGTAGGTTTTCGCTGTAGCTCAGGCTGACCTGGAATTCACTATGTAGTCTCAGGATGGCCTCAAACTCAACAGCGATCCTCCTACCTCTGCCTCCCGAGTGCTAGGATTAAAGGTGTGAGCCACCATGCCTGGCTCTGTAGTCTTACTAGCTTTTAAATAATTGTAATTTCTTTGATTGCTTAGAGAAAGAAACTTTGAGAAGTTTCTAGATTTTCTGTATTACTAAAAATACTATGCTTAGCTATTTCAGTGCTCGCTCTCTCTCTCTCTCTCTCTCTCTCTCTCTATATATATATATATATATATATATATATATACATACATACATATATATTTTGAGGGAGCGTCTCACTGTAGCCCAGGCTGACCTGGAATTCACTATGTAGTCTCAGGGTGGCCTCGAACTCATGGCAATCCTCCTACCCTTGCCTCCCGAGTGCTGGGATTAAAGGCGTGCGCCACCATGCCCGGCTCAGCTCTATATTTATCAATCACTCTAACCCTATTTTACAAGGTGACAAGGCAGGTCATGATGAGCATAAAGTATTTGGTAGAGAAGACTAACTGCATTAGAAGGTTGGGGTTTTTGAGGAATCTGGGACAAGTATTACTTTACATAGCATACAGTTCAGCCATTTCTTTGGTATATTGATTCACTTGCATTTTAAGAAACGAAAATGAGCTACAATTTCCCTAATGGTGTATTTCTGGTTTATAGATCGTTCTTATATGCGATTAACAGAAAAGGAAGATGAATCACTGCCAATAGATGTAAGTTGGTTGTTTATATTCTATTAAATATGTATATTTAAATTTTGCCACTTTACCATAATGTTTTTACTGTTTTTCTTTTAATATTTTTCAGGCTTAAAAATCTGTTCCTTGCTTTTCTTCACTTTATAACATTAAAGATTTTGAAACCCTAAACCATTTCTCTATTTGATTTCTAGAACTGCAGTTAAAATTGTCTTTCTAGCTAGACCTGGTGGCCTGTAGTTCCAGCACTCAGGAAGCTGAGGCAGGAGGATTGACATGGATTTGAGGCCAGGCTGGGCTATATAGAATGAGACTTTGTCTCAAAAAGAGAGGCGAAAGAAATTGTCTTTGTAAAAGTTGCTCTATCCATAATAGGAGATGGACATAATAAATTGATAATTTGAGTTGTTTTTTAGAAACGTTCTTTTTCTTTATAAAGCTTAAAGAGAAAATACAATGCATTACTTATAGACATAAATGTGGCAAAAGTAAAGAAAAACTATAAAATTTTTTAAAGTTGAAATAATACCTGTCCCTTACATATGTATAGCCTTATCTAATCAAAACAGTTTTTTTCTTTAAAAGTTATTATACATGTAGCCTGGCGTGGTGGCTCACGCCTTTAATCCCAGCACTCGGGAGGCAGAGGTAGGAGGATCGCCATGAGTTGAAGGCCACCCTGAGACTACATAGTTAATTCCAGGTCAGCCTGGGCCAGAGTGAGACCCTACCTTGAAAAACCAAAAAAAAAAAAAAAAAGTTACTATACATGTATAGTTAGGATTTTGTTTGCTTTTATTGATAGGGTTTCATATATGTGTGCCAACATGCCTGGTTTGTAGTTAGCTTTTTGGACGTTATTTGTCTGGAATATGTTTTTCATGACAACTTAGAGATTTACATTCTTTCTTTATTTTTTGGTTTTTCAAGGTAGGGTTTCACTCTAGCTCAGGCTGACCAGGAATTCACTATGTAGTTTCAAGGTTGCCTCACAGTGATCCTCCTACCTCTGCCTCCCGAGTGCTGGGATTAAAGGCGTGCGCCACCATGCCCATCTTCTCTTTTGTTTAATTTTATTTATTTA
This sequence comes from Orientallactaga sibirica, assembly GCA_036365145.1. NCBI lineage: Eukaryota > Metazoa > Chordata > Mammalia > Rodentia > Dipodidae > Orientallactaga > Orientallactaga sibirica. Next base: position 595,720 of record JAEOAD010001318.1, on the reverse strand, counting down.
TTCACTTGAGAGAGAGAGAAAGAGAGGGCAGGCAGGCAGATAGAGAATGGGCACATCAGGGCCTTCAGCTACTGCAGACAAACTCCAGACACATGTGCCACTTTGTGCATCTGGTTTATCTGGATCCTGGGGAATTGAACCTGGGTCCTTTGGCTTTGCAGGCAAGCGCCTTAACCGCTAAGCCATCTCTCCAGTCCAGAGATTTACATTCTTGTTAACAGTGCATTATATGAAAGACATTCTTCTTGGAGCGGGTGTTGTAGTTCGGTTGGTAGAGTTCTTGCCTAGCATATATGAAGCCCTTGGTTGTATCCTAGCATTGCATAAATATGGCACAGTGGTACATGCATGTAATCCCAGAACTGGGGAAGTGGAGGAAGGAGGATCAGAAGTTCAGGATCATCCTGAGAGGGGGAGGGGAGGCTGGAGAAATGGCTTATCAGTTAAGGCACTTGCCTTAACTGCCTGCGAAGCCTCAGGACAAAGGTTCGGTTCCCCAGTACCCATGTAAGCACAAGGTGGCGCATGTCTGGAGTTTTGTTTGCAGTGGCTAGAGGCCCTTGCACACCCATATTCATTCTCTCATAAATAAATAAATAAATAATTTTTAGGACCTCTTTGGTATAGTGTTGAATGGAGTGTATATTGATAAAATGAAGTGACATTTTAATTTTGACAATACTAGCTTGTGACTAATTTTGACTTTGTTTATAATGAAAGATATGTTATAGGTAGCTATTAACTCCTTCTCCTGTCACCTTTTCTATGTGTAAAAAATACAGAAAACCTCACATATTAATATTTATTATAAGAACTTTGTTATGATTATGTATTGGAAAAAATGCTAATTTCAGAAAATTCCAATAAAATATGGCTGTAATCTCATGTTGGCTAATTTCAAACATTCAACATTATTGCTTGCACAACCTCTTTGGAGAGCAGTTTGAAGTTGCTTAATAAATTTAAACATGTTCCTACTCTGTATATAATGTTCACATTCCTATATTCTGAAAAATGTGAGAATATTCATATTGATCTTGCAAAATAAAGAAAACATCCCACATGTAAAAATAGTGGAGTGGATAAATTGCAGCATCTTTATATGATGAAATTCACAATGAAAGGAATTGATTGTGACTACATAGCAAGAATAAAGCTCACATACACAATGTGGTGTGGAGACAGGTGAGTCACAGAAGAATATACTTGAGTACATTTAAATAAGGTTCACAGTGAGGAAAAATAAGCATATGTTTTAGAGGTTCATAAGCAGATGGAAAATTGTCAAGAAAAGCAAAGAACTGATTAATACACAATTGGGGACAATTTAACTTTATGAAGGAGGATAAAGGAAATAAAGGGAACAGAATTCTTGGAACTTGAAAGGTGCTGGGAAACCAGATACAGGGACATTTGCCTGTCTGGGAAGCTAAGGCACAAGGATCATGAGTTCAATTCCAGCCTGGGCTGAAGTGAAAAAAAAAGCATGAACAGAAAACAAGCTGGTTGGTGGATAAGAGGTACCTTTGAATTGCTTTTCTTTGCACTCTAGCCATATGCTTTGTATCCTCTATGATATTGAACAATTAGTTACATATAGGACATTTCTTAGCTGCTCTTGGAAGCAGATACTATTTAATAATTGAAATCTGAGGGGCCCGGTACCATTCAGTACTCATTGATTTTGCTTATTTAACAGTCTCTAAGTTCACTTACTGAAGCATTAGAAGTATTGTAGCCAAGAGACGATTGTATTTTGTCTGAGTGAAAATTATTCCAGTTGTGAATTGACTCCTTGGTGAGGGACACTGCAAAAACAGACTAGACTGCTTGTTAGAAATCACACTGCAGAAAAGATGATTGCAAATTTTTCAAACAGTATTTGCGTGCTATTTGGTAATCTCAATCTTTATGCTCACAGATAGTTCTTCAGACACTTCTGGCCTTTGCAGTTACCTGTTATGGGATAGTTCATATTGCAGGGGAATTTAAAGACATGGATGCCACTTCAGAACTAAAGAATAAGTAAGTCCCTTTTCAGAAGCATTTCGTTTCAGAGGGATTTGTTTGGTTTGTACAATTTGTAATACATGCTTTCTGATGTGTAAATGTTTGTTTCATTTTTATATTTTGATTATGTGGTTTGTAGGAGTTATATAGGAGTTAAATATTAAGGCAGTGTTTGGTATGATAGGAAAAAAAGTAGAAATTGAAAGCCAGGCGTGGTGGTACATGCCTATAATCCCAACTGGAGGCTAATATAAGAAGGAGAATGGGAGCTGGGTGTGGTGGCGCATGCCTTTAATCCCAGCACCTGGGAGGCAGAGGTAGGAGGATCACCATATCACCATGAGTTTGAGGCCACCCTGAGACTACATAGTGAATTCCAGGTCAGCCTGGGATAAAGACCCTACCTCAAAAAAAAAAAAAAAAAAAAGGAGGAGGATGGCAGGTTCAAGAATAGCCTGAGCAACATAACAATACCCTGTTTCAAAGGAAGAGAGGGAGGAGGAGGAAGGGCAGAAGGAAAATAAAAATAGAAATTTAATGTGTGGTTATTGATATTAGAATAAAGTACTGGGTTGTGGTACCTGCTAGTGACTTAAAATGACTGGTTCAGTGGATGGACAAATAAATATCTAGAAAATAATCCCTAAGAAACTTTAACCAAGTTCCCTATCTCCCTTTCCTCCCTTCCTCCTGTATCCTCCTCTGGTTTCTTCCTCCCTGTTTTTCCCCCTTCATTTCTTCCTTTTTATCCTCTCCCCCACCCCTTAGCCTTTGGAAGAATAATGAGTTTTTTGTTTCCTCTGTCACTTGAAATTGGTTCGAGATATAAGTTCTGCCCTCAGGCTCTTTTTCTGTCCGGGATTAAAAAATATTTATTATTCTGTTTTTTTCTTCTGTTCTACTAAGCTGTTTTTACAAGCTTTTGTGTGCTTTCCTGTCCCATACTTTTACTTTGGTTTGTTCAGTTCCATCTCTGGACTTTACCTACCTCCCTGATCCCAGAAATAATAACCTTTCACGATATTTTCTTAGATCCACGGTAAATATTGGTGTGCTAAAGGAAACTTATTCCTCCTCCCTTTACTTCGTCATTTCCAGTTGAAAGTGTTGCACATCAGGCCTTCTGTTTTGTGTGTGGATATGCTTTGATGGTTAGGTGAGCTGACTGAGATTTAAGTTTTTCACAAATGAGGGGTTCTCCTCTTCTTTTCAGGAAAATAATTATTTGACAGCAAACACTGAAAGGTCATATACTGAGGTATTTGTGAACTGTCTTTAGACAATGTAAATCTCACCAGAAAGCAGAAAGGTTACTCCACTGTCAGTATTGCCAATACAGACTCTACCAAGCATGCCAGGCAAAGGGCCAGGGAAGAAAGAAGCCAAACAGAATGGCATCAAGTGAGGGGGAGCAAAATATATGAGTTTGGCCAATAGCACATATAGAAGGCCAAAAGGAATTTTTCATAGTACTTGAAAGATTCTTGAGAAACAGATCTGTGAGATGATTTTATAGCTTGGATAATGAGGGCCAAATGAGAATAATCAAAGATCCATCTAAGTGAAGGTATTTGCAAGACTATTTGGCATAAGCTACAATTAGACTTACAGATGTGATAGAAGGTGAGCTAGGATTTCTGTTGTTATTAATAGGCATCCTGGAAGGAATGGCTGAATAAAAAGGAAATCTGAGAGTTTAAATTTGGTTTTCTAGATTTCTTACCTTTGTATAGTTTAAGAAAAGGGAGGAGAAGAGAGAAACAATATAATTATTCCAGTAATGTGATTTCGTGGATTTATACTTGAACCTATAACTCACAGCAAATTCATCATTGATTAGAAGCTTGCTTATTTTCAAATAGGCTTTTATAAAGGCTTATCTGAAATTGGTACTTTTTTTTTCTTTTAAGGACATTTGATACCTTAAGGAATCACCCATCCTTTTATGTATTTAACCACCGTGGTCGAGTACTGTTCCGGCCTTCAGACGCCACAAATTCTTCAAACCTAGATGCATTGTCCTCTAACACCTCGTTGAAGTTACGAAAGCTTGAATCACTGCGCCGTTAAACTTTTTACAAATTAAATAACAGGACAGACACAGAATTAAGTATTGGATATTGGGGTGTAAAACACCCCCCAACATCAGTATTTATATTAATCTTTCAGACCTAATTATAAAACTCTATGGCCCTTGTTTGTACATTGTTAATCCAGTCATAAATGGTGATTAAGTTATATGTGAATGAGTCTTTGATCTTTCATATGGAGAAGTTTTTTTTTCATTTGAAACTATTCAGATCTTTTGTAAAACTCACTATTTTGAACACATTTCCTTGAAAAAAAATGTTAGTATTTTTGTGATTATTTATTTTCTTAGATTTCTTTTGCACTACAGTTTTTAGGAATCCTTTTGGAAATATTGTATGACTCTTGCATTTTGCAGCATGAGTTACAGTAAAATGGTCTTCAGTTCTTATCAGACAAACTCGCCCAATGAGACCAAAATGGTGACTTCTCAGTTTGTCTTAGGTACCCTAAAAAGTGGCTCTGCCCCGGCAGATCCTTATCAGTTTTTAATTTGTCATGCCATCCCGCTCCCATACACCTTCTAAGTAACATCAGCGGTCTTGTCTCATCACTTCTGTGACTCTGCGCACAGTGAACAATTTTTGTCAAAAGTTCTGTCATGACAAATATTTAGCAAATTCAACTTGCTATAAAGCTACTTGTGTTCTCTTCCTTTTGCTGTAAAATTTTCACTGGTCATGTAATGTAAGAATAGTTGAAGATAGACCAAAATGACTACTTGTGATCTCTTTAAAGTCTTGCCTATGTAAAAGAATAGTATTCATTTAGGAAAACTGAGTGTCACTAGCAGGTTTCACTCATTCTAAATCTATGAATTTATTTCATACTAAACTAGTGAATTGGTGAAATTAAAGGAAGCCTCATTTAATCTAAAGGCAGATGCAGACAAATTGGGCCAAATATGTTCTAAATATTTGGAACTAATATACTTAAATATTCTTAGAAAATAAAGGTCATTTAAGAAACTTTTATAGCTTCTGATTTTAGCTGGCTTAGCATTTTCCATCTTCACTGTGTATGATCTGATGGTGAGGATAAGGTTACAGTTGACATTTTTAAGAAACACTTAGAAAAAATTGGCTAGCTATTTCAGCTAGGAAATTATATGAAGCTCAGCATTTTTTATAGAATTTTTGTGGAATTGTATAGGCCTAAAGGGAATAACTGTACACAGGTTTCAGTAGCAAGCACTTCAGGCAAGAGTTATAAGATACCCTTACATAGTTTTATTTGTTTGTTTAAGATGGGTTTCACTATGATGATGCCCTTATACTTGATAGCATTTTCCCATTAGAAATGAACTGCTCAAATATTCTGCCTGGTAATGCTTAGCCCTAAAGAACAAGATCATTTTTCTCTTTGGAGTTTTGTTCGTTTTTTAGACAGGCTGGCCTCTAACTTATTTAAATGAGGATGACTTTGAGTTTCTAATCCTCATGCTTCTACCTCCAGAGTGCTGGGATTACGGGCATATGCTACCACACCCAGTTTACGCAGTGCTGGGGATTGAACACAGGGCTTCGTGAATTCTACGCAAGCACTCTACCAACTGAGCTACATCCCTAGTCTCTTGTCATTGGATTTTTAGTCTGTTGTCAGCTCAGTCTGTGGAACATTGACTCTGTTATCTAATGAGAACAAGCTTACATGTCTGCTTATCACCCAAAATAATTTTAAAATATCCAAATGTGACACATGCCTACAATCTTAGCATTTAGGGCCTGAGCCACGAGGATCTTAAGGCCCTGCCTTCCCCTCCTCCCAGAAGAAAAAGTGAAGCCAAGGACTAAAGTAATGATGACAAAGTCAGTAGCACGAAGAGGCACGTTCCTTACATGAGGCTTCTCCACCATTGCCTCACACAGCTTGATTTGGGAGGGACTTTTGTTTTATTCTCCTTGAGGGCTATCTTCCTTTCTTAATGTTTTATAGCAATGTTACTGAGAAATAATTCACATACCTCACAATTCACTTCATTAAAGGATACATTTTCCCAAAACTTTGGGAGGAATATCACTGTAAGTTTGAGGCCAGCCTGGACTACATAGTTAGATACACACTAGAGATACAGAGTAAGACCTTGTCTCAAAAAATTAAAAAGGGCACAATGAAGTGATTTTAATATATTGATAAAATTGTGGACCCACATCACAAATTTAGGACCTCATTACCCCCAAAGGAACCCTGTACCCTTTAGTAGTCACCCATTTTATTTCCTTCCTGTGTGTCCCCCATCTCAGTCAACCACTAATCTACTTCCTATATGTTTATTTTTATTAATATAATGGATTCATACAGTATCTAGTCTTGTGATGAGCTTCCTATATATGATTTCCTATGTGGAGTAAGAAATTCTCATCTTGCAAAATCTGTGCAGTTAAAGGAAGTGGCTCCAGGGGCCAAGGTGTAGCTCAGTGGTAGAGCGTTTGACTGCCATGTACAAGGCTCCAGGTTCATCTGCAGCACCTCAGCAGAAAGAAAATGTTTGGTTGATCAATAAATTTAAGAAGTTAATCTTCCAGTGAATAGTTCTTCCTCATAGCTTCATAATATACTACTACTTATAACATGTTGGCAGTGTTTAGAATGGATAGTGAAAGCTATCTTTGCCTGCCCAGTCAAAATCCTGCTAACTGGGGTTGGGGATTTAGCTCAGTGGATGAGCGTTAAGGCCCTGGGTTCGGTCCTCAGCACCGGAAAAAAAAAAAAAAAAAGACAAAATCCTGTTAACAATGATGCTAAATAATTTGGCAAAAAGAGTTGGTACAGTAGTAATGAAGTATGTCTACCTTTTCTAACAGTTTGTATATCTTGGGCAATGTGAAATCAATTTAAAAAATACTCCAATAATTTTCTGCTGTCTTCTTCATGTATGGTACTTTAAATGAGATTTGGGTGCATCATAAAAATGCTAAATTAAGTATGACATTTTATTTACAATGCTGCAATAGATTATTATGAAATATTGTAGTTCAAAACTACAGTGAAGTGAGCTAGTTAAAGCCAACAGTTAACATGATATTAGTGACACTCAGAAGTATGAGAAGTGTGTAACAATCAGTTTTGTAGAATATAGGAATTCTTAGTAACCAGGGAAGCAGCCAAATACTATTGGCTCAGCTGCTGAAAATGCCAGTTGGTGAATTGGAGACTAATATATGCCCTAATTCCCTAATAATTGTTTCCTAAGTGTTGTGGCTTATTTTTGAATGACATGACAGCATCTTTCTGGTTGTATGTGGCCTGTTTCCATAATGTTTTGAGTAGTGTTTGTTGTGAGCATTGATGCCTGTAACACCAAGCTAAACCCATGTTTGGATATGTTTCCTTTCCTTAAATGACCTTGCCTTGTCCAATAAATAAATGATTGTCTCACCCCGGTTTTGGTAGTGTTTTTTGTTTGTTTTTGCCTTTTAATCTCATTACCTCTGATTCTTTGTCCTCGCCCCAAAAATGTGAGTTAATTTTATGTTTGTGGTTTTTCTAGTGTGATGCTATCTTTTTCTAAATTAAATGGATACTTTAATTGTATATGTAAAGTCTTTCTTTTTTGTTTGTTTTGAGACTGAGTCTCATGTAGCCTCTAACTTGCTATACAACCAAGGCTGGTCTTGAATTTCTAATTTTTCTGTCTCCATGAGTCCTGGGATTACAGGTATATTCCACCAAGCCCAGCTATGTATGTAAAATCATAATGTAACTTTATGTTTTTATATAATTACAATACATTATTACAAAATCCAAAGCATATATAATGTAATATAATTTGTAAATAATCAAATAGACTTCAGGGTATAAGAACTGGTCCTTGAAAGCAGTGTGTAATCATTCTATCACCACCAATTTATTATATAGCCAAGCTGCCACTATAGAAACATCACTTTGTACTTAATAGGAAATCATGATTCAAGCATCAGGGGGTGCATGGCAAATTTAACTACAATCCAAGGGGAAGTTTCTTTGTATAAAACTTGGCACTTACTTACAATACTTTGAAAACACCTCCAGATTAAAAAATATTTAGGAATATCTCAAACTAACTTGCTTTTTTTTTTTTTTTTTTTGTCTTTTCAAGGTAGGGTCTCTGTAGCCCAGGCTGATCTGCAACTCATACTGTAATCTCAGGCTGGCCTCTAACTCATGGTGATCCTCCTATCTCGGCCTCTTGAGTGCTAGGATTCAAGGCATGAGCTACCATGCCCAGCAACAGTATTTTTAAAGAGACAAAGCCTTTAATCACAGCACTCAGGAGGCCAAGGTAGGAGGATCACCATGAGTTAGAGGCCAGCCTGAGATGACAGTGAATTCCAGGTCAGCCTGGGCTACAGTAAGACCCTACTTTTAAAAAAAGAAAGAAAGAGAAAAGAAAGAAGAAAGAAAAAGAGACAAAAGGAAAGATAATAGATATGCGTGGGGAAAAAAGCAGATGATACAGAAGGGCATAACATTGAAACTTTTGCTCTTAAATACTTCCAGGGGTAACCAGCTTCCAGTGTCTTGTATGTTTTTGCAAGAAATAAAATTGCTTGGCAGCCAATATCCATTTTATTCTATTTATTTATTTATTTAGTTATTTATTTATTTATTTATTTTTTAGTTATTTAGGTTTTCCGAGGTAGGGTCTCACTCTAGCTCAGGCTGACCTGGAATTCACTGTGTAGTCTCAGGCTGGCCTTGAACTCATGGTGATCCTCCTACCTCTGCCTCCTGAGTGCTGGGATTCAAGGTATGTGCCACCACGCTCAGCTCCAAGATCTTTCTGTATCATATACTGAAGTACCTCATTCTTTTTAATGACTGGTATTCCAGTTTGATAGACATGTTCAAACATTGATGGACTCTTAGGTTTTTTTCCCCAGTATTTTACTAAATCATATTGCAGTGATCATACATGAACATTTAATGAGATTATGTCCATGGGGTTCTTTGCTACAATAGAATTAATGGATCAAAAAGTACTTTTTGTTTTCAATTCAGTAGCTACTGCCAAATTGACCTGAAGATATCTCTGTCCAGTGTCCTTCCACATATAATGAGAATGATTATTTTCCAGGCACATGCCAATATTGGACATGAGGCTTTTCAGTTTGATTATCTGAAAGCAATAAATGATGTCTTGCATTTTTAAGGATGATTTAATGCATTATAATGGTGGAAACGGAACATGTTTCTATGTGTCTTTGGTATTTATATTTTCAGTGAACTGTGCCTAAGCTCTAGTTTTCAGTTTAGCTACTCATAAGCTAAAAAATGGATTGTTATGATTTGACTAATGAACATGTTCCTGAGTTTTATTTATTTGTGTAGTTAGATTTATCAGTCTTTATGACTACTTGGATTTTACCTTGCTCAGAATAACCTTTACACTTAAGAATAAATTTAGTGCCTTTTTTTAGTGTTTTCAAGAGTTTTGTTGTTGTTTTGTTTTGAGAGACAGAGTCTCTCTGTGTAGGCCAGGCTAGCCTCAAATTGGTGGCAGTTCTGCATTAGCCTTCCAAATGCTGGGATTACAGGTTTGTGACACTACACCTGACTCAAGAGGGTTATTTTTTATTAACAATATTCATCCATGTGCATAATTTCTTTTGATCATAATCCCCTCCCATTATCTTCCCTTGACCCCCCTCCCATTCCGCTTCTACTAAAACCCTTCTTCCCTAACTAGTCCTTGCTCTACCTTGTCTCTGTGTTTGGGGGTGGGCAATGAGTTTAATTAAAGGTTGCCTGCATGGGCACAGGTGAGAGATTATTAGAGCATTTTGGATCTGACCAGTGGTAGAACCACTACATGTCTCCTGTTCCCTCCCCACTCCCACCACCATCATCTGCCTCTAACTCCTTATACAGGGATTGCGGGCCTCATGCCCTCCTCCATGATGGGATGTTGATAGGCTCAGTATTGTGTTGGTCCTGTGCAGGTTACAGCAATCACTGAGGTCATGCCTGGATGTCAGTGGTCCACCAGTACTCCTCCCCATCCTGTGACTCTTTCTTTGTTTTTGGTTTTTCGAGGTAGGGTTTCACTGTAGCCCAGGCTGACCTGGAATTCACTTGGTAGTCACAGGGTGGCCTTGATCTCATGGCGATCCTCCTACCTCTGCCTCCCAAGTGCTGGGCATGTGCCACCATGCCCCGTGACTCATATTCTCTTTGGAGGCTCTTCAGCATTTTTCTCTTGGACAGGGTAATATAGATGTTTCATTTAGTGTTGAGCACACAGTCATTTGTACTCAGCACCTTAAGTTATTTTAATAATTTATTTAAGAGAGACAGAGAATGGGTTCTCCAGGTCCTGCCATTGCAAACAAGCTACAGATGCATACACCACTTTGTGCATCTGGCTTTATGTGGATTCTGGGGAATCAAACCCTGGCTAGCCGGCTTTACAAGCCAAGTGCCTTTAACCAATGAGCCATCTCTCTAGTAATGATGATTTTTGAAACCAATTTTTTATTCTTTAAATCTTTGGTTCATTTGAAATTTATTTAGGTAGTAGGAGTGAAATTAGGGATTAATATTTTTCTTATTCAATCAACTAACTGGTTATTCCACACATTCATTATTTCTCCACCCTGATTGGAAAAACTATTTTCACTTATACATTGAATTTTCATTGATCTTTTTCTAGGTTTTGCAGTCTGCTACAAAATGCCACCCTTCTAATTATTTTATTTTATTAATTTATTTATTAGAGAGAGAGAGAACGTGAGTGAGAATGGGCACACCAGGGCCTCTAGCCACTGCAAACGAACTCCAGATGCATGTGCCACCATGTGCATCTGGCTTATGTGGGACCTGGAGAATTAAACCTGGGTCCTTTTGCTTTGCAGGCAAATGTCTTAACCACTAAGCCATCTCTCCAGCCCATGTTCTTAAACATTTCATACAATCAATGAACCAACATTAACACATCATTATTGACTAGAACCCATTCTTTATTCAATTTTCTTGAATTTTACCTAATGCCTTTTTTTGTGTGTTTTGGGATCCCATCAACAGTACCATATCACATTCTGACATCATGTTCTGGTTTTACTTTATCAAAACAATTTCATAGGCTTTCTTTGTTTTTGGTTAATTTGACAGGTTTGGGTTTTTTTTTTCTTTTTTGTTTTTTTAAGGGAGGGTCTCACTCTAACTCAAGCTGACCTGGAATTCACTATGTAGTTTCAGACTGGCCTCAAACTCACAGCGATCCTCCTACCTCTGCCTCCCGAGTGCTAGGATTAAAATCATGCACTACCATAGCCAGCCTGAACTTGACAGTTTTGAAGAGTACTAGCCAATATATTATAGTATTATATATTATTATGTTCTGCTACTGGGATTGGTCTGATGTTATTAGTGTGTTTTGTAAGGGGGGAAGACCAAAATGGTAAACTGCCTTTCTCATCACATCATACCAAGGACTCACATTTATTATCGTTATTGATGTTAACCTTGATTGCCTGGCAGGGTAGTATTTGTCAGGTTTCTCCAATGAAAAGTTTCTCTTTGCTCCCTTCCCATAGAAGGAAGTCCCTATACACAGTCCACACTTAGGGAATGAGAAATTATGTTCTCTGCCTCCTTGAGGATAGAGTATCTCCATAATTTATTTAGATTTCTTCTGCATAACTAGGCTTTGGAAAGAAATTTCTTCTCTCCTAATTATTAATTTATGCAACCATTTACATGAATTTGGATTCATAGATACTTGTTGTTTGAGCTAACCATGTAATACTTCCTTATTTTCTTGCTGAAATTGTTGTTTCCATTATAAATATTGGAGCTCTTTCAGTGGACTCCTGTGTCCCCTTGAGATATCCCCATCACTCATCACTGGATTTTTTTTTTTTTTTTTTTTGTTTTTCAAGGTAGGGTCTCACTCTAGTCCAGGCTGACCTGAAATTCACGATGTACTCTCACGCTGGCCCCGAAATCATGGCAGTCCTCTACTTCTGCCTCTCTAGTGCTGGGATTAAAGGCGTGCGCCACCACCCCCGACACTGTGGATTTTGTTTCAAGCACTTCCTTACTTTATGACACTAGAAGATATTACTGGTTCATATTGTCTATTTCTCTCCCATCTTAGAACTAGCCAATTCTCCAAGTAGCTGGTTTCTATTAGTTAAGAATGTAATTATGAACCAAAACCTGAGCTGGGTATGGTGACTCATGCCTTTGATCCCAGCGCTTGGGAGATTGAGGTAGGAGGATTGCTGTGAACTGTGATATAGGACAGGCTAGGCTAGACTGAGACTCTCAAAATAAGTAGATTTGGGCTGGAGAGATGGCTTAGTGGCACTTGCCTGCAAAGCCAAAGGATCCAGGTTCAACTCCCCAGGACCCACTTAAGCCAGATGCACAAGGTGGTGCATGCATCTGGAGTTTGTTTGCAGCAGCTGGAGGCCCTGATACACCATTCTCTCTCTCTCTCTCTCTCTCTCTCTCTCTCTCTCTCTGCCTCTTTCTCCCTCCCTCTCTCAAAATAAATAAAAAAAAATATTTTTTAAAATAAGTGGATTTAAGCTGGGTATGGTGGCGCACGCCTTAAATCCCAGCACTCGGGAGGCAGAGGTAGGAGTATCACCATGAGTTCGAGGCCACACTGAGACTACATAGTTAATTCCAGGTCAGCCTGGACCAGAGTGAGACCCTACCTCGAAAAACCAAAAAAAAAAAAAAAAAAAAAAAAAAAAGAAAAAGTGGATTTTCTGATTGCTACTGGCATTTCACTGCTTCTGCATCCTTTCAATACTGTAACAAGGAAATATATGCTTGCACTCTTTTTGTACATTTGCATATAAATATTTCTACATATAACATCTCTGTTTCTGTTTAGTAAAAACAGAAGTTCATGTTGATATTCAATCCATGACCTCACAGATCATTCTACAATCTTTCCATTGCTTATCTATAAACTCCTACACCAGCTAAGAAATTTGACTCCCACCATCTGCTCTACTTAATTGAATTGTTTGATTTCCTAACACATGTAAAGTGGTTACAAAATTGCTAACTCATACTTCAAAGGGAAATGACTTTATCAACTAGAGCAAGTGATTGTACAGGTTGGTTATTTGCTGCTAGTTTTATAGACTCTGCTCATTTCCAAAGTGACTTAGGTCACTTCCTCTCTCTTTAGTACATTTAGTTATTTATTATTTTTATTTTTGAAACAAGTCTCATTCTAGCACAGGGTGGCCTGGAACTCACTCTGTAGCCCAGAATGGCCTCAAACTTAACAGCAGCTCCCCTTCCCCGCATCAGTCTCCTGAGTACTGAAATTACAGGCATATAAGTCTGCCACACTCGGCCACTTACATACTTTTATTTCATAAGTTTATGGTACAGTTAGATTGTTTAGATTGTTTATTATCACACCCCATGTTCTATTTGTGGATTGCCTGTCTTCCTAAATGAATTTTTTTTTAAAATTTTCCACAGTAGGGTGTCACTGTAGCCCAAGCGGACATGGAATTCACTATATAGTCTCAGGGTGGCCTCTTGCTCACAGCAATCATACCTCTGCCTCCCAAGTGCTGGGATTAAAGGCATGCGCCACCACACCTGGTTCTAAATGAATTGGTATTTGTATACATTAGTTTTCACTCTTTTCTCTTTGTGTGTTTTGTTTCAGTACTGGAGATTAAACCTAGGATAGGCAAGCCCTCTAACCACTAGTTAGTTATTTGTTATTTATTTGTTTATGAAAGAGACAGATAGAAAAAGAATGAGCACAACAGGGCCTCCAGCCACTGTAAAGGAACTCCAGACACATGTGCCACCTTGTGCATCTGGCTTACATGGGAACTGGGGAATTGAACCAGGGTCCGTAGGCTTTGCAGGCAAGTACCTCAACCACTAAGCCATCTCTCCAGTCTTTTTTGTTTGTTTTTTGTTTTATTTTAATTTTTTAACAAATATTTAATTTTTTTTTATTTATTTATTAGAGACGGGGGGGGAGAGTGAGAATGGGTACACCAGGGCCTCTAGCTACTGCAAACAAACTCCAGATGCATGTTCCACCATGTGCATCTAGCTTCCATGAGACCTAGAGAATTGAACCTTGGTCCTTAGGCTTCACAGGCATGTGCCTTAACCGCTAAGCCATATCTTCAGCCCTTTGTTTTTCAAAGTAGGGCCTTGCTCTAGCTCAGGCTGACCTGGAATTTACTCTGTAGTCTCATGGTGGCCTTGAACTCACAGTGATCCTCCTACCTTGGTCCCCTGAGTGCTGATATTAAAGACGTGCACCACTACACCTGGCCAAAAATTAGACTTTTTTTTTTTTTTTTTTTTAACGTAGTGTTTCACTCTAGCCCAGCTGACCTGGAATTCACTGTGTAGTCTCTCAGACTGGCCTCAAATTCACAACGATCCTCCTACATCTGCCTCCCTAGTGCTGAGTTTAAAGGTATGTGCCATCACACCTGACCACTTTTTTTGAGATTGTGTCTCACTAAGTTATCCAGGTGGGCCTTGAGCTTGGGAATTCTCCCTCAGCTTTCCAAGTAACAGGGAATGGAAACTTGTGCCACCAGGCTCAGCAGAGCTTACTTTTTGTGTTCTAAAGTTCAGTGAGTTTTGATAGCTGCATAATTCTATGTAACTATTGCTGCGTTAGCATATTGAATAGCTGGACAGTCTTCAAAATCCTGGTGCTTCCCTCGTCACCGCCCTCCATTCCCTTAAGGCCCTTTAACGCCTAATATTTTTACTGTCATGTAGTTGCAATCATACACACAGTATGGCATCATTTTAGAAGGACTTTTTCCCCAAATACGCATTCATTCCTGTGTTATGATAACTCATTTTTTCTTATCTCTGAATAATGTACTCTTCTCTGGATGTTCCTACTTGTTTATTTAGTAAAGTATTGAAGGACATCTTGGTAGCTTCCAGATTTGGCAGTTTATGAATGAAGCTACTGTAAGCATTCACATGAGGTTTTTTTGTGTAGACATAAATTTTCAAATTAGTTGGGTAAATACCAAGGAGCACAGTTGCTAGATCATATGTTAAGATTATGTTCACGTTATAAGAAATTGCCAAACTGTCTTTCAAAATGGCTACACTATTTTGCAGTCCTTGTAGCAATGATAAATTCCTGTTATCCCCATCCTTGTCTGGTATTGGTGTTGTTTATTGTTCACGTTTGAATGTTAGCTATATCTGATTCTGTTTTAATTTGCAGTTCCCTGTTATCATTTGGATTAAGCATATTTTCATATGCTTATTTACTATCTGTGTTTTTCCTTTGTTGACGTATATGTTCAACTCTTTTGTCCATGTTCAAATTGTAGTTTTTCTGAGTGTGCAAAAAAAGTAGGAATGGCATTGTGTGTGAGTGTGTGTGCGCGCGTGCGCGTGTGGTGTGTTTTTTATGCCTGTGTATGTGCTCATGCAATGTTCCCAGCCCTTACCTGCAGCGGCTGGAAGAGAATGTGAGGTATCCCCCCTCTATCACTCACCTACCTGGTTTTTTTTTTTTAACCTTACAATGGAGCCTCTTACTGATTTCTGAACTTGTTTTTTGTGAGCCTGTGAGATTCTTTGCTCTCTGATCCCCACAGGAATAGGGTTACAGACATATATAGCCATGCTCAGCTGTTTACACTGGTTTCTGGAGAATCAAACTCCAGTGGTTTCAGGTCTCCTCAGGCCCTCATGCTTGTGCAGGAAGCACACATAATTACTGATCTATCTTTCCAGCCTAGAAGGTTGCTTTCCTATTAATCAACTATAAAATTTCTTTGTGAGGTCATGAATATCAAGGCCCCTTTTTGTTTGGAAGAAAGTGTTGTAAGTACTCTTCCTTTGGCTCTCACATTCATTCTGCCACTTCTTCTGAGCCTTGGAGGTTGTGATACAGATGTCTAATTTAGTGCTGCGTACTCTATTGTCATTTGTAAGCACTTTGGTGAGTTTTGAGTCACCTCAGTGGTCACTACCATTGGAAAAAACAAGCTTCTCTAACCTACAGAAGACCTGCATAATAAGGGGGGGTGGGAATTGATGACATCAAAAAAGGGAGAGACTATGTTTCAGTGGAGGTGGGATTTGGAATGGGGAAAAGGGAGAGTTGTGGGAAGAGATAATGATCATGGTATTTTGTTTGTTTGTTTGTTTTGTTTTTCAAGGTAGGGTCTAGCCCAGGCTGACCTGGAATTCATTCTGTAGTCTCAGGGTGGCCTCGAAATCATGACAATCCTCCTACCTCTGCCTCCCGAGTGCTGGGATTAAAGGTGTGCGCCACCACGCCCGGTTGCACATTTCATATATTTATGGAAGTTGTCAATAAAAAGTTTTAAAAAAGAAAAAAAATCTTTGTATCTTGTTTTGGTTTTGTTTGTTTTTGACGCAGGGTCTCACCCTAGCCAAGACTGGTCTGGAACTCACTTTGTGGCCCAGGATGTCCTAGAAGTTGGTGATCCTCCTACCTCAGCCTGTTTGTATGTTTTTTTTTTTTTTTTTTTTTTTTTTGTTTTTCGAGGTAGAGTCTCACTCTGGCCCAGGCTGACCTGGAATTAACTATGTAGTCTCAGGATGGCCTTGAACTCACGGCAATCCTCCTACCTCTGCCTCCCGAGTGCTGGGATAAAAGGCGTGCACCACCACGCCCGGCTCTCTTTGTATCTTTTGAATGCATGTTCTTTATAGATGTTTATTTTACAAGCAACTAACTTTAATTGCTGAGCCAACTCACCAGCCCTCAGGTGTGTATCTTGCAAATATTTTCTAATGCTCGGTGTCCTGTCTTTTCATTCTTCTTTTAGTGTCTACTACAGGGCTGTATCACCATTAGCATGCTGGGATTGTAGAAGCCTTCCACAGCTTCCAGCTTTTTTTTTTTTTTTTTTTTTTTTTTTTTTTGGTTTTTCAAGGTAGGGTCTCACTCTGGCCCAGGCTGACCTGGAATTCACTATGTAGCCTCAGGGTGTCCTTGAACTCATGGTGATCCTCCTACCTCTGCCTCCCGAGTGCTGGGATTAAAGGCGTGCACCACCACGCCCGGCAGCTTCCAGCTTTTGACTGGGGTCTGGGGATTGAATTTGGGTACTCCAGCTTAAGCAGTTCATGTTTTCTCTTCTGATCCATCTCGCTGGCCCCAATTATATCACTTTCTTCCTTTGTTGTTGGTTTTGGTACTACTTTAATTTTTACTATTTTCCCTCCAGTTCTATTTAGTTATGAGTAACAAAAAGTATTTATTTTTACGATGTTTGATGTGATGTTTACTATATATGCACACATGTGAATGACTAAATCAAGCTAAGTAGCATATCATAACTGCATACCTTATCATTTTTGTTATGAGTGTATTTAGGATTCTTCTTGGCAACTTTAAAGTACACAACACATTAATGATAGTTACCATGTTATAAGTTAGATCTCCCAAACTTACTTGCTTTAATTGCCTGTACTTTTATCACATCCAAAACATCACTTCTCAAATGTTTAATCTTTTTCTTCACTTTGTCCTAAGAGTTTTTTTTTTATTTGAGAGATAGAGAATGGGCACGCCAGCAGCCTCTCAGCTACTGTGAACAAACTCCAAATGCGTGCGCCCCCTTGTGGTCAAGTGAGGCATTGCGCCCTTGCGTCACTTTACGTCTGGCTAAACGTAGGACCTGGAGATTGGAACCAGCGTTCTTAGGCTTAGGAGGCAGGCGTCTTAACCGCCAAGCCATCTCTCCAGCCCTCTCCTAAGAGTTTTATAGTTTCATGTCTGTATTAGGGTTCTCTAGAGAAGCAGAACTAATAGAATGAATATGTATTATAAAGGGGCTATTGGATTAGCTTGTAGGATACAGGATGGCAGTCCAATAATGCTATCTACATGCTAGAGAGTTGGAGAAACTGACTGATGCTCAGTCCACAAGGCAGATGCCTCAGTAGTCCTAAAGTGGCACTGAAAGCCTGCAAGATCCCTAGAGAACTGCTGGTCTTCAGTACTCATTGGAAGGTTGATGAAGCTGGGATCCAATGTCCATGAAAGATAGCAGCAACAGGGTAGATAGAGCACTCATAAGCAAGTAAAAAAAAAAAAAAAAAGCATGGCAGCCATGTGAAAGGCACTAAGTTCTTTTGGATCGTGACATACATCCCTCCATCAATCCTTCATGGAAACACCCTCATGGAGGGAAAGTTAGTTGGGTAGCTTTATTTTTAGGTAGTCAGCTAGGGATGGGCCCAAAGGGAATTCAGCATCTATCTGAACCAGTTTCATCTTCAGGGAGAGCCCTCTCTACTTAGGTATGCTGGCCTCTTTAGGCCAGTCCCCTGAGTCCAAACCAGTCAGCTCTCTCTCAGAACTCACCTGAGACTGAGGGTAAAGCCCACCCAAATCTATAAGGGGAACTTACCTGGTGAGCAAAGTCTTGTCTTGGCTGGTCATCTCTGCTGACTCCTGAACTTCCAGGTCTCTGCTCTGATAAACTTTCCCTGGTCCAGTCCCACTGGGCTGGGATAGTGGTGGGGAGGAGACCCTTATTAACTTACCTCTTAGCTTTTTTTTTTTTCCTATTGTGAAGGCAAAAGGCTTATGTCCTTTAGTTCCACTTTCCGTGTGTGTGTGTGTGTGTGTGTGTGTGTGTGTGTGTGTTTTCTTTAAACTTTGGCCCTTTTTCAATTTCTCTGGAAAGTCCCCTTCACATTTTTTTCTCCACTCCCAGGTTCAGCTTCCTCATGGGCTTTACCCCCTCCTGCCTTCCACATGGCAGGAGCTCTCTGCATTTCCTTCTCTTTACTTCTTTCTTTTTTTTTTTTGAGGTAGGGTTTCACTCTAGCCCAGGCTGACCTGGAATTCACTATGTAGTCTCGGGGTGGTCTTGAACTCATGGTGATCCTCCTACCTCTGCCTCTCAGGTGCTGGGATTAAAGGCATGCGCCACCATGCCTGGCCAATGAGCCACAAGGATCCTCCTGTCTTTGCCTTCCCAGTGCTGGGATTATAGTAATGCAGTGCCAAACGCATTTTTATGTGGTAGTGGAGATTGAACTCAGGACCTCATACTTGCACAGCAAGTACTTTACCAGTGGAACCATATCCCCAACATGTTGTTTCTTATGACTGTGGAACGAAAGCAAAAAACTTCACAGCTATAATCTACTGAAAAACCCCCTTCTGGGACCCACAACTCTGGAGTCCATGGAAAGAGGCAATGAGGAGGAAAACTGACGTAAAACAACCAAGAAGATCCCACTGTTGTGACTAGAAAACAAACATTGCAGGGTTTTTGTCATGCCGGTGTGCCATAAGATACAATTGAAAAGAACACAATGCTATCTCAGTAATTTTTACCAAGGTGAAAATGAAAATGTGCATATCATTACTGTGGTATCCCAAATGCTGGAAGCAAAGAACCTGATGGGATGGGAACCCCTCTGCACACCCAGCCACTCCTCTGACAGCCAAGGTTGTTGTAGAGGACAGCTTCAGGTTCGCTGAGATGAACTTCCAGACCAGGCTCAGTTATGGAAGGAGGGGATTTATTGAAGCTTACAGATCCAGGAAGTTCCATAATGGCAGAAGAAGGGACCCCCTCTTAAAGGACCAAGCAGAGAGAGAAAGAAAAGCCCCAAGCCAAAAGCCACTCAGCACAGCACACTTCAGGAAATCCAGGCGCTTTGCATATCTTTGGATTGAAATTTCAAACCCACCACCACACTTTAAGATCCGCCCAATGACACCGCCTCTAGCCAGGTGGCAGCAGATGCAAACTACAAACTAATAAAACACGGAATATACTGGGGGTCATCTATTCAAACTACCACAGTTGTCTATGAGTGAAGTACAGACAGCACAACTGGAGGTCCCATATTGACCTGCAAATATATTAGTCCATGTAGTAGTTTTCTTCTTGTAGCTAGGATAAAATGCCTGACCAGAAGCAGCTTATAGTAGGAAAGGGTTTATTTCAGACTTGTAGTTTAGAGGGAAAGTTTCATTATTGTGAAGAAAACATGGCAACTGTCTCACATCTTCAGCAGCAGAGAGAGCAGCAAGAATAAGCTAGACTAATCCACCTCAAGGTCCACCCCCAGTGACACACCTCTTCCAGCAAGGCAACACTTCTCAAAGGTCTCACTAGCTAGGAACTAAGTAGGAATCTTTTTGGGGTTTTTTTTTTTGAGGTAGGGTCTCACTCTGGCCCAGGCTGACCTGGAATTAACTATGTAGTCTCAGGGTGTCCTTGAACTCATGGTGATCCTCCTACCTCTGCCTCCCGAGTGCTGGGATTAAAGGCGTGTGCCACCACCCAGGCCCTAAGTAGGAATCTTAATCACACTTGAGGCTATGGGAGGTGTTTTGCATTTAAAGTACCAAGGTCCTATAATAATGTGAAGACTAAATGGATATTGGTAGACACTAGAGCAGATTGCATCTTAATTCATGGCAATCCCCCAAAACATAGAAGGTAATGGGATGCCGTAGACGGTGATCCTCCTCCCTAGGTCTCGCAAGTGCTGGGAATAAAGGCATGTGCCACCATGCTCAGCCTTTAAGATCAAACACTACAAGAAATCCTAGAAGTGGGAAGTTAACCTCTCCACACTTACTCTTGAGACTAGTGCTTATATTTTTCCCCTTGAAAAAATACCTGGAGTTGATGTGCTCCTGAGGAGCATTCTATGCACCACTGACAGAAAATGTAGCCTGAAGGCACAGGCAGGAAAGACAGTGACAAGTGGCTGAGCAAAACAGGAGCTGGTGAAGCTTTCTGTCCTACACAGGGTCGTTAACACCAAATTTTATAGACTGCAGGGAAATATCAAGAAATCATGGATACCATCAAAAAATTTAAAAGGGGGCGGGGCTAGGGAGGTGAATCAGTTGTTAAAGGTACTTGATCTCAATAGTTATGTGTGTTTTCTGTGCAAGCATGAGAACCTGAGGGAGCCTAAAACCATCAGAGTAGGAATCTTCAGATCCCATGTAAACAGCCTGGTGTGGCCAAGCACCTCTGTAATCCCAGTCCCTCATAGGAGAACAGAGACCAGAGAATCACCCAAAATAGCAGAGTTCACATATCGATAAGAGACTCCATCTCAAATGAGAATGGATAGAAGAGTAATTGAGCATGCTAGGCGTGGTGGCGCCCACCTTTAATCCCAGCACTCGGTAGGCAGAAGGTAGGAGGATAACTGTGAGTTCAAAGCCACCCTGAGACTACATAGTGAATTCCAGAACAGCCTGGGTTAGAGTGCAGCACTACCTCGAAAAAACAAAAAAGAAAAAAAAAAGAGTAATTGAGCAGGACACCTGACATTCTGTTACAGCCGCCATAGGGCACGGGCACTGCAAGGTCACAAAAATGTGCATATGCCCGCCCACCCCACACATGCACGCACAAGCAAAAAAATCTAAAAAGGTAAAAATAATTTTCTGGCCAGGTGTGGTGGTGCACACCATTAATCCCAGGACTTGGGAGGCAGAGGTAAGAGGATCACTATGAGTTCGAGGCTACCCTGAGAATACATAGTGAATGACAGGTCAGCCTGAGCTAGAGCAAGACCCTATCTCGAAAAATCAAAAATAAAAATTAAGGGCTAGAGAGATGGTTTAGCAGTTAAGCGCTTGCCTGTGAAGCCTGAGGACCCCGATTCGAGGCTCGATTTCCCCAGGACCCATGTAAGCCAGATGCATAAGGTGGTTCATGCATCTGGAGTTCGTTTGCAGTGGCTGGAGGCCTTGGCACATCCATTCTCATTCTCTCTCTCTCCCACCCTCTCTGTCTTTCTCATAAATAAATAAAAAATAAAAAATTAATTAATTTTTAAAAATTAAAATTAATATTAAAATTTTCCTAGCTGGTGTGGTGGTGCATGCCTGCCAGCCTGGGCTGCAGATTGAGTTCTAGGTCAGCCAAGGCTAGTGTGAAACCCTGCCTCAAATAAAAGCATCTGAGGCTGGACATGGTGGCACACACCTTTAATTCCAGCACTCGGGAGGCAGAGGTAAGAGGATTGCAATGAGTTCAAGGCCACCCTAACACTACAGAGTGAATTCCAGGTCAGACTGAGCTAGAGTGAGACCCTACCTCGAAAACAAAACAAAACAAAAACATCTGCCTAGATCAAAGTCCCTGAAAAACTCACCATGGCCAGCAATGAAACCAGACGGCTCCTGGAGAATGACTGTGGATTATGAAAAGCTAAGTAAGATAGTGCCCACCTCCATGCTAATGCACTCAACCTTGTTTTCCTGGCTGAACAACTGATACAAGTGATACAATCACATGCTGTTTTGTATGTTCCCAGTGATATCCCTGTGGCCACTGAGTCCCATGACCAGTGAGTACACATTGCCATGGACTAGATGATGATGGCCCTTCAGAGTATTCCCCCAAAGTCACTACAAAGTCCCATATTTTGCTATGGGATAGTGGTGCTTTGTTCTCTTACCCACTCAGGGTGAAAATATTAAATCCACATCCACATGGTGCTGCAATTTAAAAGGGGTGCTCATATAGGATTGAGAAGAAAAAGGTCAAGAGATTTTTGAACAAAGTATGATTCTTATTGGACAGGCTAAACAGTTGAATGTCCCAGGGCCAAAGTGCCCATCTGTTTAAAAGTTCGGAGTGCTGAGGGTTACAGCTGAGGATAATGACAGAAATAACCTGAACAGGCAGCAGGGTTCCAATAGAGTTCTGGTTCCGGTCAAGGAATGGGGTAGAGGCTCCATACCCATCTCAGGAGCAACGATTTCTAGCTGTGTATAAACCCCTGCAGTAGGTGGAATCCATCACTGGACCTACTTTAGGAACCGTAAAGACATCATTTCCAATAAAGGGCTGTGTTTACGATCTACAATCCCTGTGGGGATAACCGGCATCCCCAACGAGGAGGGTCCCTTTGGAGGGGGAGGACAGGGAGAAGGCTAAGGATGGTACCAACATGTGCTGTTTACACACTGAGCATGTACATACTAATAAAGAAAAAAAATTTTTTTGGTTTTTCAAGGTAGGGTCTTACTCTGGTCCAGGCTGACCTGGAATTAGCTATGTAGTCTCAGGGTGGCCTCGAACTCACGGCAATCCTCCTACCTCTGCCTCCCGAGTGCTGGGATTAAAGGCATGCGCCACCATGCCCGGCTTAATAAAGAAAATTTTAAAAGGGCGGTGTTTAAGGTCTTTTGGCCAAGCCCCTCTCTAGCATGGCAAAAAAGAAAAGCAAAGTCTAAGTCACACATGTACTTGCAACAGCATGGGGTCTTAACTACTAGTCCTATGTCCGTGCCATGCAGGCCATATTGGGACTGGTATCCTTCCAAGCTACTGAACAATTCCCAGTGATGAAACCAATGGCGAGGACAGATAAGGTGCTGGAAAAGATGCTGCCCTTCCTTGAAGATGCTTAACACATCAGTGCCACTAAGCTGGGGTACAAAAGAGAATAGGTGGGGCTGGACAGATGTCTTAGCGGTTAAGGCACCTGCCTCCTAAGCCTAAAAATGCTGGTTCCAATCTCCAGCGGTTCCAATCTCCAGGTCCCACGTTTAGCCAGATGCAAAGTGACGCAAGGGCGCAATGCCGCACTTGACCACAAGGGGGCGCACGCATCTGGATTTCATTCGCAGCAGCTGAGAGGCTGCTGGCACGCCCATCTCTATCTGTCTCCCTCTCTCTGTCTTTCTCTGTGTCTCTCTCCAAAAAAAAAAAGGGGGAATAGGTGGTGGCAGCAATATAAATAAATGAAATTCTATGTGGTTAAAAGGAGAAAAAAATAGCCAACGGAGTCACTTAAGAGCATAATCGATGGTGTTGACTCATAAAGAATGGCCACTGCCTTTCTCCATAGAGAGATGGGCTATCTGTAGGGGTTTGACTCTATGGATGCCACAATGTAAAAGTGAGCACTGGTAAGTGCTTGGCACACCATTATGGGAACAAAGAGACAACAAATACAAAATAAGATAAACCATGGGGCTGGGGAAATGGCTCAACAGTTAAAGATGCTTGCAATGCCTGCCCGCTTTGGTTCAATTCCCCAGTACCAACGTAAAGCCGGATGCAGAAAATGGCGCAAGTATCTACAGTTCACTTGCAGCAGCAAGAGGCTCTAATGCATGTCCATCAACCCCCATGATTTTTTTTTTGGAGAGAAAGAGGGAGAGGAAGACAGAGATGAGTGTGCCAGCAGCCTCTCAGCTGCTGCAAGAAATCTAGATGCGTGCGCCCCCTTGTGGTCAAGTGCGGCATTGCACCCTTGTGTCACTTTGCATCTGGCTAAACGTGAGACCTGGAGATTGGAACCAGCGTTCTTAGGCTTAGGAGGCAGGCGCCTTAACCACTAAGCCATCTCCCCAGCCCTCTCATGATTTTTTTTTAAAAAATAAGATAAATCAAATCACTAACAGCCTACCATGTGGCTGCCATATTCCACTAACCTAGCCCTCCCCACCCTCATAGCCAAAGGCTCGTGCCTCCACAAATATGTGAGCCATTTGTCCCCAGATATCTCAGGATAATATTCATTAAGAATATGTGAAATCAGGGAATAGGGGCAGAACAGCATAGGCTGGAAAATAGCAAAGACTGAAGGCATCTCCCTGAAGTATGCTGACATTTACATGCTGTGCAAACAACTGAGTCTTCTTGCCCCTGGCTATGAGCTAAACAGTATGTAAGTCAGCATGCACAGTAAGTGATTGACGGGTAGATTACAGAGGATCTATGCTCACGCATGTCTTCATCTGTGTAGATACTGCCACACACCACTGGTGAAACTGCTATCAGTGGTTTCACCCTTGAAGTTCAGTATTATATGTCGGTGATTAACAGTAATAGAAATATTCATTTCACAAAGACCAGTACATAAAATTGAGCTGTGAACAGCCAAATATAATGGTAATTTTGATAAGGGACTGGGGGACAGGTAGGGGAACTTTGATTTTTTTGTATTATAGGACATATTTGTACTCCATACTGGAGAACAGAATCTGTACACACTTAGAATCGCTTATCACATACACACTGTTCCTGGTCTGTTTGTTCTGTTACTATCACCCCAGGCCAGATACCTGGAAAAGTACAAGGTTGATCCTGACAGACACTACATAGACTCAGAATTTGAAGAAGTGCTTACGCTCAGATATCCAGAGAATGAGTGCAAGGATGCTAACACGAGAAGCACAGCCATCATTTATTTATCTCAGAAATGTGGCTGACCACCTGGACCAGAGGGCCAAAACTGAGCTTTGGAATGGCTGGTTGTCTCTCTTTTGTTTAATTTTAATTAATTAGAAACTTTGTTGGATAGGCAAATCATGGGTTGGTCCCATTCCTTTTTTCCCCACCCCTATTCCATTGAGGGTCCTCCTCAGCGGGGTTACTGGTGTTCACCGTGGAGTTATGAATTATGAGAGCAGCAGTCATTATGGAGAGAAGGCAATACCTCTGGATACTCCTTCCCGCCCTGTGGCTCTTACAATCTTTCCAACCCCTCTTCCATAATGTTCCCGGAGTCTTGGCAGGCATATTATAAGTCTACTTTAGTGTTGAGCTCTCAGCAACTACTGGATTTCTGCTTTGATGTATTTTAAGTGTCTCTTAACACCTCCTTGCTGTAGGTTGTCAGGCGTGCCCTGAGAGCAGCACTCATGCTTAATTCGCTGTTTCCTCCGTGGTTTCACCTGGATGATGTGCAAGAGGCGGCTTGCTTCATGATAGGGATTCAGCCATCTTTTCTTGTCACGTTGGCGGATTTGGGTTCTTCCCGGTTTTCATTGCCTTCTGCAAAATAGAAAACAGATTCTCCAATGGAGAGAGAAAGCCGCATGGGTTAAAGAGGATAAACAGAGTTAATTAAGAGAGATTTTGATAGGTGTTGGCTGTCTCTTTTTATGGGTGTGTTGTGGGTGCACATGTGTATATGAATGTTTGTATGTGTGGATGCACAGGTATGTGGAGGTGAGGGTGAAGGCCAGAGGATGATGTTGAGTGTCTTCCCCCATTGCTTTTCCCTTTCCTTGCTTAGGCAAGGTCTCTAATTTGGACCCAGAGTTTGATAATTGGCTAGTCTAGCTAGCCAGCTGGCCCCAGGAACCCCCTGTCCACCTTCTAAGTGCTAGGATTACAGGTGAGCTGTCACACCAACCCAGCACTTGCAAAAGTGCTAAGGATATGAACTCCAGTCTTTTTTTTTAAATATATTTATTTATTTATTTATTTATTTATTTATTTATTTATTTGAGAGACAGATACAGAAATAGGCAGGGAGAGAGAGAGAGAGAGAGAATGGCAGGGTCAGGGCTTCCAGCCACTGCAAACAAACTCCAGATGCATGTGCTCCCTTGTGCATCTGGCTTATGTGGGTCCTGGAGAATAGAGCCTTGAACCGGGGTCCTTAGGCTTCATAGGCAAGTGTTTAACCACTAAGCCATCTCTCCAGCCATGAACTCCAGTCTTAATGCTTATGTGGGAGATGCTTTATCCACTGAGCTAACTGCCTTTGTTTAAAGCCTGATGTCTAGAGATGAGATGTAAGGCAGGTTTTGAAAAACATATTAATCTGCTGTCTTCTCAGCTTCCTAAATAAAGCTCGACTGAAAGATTCAATTCCTGTCTCTGTTCATTGAGGTTTGTGTGACAGGTATCACAAGTTCAAGTATTGCAGTTACATTTCTGCATGCCTCATAACTCCACAGAGGTTACTTTGATTTTTTTAAAAAAAGAATGCTAAGATAACAGCTAAAGAATTTAAATAAAGGTGCCCTAAATGAGTAAATAAAGATGATTACAGAGCTAGGCGTCGTGGTTCACGCCTTTAATCCCAGCACTCAGGAGGCAGAGGTAGGAGGATCGCTGTGAGTTCAAGGCCACCCTGAGATTACAGAGTGAATTCCAGGTCAGAATGAGTGAGACCCTACCTTGAAAAACCAAACAAACAACAACACACAAAAAAAGATGCTTACAAAATCCATATGGTTTTTAAATAAAAACCTCAGTGCCACAGGTTGCCTATATATGAGTTGTTGGCCAGGGACATAGCTAAGACTCCATGCCATACAAACTACTTTACTCCAGTAAGTTGCATGTCAAAACTGAATAATAAGTCCTTATTGCTAAAGATCGTATGTATGCTGGGTATAAGACATAGAAAAATCAAGTTGAGGGCTGGAGAGATGGCTTAGTAGTTAAGGCATTTCCCTGCAAAGCCAAAGGATCCTGGTTCAACTCTCCAGCACCCATGTACACCAGATGCACAAGGGGGCTCATGCATCTGGAGTTCGTTTGTAGTGGCTGGAGGCCCTGGATTGCCCATTCTCTCTCTTTCTCTCCCCCTCTCTGTCTGCTTCTTTTCTCTCAAATAAACAAATAAAACTTTAAAAAAGAAAAATCAAGTTGAAATTGATCTGGAAACTTCCTTCTCATAGCTAGCATGTATAGTGCCAGAGAGTACTACACAAGCTACTGGGGAGAATTGTTACTAACAATCCTACTGGATTATAGATCCTATGTGTTACATTATCAACATGTCATGCAGGATGTGCCCACTGGTGTGATAATGGTACAATTAGTATGGATGTAACCAACTACATTCTGATTGAATCTTAGGCCTACTCCATTGGATGGGACCTAAGCCTTGTATGGTAAACCAGGACAGAAACCTTGCCTAAGGAAGTCACAGGTCCCAGCAGAGAAGTCACTACTATTTTTTTTGAGAGTGACGGGGGGGAGACAGATAGATGGGCGTGCCAGCAGTCTCTCAGCTGCTGCGAATGAAATCCAGATGTGTGCGCCCCCTTGTGGTCAAGTGTGACATTGCGCCCTTGCATCACTTTGCATCTGGCTAAACGTGGGACCTGGAGATTGGAACCACTGGAGATTGGTACCGGCGTTCTTAGGCTTAGGAGGCAGGCGCCTTAACCCCTAAGCCATCTCTCCAGCCCACCATTACTATTTTTTAGTGGACATGATGAGCCACTGAAATTGCAATCTGTTTTAGTTACTCTTCTCTGGTTGCTGTAATCAAATGCCTAATGAGAAGTGACTTAATGAGGAAAGGGTTTATTTTGGCTTACAGTTCCAAGGGATACAGTCCTTAGTGGTGGGAAAGTCACGGTTGTCGGAGAACAAAGTAAATGGACACTTTCAATCCTGTTAGGAAGCAGAGTGAGGAATGCTGAAGCTCAGCTTCCTCTCTGTTTACATTAAGTCCAAGACTGCAACCCATGGAATGGTGCCATTCACTGAGGGTGAGTCTTCCTCAGTGAACCTAATCTAGAAATTCCCTCACACACGTGCCCAGAAATTTGTTTCCATGGTGATTCTAAATCCCAACAAGTTGGCCAATAAGATTAACTATCACACAATCTAAACACTTGTGCCTGTACCCACAGATTACTATTCCTAGCAGCCACAGTTGAGGGGACCCTCATCTTGCCATCAGTAGTGACAACAATGGCAACCCACATTAAAAACAATTGTTGAGTATATGGTGAATTTTCTGGGGACCTCAGTGCCAAGATGAGGCTTTACTTTATGTAACATACATAAAAGGGAGCATATGCTCACATGCTCATATGATGAGATCCTGGTGGTAGTGAGAAAGCACATACATAAATATTAATCCATCTGTACATACATACATACCACAGGGCAGAAGCCTCACACATTCAAAGTCTACCTGGACTACAGAGTGAGACTAAGGCCAGCCTATTCAATTTAGTAAGACCCTATCTCAAAATAAAATAAAAATGGGTTTGCAGCTGGGTGTGGTGGTGCACGCCTTTAATCCCAGCACTCGGGAGGCAGAAGTAGGAGGATTGCTGTGAGTTCAAGACCACACTGAGACTACAAAGTGAATTCCAGGTCAGCCTGGGCTAGAGCGAGACCTTACCTCAAAAAACCAAAAAAAAAAAAAAAAATGGGTT
The DNA here is from genome assembly GCA_036365145.1 of Orientallactaga sibirica. Lineage (NCBI taxonomy): Eukaryota > Metazoa > Chordata > Mammalia > Rodentia > Dipodidae > Orientallactaga > Orientallactaga sibirica. The sequence goes on along the minus strand of JAEOAD010001318.1, from coordinate 566,751 downwards.
TGGGAGATGGCTCAGTAGGTAAAGTTGCTCAAGTTCAAGGACCTGAGTTTGGATCACCAGCAACCATGTAAAATTCCAAGGTGTAGTGGCATATGCTATAAACCCAGACTTAGGTTGGCAGAGATCGGAGGGTTCCCAAAGCTTGCTAGCTAGCTTGACTAGCCCAATCAGTGAACTTCAGGCTCACATGAGAAATCTTGTCTCAAAAAAAATACTAATAATGTAGAGAGCAGATAGAGGAAGACCCTTGATGTCAAACTTCGGTCTCCACATATAGACCTGTGCAGCTGTCTACATTTGGAGGCCAGCTCACATACTGACACATATTAATGTGCATACGCATGCCGCACATACATACACAATGCACTCAAATAGATGAGGTGGGAATATAGCTCAGTGATAGAGCCCTCTTCTAGCATGTATGAGGCCCTAGGTGCAATCTCCAGTACAGAAAATAAACAAACAACAAAACCATGCATATCACAGTATGGGAAAAACTAACCTGAATAAAAACTGAGTATGGCCACCTGTATTCTTACGCTTCCTTTTGTCTTGAAAGACAATAAAACTGACACTTGTCTTCATCAACATACAGGACAGTTGCCACCGGAGAGTTGTATGAATATCTCCATAGTAAAGGAGGATAGGAGAAAGCTAGCTCCTTTTAGGCAGTTTCAGTTAGAGACTGAGGCTAAGGGAGAACCAGAAGATACAACCGCACATGACACCTTGCTTGACACAAGAACAGAACTCTTGGCAGAAATGGAACTTATATCTTGGGCTGGAGAGATGGCTTAGTGGTTAAGCACTTGCCTGTGAAGCCTAAGGACCCCAGTTCAAGTCTCGATTCCCCAGGACCCATGTAAGCCAGATGCACAAAGTGGCACGTGCATCTGGAGTTCATTTGCAGTGGCTGGAGGCCCTGGCGTGCCCATTGTCTCTCTATCACGTCTTTCTCTCTCTGTCGCTCTCAAAAATAAATGAATAAATAACCAAAAATACTTTTAAAAATAAATGGAGCCGGGCGTGGTGGTGCATGCCTTTAATCCCAGCACTTGTGAGGCAGAGGTAGGAGAATCATTGTGAGTTCAAGGCCACCCTGAGACTCCATAGTGAATTCCAGATCAGCCTGGGCTAGAGTGAGACCCTACCTCCAAAAACCAAAAAAAAAAAAAAAAAAAGAAAGAAAGAAAGGAAGAAAGAAAGAAAGAAAGAAAGAAAGAAAGAAAGAAAGAAAGAAAGGGAACTTGTATCTGATCAGGACTGATCTCTAGTGCCCCCTGCTGTCTACAGTCTAGCACGCTACCTAGATAGATGGCTCAAATGGGCTTGCCCAGATCTCCAAATCTAAAAAACAATGGGGTCTATAAAGGCTCCTGTCTTCTTCCTGTTGCTAGCTCCACCCTGCTCTGCCCCAGTCCACTCTCTGGAATGCTCTGCTCTGCCTGCCTCTCTTCCCTCTGCTACAGGTTCAGGTAGTGAGTCTAGTTTCTGCCTCACCCAGCCACTGGGTTTGGAGAGGATGGTAAGACTGTTTCTTGGTCTGGGGGAACTCTTCTGCTTGCCTCTGTTTCTGCTTTATAGTTTGGGGTAACTTCTCACTTTGATTACATGCATGATTTTCCTCTGGTCTCCTAATCTACCACGTGCATATTTCCCTTACACCTCAGATCATAAATGCTTTCACTAACTTTAGGTCTGCTACCTGTGTAATTTCTTTAAATCGGGTTAACCATGAGCATAATTTTCAACATCACTTATTTCTCCACTGGATTTCTTGGTTTCTGCTTTGATATTTTCCCTATTATTTTTCCTTGATCCTAATAATTTGCCCTCTTAACTTCCCTCCACAGGAAAGCACATGGCAGATGTCGTGTGTGTTCCTTCTAAGTCTTCCTACACAATTTCCCAAATTCCCTCTTCTGTGTGCTTGCAGCCCTACCTCAGTCTTTCCTTGAAAGCCTGTTTAACTCCTCTCCATGTGGTTGTGGCTCCACTCCAGTTTTTCCCCAAAACTTCAATTTCTCTTAAATGAACCTTCTAACTCTGCAGTGATTCCACACGAGAGCGTGTTTCCTTCTTCCCATGTGTTTATTACTCTGCTCTATCTTTCCTTCCTAGATTCCAATCTCCCTTTAACAAACTCCACAACTTGTGATTTAACCCTTTAAATAAACTCCACAATTTGTGATTTCCCCATAAATAAACTTAATAATTCATAATTTATCCTTCTTGAGTCTGCCTTTATCAATTCTTTGTTAAAGGTAGGACAGAACCCAAACTTGAGGTTCATACATTTAGGGAACTCCTCCTGAGCCCCCAAATCCAGCATCAATAGGTTCTGTGATACAGAATGGACCATAGGACAAAATCTTTTTTACATACTACACACAAACAAGAATGGAGTGATTGTGTGGGAATGACTGACTGGTGGTCATATTTGTCATAAAACTGGACAAGCACCTGCACACACAGGTGGTCTTTTTTTTAAAAAAAATGTGATCCTATCTATGATAACTGCCTACACGGCTTATTTTCCCTGCAGGCTGGTATGATGGGGATCCTACCTTTTCCTTCTCATGCCTCCAGAAGGGATTCTAGATGTTTTGATTCTGATATAGGCTTTCACCAACTTTCTTCTGGAAGCATTAAACGTCACAAACAAAAATATGGTCTACATAAATCAGGAGGATAGGATTACAAATCAAAATAGCCTTGGACATGCTAACTTCTGACAATGGAGGTATCTGTGCCTTCCTTGGTACCACATGCTGTGGTTATGTAATAAATAGCAAGGATAGTAAAAACGGATACTGGCCCCATAGCTCAGGGCTCAGAGTGCTAGTCTTGTCGCAAGTTCAAATCTCTCTGGAGCCTACGATACTTCCTTGGGCTGGGAAGCACTTGGGAAGCTGAGGTAGGAGGATTGCCATAAGTTCAAGGCCACCCTGAGACTACGTAGTAATTTTCAGCTTAGGCTGAGCTACAGTGAGACCCTACCTCAAAAATAAACCAAAACACCAGATATTTATGACTACATAGATCATTTAGATGTCTTCTGTTGTGCTTTTGCATCTTTTCTGCCTCTACCTGATCATGGACATGGACTCTTTTTTTTTTTTTGGACATGGACTCTTGATTGCTGTCCATGTTCTAGAAGTAAGCATTTGCCAGTGCAGTCTATATTGTTGTGATAGCATAGTGGCCCAGTGCTCTGCCATAATTACACACACTAAAAGAAAAAATATTTCTCCATAAAAGGATCAAATACCATCACAAAAGAGAGGTCAAAATGTAAGAGTGGGGACCGGGTGTGGTGGCGCACGCCTTTAATCCCAGCACTTGGGAGGCAGAAGTAGGAGGACTGCCATGAGTTCGAGGCCACCCTGTGAGTACATAGTGAATTTAAGTCAACCTTGGCTAGAGCGAGACTCTACCTCAAAAAAATACATACATACATATATATATATATATATATATATATATATATATATATATATATATATGGCTTGGGAGATGGCTCAGTACATAAGAACACTTGTCACACAAACATGAGGGCCTGATTTGCCCTAAGTCTGCTTCCCCAGTACTCATGCAAATAGCTGGGACTGGACATGCACTCTTGTAACCTCCAGTTTTGTGCAGAGCAGAGAATGGAAAAATTACTAGGACTCCGAATCAGCCAGTCTGACCAAAACAAACAAACAAAATACTCCAGCTGATCCCGGTTCAGTTCGAGACTCATTCTTAGGGAAACCCCCGGATGAGCGAGAGAGGACACCAGACATTCACTCTAGCCACATAGGGCAAATGCATCTGCACACATACATGTGCACACACACATAATACATCACACATATCACAAACGCACACATAAATGTTAAAACTAAAAAAAACAGGTGACGTGTAGGGAGATGAGTCCTCCAAACTCTAGACTGAGTGACATCATTATTTATTTATTTATTTATTTATTTATTTATTTATTTATTTATTTTTTATTTATATTATTCTGATTTTACATTCATAGTATTGGTTCCATTGTCCTCCTCTCTGTCCTCCCACTTTCAAAGAGACCCTCATCAATGGAGAATGTGGGTCGTGCATTGTGAGGTTAGTAAAGAGTTCTGGGGTGTAGGCCCCAGTCTCTGTGCATAATGCCCAACTTGTGACTCCAACAATCTTTCCGCCCCCTCTTCCGTGAGTTTCCCTGAGCCACTTTGGGGTCATTTTAGTTCTGTTTCAGTGATGAGGTTTTGGGAGCCTCTGTGTCTCTGGATATCTGGCTTAGTTGGAGTTGGATGTTCTCTGTGTTTATCTCCTTCAGCCTTTTTCTGGTGTCGTGATCGCCATGAACGCTGAACTCTTGCCCTTCCCCTGCGTTGTTCTATGGTTTCAGCTGGGGCCCTGGTGTGGGGTGGTTAGCTGATCGTCCCTTTAGGTTCGTTGTCCACCTGAAAAAAGATAAGCAAATTCTCCAACGGAGAGAAAAGTTAGTACTAGGTAGAAGGGATGACCATCTATGTTTTGGAGGGAATTTTGTATGCGTTGGCTCTCTTCTAGCCCACATTTGGTGGTATCTTGCTCTTGGAGACTGAGCTTATTTTTGTACCTGGTTTTGACTTGTTTGCCAGTTCCAGCAATGAGTTCCATTCCACTGAGTGGATCTGTTAGCCAAATCAAGAGCAGTTGGTTACCCACCATGGCTGTTTGCCACTACTGCACTTGTATGAGCATTACGTCAAGTTGTTTCCTGCTGGGTATCTTAGACTGCAAGTTGTTTGGACCAATCTTGGACATTTTCCCCCAGTTGCTCGTGTAGCACCCTCTGGTACGAGACTAGCTAACTGTGTGGGGACTGACCTTCTTCCAGATTCTGGCCAGGTCTCTCTGTGTTTGGTCTCGCACACGTATGCTATCTTCGACAGTAGGGTCTTACCATTAACCTTTGGTGGGTCACCAAGAACTCTGACAGAAGTCTGTCCTTTTTTTTTGGGGGGGGGTAACCTTGTAGGTGTCTCGGATCAAGAGCTCATTGTGGAGTTTAACCCCGTGCTGGCACTGGGAGTTTCAAGTCTGCACCTAGAAAGGTGAGGGAAGAAAAAGATAGATAATATTATAGAGGAAGTGAGTATAGAGAGGAGAGGTAGGAAGAGAGAGTAAGAGGGAGAGAGAGAGAGAGAGAGAAGCAGGACAAGATTAGGGTTAGCCTTCATGATAAACTCTCCAGATTCCTGTGATTTGGGTGTTCCCTCTGCGGGCCTGCTGAAGGATCAATGTTTTAGCCTGTTGTTCAGAGTAAAGGTTTTTATAGCATCTTTTCCTTTTGGGTCCCAATGAGTGACATCATTTTGCAGCAGACCAGCATTTAGTTGTCCTGTGCACAGAGGCTACACGTCAGATTGCAGAAAACCAAAGCCATCCATCCCAAGGTCTGACAGAGTTTACTGAGTCCTTCGCCTTTCTGATAAGGACAAGAATGGAGCACACCCATATGTAGATCTGACTTGCCTCTGCCTTTGCTGGGCTCTACCAAGCTGGAGTTTGGGGGGTGGGTTGTGGTGGGGAGTAAGTAGCGATGGCAGCTCTGGTAAGTGCAGCTGCCTGTGCGCTATAAATAACCTCTAACCAACTCATTTACTTGTCCAGCTGGCCTTCCCTAGAGGTATTCTTTTCTCTGTCTGCCTCATCCTGATTCAGAGGTGGACAATGCTTTTAAAACGCCCTGGGAAAGTTATACAACACACGGTAAAATTCCTGGGCTCAGTAGTGACCCTCCTTTACAAAAAAAAAAATCTAAATCCAGCCCACTCCTGAAGTATTTTGATCCCTTCCCATACAAAATGCAATACTAATGTTGTTTGACAGAGATAAAATGACCTCTTTAATGGCTTAGAATGTGGGATTCTCAGCATTAAGGCACCTCATTTGTAACACTGCATTCTCCAGCTCTGTAGGGCAATTTCTGGGGTCATTGCCCTGAAACTGGAAACCATTACTTTTGCCTTCCCTCCCTAAGCTTCCTTTCTCTAATATTTTTTGTTTTGTTTTGTTTTGTTTTGTTTTGTTTTTTCAAGGTGGGGGTCTCACTGTACCCTAGGTTGACCTGAAACTCATTCTGTATTCCCAGGTTGTCCTCAAACTCACAGTGATCCTCCTTTCTCTGCCTCCAGAGTGCTGGGATTAAAGTCATGTGTTATCACACCTGGCTTCTCTAATCTTTTAATAACCCATTCTTTTTACATGGTATTCTAAGTTCTAAAGAGAGGCCACTGTAATAACCTCTTCCCCTCTGCAGCTCATATGAGCTGAATTTCAGAAATTAATGTTTGGGTTTTTTTTTTTTTGCTTTTTGTTTTTGTTTTTCGAGGTAAGGTTTCACTCTACCCCAGGCTGACCTGGAATTCACTATGTAGTCTCAGGGTGGTCTTGAACTCACAGCGATCCTTCTACCTCTGCCTCCCAAGTGCTAGGATTAAAGGCTTGTGCCATCATGCCCAGCCAGTACTCTATTTTGACTAAATTATACTAAGGTTTAATTTGACCCACAGACTTCTCTTTTATATAGTATTTGATTACAGTTTTCTAAAGGTGGGAATTTGAATAACTGTTCCTTCTCCCATTGTATGCCCTCTTTACAGAATAGAAATAGAGTCATTAAAGTCTATGAATGCAATCAGATTAAAGACCTAGTCCAGGACACCCAGAATGAATTTAAGGAAAACATCATTTTGAAAGTCTGCTCCCAAGAGAGGGAAATGAAGTATATAATGACATGAAAGCAGAAGGGAAGATATTTGATGGCGGGGGGCGGGGGGAGGGGATGGAGGATCAACAAGAGGAGTCGGGAAGGCAGTGGAGGGTAAGAAAAAAATATAGTGAAATATATATGAGAAAATGTTACAATGAAATGAATTTTTTTGTATGCATCCAAAACTTGATTTAAAAGAAAAATAAACATAGCTTCATAACCAGTGTAAAATAAATTTTAAAATTCTGCTAATTTGGAAACCACTCTTAATGCCCAAATCTGTATCAGTCAGCCTTTAACCAGAAAAGCATAATTACTAGACTTGTTTGTGTGTATAAATACATATATCATAATGGTAGCTGTTAATATGAAACTCTTTTAATATAATTGGAGCTAATAAAACAGTCCTTTTAGTACTGTTGTCTCTAGGTTGTGCGCTTTATGCTCTAAAGCATTAAAGAAAAACAACATAATGTGTAATTTTCCTTTATTGTTTATACAAAAATTTAAATTATCTGCATTATTATATTTTTATTAATGGGCAAATATTTTGTGTAGAAAAATATTTGACTTTACATATGTAAAATAAGATATTTGGGGCTGGGAAGATGGCTCAGTTGATCAAGTGCTTGCTGCTCAAGCATGAGAACCAGAATTCAGATCTCCAGCAACTATATAAAATATGAGTGTGGCAGTGCCCACCTGTAATCCAGTGCTGAGAAGGTGGAGACATTAGGGTCCATGGGGCTTGCTGGCTAGCTAGTCTAGTAGAGTAAGTGAGTACCAGGGTCAGTAAGAGACTGCATCTCAAAAAATAAGGTGGGGTAGTCAGGCACTTGGGAGGCAGAGATAAGAGTATTGCTTTGAGCTCAAGGCCACCCTAGGACTACATAGTGAATTTCAGGTCAACCTGGGCTAGAGTAAGATCCTACCTTGAAAACCTCCCCACCAAAAAAAAAAAAAAAAAAAAGGTGGAGAGAAATTGAGAAAGATACCCAATGTCTCCCTCTGGCTTTTATACACACACACACACACACACACACACACGGACACGGACACGGACACGGACACACACATGTACCCCATATTCACAAATAAACTGAAATAAAGCATTTTATTAATTTTTACAAGTTTATTAATGCAGGGACAATTTCTAGTTGTCTTAAGTTTTTATTCTTTCATAGAATTCAAATTATATAATTTTCTCAAAATGTTAAGATGAAAGGCATTTCTCATGGTCAACACAATGTGTTCTTGCTGGATTGAGAAACATTGAACTTATATTTTAAAATGTTTTTATTTATTTAGTTGTAAGCAGGTAGAAATAGAGAGAAGAGAAACAGACAGAGAAAATAGGCGTGCCAGGACCTCTAGCTGCTGCAAAGGAACTCTAGATGCATGTGCCATTTTTTGTGCATCTGGCTTTACATGGGTACTGTGGAATCAAACCTGGGTCATTAGGCTTTGAAGACAAGTGCCTTATCTGCCGAGCCATCTGTTCAGCCCTGAACTTGTTCTTTTCTTCATGAAAAGTTTTACTTAAAGTTTCTGAAATGTCTGTTAGAATATTTAGTGAAGCCATCTGTACCTGGAGATTTCTTTGTAGGGATTTTTAATTAGCAAGGAAGATGGATTTCAAGGCAGACTGTGTACAAGCAATAACACAGAGGAAAATTACACAACTCTACAAGCAGTGATGCGATGAGACTTAATAAAAGCAGATGATACAGATAAACTCATGGATAGATTTGTGAAAAAACATTGGGGTTATGCAGTTATGTAAAGTGATTAAGCAGTCTGGGTGAGCTTATTGTCACATGAACTAAGGGTAGGAAATAACAAGCAGGCTGAATGTTTTATGATCTGTACACAGGTATCAACTGATTCTTGTTTTTTGTCTATTCCATTAGAGACTTAAGGCCATTAGCATTTAAAATTAGCCTTATAATCTATGTAGTGATTTCTCATTCACATTAAAAGTGATTTCATTGGGTTGAGAATGCTACCTTCTAAATTCTCGTTTTTCTCTTTTCTAGTGAGTAATTTTTTTTTTTCTCAAGTTCTCATGCACCTGTATATATTTCTTCACTTCTGTAATTGGTATTCCATTAATTGTCTTCTACAATGTTGGTTTAATATTAATAAATTGATTTAGTTCATGTCTCATTTCTGGAATAAAATCCCTGACCAGAAGAAGCTTAGGAAAGGAAAGAGATTATTTTGGAGGAAGTATCTGTCATGGTGAGGAAACCATGGTAAGACTGAGCAGGAAGCTTGTGTCACATCTTTATATCAACAGGGAGGAGGTTAAGAGAGCAAGCAGAAGTGGCCTGTAACAACTCAAGGCCCATCCCCAGTGACACACTTCCTCTAGCAAGGCTCTGCTTCTTAAAGGTTCCTTAGCTTTTCCAAACAGTATTTCTGGCTGGGGTTAAAATATGCAAACACATGGGGCTATCAGCGAGGGGAGGGGGCTTTTACATTCAAACAAGCCCAGCAAGTAAGGCCCTTTTTTCTCCACTAATTTTAAAGGATGACTTGCTAGACATAATAATCTTGGTTGGCAGTTACTTCCTTGAAGGGCCTGAAGTATATCAGTGTATTGTCTCTTGACCATTGGGGTTTTGGCTGAGAAGTCTCCTCATATTCTGATAGATTTGCCAATGTAAGTAACTTGGTACTTTCAGAGTTTTCAGTTTTCTTTTGTTCTGAACTCTTGCTATCCTACCTCTAACATGACATGAACAGATTCTTTTTTGGTCATGTTTCTTTGAGGGTCACAATTCCTCCTAAATTTACATATTCATAACTTTCCCTATATTTGGACAAGTTTGTCCCATACTTTCATGGAAAAGATTTTTTGTTTGTTTGTTTTTTGTTTTTTCGAGGTAGGGTCTCACTCTAGCTCAGGCTGACCTGGAATTCACTCTGTAGTCTCAGGGTGGCCTCGAACTCATGGTGATCCTCCTACTCTGCCTCCCAAGTGCTGGGATTAAAGGCGTGCACCACCACACCCGGCTTGGAAAAGATATTTTTTTATGTTTAGACTGTAACTTGGCTTTTTATTCTCAACCAACGTCTGATAGGATTTGACTCTTACTTATATCCCACAATATTTGGTAGTGATTATTTAATATTTTCTCGGGTGTATGTGAATGCAATAATTTCTCAATCCCGACTTCAATCCTTGGAATATGAATAGAGATTACTGGGAAGATGAGCATGTTCAAATTTGAAATGCAAAACCCTAAGCATAGTTAAAGTAGTCTCTTTGCAGCAGATTTCTCAGGAATTTAGCATTTTTCTATGCAGCCAGGCACCTATGCATGTTAAATCATCAAAGGTGTGAAAGAGTAGCAAAATTGTTTTCTTTGGTTTTTTTCTTTCACAACTATCAAGGACTCCTAGAACAATATTTCAAGAAATATATTTTGGAAAGTAATAAGCTAAGTTTTAAATGATCTTCAATAGATTACTCAGTTTTTTAAAACTAGTGACAATTCTTCATCCTTCCTCTTGCTCCCAGTGCCGTCTTTGTTCTGACTTTACTTTCCTGTCCTTCTGAACATGTTAGTGTTTTAAAAATTAAATAGGGTTATATAAAGCTATTTTCATGCAACTATATACTTTGAGTATGTCCACCCCCATAACTCCACTACCCTCCCCTTTTTCCCTAACCTCTCCCATTCTTCTTTTTGCTTCCCAAACACTTTTATTTCTACACTCATGTCATCAGTACACATATGATTTTATGTAGCTATAATATCTAATATGCACATGTCAAAGAAAATATATGATATTTGTCCTGAGAATGACTTAATTCATTTAATATATCTCCAGAAGCATGATTGTTGAGGTACGGATTAATCAAGACTGAATTCTATTTGTAGCAGACAGCTTCAGGTTCGCTGAGATGAACTTCCAGACCAGGGACAGTTATGGAGGAAGGGATATTATTTATTGAAGCTCACAGATCCAGGGGAAGTTCCATAATGGCAGGAGAAGCTGGCCTGCTCTCCACAGGGCCAAGCAGAGAGAGAAAAGCCAACCAGGCACACAGCACAGAGAGCAAAAACTACAGCCAAAAGGTCACACAGCACACTTCAGGAACTCCTGCTAGGCACATTTGCATATCTTTACAATGGAATCTCAAACCCACCATTAACACCTTAAGACCGGCCCCCAGTGACATTGCCTCTAGCAAGGTGATTGCAGATGCAAACTATAACTAATAAAACACTGAATATATTGGGGGACATATATTCAAACTACCACAGTATTTCTTTATTTCTGAAACATTCTGCAGTATTCTTGTATTATCTTCAGAATATGAAGAGACTTTTGAATTGCTTGAATAAAAAATGCAAAAGCCTCTGGAATTCAAGATAACATTTGTTGAATTTATCATCAAGGATGCTGCAAGGTGGGTCCAGATAGGAATTGTCTATCTTTTTCAAACCATTGGTGCAAGGCAGTCTTGGAGTGAGGGATGGAGAACAGCACCGACTTTGGGTTTCTCAGGCTCTGGCCTTGATGCCATCTCTATCTGACACATCCTTCCAGGCCCACTCAGCCCTCTCACAGTAATCTGAGCTAGGCGCTAATTTTCAGTGGACAAGCTTCATATTTGCTACAACATCCAGCACTGATACTCATCATGTCCACGTAGATTGGAAGCCCCTGCTTTGAGTCACACAGTACTTCTGACAGCAAAGGTTCTTTGGGTGTCTTTTGCTTACTCATATGTTTATCTTTAGGTTTAAGAGATGACACTCAAAATATATCCATTTATCCAAATAGCAGTAGTTTCCCCCTTGGGGATTATGACCTTGCCAGCCATGGATTTTTGAGTAGGTTTTCAGTATCAGGCATGAATTTCCTTCCATGGAGTGCACCTGAAATCCAATCAGGGAGCAGTTGGTTACCCCCATAACAGACATGGGACAACTATTGCAACAGTGGGCACATCTTTCCTGTCTGGCCAGTTGGGTACCTCACAGAGTCCACTGCTGGTTAAGAGTGTTGATGACTCTTCTCCGCCAGCAGTCTGCATAGTAATTTCCAGCACTATTACAGCTAGCCAGCAGGGAGGCAGCTTCCACCTTAGCTCTAGCTTGTTTTCTCAGTGTCCTGTAACCAAAGCATATGATGTCTTCAGCAATAAGATCTTACTGTCTAGCTCTGGTGAGCAACCAAGAGCCTCGGCAATAGCCTGTATTGTTTTGGAGGCCTCATAGGCCTCCCTGACTAACAATTCACTGGGAGGTATCCCACCCCGGGCACTGGGATTTTTTCTGTAACAATCTCTCTTCCATTTTCTGAATAGTCTATTATAATGATATATTCTGTCTTTGGGGCAATAACTGTAGAGTGGTTTCAAGTACCAATTAGTGAAAATTGATCTGAAGTAAAACCTACACTGTTCATATGACCTCCATAAGTCACTATTCTGATCCCTGAACCATAGTGAAAATTTGTTTTTCCAGAAATGAGTGTTATTAATTCATAGACAGTATTGAATGATCTCAGAATTCTGAACACTTGCCATGATGTTTAATGTTATGTTTCAGTTTTACTGCACCATGGGCATGCCCAGGCTCAGCATTATTTCTGAGGTATTTGTTGTAGCATTTGAAATGGTGGACTTGCTGGGTGTAATGGCACATGCCTTTAATCCCAAAATTCAGGAGGCAGAAGTAGGAGAATTGGGGCTGGAGAGATGGCTTAGTGGTTAAGCGTTTGCCTGTGAAGCCTAAGGACCCCGGTTCAAGGCTCGATTCCCCAGTACCCACATAAGCCAGATGCACAAGGTGTTGCATGCATCTGGAGTTCGTTTACAGTGGCTGGAGGCCCTGATACACCCATTCTCTCTCTCTCTCTCTCTGCCTCTTTCTCTCTCTGTCTATTGCTCTTAAAGAAAAAGAAAAAAAAAGAAGTAGGAGAATTGCTGTAAGTTCAATGTCACCCTGAGACTACATAGTGATTCCAGGTCAGCCTGGGCTAGAGTGAGACCCTACCTTGAAAAACCAAAACAAAAAACAAAAAAAAATTTAAAAAGCATTTTGGACTCAGTAAAGTATATTGTCTTCATTGTCTTAGACAATTTTTACTTCCATGACAGAATACTTGAGACTGGGAAGTTTATGAAGAGCAGAGATTTTATTCCTTATAATTGTAGAGGCTGAGAACTCTAAAGTCAGGGGCCCACATCTTATTAAGAATTTCTTGGTCCTGGAGAGATGGCTTAGCAGTTAAGGTGCTAACCTGTGCTAGGGGCCCAGGTTTGATTCCCCAGTGCCCGCATAAGCACATGGTGACACAAGCATCTGGAGTCAGTTTGTCCTGGCGCACACGTGCTCATTCTCTCTCCCTCCCTCTCCCTCTCTCTCTCTCTCTCTCTCTCAAATAAATAACAAAGAGAGAAAAAAGAATTTCTTGCTGTGCATGGTTAGAGAGACTGAGAGAAGTCCAAACTCACTTTAAAGTATTTTTATTTATTTATTTGAGAGAGAGAGAATGGGTGCACCAAGGCCATTGGCATTGCAAATGAATTCCAGACTCATGCGCCACTTTGTGCATCTGGCTTTACGTGGGTACCGAGGAATCAAACCTGGGCCAGCAGGCTTTAAAAGTAAGTGCTTATAAGCACTGAGCAATATCTCTAGCCCCAAATTCACTTTTATAAAAAAGTTGCTCTGGGGCTGGACAGATGGCTTAGTGGTTAAGGTGCCTGCCTGCTAAGCGTAAGAACGTTAGTTCCAATCTCCAGGTCTCACATTTAGCCAGATGCAAAGTGAGGCAAGGACACAATGCTGCACTTGCCCACAAGGGGGCGCACGCATCTGGATTTCATTCACAGCAGCTGAGAGGCTGCTGACGTGCCCATCTCTATCCGTCTACCTCTCCCTATCTCTCTGTGTCTCTCTCTAAAACAAAAGTAAATTTTAAAAAAAAATTAAAAAGTTGCTCTGGTGATTCCTAACCCATTCCAACAACACTGATAACCCATTTGTGAGACCAGATCCCTCATGATCTAATCACCTCTCAGGACTGGGAATGTTTCTCATTGGTTGAATTCTTGTCTGACATGCACAAGGCCCTGTCTTTGAACTTTGGAATTAGGGGCATAAAAGATCTAAGGTTCTGCCTTTAGCATTGTTGCACTGGGGAAAACTTGAAGGATACATCAATGCTATAGCACCTCTCTAACATGAGATGGAGTCATCCATTCTGTTGAGGCCATGATGAGAACAAAATTGCAGAGGAAGGAAGAATTATTCTTTTTTTTTTTCTTCTTGTTTACCCACTTAAGCTGGAACATTGATTTTTTTTAAAAATATATTATTTATTTATTTATTTGAGAGAGAGATACAGAAATAGGTAGGTAGAGAGAAAGAGAGAGAATGGGTGCGCCAGGGCCTCCAGCCACTGCAAACAAACTCCAGATGTGTGCGCCCCCTTGTGCATCTGGTTTACATGGGTCCTAAGGAATTGAACCTGGGTCCTTTGGCTTTGCAGCAAGTGCCTTAACCGCTAAGTCATCTCTCCAGCTGAACATTGATATTTTTATGCCTTTACACTATGATTTGTACTATCAATCCCCATAGTTTTTTGGCCTTTAAGGCTCATGCTGATTTCTGCCATGCACTTTTCTGGGCCTCCAGCTTGCAGATTGTGGGACTTTAGAGCCTACATAATTGCAAAAATATATATATATATATATTTCCTTAACACTATTGTTATTCCTCAAACTCTCTTACTCTTTCTCTTGAATGTTCGTATCTTCTTGCTTCTTTTTCTCTGCAGAGCCTTGAGTAGTGCACTGTCTTTTACAACACATCATCATTCTAGTGATGGCTCACAGATCCATTTGGCAGAAGTTGGTACAATTAACAGCATAATTATTTTGCAATGTAGTATGCATGGTCCTTCCTCAAGAGCAAAACCACAGCAATTTCTAACAAATACAACAGTCACTACCAGTCTTCACAGGTGCCTGGGCTCTCCTTAAGAAATAATTTTTCATGGAGCAGAAAACCTTCTCCCTGTAGACCAGCCAACTGAAAGCAGGAAAAAGCTGCACTGCACGCAGCGTATGGGAGACAGAAGCCATCAACAGTGAAAACAGTGGATGCTGAATATTCAAGCTTGGCCAGACAGGCCCAATGATTGAACAGGTGCAATAGTGGCATGTCTACTCTTGGGGTAACCAACTGCTCCATAACTGGACTGAAGGCCCTCTCTACGGAGGGAATACATACCTGGTACTGTAAAACCTAAGTAAAAGTCTATGGTAGGTGAGGTCATGAGCCTTAGGGATATAAGCCTGCTCTTGTCTGACTAAATGTATATATTATTCCCACCAAGCTGCCCTGAAAGCACTACACTTAATGTTCATATTCACATATTAATGCTACTCTCACTTCTGGCTAGAGAAGCTTCTCTTTTCAGATGGTGATGACCACTGGGATCACCCAAAAGGCAACATAGTGCTGAGAAGAAGGGATGGAGGAGTGCCCAGCACTGAAACACCTCTTTCACACCCTCCAATGGCTCAGGGACCATTGAGGAAGAGGGGGTGGATAGAATGGAAGAGCCAAAGGAAGGGTATGACCTCTTACAATGCAACTGCCCAGACAGAAATTGGCCTCGATATCCATGACCTTGCAGTGCCTAGCAATACCTTTGCAAGACCCTCAAAATAGAAGAAAAAGATGATGTCATCAAATTAAAAGAGAGACTAATGGAGAGAGGGAGGGGATATGATGGAGACTGAAGTTCTAAAGTGGAATGGGGGAGGGGAGGGCAATATCAGGTGGGGTTTTTTGTATGTAAGTATAAAAGTCAATAAAAAATAATAATTAAAAAAATAATTTTTTTCACAGCCTTGCCGGAAGTCATGTCCTTAGGGCCTATGGAGATATCCAAACAGTTCACATAGTCCATTCATTCTAACACTGCAATCTCATTGTCTTCAGATGTCCTCCTATGAGTACACAAAGCTCTTACATGTGCCCTCAAGTTACAGTAGATAACCTCTGGGCCAGATTTTCTGCTAACAGACTGGACAAGCTATATAAAAAGTTCCTTTCATCAATGAAATGAAAACATTGAATCCAGATCCTAAGCCCAAGCCCCTATCAATAGCTTTAGTTTTGTTCAATATTATTTTCCTTCCCCCTTCATACAGCATGCTTAAAATCCATTTCCACGCAAACTCTCCATGCTTCTGCGGGTGAGGGGGAGCTCCTACAACTCCTCATGAATAATATTTTGTACCTCACTTTTGGGGCTTATGGGAGAATGATGGAAGGTTGTGGATTCTAAGGGTTTCAGCAGTGCTCTCCAAGACTACCACTTCAGTTGTGACAACAACCAATTACAGAATAGGGATATTGTCTACAATTATGGAAGTTCTCAATAATTTTTTTAAAAACCCTATTCTCAGCATTACCAGATTCTGAATCTATGTCCAATTTCAACATTTTTTAAAATTATTATTTTTGTTTATTTATTTATTTGAGAGAGAGAGAATGGGCACACTAGGACCTCCAGCCATTGCAAATGAACTCCAGACGCATGTGCTACCTTATGCATCTGGCTTGCATGGGTCCTGGGGAATTGAACCTGGGTCCTTTGGCTTTGCAGGCAAGTGACTTAACCATTAAGCCATCCCTCCAGCCCCAATTTCAATATTTTTAGGATTTAAAAAATTTTTTCACAGACACATCTTTGTTTTTGTTTTATTTTGTGTTTTGAGAATAGGTGCACCAGGGCCTCCAGCCACTGCAAATGAACTCCAGGCACATGTGCAACCTTGTGCATCTGACTTTGTGGGTCCTGGGAAATCAAACCTGGGTCCTTTGCTTCACAGGCAAGCACCTTAACAGCTAAGCCATCCCTCCAGTCCCACCTCAGTTTCTTGAGTGCTTGCATTACAGACATAAGCTACCATATCCAGTTGAATTTCCTTCTTCTTTTTCTTCTTTCTTCTTTTTTTTTGGGGGGGGGCTTTTTCAAGGTAGGGTCTCACTCTAGCCCAGGCTGACCTGGCCCTCATTCTGTAGTTCCAGGATGGCCTTCAATTCACAGCAATCCTCCCAACTCTGCCATTTGGGTGCTGGGATTAAAGGCGTGCACCACTATGCCTGGCTGAATTTCCTTCTTTTAAAAAGCATATTCTGGGTTGGAGAGATGGCTTAGGGGTTAAGGCGTTTGCCTACAAAGCCAAAGGACCAAGATTCAATTCCCCAGGATCCACATAAGCCAGATGCACAATGTGGCACATGCATCTGGAGTTCCTTTGCAGTGGCTGGGAGGCCCTGGTGAGCCCATTCTCTTCCTCACCCTCTCTGCCTCTTTCACTCTGTCAAATAAATAAATAAATAAAAATAAAAAAATTAATAAAAAGCATATTTGTCTCTGTGTGTCACATTTTATTTATACCTTCATCTTTAACAATATTTTTATTTATTTATTTGCAAGCAAAGAGAAAGAGAATGGGTGTGCCAGTGCATCCAGCCGCTACAAATGAACTCCCGATTAATATGCCACTTTGTATGTCTGGCTTTACGTAGGCACTGGGGAACTGAAGCTGGGTTGTTAGGCTTTGTAGGCAAGTGCCTTAACCACCGAGGAATCTCTCCAGCCCCCATTCATCTTTTGACATGCTTTTAAATTTTTAGTATTTGGTTATTGCAAATAATGCTACAGTGATTGTGAGAATGCAAATACCTCTATGGGAATCTATTTTCAATTCCTCTAGATATATACACAGTAGTGGGATTGCTGGATCATAAAATAGTTCTGGTTTTAGTTTTTTATGCTATTCTCCCTTGCCACTTCTTGCCATAGGCTAAGACATCATTTACCATTGGAAACTAGGTCATCGATATCTTTAAATAGAGTCAGATTCAAGGAGGAATTCCAGAAACCCAAAACAATTTCAGGAAACTCATCCTCAATAATTTTTTCTAGAACCTTGCTTGGTGCCAATCACTCTGGCTTTAACTAGAAAAGGAAAACCAATAAAATATAGCAATGGTGGCGCACACCTTTAATCCCAGCACTTGGGAAGCAGAGGTAGGAGGATCACCGTGAGTTCAAGCAGTGAGGCTGGAGAGATGGCTTAGTGCTTAAGGCGCTTGCCTGCAAAGCCATAGGACCTCAGTTAGATTCCCCAGGACCCACGTAAGCCAGATGTACAAGGTGGCACATACATCTGGAGTTTGTTGGCAGTGGCTGGAGGCCCTGGCACACCCATTCTTTCTCTCTCTCTCTCTCTCTCTCTCTCTCTCTCTCTCCTCTCTCTCTCTTCCTCTGCCTTGTTCTTGCTCTCAAATAAATAAATAAAAATAAAAAATATTTTTAAAATGGACAGCAATGGATATATGTATGTGTGAATATATGTGCATACATATGCACACACATACACTTGTTGTGTTTGTGTGTTGGCAACTTATCACAGGGAAGTGGCCGTTTGCATTAGCAGCAGCTCACTAGGCAGCCCCTGTACACCTGTTGCCCTCTCGTTTGGCATTATAATGGGGGCAGATGTGCAAAAAGAAAAGGCCAGAGTCTGGCTGTACTCTACACGTGAAGAGGAAGCCCCCAAAAGGATATGTGTCTTTTTCTTGCTCTGACCTTAGGAAAGAGGGTATTTTGCACAAGGAAGCCTTTCAGAACAGTGCAGAGCCCCATGGCTCTCTGTCCCTTTCCAGGGTCATGTGCCTCCCCTCAGAGTGCTGTCCCTGACCACCAACCACTCCAATTGTCATCTCTTCATCCCATTCCAACTTTCTTTTGGCGAATTTCCAGCATCTAATTTTTCTCTGAATATCTGAATCTCTATCTCTCAAATGGAAGGCAAGCTCCTTAAGAACGGAGCTCCCTCAGATCACTGTTCCTGTCCCCGTAGCCTCACCTCACCACATCACACCACCACACCACACAACACCGCTGATAAACTCATCATCTTTCAGTGGCTCCTTCGTGTCAAGTGACCCTGGATCAAGAACATTCTCTTACTCGTCCTTTCTAACAAGATCTCCCAGGGGAGGGAAGAGAGGGCTTAGCTCTCTTCCCCATCTATATCTACCACAGGACATCATATTTTTATTTTAATTAAAAAGACAGGAGCCAGATGTGGTGACACAAGCCTTTAATCCCAGCACTTAGGAGGCAGAGGTAAGAGGATTGCCTTGAGTTCGAGGCCAACCTGAGAATACATAGTAAATTCCAGGTCAGCCTGGACTAGAGCAAGACCCTAACTTGAAAAACCTAAAAATAAATAAATAAATAAAAAGAAGAAGAAGAAGAAGAAAAAGACATGGCATTCTATTTCCCTCCGTTGACTTTTCAAATGAATCATTCACTCTCATCTGTAATGTGAAACTCTAGACCTACTGAACCCTCATTCATTCCTCTGACACGTCCGCTAGCTCTAGCTAACCACCTTTTTACTTCCTGTTTCTATGGCACTGCCTGCGAGTGGCTCATGCAGTATCGGTCCTCTTGTGACTGGCTAATTTCCTCAAGGTTCATCCATGTGACAGGAGTCCTTTTTCAGGCTGCATAGCAATTCATTGTCTGCATATGTCCCATGTCCTTTATCCAATTATCTGTCCACAGACATTTGTTGGTTTCGTGTCTTTACTGTTGTGAATAATGTCATAATGAAAAAATGTTATAATGAACACAGGTGTGCAGATATCTCTTGAAGGCCCTGGATTAATTTTTTTTTGGATATATACCTACATGTAGGATTGCCGGATGGTGGGATGATTCTATTATTTTTTATTAGTTACTTTTTTATTGACAACTTCCTTAATTGTAGACAATATCCCATGGTACTTCCCTTCCTCCCCCCACTTTCCCCTTTGAAACTCCACTCTCCATCATATCCCCCATCCAAGGATGATTCTAATTTTTTTTTTTTTTTGGTTTTTCGAGGTAGAGTCTCATTCTAGCCCAGGCTGACCTGGAATTCACTCTGTATTCTCAGGGTGGCCTTGAACTCATGGTGATCCTCCTACCTCTGCCTCCCGAGTGCTGAGATTAAAGGCGTGCACCACCACGCCCGGCCGGATGATTCTATTTTAATTCTTCTAAGACTCTTTGATATTCTTTCAAAATGAATTCACTAATTTACATTTTCACTATAGTTTTGTTGATTTTCTGCCTGTTGGAGCCCTTCCTTCCTTCCTTCCTTCCTTCCTTCCTTCCTTCCTTCCTTCCTTCCTTCCTTCCTTCCTTCCTCCTTCTTTCTTTCTTTCTTTCTTTCTTTTTTTTTTTTTTTTTTTTTTTGTTTTTCAAGGTTGGGTCTCACCCTAGCCCAGGCTGACCTGGAATTCACTATATCATCTCAGGCGGGCCTCAAACTCACAAGCGATCTTCCTACCTCTGCTTCCAGGGTGCTGGGATTAAAGGCGTGTGTCACTACTCCCTGCTGGATCTGTCCATTTATAATACAGGGACATTGATAGATCCAACATTAAGAAGTGGGTTCACCTATTTCTCCTGGCTTTTCCAATAGCTTTTGCCTCAGGTGCTTTGGCTTTCAGTTGCTGCGGATATTTTTGAAAAATTAGTCCCTTTGGTACTATGAATTTCCTTCTTTATTCATGATAACTTTTGTTGTTCTGAAGTCTACTCTGCTTTCCTTGGATTACTGTATGCAGGGTATCTTTTTCTTCATGTCTTTAATTTTAGTCTACATGTGCTTAATATTTTAAGTGAGCTTCTTTTAGGCAACAGATCATCTTTTCTAAGAATGTCTTAACTAGTGTTTTTAGACTATTTGTGCTCAAAATGCTTACTGAAATAGTTAAATATTTACCATGTGTTGTTTTCTGTTACTCATGTCTTTAATTTCTATTTTTGTCTTCCACTATTTTTATGCTCTGTGTGTGTATGTGTGTGTGTGTGTGTGTGTGTGTGTGTGTAAGATGGAGTCTTGCTATTGTAGCTCAGGCTGGCTTCAGACTTGTAATCTGGCCTTATTCTCCAGAGCAGCTGGGATGAGAGATATATACCAAAACACCCAGCCCTCATGTGGTTTTGAGTTTTTATGATTCTATTTCTCTCATCTATTAGCATATCAATTGTACTTCTTTCATTATTTTTGAGCAGTTTTCCTAGAGTATATAATAAATATGTATAACAAATTCATGTCCACTTGTAAATCACCGTACATGGTTTGCATATCATATTAAGTACCTTATAGTAACAAAAAAATTCCTGCTTCCTCCCTCCTACTCTTTGCATCATTGCTGTCACTTATTTCACTCACACAGAAGCATGCAAACTTGAATACATGATTGCATTACAATTTTGAACGAACTATTATCTGTTTGGTATTGGATCACACCTATAATCCCAGGAGGCTAAGGTAGGAGTATTGTTGTAAGTTCAAGGCTAGCTTGGGCTGCAGAGTGAGTTCTAGATCAGCTTGGAATAGAGCGAAATCCTTCCTAAGGAAAGATAAGAAAAAGAAAAAGGTTTTATTTTATTTTCACTTCTTCCTTTATCAATGCTTGTCTTTAACTCACTGAATTTTGACCTATGAAATTTTGTTTATTTACATGTGGCATTTCTTGTGAGTCAGTTCTCTAGGCAACAGATGGCTTAAACTTTTGCTTGTCTGAAAAAGTCTTTTTTCTTCACATTTTAAAGATAATTTCATAGCATACAGAATCCCAAGTTGGTCATTTTTTTTCACCTTAAATATGTCACTCTAGGGACTGGGAAGATATTTTAACAGATAAAGGTTTGCAAAGCCTGCCAGTCTGGGTTCAATTCTCCAGACATCCACATAAAGCCAGGTGGGCATCTGTTTGCAGCAGCAAGAGAGCTTGGGACATGTACACATGCACCCGAACACACCACACGCACACATACACAAATTAAAAATTAAAATAATAAAATAATTATGTCACTGGAAAGAGTCTAGAAACCAGGAAGCTAGAAAAGGGTCATGGGTGAGGGAAGAAGGGAGGGCTTTGGAGGAGGAGATAATAGAACACATGGGATATGAAGCTAGAGAAGTGGAATACTGGGTGTGGAAAGGTTTAAGTGAGGATGGGGTGGGGGGTGGAGGAAGGAGAGAGTGAAGGAGGATTAATCCAAACTAAAGATATTATGAAAAAGCTATATGTAAACCTCCTTCTTTGTGAGCTAATTAAAAAATATAATTAAAAACCAGAATTTGAAAAGAAGTCCCCTGCATGAGAGGATAATGCTGCTCCCAAAAGCCTTGGCTTATTATAGAAAAATTCTAGCATTTGAATGGGATACCTCCCAGTGAGTTGTTCATCATGGAGGCCCCTGAGACCTCTCAAATAATACAGGCTATTGCCATCAGAGATAGATAATAAGATCCTGCTGTAACAGACACCACTTGCTCCAGTTGGAGCACAGTGAAAAATCAAGCAGGAACTGAGCTAGAAAATTCCTCCATCTGACAAGCTGTCATAGTGCTAGTAGGTGCTATGCAGACTGCTGAGGGAGGGGTGTATTCAACAGACTTACCCAGCAATGGACTCTTCAAGCTACACAACTGGCCAGCCAGGCAAGATGGTGCAAAAACTGCATAACTATTGTGGTGATACCCATCTGTTCTCTGATTGGATTTGCGGCCTGCTCCATAAAAGAGAATTCAGGCCTGGTAATGAAAACATAGTCAAAAGGCCCAGGGGAAAAGCCAGTACTATTATTTGGAAAATTGGATGTGTTGTGCCCATCAAATTTCTCTATAAGTATTTAGGTTTATGACTATAGATTAGTGTGATTGTCTTTGCCATTCCTTTGGGCAAATAGCCTTTAATCCCAGCACTTGCATTCATTGTGAGTTCAAGTGACTACTGGGCAACCCAGGTGTGGAAAGAAAGAAAGAAAGAAAGAAAGAAAGAAAGAAAGAAAGAAAGAATCCCAGCACTTGGGAGGCAGAGGTGAGGATGGCCATGAGTTTGATGGGCCATCCTGTTCAGAGAACATAGTGGAAGAGGGTAGAAAGAATGCAAGAGCCAGAATATGGGGAGCAGTGTTATGGACAGCTGTATTCCAGGTATGACATGGTGGTTGTACTCATGACCTCAGAGCATCTGTGCTTACTTGCACAAGACCCGCACAATTTGGGGCACATCAACATGCTTTCATGGATGGTGAAGAGCCTCAAAAGACATTGAGACTGGTCAGTTAGTTGCCCATGCTCCAGTAAATAACGCCCCACCTATCCTCATGTAAGCATCTGGACTCATTTGTTTGGAGTGGCTGGCAGTCCTAGTGCACCCATGCATCTGGAATTTGTTTGCTCTCCCTCCCTTTCTCTCTCTCTCTCTCTCTCTCCCCAAAAAACTAAATAAAAATAAAATATTAAAAAAGAATTAAAGAAACTTAGCTAAAAATGTGAAAAAATAGAAGGGAGTTAGTTGTGAAGAACAAGGAGTTCAGCAGGAGTGGAAGAGGGACAAGAGAAGGTAAAGGTGGTTAAATCTGATCAAAACACATAAAGCATCCTTATGATGGCTTATTTGCAGTTTCGGTCATTTTCTGTCCTTTTTAAGCATCTGTTTTTGGAGATTTAATTGTTTGCTTTAGGTTTGCAGATAATGCAGAGTAGTGGTACGCTTGCTTATCATGTATTAGGCCTTGAATTTGATTCCCAGCACCACAAAAGATAGGTAATTTACTGCTTTAATTGGACTGTGTTTCTTTGTGTGTTTTGTCAGCTTCTATTAGGATTTCAGCATTTGCAAAATCAGCCACCTCTCCCAGACTTTGTAGTCTTGCCTCGTACAGGAAAGATCTTACCTACTTGTTCTGGCTAAGGCTTCTGAACACCTCCCAAGTATGCTCTGCATCTCTTCTTTCTGGGTTTATGAGTGAAATATATTTTGCTGATTTTTACTGCGAAGTCTCCCCCTGGTGTCTGCCTGTGATTCTGCAGTCATTCAGATGCTGTGCTTATCTGCGGTACTGGACTGCCCCCTACTGGCCGTGGATGGTACTGCAGTCCCTGGTGCATGCCTCCCAATCTGCCGCTATTCTTCTAGTCAGTGTTGGGATTCAGGCAAGACAGAACTTGGTCCCTTGGTCAGCATTCCCCAAAACTCAGAATGTTCAATTCTAGATAGAAAAGATTCTATTCTTTTTCCTGCCCAGGAAGAAGATGGGAATTGAGGAATTCCTCCCGATTGTGCTGAATTGCCCCGGAGTGGGGGCGTGTAGGGTAGGGTAGTTGGGGTTCTCTGATGAGAGATAATGCCTTTGAACTGTCCTTCTGGTCTTAATTGTGGTTGGTTTTATGAACACCTTCGGTGCAGGAATCTAACTGGCCTTAGCATTTTCTGAGTGTTGATTGTTCCATGTATCATTGCTAATTTCGTGTCTCTGTGTGCGAGAGGGCCTAGTGCTTCCCATTCCATAATCTTTACATCACCTTCCCCAGTCCATGTTATTTAAAAGAGAAAATATAGTTCAAGAGATCTTATGTAGCTGGAATGTAGGGGCCTTTGGATTTAGGGGTGTGCTCGCTGAATAAAATAACTGCCAACTACCTACCTAGGAGTACCTAACAGGAGCTGTTATTCTGAACCATCAATTTAATCTTCAGAACCATTCTGTAATGTGGAAGTTAATATATTGTCTTTTTTCAAATTTTAAATTCAAATTCATGTTCCAAGATTACAAACTTTCATAAAATTGTCACATGGTAAGACACCTTAAAATCTCATTACATGCTACATTCACTTTAAAAGCCTATGATAAAAAAGTTATGATCAAGGGCTGGAGAGATGGCTTAGCCCTTTAGGTGCTTGCCTGCTAAGCCTAAGAATGCTGGTTCCAATCTCCAGGTCCCACGTTTAGCCATAAGCAAAGTGACACAACGTTGCAATTCCGCAGTTGACCACAAGGGGGCGCACACATCTGGAGTACTTTCACAGCAGCTGAGAGGCTGCTGGTGCACCCATCTCTATCTGTCTCCCTCTCCCTCTCTCTCTGTCTCTCTCCAAAAAATAAAAATAAAAATATAGTTATGATCAAATCATACCAAATTAACATCAGTTCCTTTCCTTGAGCAAAAAAAAAAAAGCTCATGTGAAATACTGGACAAGCTAGAGAAGTCAGCAGTGGCTCGGCACCTCATGAATGAGGAAGCCTGAATCCTAGCCTCCCTGGGGTCTGTTCTGGCCTTCACTTTCCCCATGTGCAGGGGAGCGTCTTTCACTACATGCTTCCAATGTCCTGTGTGCCATGGTCTTCTAACTTCAGGTAAGAGAATAAACATCACTTCCTTCGATTGTAAACTTCAAGAGCAAATAATTTAGCATGCTTACAAATTTAACTACAAGGAGTACTATGATTTTTATTGTGATTCTGGCCATAGTTAGCCCAGTTCCACTTCAGAAGTTTCTGATCTGGTTCACTTTCTCACATAGTGATTTGTACTTCAGGGTTGGACTCCACAGACAAGTACTCTTGAAGCTGTTTCCATGGCTATGCCATGTTTCTGCTCAGGCTCAAACACCTCTCAAATTAGAGAGTGCTCAGTGGATTCAGTTCTTGTTAGCTCCTTACATCCTATTGATTATTGTTAAATTAGTATTTTACTATGCTCCTGCAGAAGTTCTTAATTTCATTCCAACAGTCAACACTTGGGGGCTCGTGGTGGTTTGAATGTGGATTGTCCCCACAGATCATGTGTTTGAATACTTGAGCCCTAGTTTATGTCCTTGTTCGGGAAGCCATGGAGCCTTGAGGAGACTGAGCCTTCCTGGAGGACTGGTGTCACTGGGGGCAGGGCCTTAAAGCATTATAATCCAGCCTTGTTTGGTGCTGCTCGGCTTTTCTAAGTCCTCCTGCTGATGTGATGATGAGGTAGGTGCCAGCTCTTTGCTCCTGCCATGCTTTCCCCACCATTATAGAAACTCCTCTTCGAAACCATCAGCTGAACTCTTCTAGGAACAGTAACCTGAGTGATGGAAAGTTTGGGTTTTCTAGTTCAATTCTGGCAATAATCCCATGTGAAGAATTTGTTTTCAGATCAACGGGTCTATTTGTTCCAAAACCTACTCCCTCTTCACCATGGCTTAGAATGACATGAAGCTGCTTTTTGTGCAGATCATCTTCTGCAACATTGTGCATCAATTCCAGTTTTTTCATGTGTCATGTCATTATTGTTCCCGACTTCATATTTTCAAGTTTATGAATGCTTCCCTGAGGCTTTTTGCACCTACAGCTGTATCAGACCCCTCAGTGTCAACACAATGCTTTTACTGCCTTGCAAACTTAGGTACTCTTAACTTTTTGAAACCTACTAAAATGGTCTATTAAGAACATTTTATAACTTTAAAATGCGTTGAGTACAACTTGTTTCTGCAAAATATCATTTGTTGAAGTCATAAGATTAAAGTTTCATTAAGCTACCAGGGCCTCCAGCCACTGCAAACTAACTCCAAATGCATACACCTCTTTGTGCATCTGGATTACATGGGTCCTGGAGAATTGAACTAGGATCCTTTGGCTTTGCAGGCAAATGCTTTAACCGCTAAGCCATCTCTCCAGCCCAGTTACATAAATTTTGATATGGTTCTTCTCTCAAAATATATTCTGAAAAATCAAATTCATCTCATCTTTTTAAAATAGTGGAGGCTAAAAGAAATCAAATGGGGGATGGAGAGATGGCTTAGCGGTTAAGGTGCTTGTCTGCAAAGCCTAAGGACCAAGGTTCAGTTCTCCAGTACCCACATAAAGCCAAATGCACAAGGTGGTATGTGGAGTTTGTTTAAAAAAAGACAAAAAGGGCTGGAGAGATGGCTTAGGGGTTAAGGTGCCTGCCTCCTAAGCCTAAGAATGCCCATTCAATTCTCCAGGTCCCATGTTTAGCCAGAAGCAAAGTGATGCAAGGGTGCAATGCCGCAATTGCCCACAAGGGGGTGCACACATCTAGAGTTTGTTCACAGCAGCTGAGAGGCTGTTGGCACGCCCATCTCTATCTGTCTCTCCCTCCCTCTCTCTCTCTTTCTCTCTCTGTCTCTCTCAAAAAAAGAAAGAAAAATCAAAGGACACATAAATACAGTGTTAATCAAAATATCTCTAAATAATGTACATTAAAATCCTTTTATTAGAGCTTGAAGTAGTCGCACATGCCTTTAATCCCAGAATTCAGGAAGCAGAGTTAGGAGAACCACTGTGAGAGTTTGAGGGCAGCCTGGGACTACAGAATGAGTTCCAGTTCAGCCTGGGCTAGAGTGAGACCTACCTCAAAAAAAAAAAAAAAAACCAAAAATCCTTTCATTAGATTAATTGCTATGGATTTCTCTTGCAGAAATATTATTTTTAATGTTTTTATCATTTTTTTTTTACTTTTTTGAGGCAAGTCCAACAGACTGGCCTTTTTATGAGAGAGACAGAGAAAGAGAGAGAGACAATTGGCATGCCAGGGCCTCTTGCCACTGTAATCTAACTCCAGACATGTGTGTCACCTTTTGCACATGTGTCACCTTGTGCATCTGGCTTATGTGGGATCTAGTGAGTCAAACATGGATCCTTAGGCTTCACAGGCCTAACTGCTAAGCCATCTCTCTAGCCCTGTCAAATCTTTTTAATGAATATTTGTGCATATTGGTGCAAGTTACTAGAAGATGTAAAAAAAAAAAACTTTTTTTTTTTTTTTTTGGTTTTTCGAGGTAGGGTGTCACTCTGGCTCAGGCTGACCTGGAATTCACTATGTAGTCTCAGGATGGCCTCGAACTCATGGTGATCCTCCTACCTCTGCCTCCTGAGTGCTGGGATTAAAGGCATGTGCCACCACGCCCAGTAAAAAATCACTATTTTCTAGTTTCATCTATACATAAATATATTTCATTACCCCAAAGGTAAAAGGCACATTTTATGAGGAATACTTAAATACTTTAAACTTTTAAAAATGATTTTTACTATTAATTATGCACTTTATACCATGAACATATTGCATATTGGTCCTATTCCCAGCAGGCTATTCTCTTATATCCCCTCTCCTTGACCCCCATTCCACTGAGAGCCCTCATCAGTGGGGTTGCTGGTATTCACTGTGTGGTCATGAATGCACCAGTCACTCTCAGTGCAAGGAACAATGTCTTGGGATACACCTTCGCTCCCTATGGCTCTTAGAATCCTATGCCCCTCTTCCTCAATGTTCCCTGAGCCATGGCATGTGTGTTATAAATCTCTTCAGTGTTGAGCTCTCTGCAACCTCTGAATTTCTGCTTTGATGATGTTTTAGTCTCTTTAGTGTCTACCAGCATCTCCCTGGAGAGGGTTGTCAGGCTAGCTGTGAGAGCAGCACTGGAGTTTAAATCACTACTGCCTCTGTAGTATCTCCTGGGCCCTGGGAGATGTGATAGAGATGATTCATTTCCTGCTAGGAAGTAGGTTGTCTTTTCTTATTGTATTGATATATCTTGGTTCTCCCTGGTATTAATTCACTGCCTATATATATATATATATATATATATATATATATATATATATATATATATATATATATATATAGAGAGAGAGAGAGAGAGAGAGAGAGAGAGAGAGAGATTCTCCAACTAAGAGTGAGAGGAGCATGGATTAAAGGGTGTAAGCATAGTGTTTCAAATACTTTTTATGGGCATACCCTCTCATCTTAGCCAAAGAACAGTGGTAGCTTCTCTCTAGAGTTATGACCTTCCTATCCATAGGATTCTGACTTGGTTCTCAGTACCACTTATGAATTCCCTTCCACTGAGTGGGCCCTAATAATCAATCAGACAGCAGTTGATTAACCCCACTACTACTACTGCCCAGGTATGTAATCTTGCCTGGCTGGTTGATTTTTGTAGCTTACAGCAATCCCTGCTTGTTCATGCTGCTGGTGACCATTATCCCCCAGCAGCTTGCATAGTACTTTCCAGCACTATGCAGACTAGCCATCAGGGAGCTTGCTTTCTTCTCAATTCTAAAAGATCTCTAATTAGCCTGTGCTCACCTGTCGTGTCTTCAGCAATAGGGTCTTACCATTTAGCTCTGGAGGGTAACCAAGTGCTTTGGCAATAGCCTATTGTTTTTGGCATCTCATGGACCTCCCTGACCAACATCTCTCTGTTGGGGGTAATTCAATTCTGGCATTAGGATTTACCAGCCAGAGACTATGGATTTAGGGTTTTCTTCACCTCCTACTGGGGACTTCTGCCTAGACAATCCCCCCCACCCTGACTTCCCTTATTAAGAGTTATATCTTTTAATTAGCTAACCAGGAGGAAAGTTTCTATTAGTTTTGTGTAACTCCTCCTCACACACTCACCCTCCCTTATCCCCATCTCCACCATGACGCTTCCATCCCATATATTCTGTCCCCCCATTTACCTGTCAAGTATCTCCTCCTCTCATCCCTCCCTGTTTCCTCCCTCTCTCTCTTTTCTGTTTTTCGAGGTAGGGTCTCACTCTCTAGCCCAGGCTGACCTGGAATTCACTATGTAGTCTCAGGGTGGCCTCGAACTCACAGTGATCCACCTACTTCTGCCTCCCGAGTGCTGGGATTAAAGGCATGTGTCACCACGCTTGGCATTCCACTCTCTCAACCTCATTCTGGTTCCTTACCAGTACTACTGATGCTTACTACAGCCTTCAAACAAATCAAGTTGCTCCATGTTAGGAACCACATATGAGAGATATCATGAGGCTTTTACCTTTTTGAGCCTGTGTGACCTCACTTAGTATCAGTTTTTCCAAATCCATCCATTTTCTGAAGGAATAATCTTAATATACACATGATAAATGTGGCATGTTTATTAAGGCTCTGAAATATATGAAATTATATATGTATATATATCAAATATCATTATGTTAAATTTCCTTTTCAAAATGGAAATTACAAGAGATCCAACCCCCACATGCAGCAGTATTCAGAATCTGGGCAAGCTTACTCTGTATATAATGGAAAAATGGCCACATTATTAAATCTTACCAAAATGATACCTAATACCTTAGAATTTTAAGATAATTTTTAACTTGCAACTATGATATTAAAAGATGAGAATTGTCTGTCTTCCTATGCTATCGTCTCTCAAAACTCAAAATGTCAAAGTCCTTAACTTGTCCAACCTAAAACTAAAGAGCCATTTAAAAACTAAACTGTCGATGCCTGCTCAGTCTACTGAAAGCCTTATCAACAGTTAGGTTAGGTTCCGTGTCCTTGAGATCTAAATCTTCTATTTAGTTTATATTTAGTCATGTCTTTGGAAGTACAGATTTTGGGGGCTGTGGAGATGGCTCAGAGGCTGGAAGTACAGATCTTGGAATAAGGATTGCATAATGCTATGGAGGAAATAATCAGATCAACAGTCTAACTTAGAACTGACAAGCATTAAACCTACAAAATCTTGATTTAAAAAAATCGGTTCTACCAAGGCTCTTGGTTTCCCACCAGGAATAGATGGTAAGACCCTATTGCTGAAGACACCACATACTTAGGCTGCAAGGTCACTGAGAAATCCTGCTGGAGCTGAGCTAAAAACCTCCTCTGTGTAGACCAGCTGACAGAAAGCTGGAAAAAGCTACACTGCATGCAGTTCCAAGGGAGAGAGAGAAATCAACAGTGGAGATACTCAACAATGGACACTGTAAGCCTTAAATTTGGTCAGCAAGGCCAAATGAGCCAACAGGTGCAATAGTGGCATGTCTGTTATGGGGGAAACCCACCTCTCTTTAATTTAATTCCCTCCATGGGAGGGAATACATCCCTGATACTGAAAACCTATAACAGGGGTAGTCATGAGCCCTAGGGGTGTAATGTCTGCTGGTGTCTGGCTAAATGTATATACTATGCTCACCAAACTACCTGCTAAGCACTTCTCTGAATGTTCATACCCATATATTAATGCTACTTTCACTTTTGGTTAGAAAAGCTTCTATTTTCAGATAGCAGTGACCTTGAGATGACTCAGAAGGCACCATGGTACTGAGAAGAAGAGACAGAGGAGTGCTCAGCACAGAAACGTCTCTAACACACATTCCAAGGCTCAGGGTCCATTGCAGAAGAGGTGGCTGAAAGAATGTAAGAGCCAAATGAAGGGAGGACTCCTTACAAAATGCTCCTCTAAACACAAAATGACCTGGATACCCATGACCTGGCAGTGCCTGACACTACCTGCACAAGATTATCATAACAGAAGGAAAAGACGATGACATCAAAATGAAAAGAGAGACTGATTGAGAGGGGGAGGGGATATGATGGAGAGTGGAGTTTCAAAGGGGAAAGCGGGGGGTAGTACGGAATTACCATGGGATATTGTCTACAATTATGGAAGTTGTCAATAAAAAAATAAAGTAACAGCCGGCTGTGATGGCGCACGCCTTTAATCCCAGCACTCGGGAGGCAGAGGTAGGAGGATCACTGTGAGTTCGAGGCCACCCTGAGGCTACATAGTGAATTCCAGGTCAGCCTGAGCTAAAGTGAGACCCTACCTTGAAAAAACAAAACAAAAAATAAATAAATAATAAAATAATAAAAAAAACTGAGCTATCATTTTGTCATGGTTTGTGCCAGACAGTTGGTGGCTGATTAATTATGCAAACAAAAACATCTTTTTATAGCTATATGTATTGTATACATATGCTCTTGTTTGTAAATTATTTACATGGTACCAACTGTCTTAAATGTGAGTGGTTACAGAAACCAGCCCAAATACCTTTTTTTCTTTTTTTGGTTTTTTGAGGTAGGGTCTCACTCTAGCTCAGGCTGACCTGGAATTCACTATGTAGTCTCAGGATGGCCTCGAATTCACAGCAATCCTCCTACCTCTGCCTCCCAAGTGCCGGGATTAAAGACGTGCACCCCCATGCCCAGCCCAAATACCTTTTTAACTCATAGTGTAACTGGAGTTTTAGGGCAAAATTTCTGACTCTGGCAGCCCCTGCAGGTTTAGCTTTCCAATATAGCAGACCCAATATACCAATTAAAGAGAGTGGCTGGAGAGGTGGCTTAGTGGTTACAGGTACTTGTTTACAAAACCTGATGGCCTGGGTTAGATTCCCCAGTACCCATGTAAAGCCAGATGCACAAAAATCTGGAGTTTGTTTACAGTGGCAAGAGGTCCTGGCATGCCCATTCATTCTCTCTCTAACTGCAAGTAAATAATAATTAAAAAAATAGCAAGGAATAGAAAGAGAAAAACTAATCATGTGACCATGGTAGAAGAAGCAAATAGAGAGGTCTGAATCCTCAGGTCCATCCTTGAGATACTAAGTTTTACATTTAAAATTTAAAAACATAAGCAGAGAACAAGTGATATACATAACTGAACATTCCTCGACAGGATGTTACCTGACTGAATCTCAATTCTGATTCTACTAGATGATCCAAGAAGTTTTCATTTGTGTGAGCACCTGATGGAGTGGTTCTCAAGCTATTTCTCCTGCTTCAGGATACAGCCTTGCCCTCATGAATAACTGCCCTTATCTGGGGATGGGGTCCTGGGAGACTCTGCTGTTCTAAAATACACCTACAGATTTAAGGAGACTTACCTCTGGGCTTTAATATGCTTACCTGCAAAGGAAAGTAGTCAACTCAAAGTGGTTTAACCTTGCTTTTATCCTGCTATTTTGGTGAGTCCAAATAAAAAATAAATGCTTTTAGCCAGGCGCGGTGGTGCACGACTTTAATCCCAGCACTCGGGAGACAGAGGTAGGAGGATCGCCATGAGTTCGAGGCCAGCCTGAGACTACATAGTGAATTCCAGGTCAGCCTGGACTAGAGCGAGACCCTACCTCGAAAAACCAAAACAATAAATAAATAAATTCTTTTTTTTTGTTTTGTTTTTGTTTTTGAGGTAGGGTCTCACTCTGGTCCAGGCTGACCTGGAATTCACTACGTAGTCTCAGGGTGGCCTCGAACTCATGGCGATCCTCCTACCTCTGCCTCCTGCGTGCTGGGATTAAAGGCGTGCACCACCACGCCCGGCAATAAATTCTTTTTAACAAAATCCATTTATAAGTACCTGTCATATTAGGACTTCAAGCCCTAATGAATTGGTTAGTTAAAATTTGTTGGTAACAATAAAAATGTCCCAAGACTGTTAAAATGATTTGTCCGTGTTGCAGATTTAGTTTCCTGTGTTTTCCCTGGAACATAGCTATTTTGCTTTATCTAAAAACAAGAAAAAACAGAACCATCAAGTAAACAAGGGCAAAAATATATTGATATAGAACATGTTTTTGGCAATGAAGGGTTTTTTGAGGCAAGCCCAACAGACTTGCCTTTTTTATGCGAGAGAGAAAGAAAGAGAGAGAAAAACAGTGTCAGGGCCTCTAGCCATTGCAATCAAACTCAGATATGCTACACCTTGTGCACATGTGACAATGATTTCCTGTAATCCTAATGTAACAGGTTAAAATGTTCATTTTCTTTAAAATATTAGTGGTTCATTCTCTGCCTTAATTGATAACCTAAAATCCCTTCCTACATGAATTTGTGCAGTAACTAATGTTGATTTAAAAAAAAAATGCCCAAAAGCCAATGACATTACTGTCAGCCCCAGTCTTGGAATTACCCTATGCATAGCCCGATTACAAGGCATAACATTGGGAGTCCTCACCTAAAAGTTAGAGGACACTTCCAGACCCATAGCTTACTTCTCCAGCTAGATTCTGTAACATGTGGCTATCTAGGCTATCTATAACCAATAGCAGCTATAGCAAGGCTGTTACATAAAATTAAGCCACTGCCTTTCCTTAACCTAGTACAGGGACAAATACATTCTTTACAAAGAGATTAACAAATAGATTTTAGTCACACTTCTTTGTCAAGGACATAAATATCTTCTGATGTTTACTGACCCCCTCTTAAGGTAGATAGAGAGGTCTATCTAGACGGAAAGAAAAAAAACTCACAAAGTTATTTTCTAAAGTAAAATCTTTACCTTCTGACTCTCTTCAGCCTCCAGAACATCTGAAAAATAGGCCATCAAAACTTGCAAACCAAGCCGGGCGTGGTGGCGCACGCCTTTAATCCCAGCACTCGGGAGGCAGAGGTAGGAGGATCACTGAGAGTTCAAGGCCACCCTGAGACTACATAGTGAATTCCAGGTCAGCCTGGACCAGAGTGAGACCCTACCTCGCAAAACCAAAAAAAAAAAAAAAAAAAAAAACTTGCAAACCAGCCGGGCGTGGTGGCGCACGCCTTTAATCCTAGCACTCGGGAGGCAGAGGTAGGAGGATTGCCGAGTTCAAGGCCACCCTGAGACTACACAGTTAATTCCAGGTCAGCCTGGACCAGAGTGAGACCCTACCTCGCAAAACCAAAAAAAAAAAAAAAAACTTGCAAACTGCTAAAAGGTGAAAAGACTTAAACATTCTCTTCAAACAAACAGAAAGGTTGTCTTAACATCTTATAAATACAAAGATAAGCCCTATTTATAAATCTATTATTGCAAGCATATTTTACTTTATTCATTATTTTTCTTTTAGTACTAATGACTACAACTTCACACTGATTTTTTCTTAATTACACCTTTGGATGCCTTTTAAAAATTGTTCGTGCTCAATATGTAACCATCAGTAGGGTATTTTTTTTTTCCATTCAAGGGATCTTATCCTTGGAGCAAGCTAGATAGGGATGGCTTTTCTGGGGCTCTTGCTTGGTATAATTAAACTACTCTTATTGAGATGTTTTTAACTTTAAAAAATCTTAATTTCGCCGGGCGTGGTGGCGCACGCCTTTAATCCCAGCACTCGGGAGGCAGAGGTAGGAGGATCGCTGAGAGTTCGAGGCCACCCTGAGACTACATAGTTAATTCCAGGTCAGCCTGGACCAGAGTGAGACCCTACCTCGCAAATCCAAAAAAAAAAAAAAAAATCTTAATTTCCTTGCAACATTTATATCTTCTAAAATAAGGCAATTTGAAACTAAATTCTTTTTTTTTTTCTCGAGGTCGGGTTTCACTCTAGCTCAGACGGACCTAGAATTCATTATGTAGTCTCAGGGTGGCCTCAAACTCATAGGAATCTTCCTACCTCTGCCTCCCAAGTGCTGGGATTAAAGGTGTGTGCCACCAAACATACCTTAAAGTCTTTTTTTTTTTTTACACTTTTTTTAAAGGTTTTTCAAGGTAGGGTTTCACTCTAGCCCAGGCTAACCTGGAATTAACTATGTAGTCTCAGGGTGGCCTCGAACTCATGGCAATCCTCCCACCTCTGCCTCCCGAGTGCTGGGATTAAAGGCGTGCGCCACCACACCCGGCTCCCTTAAAGTCTTTTGATACAAGGATTTCATCCAGCTCCTACTACAGGTGATCCATTGCGTCCTCTCCACCCAATGGATGCAATAAGGAGAGAATTTTGTGCTCCCTCTTATAGGAGACTGATCATCATACTTAAACTCCCCCACAAAAGATTTCCAGGGGGGCTGGAGAGATTGCTTAGTGGTTAAGGCGCTTGCCTACAAAGCCAAAGGACCCAGGTTTGATTCCCCCAGAACTCACATAAGCTAGATGAACATGGCGGTGCATGTGTCTGGAGTTCTTTTGAAGTGGCTGGAGGCCCTGGCACACCCATTCTTTCTCTCTCTATCTCTCTCTCTCTCTCCAATAAATTAAAAAAAAAAAGATTTCTGGATCCACAGCTCTAAAGGAATATTTGAGGTACGAAAGTAGAACAAAAGAACTCCAAATATATATACATAATCTCCAACTCTAACCCCTCTCCCCATCAAGGCTGACATGTGATACATGGACCATGCATAGAAAAAGTACTTGCTAGATACAATGTTCCCAATCTGCCAGGCATGGGTGCTGTTGACCTTCTAACCGTTTTTTCCCCCTAACACTAGCAACTTCTTTCCTTGGAAGTGCTCTTTCTTAATAAATTGTGTCTGCTTCTGCCACTATCAATGTGTCTCTGATCAATCTATTATCCTGGAACCCAAGAATCTGGAAATCTCAGTGGGCGCTGTCTGGATTCTTATTCTTGCCTATACTAGTGACCAAAATATATGTATATTTCATATGGAGAAAAGCCCCAAAACCATGAGATAGTGTCCATACATATTTAATATTTTTATCATTTAGATTTGCAAGTTCAGTTTACCTAACATAAACTAGTTTAAAATTTCTCTGAGCACTTTACAAAAATACTGTTAACAATCTAGTCACCATTTAAATGCAAGATATGTTCTCTCTCTTCTTAGTAAGAACTAACAACCTGACTATTATAGACTTTTGTCTACTGCATACAGAATAATATAAAGACTTGTTCAGATCCCAAATGTTACTATCTATGGATGATGATCTCCTGTAATCCAAATATTAGAAGGGAATTTAACACAATTTTTTTTTGGAGAAAGACACAGAGACAGAGAGAGAAAGAGGGAGAGGAAGACAGATAAGAGATGGGCGGGCCAGCAGCCTCTCAGGTGCTGCAAAAGAAATCCAGATGTGTGCTCCCCCTTGTGGTCAAGTGCGGCATTGCGCCCTTTGCATCTGGCTAAACGTGGAACCTGGAGATTGGAACCACTGGAGATTGGAAGTGGCATTCTTAGGCTTAGGAGGCAGGTGCCTTAACCGCTAAGCCATCTCTCCAGCCCAATTTTTTTGTTATTTTTTGAGATAGGGTCTCACTCTAACTCAAGTTAACCTGGCACTTTGTAGTATCAGGCTGGCTTCAAACTCATGGTGATCCTCTTACCTCTTCCTCCTGAATACTTAACACAAAGATCTTTGACTAACACATATATTCATTATTTTATAAATAGTACATACAGCCTTAATAAAATTCTCACATTTAGCAATAGTATATGTAAGTATTCCTAGAAAAGAGACATATGGCCATGATCTAATTATAGGAGCTTTGTTTCAGTTTGCAACAGGGTCTCCTATAGCCCAGGCTGGCCTTGAACTTACCATGTACTTGAAGCTGACCTTTAACTCCTAATCCTCTTTCCTCCACATCCCAAGTACAGTGTACACAGATCTGCACCACCATACCTAGCTAATGAGAAGGCTTTTTTGTTTTGTTTTGTTTTAAATTTTATTTTTAATTTAATTAATTTATTTATTAGAGACAGAGAGAAGGAAAGAGAGAGGGGGGGGAGGGAGAATGGGCACACCAGGGCCTCTAGCCACTGCAAACGAACTCCAGATGTTGTGCATCTGGCTTATGTGGGACCTGGAGAATCAAACTGGGGTCCTTAGGCTTCACAGGCATGTGCCTTAACTGCTAAGCCATCTCTCCAGCCCTTTTGTTTTGTTTTTCAAGATAGGGTCTTGCTGTAGCCCAGGCCAACCTGGAATTCACTCTGTAGTCTCAGGCTGGCCTCGAACTCACGGTGATCCTCCCACCTCTGCTTCCCAAGTGCTGGGATTAAAGGCATGCACCACCATGCCTGGCTTGAGGCGGATTTTAATGTGCATTATTTAGAGGTACTTTTGATAGAGAATGGGAGCAAGGTAATTTTTAAAATATATTTCATTTATTTATTTGAGAGAGAGAGAGAGAGAGAATAATATGGGTGCACCAGGGCCTCCAAGCACTGCAAACAAACTCCAGATGCATGCACCCCCTTGTGCATCTGGCTTACGTGGGTCCTGGACAATTGAACTGGGATCCTTTGGCTTTGCAGGCAAATGCCTTAACAGCTAAGCCATCTCTCCAGCCCAAGGTAACTTTTTTATATAGGTAATCATCCAGGGACAGAGACACAAGGAGATGCCACATTGCCTGCCCTGGCAGGACTAGAACCCATGTCTGACCCAGCCTCATCCAAGATGGCTATAAGCATCAACTCCTGTGACAATTTCCTGTTGCTTCTTCAAGCGAACCCAGCTTACCACACCTGTGTGCTGGCCCTGTCTGAGTCAGCATCTTGAGCCCACCAACCAATCAGGTCTCTCCATGATACACTTGAGTCTGATGATAAGGCTGAATCTAATTGGATGTTTGATCCATAAATGTGTAAATCCCTCTCACTCTTCAGGCCCCCTACTGCCCTGGTCCTTGCTTCCTGTCCCCCTTGGTCTTCTTTGACCCCCCCTATGCGCTCCTGCTTTACTCCCCCACTCTCTGAGGCTTCCTTCCTGGAGATAGGAGGGAAATTTTCTCCACCTACCCTTCCCTTTCCTGGGGACACACTTCTTTTGGTTTAGGCTTTCCTCCTTGCCTTCCCTCTGGATCCTAACTCTCCCTAAAATAACCCTTATAATTCATAATTTACTGTTATTTGAGTAACATTTTCAATTCTTTCCTAACGTGGGCAAAGACCCAAAGTTGGATCCACAGGCCTGGGATCTCCTGCGTCTTTATGGAATCCAATCCCCTCCCTGAGCTCAATATCTCAGACCATTTTGATTAACATAAAGTTTTTATGTTCTGTCATTTTTTAGTTTGATTTATTTTTATTTATTTATTAGCAACAGACAGACAGAGAGAGAAAGAGGCAGAGAGAGAGAGAGAAAATGGGCGCTCCAGGCCTCCAGCCACTGCAAGGGAACTCCAGATGCATGTGTCACCTTGTGCATCTGGCTTCCATGGGTACTGGGGAATCAATCCTCAAACTGGGGTCCTTAGACTTCCCAGGCAAGCGCTTAACCACTAAGCTATCTCTCCAGTCCCATGTTCTGTCATTTGTAATCACACTTGACTATTAAAAATTGAACCAAATTTAATTTCTAGCATATTTAGAAGAAAATATTTATCAAAATCTGTCTCTGAGCCGGGCGTGGTGGTGCACGCCTTTAATCCCAACACTCGGGAGGCAGAAGTAGGAGGATTGCCAAGAGTTCAAGGCCACCCTGAGACTAATTCCAGGTCAGCCTGAGTTAGAGTGAGACCCTACCTCGAAAATCCAAAAAAAAAAAAAAAGTTTAAAAAATCTGTCTCTGGGCTGAAGCGCATTTTGGCAAGACTTGCCTGGTGGCATGGGTGGCACACAGGATGTGGGCTGGGTGGCAGTGAACCCGTTGCTGGGCCCTGCTGATGCGCTGCCAGTGGCAAGGATGTAGAGGATGCTGTGGGTGCCGGCTGCACCCCTCATGGTCCACAGAAGATTTAACCAATGGTTCATATAATGATGTCTTAAATGCGCAACAACTTGAGCAACTTTACCTGCTTGAGTCAACTGAGAACCCTGTCATTGAAAAGGTCTTGGTCACTTTGAGTAACAATGCAGCCTTTTCATCTAAACAAGCCATTATTCGTGCAATGGTTGGTGTTCTAATTGCTGGAAACAAAATCAGCAGTCTAAGTGACAGTATTAAAGAGAAAGCTTTCAGTGCACTCAACAACCTGAGTGTGAATGTTGAAAAACAAATCAAGATAAAGATCTACATCAGCCAAGCCTGTGAGGACGTCATCTCTGATACCCCGACCTCCCCCGTGCAGCTGGCCAGACTGAGGCTGTTGACAAACATGGCTGTTACCAATGACCACCAGCACATGTAGAGCAAATACATTACAGACCTGTTCCACCTGCTACTTACTGAAAGCACCAAGGTTCAAGTGTTTTGAGACTGCTTTTGGATTTGTCTGAACATCTAGCCATGACAGAAGGACAACTTGATGCCCAAGTGGATTCATTTCTGTCCCTTTATGATGGCCAAATAGCAAAGGAGCTTCTTCTTCGAGTACTTGCTCTCTTTTAGAATATAAGTAACTGCCTCAAAGTGGAAGGCCATTTAGGTAATCAGCCTCCTTTCGCTAAAGGGTCATTGTTTGTTCTGTTATATGGAGAAGAATGTGCCCAGAAAATGAGAGCTACAAAAATTCTGATTTGGGCTGATCATATTTTTCCAGAGAGTAATGCAGTCTGAAAGTTAACACACAGAAACTTATATTTCATCTTCCTTCAAAAGGATTGTTTTAGGTGGGTGTGGTGGTGCACGCCTTTAATCCCAGCACTCTGGGAGGCAGAGGTAGGAGGATCACCGTGAGGCCACCCTGAGGCTACATAGTGAATTTCAGGTCAGCCTGAACTAGAGTGAAACCCTACTTCGAAAAAAAAAAAAAGATTGTTTTAGCCACTGAATTTGAATATGTTAACTGCCACATTTCACTTTAACACAGTTCAGGTTGAGCATTCCTGATCCAACACGGTGGTCAGCATTTGGAATTTTTGAGCATTTCAGATTCAGGGTTTTTGGATTAGGAATGTATGCTCAACCAATAAAGTCTGTGAAAATAGTCCGTTCTGAAAAACTCACAAGATCTACTTGTCATGCTCACAAGGCTACTTTTGGACTATCTTATGCTGTTCCATGTTATGGACCATCAAATGAATACAAGATTGTGTTGAACCAGTATGTCACTATGAGCTACTTGAGAGATTTCCTCCACAAGAATTGGTGTGGCCTTCATAGATATATGTGTCATACATATATATGACACCCTTCTAACTCCTGGAAGTGATGTGCAATTACTCATGTGAGACAGCTGAGGACCTGATGGATTGGATGCCAGGAACCGTCTGTTCTTTAGTGCACTGATCTGCTCTGGCCAGTCCACCTGCCAGCCACGCATACTGCTTTCAAGTCTATTTCAATCATCAGAACCTTTTCTGTCATTTCCAGTCAATAAAAAATGTAAATTTTTCAGAAAAAAATGTTCTTAGTACTCACCTCGATAAGTGTGCCAGCATGTACAGATATTACATATACAATACTGGGAAATCAATCAAAATGTCCACCAATAGGTAATGAGTTACAATCATTTAAACACTTTTTGAAAAGACTAAAGGGAATCTGACTGTACTGATGTAGAAATATACCCATGAAATGGTGGTTGCTCTTGTAAAATATTTTTTATATTTTATTGATTTATTTGAGAAAGAGGGAGGGAGAGAAAGAGAGAGGGAGAGAGAGAAAATGGGTGCACCAGGGCCTCTAGCCACTGCAAATGAACTCCAGATTCATGCACCACCTTGTGTATCTGGCTTTATGCGGGTACAGTGGAATCAAACTTGGGTCCTTAGGCTTTGCATGCAAACTCATTAACCACTAAGCTAGCTCTGTAGCCTGAAATGGGTGATTTTAATGACACATTCTAATAGCATGTAGAATAATCCCATGTGTGTTTTTATGAGAAATATTTACATTTCTATTTAGACAGACCATTTCTAGCATGATAGTCATACTCCTAGGAGTGGGACTGGGATGTGGGGACATGGTTTTTCTATGTATGTCCATTTCTATTGTTTGAATTTTTAACTGTGACCATAAATTGAATATTTTTAAAATAAAAAAGCTATGTAACCAAAGCCAGCGTGATGTTGATGACTAATCCCAGTACTTGGGAGGCAGAGGAAGGAGGTCCTCTATTAGTTTAAAGCCAGCCTGTGGCTACAGAGTGAGTTCCAGATGAGTCTGGGCTAGAGTGAGACCCTGCCTAGAAAACAACAAAAATCTATGTAGCCAGTATAAAAAATTTATAATTTAACAAAATATTATCTTATGACTGAATATTGTTTTATATAAGCAAACTGCACTTTCAGTATTTTAGACACCTATTGTGCCTCTAACATGTGACGCATTGAAAGCATTTTAAGGTTTTATGAAACATATTTAATAGACCCAAATATGCCACATTAATAGATTATAAGAAGCTAATAATATTTAAGACAGTGTATACTTGTCAGGTTTTTATATTTTGTTTATTTATTTGAGAGAGAGATTGAGAATGGGCTGTCAGGGCCTCTAACCACTGCAAACTCCGGACATATGCGCTACTTTGTGCTCTACATGGGTACTGGGGATTCGAACTCAGGTCCTTTAGCTTTGCAGTCAAGCACCTTAACTGCTAAGCTATCTCTCTCTCTCTCTTTTTTTTTTTCAAGGTAGGGTCTCACTCTAGCTCAGGCTGACCTGGAATTCACTCTGTAGTCTCAGGGTGGCTTTGAACTCATGGCGATCCTCCTACCTCTACCTCCCGAGTGCTGGGATTAAAGGCGTGCGTCACCACGCCTGGCTCCACTAAGCTATCTCTTATCAATAGGTTTTTAAATGGATAGCTAAACCCAAACTTATGACAAATTAAGACTGTCTGCTTTTATTTTAAAATGTCATTGTAAATCATTGTGGTTATCTCTCATGTAAACCAACAGCAAGGGCTTTTTTCCCTCAGCCTTGTTTCCAGAATTAACATTTGAAAGTGCCACATCCTAATGATTCAACAAGGAAGCTCAAAAGTTAACATTTCAGTGTCTATATTTTAGTTAGCCCTGACTACGATAAAGACCTTAAATATCCAAATTTTGTTTTCCTATGTGCCAAGCCAAAAAAAAAAAAAAAAGTCCAGACAGACAGGCAACAACCCAAGTCCCCAAATGCCATATTTTAAATTAGGAATGCCAAGAATAATAATTTTACTATGCACCGAATGTATATAAATTGAAGTGGCCATGGATACATTGATCAGTTATTTTTATTTTTATTTTTTGGTTTTTCGAGGTAGGGTCTCACTCTGGTCCCAGCTGACCTGGAATTAACTATGTAGTCTCAGGGTGGCCTCGAACTCACGGCAATCCTCCTACCTCTGCCTCCCAAGTGCTGGGATTAAAGGCGTGCACCACCATGCCCAGCTTAATCAGTTATTTTTAGAAATTCTGGAGACACACTGAGATTTAGAGTAGAGGCTTATTTTGATGT
Source organism: Orientallactaga sibirica (assembly GCA_036365145.1). Taxonomy (NCBI): domain Eukaryota; kingdom Metazoa; phylum Chordata; class Mammalia; order Rodentia; family Dipodidae; genus Orientallactaga; species Orientallactaga sibirica. The sequence goes on along the minus strand of JAEOAD010001318.1, from coordinate 524,370 downwards.
ATGGATGGCTGAAGTAAGAGTAATTACTAGAGGAGTCTTTTGCATCAGTGTATTTCGCTCAATGGGGATTCTTCTCAGAGTAGCATCAATGTGCCAGGTTTTACTTCTCCCTTAACTGTGTCAGGAAGCCCCAACACCAAGGGGCATGAGGTAGCTCTAGGTGCAGGGTAACCAACTATTGGAATTCCTTCCAATCCAGGAACAGGGTATCTTCCTATGTGGTTCCCCATTAGATCACCACACATCATGAGGTCATATATCTCTGAAATCTCTGTTAAGAATCTAGTAACATGGTTGTGAGGCAGTTTAGGGGTAACAAGGCCCCAAAAGTAAAAACAGGGGATGTCTTGGGGCCTGTAGTAGAGAATCTACTACAGTTTGCTACAGGTCAGATGTGTCATTAAGGAAAATCTGGCTTTTTTTCTTATCTCACCAGCTGATGTGAATAAGTGTGTCTCTGTTCTTATTTCTTCCTCTCCTGGTAGAGGAAGGAATGTAAGGGACTAATCTTTTCCCCAGACACCTGGTGTCAGGAGTCTAGCCACTCACCCAAGAGTCTCATATACAGGACACTCTCACAGGTCTGGAACATCCTCTTGCATCCTTGGACAAGAGCTTTGCCTTCCTTCCTACTCTTATGTTCTATCTATAATCTAATAAAACCTATAAACTTTACCTTCTGGTCTGTAGTTTTCAATTCTTTGAATTCATAAGATAAGAATCCAGAGGCTACTGACTCGGTGGAAGTTTTGTGTGACCACTGAGTTTCCTGGTATGTTAACTCCTAGGTTATAGCCCACCCAAGAGCCAAGAAAGGCTATAGTGCTCTCAAAAGACACCCCAAAATTCCCATATCAGTTGCAGAATGTAAAGAAATTAAGCTCAACCTGAGCAGGAAGCTTCCTCACTGCAGCCTAGCTTTCTGTGTGCCAGAAGGTGCTATGCAAGCTGCTGGGGAAGAAAAGTCATCAACTAACCTGACCAGCTCTGAACCTTGTAGAGTTCACAAGGCAAGATATGCCCACCGGTGCAATAGTGGCATGAAAGTTATGGGAACAACCAACTACTCTCTGATTTTCATGGAGGGGAATCATACCTGGTACTATAAATCTGGCCAAAACCCGGTGGCTAGAGACTTAGACCTGAAGAAGGGACCCATTACTGTGATGACACTAAATGGATATCATGTCAACCTGCCTTCTAAATATTTGTTCTCATGACTTGCAGCCTTGGTCATTTAAGTTTCTTTATGCCGAGGGCAGAGCTTAATACAGATATTCATAACTGGCAAGGTTATCAAGAAAAAGTGACTAGTGTGTGCTCATCCCTAACATGACACTCATGAACTCACAGCAGCATAAAATCAAATCTATCAATATTTTATCATGAATGAAGGAGGAGTTCACGAGCCTCTAAGCTTCCCAGAGTAGCTAACTGCCACTGATGACTGCTGGAAGAGGAGGAGTCGTGTCCTTCGGTGATGTGGCCACTGGTATATTGCCTGTTATCCAGTAAATAACCTCCTAACCACGATCATGCAAGTGACCGTAATTTAACTCAGTGGGCCAAAAAAGACCATGACCTAAAAGTAGGATAGGGAGGCTGGGGAAATGGCTTAGCGGTTAAGGTGTTTGCCTGTGAAGCCAAAGGATCCAGGTTTGATTCCCCAGGAGTCACATAAGCCAGATGCACAAGGGGGCGCATGTTCCTGGAGTTTCATTGCAGTGGCTAGAGGCCCTGGTGTACTCATTCTCTCTTTCTATCTGCTTCTTCCTCTCTCTCAAGTAAATAAATAAACAAATAAATAATTTTTTTTTAGAAAAAGTAGAATAGGAAGCTGGGTGTGGTGGCACATATCTTCAATTCCAGCACTTGGCAGGCAGCAGTAGGAGGATCACTGTGCATCAAGGCTATGCTGAGACTATATAGTGAATTCTAGGTCAGCCTGCGCTAGAGCAAGACCCTACCTCAGAAAACTAAACCAAACCAAAACAAAACAAATAAAAAGTAGGCTAGGGATTGAGGAGATGGCATAGTAGTTAAAGGCACTTGCTTGTAAAGCCTGCAGGCCAGAGTTTGATTCCCCATTACCCACATAAAGCCACCCGCACAAAGTAGCATGTGCATCTGGAGTTTGTTTGCACTGGCAAGAGTCCCTGGTGTGCCCATGCTCTCTCTTTCTCTTTCTCTCCCTCTCTCTCTCTCTCCTTCTGCTGCAAAGAAATAAAAATATTTTTAAAATAAAAGTAGAATAGTGATTAAATGGAAAGAAGGGTTTTAGTGAGAAGGGGAGGAGTGAGAGAGTTGTTGGTGTGGAGGGATCAAAATACATTGTATACATATGTGAAATTTTCAAAAGATTTTTTTTTGAAAATTATAAGAATTTTTGGTTTTTTTTTGAGGTAAGGTCTCACTCTGGCTCAGGCTGATCTGGAATTAACTATGTAGTCTCTCAGGGTGGCCTCGAAGTGATCCTCCTACCTCTGCCTCCCGAGTGCTGGGATTAAAGGCGTGCGCCACCATGCCCGGCCAAGAATTTTTAATTGGATGGCAAAGAAGCAATGCAATTTTTATACTGTTTATATTTCCATTTCTGAGGGGATCCCTGTGTCAAATGCATAGGGACACCAAATACCAAAAAAAAAAAAAAAAAATGAAATAAATGTTTTTTTAATTTTTTTAATCTTTTATTTTTTACAATTTATTTTTTGTTTATATTATTCTAATTTTACATTCAAAAGATTTTTTAAAAAGGACTCTAGCTGCCTGGAGTCATATAGAGTGGCTAGAGGGAGCATTTGTCTCTCTTCTCTTTAGAATCCAGAGGGTCATCATGTAGATAAATTTCTAATGAGACTTTTGCTACAACCATCACATTTTCAGCCTCCATAACACATTCTCTTTTTTTAATGTTTTATTTATTTGAGAGAGAGATACAGAAACAGGCAGGGAAACAGAGAGAGAAAGAATGCGTGCACCAAGGCCTCCAGCCACTACAAACAAACTCCAGATGTATGCGCCTCTGGCTTACATGGCTACTGGGGAGTTGAGCTTTGAACCAGGGTCCTTAGGCTTCGTAGACAAGGTCTCAACCTCTAAGCCATCTCTCCAGCCCTCCATAACACATTCTTATAGACACAGACTAATACAGAAAATGATACATAGAAACAACTATGTACACTATTAGATTATGAAAAATGCAGTCATCAGGAATTCAGTCTTAGGGCCACCAAGACAGAATAGACTTACTATGTTTAATATCTACACAAATTACAATTGAAAGATCTCAAAGATGGATTCAAATTCAAATGTAAGCAGACAAGTTTTCTAAGAATTTAAATTTTTTTGAAATGGTCTTTCATGTAGCTCAGGCTCGTCTGGAGCTAACTATGTGTCCAAGTATGACCATGAACTCCTGCATCTTCTGCCTCCACATCCCAAGTGCTGGTATTAGAGTTGTGTGCCACATGTTCATCTTTACCCAATAACAAGGCAGAACCCAAATATCTAGTTAACCCTCCACAGAGAAATTTTATCTCAAAATGATACAAGAATTTGGGGTGTCTTTGAGAATGCTAGAGCTTTTCTCAGCTCTTAGTTGACCTGTAACTCCAAAGTTAGGGTGCCAGATGTTCATGGCCACACAAAGCTTCCACTGAGTCAATGGCTTATAGGTTCTTATCTCTGAATTGCATTTGATGAAATCATATCATCATAGAGGATGAAGTTTGGAAAGATACTGTAGCGTTTAAGAGAAGGAGAGAAGATAGAGTTCCTGCTGTAAGGCTGGACGGGGTCCTCAGAAATGGAAAGACCTACCTGGTGACCCTGAGTGGGGTCTTTTATGGGAGTTTACTGATGGAGGTTGAGCTGGTAAGTCCAGCCCCCACCTCAGGTGTCCAGGAGTTGTTGGATTTCTGGGAAAGGGAATAAACCCATTTAGACTCGTAGAAAGAGGAACCTAGGAAAGGGGTGCTCCTTAGGGAAGAAGAAAGAAGGAAGAAGCAGATTTCCCGCATGCAGGCTTGAGGACATTTCTTTCCCTACAGGTTCAAGGACATTTCTCATCTTTAGCCACTTTCAGTTTACTTTCAGGGGCCCTGTTACTCCTAAACTGCCTCAATATCCGCTGATACTGTGAAGTGGTTCAAGATGAGTCCAAATGGGTTTCACTCCCCAAATATGTAGATAAAATTAAACCAAAAGCCAAATCAGGTTCTACAGAAAAGCAAGCAAAGTGAGTCCTCTGGCCAAACAAAATCTGAACTTTCTTGTCATATGACCAAACAACCATTTGGCCAGTGGCTCAATGAGGCATTCAAGATGGCAAGCATTTCAAACATTCATTTAAAAATTCATGGCAAGAACACAAAACAAACTTAAGGTCTGCACTTCACCTGAACAACTAAAGTACTTTCACAAATAAAGTCAGGTCAAAATCCAAAAAGCCCTTTTCCTTTACCAATTCATCAGTATATGTTTATAAACAATTGACGCTCAGGGGTTAGGGAACTAGGAAAAACTCCCAGCAGCTGGGAGTTCCCACACCTTCTAACCTAGGGTTAGCTACAGATTTACCTGCCGATGCCTTTGCCAAAGTTGTTTCTGGGGAGCTTAGATTCATCAACCTGCCACATCTTAAAATAGGAAGTGAATTGATGAAGAAAAATTGATTTATTTACAATTTGGCAAAAGCAGGGAAAGAAATACTCTTAATATCTCTCCACCTTTTTTAAATAGCAGTTACAATTTTATAGAAAGGGTGACACAAAAGTTAAACATATGCATATGTTAAGCTGTCAGAACTTGTGAAATCTCTCTGCAAAGTCCTCCTTTGGCTGGCACAAGGGTCAGCATGGGATTCCTGTTGAAATTTCTTTGAGGCCCATTGTTTCAATAGTCTGATAGCTGAAGGGAGGCACACAAAAGTATTTCTCTTTTGAGCCGGGCGTGGTGGCGCACGCCTTTAATCCCAGCACTCGGGAGGCAGAGGTAGGAGGATCGCCGTGAGTTCGAGGCCACCCTGAGACCACGTAGCTAATTCCAGGTCAGCCTGGACCAGAGTGAGACCCTACCTTGAAAAACCAAAAAAAAAAAAAAAAAAAGTATTTCTCTTTTGAATATCTCCTTTCCTGCCAAAGTACTTGCAATTACTTTCACTAGGTTTTTGTCTTTGAAAATATGTCTTTAAATCTTTATGACTAATATTCTGTAATCAGTATTATTTATTTATGTACTTATTTCTCTATTTATGTAAGAGAGAGAGAGACAGAGACCTTGGGTGCACCAGTGCTTCTTGTTGCTCTAAATGAACTCCAGACTCACTTTGTACAACTGGCTTTACGTGAGGACTGAGAATTGAACTCAGCCCAGCAGGGTTTGTGAGCAAGCATCTTTAACTGCTGAGCCATTTCCCCAGCCCTGTCATTGTTTTATTTATTTATCTATTTATTTTTGTTTTTCAAGGTAGAGTCTCACTTTAGTCTAGGCTGAACTGGAATTCACTATGTAGTCTCAGGCTGACCTTGAACTCACAGCAATCCTACTTCAGCTTCATTGTTGTTTTTATTTAGTTGTTTATCCAAGAAAGAGAGAGAAAGAGGCAGATAGAGAATAGATGTGCCTCCAGCCACTGTGAAAGAACTCCAGATGTATGCATCACTTTGTGCATCTGGCCTACGTGGGTACTGGGGAATTGAACCTGGGTCCTTAGGCCTCCCAGGCCAGTGCCCTAACTGCTAAGCTATCATTCCAGCCCTCATTGTTGTTTTTTAAAAAATAGTTATCTTAAGCCGGGTGTGGTGGAGCACGCCTTTAATCCCAGCACTCAGGAGGCAGAGGTAGGAGGATCGCCATGAATTCAAGGCCACTCTGAGACTACAGAGTGAATTCCAGGTCAGCCTGGGCCAGAGCGAGACCCTACCTTGAAAAACCAAAAAAAAAAAAAGTTATCTTTGAAATTCTCAGTTAAGTTATAATATGGGAAAGATAGTCGCTACACACAAAAACACAACTTTCAATTTCTTTTTTTTAAGTTTATTTATTTATTTATTTATTTTGAGAGTGACAGAGAGAGGGAGAATGGGCACACCAGGAAATGAACTCCAGATGAATGTGCCACCTTGTGCATCTGGCTTACGTGGGTACTGGGGAACTGAGCCTCAAACCGGGGTCCTTGGGCTTCACAGGCAAGCGCTTAACCACTAAGCCATCTCTCCAGCCCTCAATTTCTTTAATAATGCTTAAAAATGGCCAGATGTAGTGTCACATGCTGAGGTAGGAGGATCATCATGAGTTCAAGGCTATCCTGGGCTATGGAGTGAGTTCAAGGTATGCCTGGACTAGAAGTGAGACCCTGCTTCAAAAAACTAATAATGAAGCCAGGTGTGGTGGCACACGCCTTTAATCCCAGCACTCAGGAGGCAGAGGTAGGAGGATCACCAAGAGTTCAAGGCCGCCCTGAGAATACATAGTGAATTCCAAGTCAGCCTGGGCTAGAGTGAAACCCTGCTTTGAAAAACCAAAAAAAAAAAAAAAAAAAAAAAAAAAAAAAAACCAAAAAAACTAATAATGATAATAATAATGCTGCTTAAAAATTTTAAATTTAAAGGTGATTCTAGGAAAAATAAGCATGAGAATCCCTGTTGTAACAATGGAGAGGGAATATTTATGGTCATGACTTTAAGTGGATATATTGTTCTTATGCATTTTGGAGGGGTATACGGTATAGTAATGGCTATACTTTTCCTATGTAGCATCATCTATTGGGAAAATTAAGTTCATGTGTATTTTGGAGTAAATATTGTTGACATTTGTTGGACAAACTTTGCACACTATGTATTGAGCTTTATCTGCAATTTTCAGTAGACTTTGTGATATATTGGAGCCCGAATTGTTCCCATAACTTCACTATGTACTGTGGTTTTGGATAGATACCAATAAATATAAGGGACCCTCTGGGTTTAACTCTGAGTTCAGCTGCAAGTCAAGTATCTGATCTTACAGAGATGATTCAATCCCAGGAAGCTGAGTTTCCTGAAGTGTTAAGGGTAAATCATAGAGCTCCCCCCCCAAATGTTGTATGAAGGTAGATTTTGAGCATTAGCCAATACCTGGCACCTTTTATGTGCTCAAATGTCTTCCCAACATTAATACCTGGAAAAAAAAAAGGGCCATTAGATGCAAAGGGGTGCAATTCTGCACTTGACCACAAGGGGGCGCATGCATCTGGATTTCGTTAGCAGCAGTTGAGAGGCTGCTGGCGCGCCCATCTCTATATGTCTTCCTCTCCCTCTCTCTCTGTCTCTCTCTGTGTGTCTCCCCCCCCAAAAAAAAAACAGGCCCAAGTATTAGGGACTGTAATCCTGGGGTAGAGTGGAGTTCAAAGTGGGTCATTAGTTAGTTTTCAACTATCTCCTTTGGGGACTATAGAAAGATGAATAGGTCTAAGGGTCAGGGATCAACTGGGTGAGAGGAACTAGGTCCTGTCAAATAGGGACATCTTCCTGGAAGTTCAGAGCTGACACGGTAAAGCAGACACAGGTGAAAGCTATGGTTCCAGAGACCAGTGGAAAGCAATGAGTCAGCAGAAACCAAAGGATCTGGAGTCTGGTGAGGTGGCATTGTTGGGGCAGAAAGCAGTCTGGCTTCAGACAGGCCTGTCATTGAGGTGCTGCTCTAGATGCCCTTACTTGCCTATGACCTCTTTGTGCCATAGCTCTTTGCATTCCAAATCCTCTCTTTAAACCAAGGTGCACATGTCATGTGGTGCTGGTGGATATTGTCAAATGAGGAGCCTAATGAACATGACTGGAACACTTGAGAAAGAAAATGATGATTTTAGGATCTTAAATTCCCAGAAAATATCCACATACATGACTGGAAATAGTCTCTGACTTGTGCGGGAGGGCAGGGAGCATAACAAAAAATTATCTGCTATAGCCTCAAAGCCGAGTTTCGTCCATCTAGTTGGGCTAAAGATGTGACTTTAAGCAAAACTGTGGTGAGTTACCTTCCCAAAAGGAGTGCAGTTACCTATGAAGAGAGTTGTGACTGTTCTGTTGGTCAGAAATTGTTGTTGTCTTGGTCTTGGGAAAGAACCATGTGCTATGGTTTCGATGCATGTCCCCCACTGGCCTCCATGTTAAAAGCTTGCTCCCCCAGAGTGAGTTGAGTGGGAGGCAATGGAACCTTTAGGAGGTAGGGCTTTGTAGGAGGTCCTCAGGTCATTGAGTGTGTATCCCTGGAGGGGATGAAGGACCCTGGTCTAGTCTATTTTTCTCTTTTGCTTCCTGGCTCATAATGTCAGTGGATTTGTTCCACTATGCCCATAAGCCATGATGTTCCACCCTCACTAAAGGCCCAAAGCCAAGGGATTGATCACCTGAACTTGGAAAGGAGCTCAGAACTATGAGCCAAAATAATAATTTTCCTTGTATTTCCTTGTACTAATGTAAATTTGACTAACACACCATGTTCCACTGCCAAATACTAATGCTCTTAACTGCTGTCCCAACTTTCCTCAGATGGATCTATGGCCAACTACTAGTGTATCACTGAAAGAAACTTAAGCAATCCCCTCCTGGTGCTGGAGACGTGGTTCAGCAATTAAAGGTGCTTGCTTGCAAAGCCTAATGGTCCAGGGTTTGATTCCCCAGGGCCCACGTAAAGCCAGATGTACAAAGTGTCACATGGGTCTGGAATTCATTTTTTTTTTTTTTTTTTTGGTTTTTCGAGGTAGGGTCTCACTCTGGTCCAGGCTGACCTGGAATTCACTATGTAGTCTCAGGTGGCCTCGAACTCTTGGCGATCCTCCTACCTCTGCCTCCCAAGTGCTGGGATTAAAGGCGTGCGCCACCACGCCCAGCTGGAATTCATTTTCAATGGCAAGAGATCATGGTGCACCCATTCTGTCCCTCCTCTCTCTTAAATAAATAGATAAATAAATAAATGTTTAAGCAATTCAAATTCTCAAGAATGACACAATATTAAATATGAATGAACTGCAATTTCATGAGGTCCCAGTGGTTGATCTGTGGTTTTATTTCCTCAGCAACTGGGGTTGTATTCAAAAAGTTTTTGCCAAGACCAATATATTGAAGGGTTTTCCCTACTTTTTCCTCTAGTAGTTTCAGAGTTTCAAGTCTGATATTAAGGTCTTTGATCCATTTGGACTTGATTCTTGTGCATGGAGAGAGATAAGGATCTATTTTCATTCTTCTACAGATACATATCCAGTTTTCCCAGCACCATTTGCTGAAGAGGCTGTCTTTTCTCCAATGAGTATTACTGGCATATTTTTCAAGATCAGGTGGCTATAGCTACCCGGATTTACATCAGGGTCCTCTAGTCTGTTCCATTGATCTATATGTCTGTCTTTGTGCCAGTACCATGCTGTTTTTGTTACTATGGCTCTGTAATATAAGTTAAAAAATCAGGTATGGTGATACCACCAGCCTTATTTTTGTTGCTCAAAATTGTCTTGAATATCCAAGGTTTTTTGTCCTTCCAAATGAATTTTTGGACTGTTTTTTCTAATTCCATGAAGAATGCCATTGGAATTTTGATGGGGATTGTATTAAATGTGTAGATTGCTTTTGGTAGGATTGCCATTTTCACAATATTCATTCTTCCAATCCAAGAACAAGGGATGTTTTTCCATTTCCTACTGCAATCAAAATGTAACTGTGGCCCACTAGTCACAGTAGTGGCTGATGAAAGTCAGGTCATCAAGGACTTTTGTCTCAGTTCTACTTTACAGTGGGTTCTGGTTTCACCCAAGGTACTCTGTGAATGTGTGACACCATCAAGGACTTGAAAACTGCAAGTGATTATTGTGCCATCCATTTCAACTGAACTGTTCTGTGCAGAAACAATCAGATTATATAGAACAATAGGCAATTATCATAAGCCTAATATGATGCTTGAATTAAATACACCCGCTGTTCTATTTGTGGTTTTGTTGATTTGGTGATCAACACATCCCTGCGAGCCGGATATATAGTATTGATTAGGTACATGCTTTTTTTCTTTTCATTAATTATCATGAGGAATGGTTTGGCTTTATCTGGAAAGGGTAGCAATATACTATCGCTTACTACTTTAGAGTTATATCAACTTGCCAGACTCATCCTAAATGAATCATTTAATATTTTTGCCACCTCTGCCTTATACCACACATAACATCATTCTGTAATACTTACACAAGATAGTTATTAGATATTTATTAAGAAGAAAGAAGTAAGTAATCCAAACACTTTGGCAACACAATTGCAAGACAAAATGTAGAAAATCAATCCTACACAAAAATCACAGCCTTACAAAACAATGAAAAAAAAATTTTTGGCTTTTCAAGGTAAGGTCTCACTCTAGCCCAGGCTGACCTGGAACCCACTATGTAATCTCAGGGTGGCCTCTAACTCACAGCGACCCTCCTACCTCTGCCTCCTTCCCGAGTGCTGGGATTAAAGGTGTGCACCACCATGCCCGGCTCCTTTTTTTGTTTTGTTTTGTTTTGTTTTGTTTTGTTTTGTTTTGTTTTGTTTTGTTTTGTTTTTCAAGGTAGGGTCTCACTCTAGACCAGGATGACCTGGAATTCACTATGTAGTCTCAGGGTAGCCTCAAAATCATGGTGATCCTCCTGCCTCTACCTCCTGAGTGCTGGAATTAAAGGTGTGTGCCACCACACCCGGCTCAAAACAATGAAATTCTTAATGATCAAATGATCTGAAGCATATCAAGACAGTGCTTATAAGATATGGAGAAACTGATGTAGATTAATATTTTTACTGCTAAAAAGGGGTGATGGCGCAACAATATATTGACCTACTAGATGCTACTAGTAATATAAACATGATGATGAGGCTACATTGAGGCTGATTTTTCAGGTTTTTAAAAAAATTATTTATTTGACAGAGAGAAAGAGGGGGAGAGAGAGAGAATGGGTGCACCAGGGCCTCCAGCCACTGCAAATGAACTCGACGCATGTGCCACCTTGTGCATCTGGCTAACATGGGTCTTGTGGAATCGAACCAGGGTCCTTTGGCTAACACCTTAACTGCTAAGCCATCCCTCCAGCCCTCAGGTTTTTTTTTTTAAATTTAAACAGAAACATTTATTTCCTGGTACTAAGGATTGAAATCCAGCATTTCATGCATGCAAGATCTAGGCAAGCACTTCTTCACTGAGCTATATCCCCAGTCGTCTCTTAGAAAAATAATTGGGAAATTTAATATATGTACATATTGCAAATTGGTCATTCCCACTGGGTTATCTTCTTATGTCCCCTCTCCCCTACCCACATCCCACTGAGGTCCATCCACAGTGGGGTTATTAGTAATCCCTGTGGGGTTATGAATATAGCAATCAGTCCCTGGGGGTGGGGGACAATGCTTCACAGTACATTTTCCTACCTTGTAGCTCTTACATACTTTCCACCCTCTCTTCTGCAATGTTCCCTGAGCTTTGGCAGGTGTGTCTCCTTAGTATTGGGATCTTGGAAGCCTCTGGGATTCTGCTTTAATGAGTTCTTTTATTTTTATTTATTCATTCGAGAGAGATGGGGAGAAAGAAAGAGGCAGATAGAGACATAATGGGCATGTCAGGGCCTCCAGCTACTGAAAATGAACTTCAGACGCATGAGCCACCTTGTGTATCTTGCTTTACAGGCAAGTGCTTTAACTGTTAAGCCATCTCTCCAGCCCTGATTTGATGAGTTTTGAGTCTCCTCAGTGTCTACCCCCATCGCCCTGGATGAGGTTTTCAGGCTAGCAGAGAGAACAGCACTCATATTTAATCTGCCACTTCCTATGTAATGTTTCTTGGGCCCTGGAAGATGTGATAGAGAAGACTCATCTCCTGCTAGGCACTTGGCTTTCTTATCTTGTCATTCTTATGGGTCTTCTGTCAGTATTTGCTACTGAGAGGGACCTAGTCAGGTAGCTTTGTAAGGCAGTCAGTTAGGGAAAGTTTCACGAGAGAAATATTAAAGGATGTCACACAGCCAGCCTGCTGCAGTAGAATTGGAATTCAGTTCTTCTCATCTCATTCAATCAGCTCTCTGTCACTTTATCCAGGTGTGTGTGAACCCCTATTCTTGAGCTCAGGCCAATTGGCTCTTGCATTGTACTCAGGTGTGTCAACCTCTTCATGAGACAGCCCCCATTTCTGAGCCCAGTAAATAGCAATTTTTCTGGGCAGGGAGGAATGGTCTCTCCTTTTCTAGCTTCTTGTCTGTTCATCTCTCCACACCTGAATCTTGAGGGTCCAATGGTGGTGAGACCTCATCCTTCCCACTCTGGTGGCCTGCCTGCCAGAGTGGGAAAGGATTTTCTTTTTTTGTTGTTGTTTTTTTTGAGGTAGGGTTTCACTGTAGCTCAGGCTGACCTGAAATTCACTATGTGGTCTCAGAGTAGCCTCGAAGTCACAGTGATCATCCTACCTCTTCCTCCTGAGTGCTGGGATTAAAGGCGTGCACCAGCACACCCAGCTGGATTTTCTTTTTTTTTTCTTTTTTTTTCTTTAGCATCACTTTATTATAGTGTTAATGAAAGCTGAGTATATTTTAACATGTTACTTTGTTATATTTAATTCTAAATGAAAGAACTGGCTCCTTAATCTTGTTAAGCACATAAGAATAAATAGTAAGTACAAAAACAAAAAGTACTTGGGAGGGGCTGAAGAGATGGCTTAGAGGTTAAGGTGCTTGGCAGCAAAGCCAAAGGACCCAGGTTCAACTCCTCAGTAACCATGTAAGCCAGATGCACAAGGTGGCACATGCATCTGGAGTTCATCTGCAGTGGCTAGAGGTCCTGGCACACCCACTCTCTCTCTATCTGCCTCTCTCTCACAAATAAATAAATAATTAAAAAATACTTGGGAATACAAAGTCAGCATGTGAGCTTTAAAAGTTAGCACATCCCAGTTTTATAGACTGTTTACCAATTTAATCATATTATTCAACATCAAAATTTTATTCTTTTTTTTTTTTTGGTTCCAATCTCCAGGTCCCAGCCAGATGCAAAGTGACGCAAAGGCTCAATGCTGCACTCCACAAGGACCTCTCATCTGTTTCATTTGCAGCATTGTGTCAGGGTGGTCCTCCTCCCAACCTCTCTGTGTCACTCTGCTGTCTGTCTATCTTTCTCTCTCTGTGTCTCTCTCCAAAAATGGAGATAAAATAAAAGTTTAAAAAAAAAAAAAAAAAGTTAACAAGTTTTATAGACTGTTTACCAATTTAATCATCTTGTTGAACATCAAAATTTAATTCTTAAAGCAGGAACAATGTAAAGCTAGAACTTACAAGAACGTTACAGAGTATAATATTGATTTAACAGCAGGAGCTTGGTCTTGTGTGTTATCTTGCACCATTACTTTCTCTGTTAAAACAATCAACTAAACAGATGAAATGTAGGACTGTTTTTTGTTGATTTTCACAGGTGATCCGTTGATGTGGAGTTTGTCCACAAAAATGTTTGATCTTTTTCCACTCTCAAGGGCTGGACTTTGATGAATTTTCTCCCTTCTTTTGTGCTCTCGTGATCCTGAATGCTCATGACCAGTACTTCTCATTCTACTGTTTTCTAGCCTGTGTGATCTTCCACCAGGCTTGTACTTCAAAATCTCATTTTGCCACTCATCAAAAGCGTAAGCATCACCTTCATTCATGTTGAACTCTTGGTTGACCTCTTCCTGGCCAGTCTTGCTGTTCTTTCACTTTTTTTTGTTTGATTGTTTTTGACCAATGGCCATTTTTTTCTAGTCTGGTCTCACTCTGGTCCAGGGATCTGACCTGGAAACCAAGAGCAGTTTTCTTTATTTTGGGTGGCCTTGAAAATCATGGCGATCCTCCTAACCTCTGGACAATAGCAACAGGAGAGCGCCCTGGGATTAAAGGCGAGCGCCACCACCTCCAGCCACTGCTTTTTCCAGATGCATGCTTCCTTGTGCATCTTCACTTTTTAATGATGTCCTTGAGCACGGTCATGGATGTGCCAACGGCCATTTTTTTTTAAACTAGTCTTACTCTGGCCCAGACAAGTCAGAATCTCTTTTAACAGTGCTTTTCTTGTTTCCCATTTATCCTATGTTTGCAGACTCAGGATCACATTGTAATGGCATAAATCACCCAACCAAGAGCAGTTTTTGGGAAAAATAGATTTTGGCTTATAGACTCAGGAGGCAGAGGTAAGGATTGCATGATGGCAAGGGGGAAAATGGGCATGAGAAAAAAAAAAAAAAAAAAAAAAAAAGATAAGAACTCAGGGTTTTGAACATCACCCCACCATCTATAAAAAGCAGTTTCTGGGGCTGTGTCCAACCTAATGTGGACAATAGCAATGCAGGTTCCCAGCTGATGGCAACTTGTACACCTCCTGGATTTTCTTTTTTTAAGTAGTTTATTTATGTTGCTGATGTCCACCTTATATATATATATATGTATATATATATATATTCCTATATATATAGCTTCCCCTCGAGAGAGAAAATAAAGAGAGCTGCTTAGGTGTTTCTGCCAGCCTCCAGCCACTGCAAACAAACTCCAGATGGGATTGCACCACCTTGTGCATCTGGCTTATGTGGGTCCTGGAGAATTGAATCTGTGGCCTTGGCCTTTGGAGCTGATTTTCCTTGAGCTTCAGTAATGTAAGTAGCTTGAACTATTGCTAAGCCATCACTCCAGCCCGGATATTCTTTTTCTACTACTCTTATGGCCTTTTAATCTTTTTGTTATGCCCATGCCTTTTTTTTTTTTTTTTTTTGAGTAGAGTCTTACAGAGGGATCTGGCCCAGAAAAAATGAAATTTTAGAAAACCCCTGTTCAGCTGTTTTTACAACCATTGAGCCTGGGCCAGCTGACCTGCAATGGGGCATGGGCTTTCAGACCATTTGGGTGACTGCTTTGTTCCCCTTTTATTCCCCCTGGTTTAACAAATGGACTACCTGGTCCCTGAATAAAAATGGAATAGCTTATAAACTGTCCTGTGTTTTGCCTGTTTATTTCAATTATTTGTTAAAAATAGATAATGGGAAAGGATGGACCGTGGGTTGCAGTGGAGACCCAGTGGAATCCCAGCACTCAGGATGGCAGAGGTAGGAGGATTGCTGTGAGTTGGAGGGGCGGCCACCCAGAGACTTGTTGCTGCTCAGTGAACTTCCAGGTCACTGCCTGGGCTAGGAATTACAGAGATTGTTTGCCCTGGTTGAAAAATCAAAAAAAAAAAATTTCTTTGTTAAGAACTCAGGGTTTTATTCTGTGTTTTTTTTTGGGGATATTTTTGGTATTATGGCTCATTCCTGAGCCCCACCATCTATAAACATCAGTTTCTGGGGCTGTGAATGCATTGCTTTTACTCTGTGAGTTATCAGTTTAGCCCTAGCAGTGTGGTGGTTTGATTCAGGTGTCCCCCATAAACTTCAAGTGTTCTGAATGCTAGGTTCCCAGCTGATGGCAACTTGGGAATTAACACCTCCTGGAGGCAGAGTATTGTTGGGGGCGGGCTTATGGGTATTATAGCCAGCTTCCCCTTGCCAGTGTTTGGCACACTCTCCTGTTGCTGTTGTCCATCTTATGTTGACCAGAGAGTGATGTCCACCCTCTGCTCATGCCATCATTTTTCCTGCCATCATGGAGCTTCCCCCTCGAGCCTGTAAGCCAAAATAAACCTCTTTTTTCCCACAAGCTGCTCTTAGTCGGGTGATTTCTGCCAGCAATGCAAACCTGACTGCAACAAGCAGTTTGTGCTTTTCCAGAATAAAAGCTTTCATCTTGGGCTGGAGAGATGGCTTAGCGGTTAAGGCGCCTGCGTCCTAAGCCTAAGAACGCTGGTTCCAATCTCCAGCAGTTACAATCTCCAGGTCCCACATTTAGCCAGATGCAAAGTGACGCAAGGGTGCAATGCCGCACTTGACCACAAGGGGGTGCACGCATTTCGATTTTGTTCTTAGCAGCTGAGACAGTGCTGGCGCGCCCATCTCTGTCTTCCTCTCTCTCTCTCTCTCTCTCTCTCTCTCTCTCTCTCTCTCTCTGTGTGTGTGTGTGTCTCCAAAAATAAAAATAATAATAATATTCTAAAAAAAGCTTTCATCTTTGCATGGTCGAGGTGGCTCCCGAACCTTACATCTGGTGCCCTGACTCGGATAGGAGGCTTCAGGTTGCCTGCTTGGGCAGCCAGACCTCCTTTCCCCTGACCAGACCACTGAGCTGCCATTTACTTTCTAAAGCTTTGGACCATCTCTGCCTGACACCAGCCTTTACATCCACCACAATTCGGCCCTCTTTGTCTCCTCCCTCCTTCTGGGTAGGTGTTCTTCTCTGGTTGGCCTGCCCTTGGGGTTCATCCCTCCTCATGGAAGCCTTACGGGCACACCACGCTACACCCCTCACCCGCTGCTGGGACCCACCCCCAGGTCTCGAGAAAGACACACTCTGGACACCTTGGGTCTTTTGCTCTCTGGTCTACCGCACCCTAAAGTGTGCATTTGGGTTCAGTTGCACCATCTTGGGACACTCTCCCCCTTCCTCCTCTCCCTCCTGAGGTCTCATCTTCACTGCCAGCCACTTCACCAACAGGAGCACAGATGCACGCCTTGTCCACTAATAAGCTAAAAAGCTGACAGCTGCTATCTGTATGGCCTCTGCCTCTGTGGGAGGTGCAGGCCCCATTAACCCTAATAGGCCAGGGGGTCATATTGGTATTCTGGGTAAACCCAGCTTAAGCCCTGGTTCCTTTCTGTCACCCTTGTTTTGTTCTTTCCATGTCTCCTTATGATTCTTGGACATCAAACCTCATCATCTGATCTTTCTCTGCAACTCAGCCTGGCCACAATATAAGCTATACAAGGGATCCAAATAGCCTAAATATAGTACTTTTGATGTCCAAATTCCCACTGATTTAGAAAACTTCTGCCAACATCCAGGCAAATGGTCTGGAATTTTTAAATTCTGTGCATGGCCTTCTCTCTGCTCTACCATGCTCCCACGAACAAGGTTTGTTTTTGGTGTCCGGAGTTGTAAATAGAATAGAAATTTAAAATGAAAATGCATAGCTTCTGAATGAATGTGTGAAGGGGAAATGGTTGTCTGGAATCTATATGAAAAATGCGCTTGAAATGAATGTGTGTATGTGAGTATATATGTGGCTCACAGCCCTAAGGCTATAGAATGATTTCTGTTCTGAGCAATGCCATTTCATTGTGGGGGGTGTTCTCCACCAACCCACTGTACTAGATGGCATAGCCAATTTTTACTATTGAGTGTTCCCCAAAAGAAACACTAAAACTAATTAAGATCATAGGCAAAAAAAATCTCCTGCTCTTAAAGAGTTGTAAAATGGCAGGATCAGAAAGCTGCCTTGTAGCCCTGAGGGAAGTCCAAAACTCTCCCTGGAATTTAGGTGGGAAAATGGCTCTTTCTTAGCTTCCCTGCCTTGCAGAGCCAGGGGGCTGCAGGCAGCAGGCACGGGAAATCTCAGGATCCTGGCCCCAGCATAATGAGTGAATGCCACATTGCTGTGATTAGATGGGGACTTATAAGATTTTGCAACCATTTTAAGTTTACTTTCTCTCTCTATGCTTCCGTGGGACTACTAACAGAAAAACAGTCTCAAGATTTATGTTTAAATTTAGATGTGCTCAATACTGAATTTGTAAGAAAATTTCTAATAATGTTCAAATATGCTCATTTTTTAAAAAGAGTATGTTTCAGGAACGTTATAAGAAACAGTTCCAAAATCAATAAATGATAAAATCTATATGTTTATTCTAGATAAATAATATTAAGTTAAGTCTGGTCTGCTCTTTTATAATAAAGTTATTTCAAAAGGCCTTTTATTAAAAGTCTTATAGTAAGGACAATGAAAGTTTTTGGTTTTTCTTGGTAGTTATAAGATGAACTGACTAAAGAAGATAAACTGGAGAGGAAACTTTAAGTGTTGGAAATAGGAAAAGATTGGTACAGAGTGTTTACATAGATTGTAAAGTAAAAGTATGTAGATGAAGGTATGAGTAAAGTATATGGATGAAGATATGAGTAAACTTAAACATAAGGTTAAAGACAAAGTACTTAATCAGATTACACACTTCTTGAGATATAAAATGATCATTAGCCTAGGGCTTATATCAGACTAGCAGAGTATGGTCCTGGCTGATAGCAGGTTGCTATGGTATTCAGGTTGTAAAGTTAACTTTAACTCACTGATGCTAATCTGGTCATGAAAGACTGAATTTAGAGAACCCAACCAAGTTAACTAGGTTCCTCTATTTGTCAACCTTTTAACTAAATCTTATGGTTAAAATTGACTCATTAATGTTTAATTCTCTCCTAAGGTTATTATATCTAAAACTCTGCTTCAAAAAAAATCTCAGAGAAATTATCTACTCTTTTTTTCTATTTTATAAGGTAAATAGACTACATTTGGAAACACTGAACAGTATTTATCTATTGTACACTTGGAAACTATTTACTTCATGGTGAGCAGTAAAAAGAAAATTCTAAACAAAGTTATTTTGCAATTTAAGATGTAATTCCTCCAACAATCAATCTTTTTTTTTTTTTTTTGGTTTTTCGAGGTAGGGTTTCACTCTGGTACAGGCTGACCTGGAATTAACTATGTAGTCTCAGGGTGGCCTCGAACTCACAGCGATCCTCCTACCTCTGCCTCCCGAGTGCTGGGATTAAAGGCGTGCGCCACCACGCCCGGCACAATCAATCTTAATACTTTAGATTTAACTTATGACATTACTGAACAAGTTTACCAAAGTGCCACAGACAAAATTATAGTTGATTAAGGTTTGAGTAGTTATAGACTGTTACAGTCATGAAAATTTATGTATGTTTTGTGTATATTTTCTGTATGATTTAGAGGAAATTGAAAATATTTCCTTTTGTCTCAACAATTAAAGGTGCTTGTTTGCAAAGCCAGATGCACATAGCGGAGCATGTATTTGGAGATTGAAGTGGCAAATGGCCCTGGCATGCCCATTCCCTCTCTCCATGAGACTTGTCTCTTTTTTCATTAGATCATGGCAGTTTCGTCCAGTTCCTCTACTCTTTGGGTATATTAGATATAGCTGAATTAATTTCAGAAACTGACTTATAGATCAGATGGACAGCTTATTTAACTTTTTAAAAAGTACTAAATCTCATTAAAATATATAAATATTATAAATTGTTTAATTTTTCATGTCTTCATATTTAAGCCAAAAATGTTATTCTGTTAGCAGATCTTTTGTTCATAGTTTGCTCTCTGTAGCCTCATGTGCCTTAAATATGTAAACTCTACTTTTTGTTAATATCAGACTTTTCCATATATCAGAATATACAAAGTCCATGATGTTTGGCTATCAATAAGCATACATCACCATGCCTGACTAAAACTGTAATTTTAAGATGGTTCTTGTCTTGTTCACGCTAGTTTTGCTGGGTGATTATCACTGAGGTTATAACCTAAGTCTTATAGAAATTAATTTATTGTAATCTTGTTCTTAGGAAAACTGAGGAAGCTCCCCATGTCTTAGGGAAATCCACTGTATACAAACAATGTTAATATAGTTTGTCTCTGCTTCATATAACAGTCATAAATATTTCTTTAGTTAAGCCTTAAAATTGTTCAATGGTAAAAGGTACTTATTAAAAAAATATTTCTTTATGTCTGTCATATTGTCTCTAATGTATGTTAAAATCAGGCTTGCTTAACTCAACAATAACCAAGTTTTATTTTATTCTTACGCTATATATAAAATCAGTCTCAGTCAAGGTTTCACTTAATTATGTCATTTCTGGTATCATAAATTCATTGTTTATAAAAATATTGATACTTAAGATATGTTTCCTGCCTTAGAAAAATAATCTTAAATTGCTATTCTGCTTCCAGTTTGGGACATTGGTATACAAACTACCCAAAGTAGTTTTCAACCACAGATGCCAAGTTTTTATACTGTCTTGTATTTTCCTGACATACAATTTCTAGATTAAATCAATTGCCTTAAAATACTGATAAAATAATTGATAAAATATTGTTTTCAGGGCTACTAAAATGTTCTGCCTATACTTATAACTGACAGACACTTGAAAGATAAAATGTGTACACTTTCTATGTCCCAGATATAGCTTACACTGTCACCTGACAACTAAACTTAAGTATTAATCAGAATGATTTTAAACTATTGTGTCATTCTCTAACCAGATCTGCTTTGCTAACCAGATATGTTCTGCACCTTTTAATTAATCAGTTTTACTAATCAGATATGTATGGTCTCACTGAGTTATTAATAACCATATGTAGAAACCAAATCAATTGGAAACATTGGAGTTAAAAGGATAACCAGTATTTTGGTTCCTGCTCCCAGGTCAGAAGGCCACAAGAGATGATGGAACAGTGCTAACTTCTAGCCTCTGGTAAGTTACCTATCTTCTCAATCAGAGAGGATATGGAGTCCCAGAGATAAACTCCAAGTTAATGTACCTGAAACAGGAGAGTCACAAGAAAGTCAGAGGAAAATCAGTCTTCCAGGCATCCCAAAAGAGGGTGAGCCACTTGGTCAGCACGGCCTTGGCTTATCCTAGCAGATGACAATGCTGAGAGTCACAGAAGTCCTCACAGGTCCCTAAAAGTCTCTCCTACAGAGCCATTATTGACCTCCAAAATATACAGTTAATTCTGGCAGCCTGCATGGTCTTAATCACCCAGGAAGAAAAATATAACTACAAAATATAACTACAATATAAACAAAGATTCAGACTAATAGGCTCCCCTATCTGATGCTGACTTACAATACTAGACTCTAACATTAACTCATGCCTTCTGCCTCTGCCTGTCCCTGATTAACTTCTCCTACCCTGACCTCAGCTCCTTCCACTTGCCTTAGCCAGAATTAGAGCTATTCCTCAGGCCCCTTCCTGCCTTAGCCCTTACCCTGCCTCATCCAGGAATAAGTTCACTGCCTCCCCAAGGAAAACTCTCAAACTTAAAACTCTCTTCCCCTGATCCCAAAACACTAATGTCCCTCTGCCTCCTCTCTCTTGCCCCAAGCCCTCTATCCCTCACCTCTGAGTGCTCATCCTCCCCTTACACCTGGTGTTCTGATGTCATAACAAGCTCCTTAATTCTTCCTTCTGTCCTCTCACGGGGTGTGCAGAGCCCATCTCCCTCACCTTCTCTATAACAGATGTCACCAGCGACTGCCCAAAGCCAGCTCAATACAGGGATGGTATGAGAGAAGTCTGTTTTGCTCAGAAACAAGTTGTAACAACCACCATGGAAGTGCCTCCTCATCACCTGCCTTGAAGGGAGACCCATTGACCATACTATCCAGCCTCTCCCATAAGAACTCATTACCCCTATGGTCAGCATGAAGAATTAACCTTTGTTTCTTATCATTAACAAAAGTCTGGAATGTAAGGTCAAGATGGGCTCCCAAGATGGAGTTGCCAGAGATATAAGGAAGTGAATTATCCACATTCCTCAAGAAACCGCCCAGCCATTATCCCGTCTTTGCCTAACAATGCCCCCAGGTGATGTTTTCTGCCCCCAGGCCACTGATCTGGTCTCACACTCTAGCTTTTTGAAATGGATAATGTAAAGAACAATGGAGTTCTTCTCCTTTCCTCACTTTCCCCCACAAGACCCTATAAAGCCCACTGCCTGAGGAACTCAGGTGGGCTGGGCTCCTCTCTTGTGAGCCAGCCCTGGCAGCTCATTCTTTTCCCAAATAAAAGCTTTTTTTTTTTGGCTTTTTGAGGTAGGGTCTCACTCCAGCTCAGGCTGACCTGGAACCTATGTAGTCTCAGGGTGGCCTCAAACTCACGGAGATCCTCCTACTTCTGCCTCCTGAATGCTGGGTGGGACTAAAGGCCTGAGCCACCACACCCAGCTAACAGCTTTCATCATTGCCTCAGTGTAAAAAAAAAAGCAGTTTCTCTAACCAAGAGAGAGCAGCATGGATCAAAGGGGATAAACATAGACAGAAGACTTTTTGATGAACATAACCTCTCTTAAACTAAAAACCAGTGGAGATATTCCAATCCATAGTCTTCTGAATTGGTTCTTAGTACAAGGCATGAATTCCCTCCCACTGAGCAGGCCTCATATCCAATCAGAGCGCAGTTGATTATCCCCATATGCTTATATGCCGCTCTTGCACTGGTGGGTATATCTTGCCTGGCTGGTTGATTTTCCAGTTTGCAGGAACCACTGCTTTTTTACAATATTGATGATTTTTATCCCATAGCAGCTCACATGATTGCTTTTCAGAACTATGACAGCTAGCCATTGCTTGGGTATTATATTAGAAACAGAACGGATAGAATGAATTGTATTAAAAGGGAATTTATTGGATTAGCTTACACAGTCCAGCAATAGCAGGTTGTAGGTCTGAGAGTCAAGCAACCCAGTAGCTGCTCAGGCCACGAGGCTGGAGGCCTCAGCAGTCCCAATCCGGCACTGAAGACCTGGAGGTTTCCTGGAGAGATGCTGTTCTTCAGTCCACCTTGGTCTTCAGTCCACATTGGAGAGCAGCAACACCAAGCAGCAAGTACCAAGCGGAAAACACCAAGCACCCAGTGGCAAGGAGCGAGCAGCACTGGCAGCCAGGTGGGAGAGAGAGAGCCTTTCTTCCCAGAGCTTCTTTTTATCAACCAGCCCCCTCCTCCAAGAGGGGCCGCCCACTCTGGGGGAAGGGCTTACCCCTGGGGGAAGGATTCTTCCTTTTGTTAATCCTTCCTAGAGGCAGCCTCAGAGACACACTTATGAGGAATGTCTGTGGATTCCTAAACAAGTCAAGTTGACACAAACTTAACCATCACAGGTATCCCAAGAGTTAGTTCTATTTCTCAGGCTGTGCACCTAGAAGCACTTTTCCTACTCTTGGATAGGAAGATTCTAAGTGTTAGTTATAAATTCAGGGCTGTGCCCACCAAATAAGGCAGAACAAAAACAGACACACAGCACAATGGTATATAATAGGAGATCCACATGTAAGTTCTAGTAACTCCTACCACCTTATCGTTGACAATGAGGCCAAAAATGCAGACTGAAGAAAAGACAGCCCTTTCC
This sequence comes from Orientallactaga sibirica, assembly GCA_036365145.1. Taxonomy (NCBI): domain Eukaryota; kingdom Metazoa; phylum Chordata; class Mammalia; order Rodentia; family Dipodidae; genus Orientallactaga; species Orientallactaga sibirica. The sequence continues at coordinate 501,319 of JAEOAD010001318.1, read as the reverse complement.
ACAAATGGTGCTGGAGAACCTGGATAACCACATGGGGAAAAAAATAATCTAGGCCTGTAGCAGACAGCTGAGATGAACTTCCAGACCAGGCAGTTATGGAGGAAGGGATACTTATTGAAGCTTATAGATTCAGGGGACGTTCCATAATGGCAGAAGAAGCTGGCCTGCTCTTACAGGACCAGGCAAGAGAGAGAAAGAAAGCCAAAATCCAAAAGCCACACAGCACAGCACACCTCAGGTACTCCAGCGAGGCACACTGCGCATATCTTTAGATTGAAATCTCAAACCCACCACCACACCTTAAGATCCACCCAGTGACACTGCCTCCAGCCAGGTGGCTGCAGATGAAAACTACAAACTAATAAAACACTGAATATATTGGGGGCCATCTATTCAAACTACCACAAGACCCTTTTCTCTTCTGTGAGGCAAGGTCTCACCGAACCCCAGGCTGACCTGGAACTCAACTCTGTAGCCCAGGCTGGCCTTGAACTCATGATGATTCTTCTACCTCAGCCTCCAGAATTCTAAGACTAAAGGCATGAGTCACCATGCCCAGCTTTTCAGACCTCTCTTAAATTTTTGAGACAGGATCTAAGTTGCCCAAGAAGGCTTTGAACTTTTGGTTTTCCTTCCTCAGCCTCCTGTAGCTGGGATTGTTGGTCTGAGCCTTCAGACCTGGCCACATGTCTTTTTAAAAATTCTATTTCTATTGCTGCAAAACAAACTAAGCAGCTTACAGGATATGTGTGTGTTTGTGTGTGTGTAATGTTGTGCAGTTCTGTGGGTTAGGGTCACTTTATTCTTCTCCTTAGGATCTCATGAAATCAATGTCAATGTACTGACCAGTGTGGAGACTAACTGTATATTCCATATGATGGTTAATCTTTGGGGTCAACTTGAGTGGATTAAAGACACTCAAGATAGCGGGCACAGCATTAACTATTCTCAGTATGTCACTAGGCAGTGAGCCCACCCCTCCCTCCAAAAAACCCAGGTGATTTGACACTTGATTAGAACAATTAGGCTTCCCAAGGTGTATTTGTGAATGCTTCTGAACGAGATAGACATGTGAATCTTTGGACTAAGAGGGAAAGATGTGACCTCCATTTAGTGGGGTCAGGACTATCCAACTGGCAGAAAGCAGACTAAAACACAGCAAGAATCAGGATTCAAAATCATTTGAGATACTGACAGATCAAGATTCTTAAAGTTGTAGGATTAAGATGCCTCCCCTAGACCACGTTAGGAACACTCTTTCTTTCTTTCTTTCCTTTCTTTCTTTCTTTCTTTCTTTCTTTCTTTCTTTCTTTCTTTCTTTTTCTTTCTTTCTTTCTTTTTCTTTCTTCTTGTTATTGTTGTTTGTTTTTTTTTTGACAGGTTTTCACTCTGGCTCAGGCTGACCTGGGAATTCACTATGTAGACTCAGGGTGGCCTCAAACTCACAGTGATCCTCCTACTTCTGACTCCCAAGTGCTGGGATTAAAGGCATGTGCCACCATTCCCGGCTCACCCTTTCATTTTCTAAGAAACAATGGGTGCATCCTAGTCATGCAGTCAGGGATGGAGGTGTGTAAAAGGATTATCCATTCACCAAGATTGATGTGGCAGAGTCATTGCCACCTATCCAATCTGCCAGAAGTGGAGGCAAACCCTGCACTGCATATGACACCATATTCCAGAAGGATTAGTCAGCTTCCAAGTGGCAGGTTGATTATTCTGTTTGCTTCCCTGGGGAAAAGGTGGCCCCTCAAGCAGTGGAATGAACTTTTAAAGCTTCAATTTCAGTTTTACCTTTGTGGCAATGCCTTTTTAAGCTGATCTAAAACTAGCTAGATGGTCACAGTGTTCCCTCTTAATATCCAGTATATATGACTATTTCTCTCACAATTCAATTCATACTGTCAACAAGCAATGTAGGGGTTTCTCTCACTACTTTTGGTGTTCTTTTTTTTTTTGAGACAGGGTCTCACTATGTATTCCAGGATGTTCTCAAACTCACAGCAATCCTGCTTCAGTCTCCCAAGTGCTGGGATTACAGCCATGCGCCACCATACCCGGTTTCACTATTTTATGTATCTAATTAGCATTGCTGTGCTATATAGTTCATTATTTAAATGAAAAATAATTCACCAGGGAAATTAAAATTTACTTCCTTGGCATCAAGTAATGGCATACAACTGTAATCCCAACATTTGAAGGACCGAGACAGGAGAACTGTGAATTTGAGGCCAGTCTGAGCAACAGAGACATTTCAAGGCCAGCCTTGGTTACATAGTGAGAAAATGCCTCAAGTAGAAATTGAAATTGTCATCTGACTACTGTGGATAACTCAGCCATCTAACTGATAGGCAAAAATGGGCTGCTAATCTAGAGTGATAAAAATGACTCACAAATGAAAATGAATGCTATTATACAAGGAGCTAAAGAAAATTATGTTTGAATGCTTGGAGCCTTTCTTAGTACTCCTGTGCTTTGTGATTAGAAGTAATGGAAAATTACTTGTAGAAATGACAGTTCACAGCAGAAGTATGATAGCACAAACTCTTCAGTAAAGAGGGTATCTGTTAAGATATGACTGGTTTATAGTGTTCATATTCGCTATTCCTCTAGACATGTTATGAATAGTAGTTCTACCCATTATTAAGCCTCTGACTGTAGTATACGTCTAAATTCTCCATTCATTCTGTTATTGCTTGCTTCATTTAAATTTTTAATATTTTATTGATTGATTCATTCATCTATTTGAGAGAGAATGGATGTGTCAGGGCCTTAGGCCACTGCAAGCAAACTCCAGACATATTCACTCCCTTGTGCATCAGGCTTACATGGGTCCTAGGGAATAGAACCTGGGTCCTTTGGCTTTGTAGGCAAGTGCCTTAACCACTAAGCCATTTCTCCAGCCCTGTTTGCTTCATTCTGAAGCTCTCATTTAGTAAATGTTGTTAACTTTTACATCTTCTTTATGGATCCATCCACTTATCAATATATAAAATCCCTATGTATCTTGTAACAGTTTCTGACTTCAAGTCTGTTTTGTCTCAAATAAATAAAACAGTTTTTAAAATATTTTTATTTATTTGACACAGAGAGGGAGACAGAGAAAGTATAGGTGTGCCATGGCCTCATGCTACTGCAAACAAACTCAGAATGCATGTGTCACCTTGAGCATTTTGGCTTTTATGTGGATACAGGGGAATTGAACCCAGGCCATAAGTCTTTGCAAGCAAGTGCCTTTAACTGCTGAGCCATCTCTCCAGCCCAACAAATATTGTTCTTGTTTGAGTCCCCAGAACCCATGTAAAGCCAGATGCACAAAAAAACCACATGGCTAGAGGCCCTGTTGTGCTCATTCTCTCTCTTTCTCTTCTCTGTGTCTGCTTGCAAATAAATAAAAATTTTAAAATGTGAAAAAAAGATATTTTAATATAGTCTTTAAACACAAAGGTTAAGAGAAAAGGAGGTGACCAGAAAGAAAAGCACACTAGGGCGGGATAGATGGCTTAGCAGTTAAGGTGCTTGCCTGTAAAGCCAAAGGACCCAGGTTTGATTGCTCAGTGCCCATGTAAAGCCAGATACACAAGGTGGCACATGCATCTGGAGCTCATTTACAGTGGCTAGAGGCTCTGGCACACTCATTCTCTTCTCTCTGTTTCTTTCTCTTTCTCACTCTCAAATAAGTTATATTAAATTTATATAAAAAGAAAGGCACACTGAAATTGTGTTGAATTGAGAGAGTCACAGGAAGTAAAACATACCCAAGTAAGGAATACAGACTTCTCAAGGGAGAGTTGCTGTTCGTTTTTCTTTCTGCTTCACAATGGGTAAATTCAATCAACTCCTCTTCAATTTCAGATTCTTTCTTCTGTCTGTTCAAATCTGCTGTTGAACTCTTTCAAAAAAAAATTATCTCTGTGCGTGCGTGCGTGCGTGCGTGCGTGCGTGTGTGTGCAGGGTACTGCAAACAAACACCAGATACTTACACCACTTTCCGTGTCTAGCTTAGGTGGGTGGCTTGGGAATTCAACCCAGGACTGCAGCTTTGCAAGCTAGCACCTTCAACTGCTGAGCCATCTGCCCAGCCTCTGCTGCTGAACTCTTTCAGGGAATTTCCCACTATGTATCTTTATACATCATTCTCCTGGTTTCATTTAGTTATTTACCTAGGTTTTCCTTTAGCTCTTTAATATTTAAGACAACTGACTTAAAGAACTTGTGTACTGAATCCAGTTTCTATGCCACCTTTAAAAGCACAGTCATGGCATCAAAGAGGCTGGACAAATGTAGCTAGCACAAAGCTCTCCCACCATGTTTCCATCACTCTCCTTATTATTCAGCATTCATTTAGTTACTGTGAACCTTTTATTATATTTCCAAGTTCCAAAGACCTGATTCCGGCAGCCCAGCCCCCCCCCTCACTTTAGTAGTTTTGGTAGGGTCTGTCCCCAGGACACCCTTCCACTAATATTACACAGTACTCTGTGTCAACATCTTTTTTTTTTTTTTTTTTTTTTTTGGTTTTTCAAGGTAGGGTCTCACTGTATCTCAGGCTGACCTGGAATTCACTATGTAGTCTCAGGGTGGCCTCAAACTCACGGTGATCCTCCTACCTCTGCCTCCCGAGTGCTGGGATTAAAGGCGTGCGCCACCACGCCCGGCTCTGTGTCAACATCTTAAACTGATTAATAGTGTACACAAGAGTCAGCAAACTAGAAATGTATCATTAATGAACTTGTGCAAATCAATAAAATGATTTTATTTTATGTATGCAAAGTGAAAATCTCTGAACACTTACATTTTTACAAATACAAACATAACAATACTGCTTCATATAAACTTTTGTATAAACGTTAAAGAAAATATACACATTATTTTTTCTTTTAGTGCTTCCAAAGCACAAAATGTACAAGTCCACCTAAAGACTTTCTGTTATCACATGTAAGAAGGAATGTCCGAGGTTAGTGCAGCCTCAGGTGCACTTTGTAATGTCTCTAGACAAACTGGAAGAGCGCTGGAGGTAGATTGCTTGGTGACTCTCCCTGCTTCTTCCCAGAGAGAAATAAGTTATCTAAATAGCAGCTTTTTATTCTTTGATTCAAACTATTGTGAATATTACATGGTTTAAAAGGCACAGTAAGGAATTGTTGAAAAATCTGTTCTGCACAGAAGATTACTACTTTGATTTTATATGCTTACTCTTTTTGAGGGACACAATAAGAATGCCACATAGTGCTCTACTTACAGGTGGTCCCTACTCACTCTTAAAATGTATGGAATGGCAAAGTTCCAATGAGTAAACTTTATTGCCTGTGGTAGGGGCAATGGTGTTTTATGAACTTAGCCTTCTGAGTTAGCATCACTTTTCCCAACTGGAAAAAGAAACAAAACAAATATAATACTTTCAACCATGATTCTTAAGGCAAAAGCCCAACTTTCACTTCCAGACAATCATTCAAAGCTCTAATGCTTTTTCTTAGCCTCAGTGAGGCCATTTCATTGATTCGAACATCGTAGAGGGCTGTAACATTATCTTACTCCATCCTACGGCACAGAAAACTTGCCCTTTTCCTCATTGGTCTTTGTATTAACATGACGATTTACTGTTGATGTGATTAACATTGTTGACAAGGTGATGGGAGTCCATGTTCTCCAGTACCTTCTCAAGGTACTGAATTAACACTCGTCTTTTAAACCTGAAAATAAAGAGGAATTGTATAATCCATAAGATGCCTAAAAGATGTATAATGTGCAAGGCATTATGCAGTATGCAAGGTCAAGGTCATAACCTAAAGGGGATAGAAAAATGTTTCCTTAGTGAAGCATATGACTTAGCAAATAATAAGAATGTCAAACAGTGCCCAAGCTCACATTAGCCTCAGTTGGACTCAGACAGTATCAATCTACACACCTATGGAAACTGCCTTAAATTATTAAGGACCAGCACTTGAGAACAGTCAAGGCAAAGACTACTCTTCTCTCTGTCTCACTTTGGATCTGACTACCAAAACAAAACAGAGCAAAGCAAAACAAAAAACAATAGTTTATACCCACCTTGCAGCTTCCTTGATGGTAAATTCAACAAATTGTTTCTTCATCTCCAGAGGCCCTTGTACTTCTTCAAGCAAAATGAAAATTCTTTCATATTCTGAAGATATTTTTTTAAAAAAACAAATGTTATTATAGTATTATAAAAATGAAAGAAATAAAACTCAGCCATTGAACATCCTCAGAAATCATCCTTTATGGGTGGAATAATAATTTGTATTTTAAACACTAAATGAAAATGTCTGCACATATCTACTAAGAAAACTCTAGCCAACATTAACCAGATGAGGTGGTCTGGATGGAGAGCTTTTCCAGGTTTATGCATAGGGCTTCCAATGTAACCACAAGTATCCTTGGAAGATGGACCAGTAAAGGTCAGAAAGGAAAGTCATTTAGGACAGGAAAAGTCAGAGGAAATAAACGCTAATGCTACTAACTGGATGGAGAAAGGACTATGGACACAGAATACAGACAACCTTTTTGGCATGTCTAATCTTCTGATATAGTGACATGACATTGTCATCAACCCAGTTTACGCTTGGAAACCATGCAACTAAGGCACAAAAAAATCCCTCCAAAATCTCAAAAGGTTTTAAGTACATTTACGATTTTGTATTGGGCCACATTCATTGTGATCCTGGGACAGTAGTTAAGCTTCTAAGTTAGAAGATGGAAAAGGAAAGGAGCCGGGCATGGTGGCACACGCCTTTAATCCCAGCATTTGGGAGACAGAGGTAGGAGGATCACCATGAATTCGAGGCCACCCTGAGATAAGAGTACATTGTGAATTCTAGGCTCAGCCTGAGCTAGCATGAGACCCTACCTCAAAAAAACCAAAAGGGAAGGAAATATCCCTCTAGATCCTCCAGAAAGATCACTGACCTTCCACCAAATTCATTCAGAAGTCTGAATTCCAAAACTGTAAGTTTGTAAGTTAATCAGTTTGTGGGTTTTTTTCAGCTGTGAACTGTCTGATAACTTGTTACAGTAGCAAAATGAAACTACTGCCAAGAATCAAGGGAGAAAGGTGACTGTATCTCCACAGGTGAAGCCAGAGGAATGGCTTTAAATTGAGGAAGCCTGATAGTGTTCAAAGAATGCACCCCCAGGAGACATTTTGAATCACAGAAGGGGAGCTTCCCATTGCATTATTTATAGATATGCCATCATTACTTACTTCGTCCAAACTTTCTAACTTCCTTCATTAACTGATTCTTTATGTCAGCATTGATTCCTTGTGCCATCGCAGGAGTGATTTGCAACGAATTTGGCGCAGTTTCCAAAGCAGGCGCTACTGTTCTTTTTTGGTCTTCTACAGAGAGACTGCAGTTTTTGGCTCCCCCTATAAGTATATTATTGCCGGGTTTGTGAATCAGTCCATCTTTCCGAAGACCACTTAAGTCATCAGACAGAGAATCCACTTGGTTGGACATAACTCCATCTCCTGACAAATTCATAAACTCCGCCGGAGCAGATTTTGACAAGAAGCCATCAGATGGGCTTTGTCCATTTTCCATCTTCTCCTCGTGGACATCGTGAATGACAGTGGCATCTGGAAAATGAATTAGGAAATTCAGCTGTGAAGTGCATTCATCATGTCAACCCTACTGGTACATCTCTATACTCCTCAGTTCCAAGGAAATCATTTACTTCATAAACTGAGAGGATATATCAGGCAGAGAGCTGAAACTCCTCAAATTGAGCTCAGAAAAATAATACAACAAGGCCACCTTCTTCCCTTTCACCACTATGAATACATATAGAAACCAAGATACTAATAAATAATCACAGGTGTCCGGAACTCATGGCTTGACATCAATATGTACACTTTAGAAAGTGAAAGCAACAAGTTTTGCTTGATTTCACTTTTTCTCAGTCACATATAAATGCCCATGCTTTACTGTTTGAATAAAGACAACTACACTTGACCTCGTGTCTACCTGAATTATTCTGAAAAAAATATAGATGGTTCTGTTCATCTTCCCCTTCAGTGTAAAAGAGAGTTCCTTTTCCCTCCAAATATGACACGGCTATGCCATTTATTTATCTTCTGCTATGCCAGGCACCAGGCACGGGGTGGGTATCAGCAGTGAACAAGACACACAGGCAATGCCCTTGCCCTTATGGAGCTTATAGTCACCTGGGGACCTGGGAGAGTACGCACAGCCATACTACACTCGCAGCTGCTCTTGTTTGAAGGAAGAAGTCAGTGGGGACATGAGAGGGAGCAGCGGAGGGAGCCTCCAGAGATGCTAGGTGGTGGCACGAACTTCTTGAAGTAGACCTCTGAGTAGCCTTAGGAGGAGACAGAGGCAGGATGCCAAGATGTGGTGAGGGCCAGTGCAGGGGATACAAGGGGATGAGCCAAAAGTCATTGGGTAAAGTACACAGACAGAGAGAGTGAGGCAGAGACCATTGAGACCTGGGAGAGGAGAGTATGATGGGGCAAGACCATGCAGAGCCTTGTGAATCTGTCAGAGACAAGTTGTATTCTGAGTGGTTTTCAGTATGGGTTTCACATGATCTCATTTACCTACCAACATCTTTACTCTGTCTCCAAGATGAGAGAAGAAGGGTAGGAAGTGGGCAAGAATGGGAAACAGTGACACCATCAAAGTTCATGGCCATGTGGAATGAAGGGATGGAGAGCAATGGTAAGATACAGGGATTATACTGAATGTCAAGTTTCTTGGACTTGGCAATGGCTAAAAATGAAGAACAAAAGTAAAATGGTCTTGCTGGCCATGGTTGCACATGTCTTTATCCCAGTACTCGGGAGGCAGAGGTTGGAGGACTGCCAGCAGTTTGAGGCCACCCTGAGACTACATAGTAAATTCCAGGTCTGAGATAGCTTTTACAGCAAAATGCTGGATAAGGTCATTAACTACCATACAAAAGGATGTCAGCAGAGCTGTCTTACAGGGAAGTATAGTTGGGGGTTGAGTTGAAACACATGATACCTATTGAGTTTTGTTTATCTAATTTTAGACACCAAAACGGAGACACCATGCCTGTAGTTAAATCAAGAATTGGAAATTAAGATCAAGTTATAGTATAGTGGCACAAATACTGGAGTTGCTGAAATACAAATCAAATTTTAAGCCCCAAGGCTGCGTGAGATCATTTTGGGAGAAAGTGCAGTGAGGAGAAGAGGTCCTGGGATTGAGCTTTGGGGCCCTACAATGTCTAGGTGTGGCAAAGACAGGGAGAAAACATAAAGGGGGAATGAAAAGGAGTTGGCATTAACAGGAAAAGAAAACTGGGTCCAGGAACCAAAGGTTTCCACAAAGAAGTAATTTAACAATTGAGCCTAATGCTAATGAGAAGGACGGGCAACGGGCAGCTGTCACAGGTGACCCAGAAGAGAGCTTTGGTTGGGTCAACAAATCAAACTGGCACAGACACAGTGCTAATGCATCCTCTTAGTGAGCACCTTTGCTCTTCTCCCTTAGAAACTACCTTTCTCCTAATTCTTGCAGTTTCTCCAAATGGTTACAACGAGCATGCCCCTAACTTTTCATTTCTGCACCAATAATGGTGATACTCGGTAAATCATCTAATAATCATTCACTACTATGTTAACATTATGTAGTAATGACCACGTAAAGATGGGTCTTTTTTCCTCCATTCATATAGACAGTGATCCTACAGTCAGGGTCTGTTTCCCCTAGGGCCTGTTGCACCTACCACAGATGGTTTCCTTAGTGAATAAAAAATGAATGCAGGGCCAGGTGTGGTGGCGCACGCCTTTAATCCCAGCACTTGGGAGGCAGAGGTAGGAGGATCGCCAAGAGTTCGAGGCCACCCTGAGACTACATAGTGAATTCCAGGCCAGCCTGGACCAGAGTGAGACCCTACCTCGAAAAACCAAAAAAAAAAAAAAAAAAAAATGAATGCAGGGCTAGAGATATGGCTTAGCAGTTAAGGCACTTGCCTATGAAGCCTAAGGACCCATGTTTGACTCTCCAGATCCCACATAAGCCACAAGGTGATTTAAGCGCACAAGGTTGCACATGCACAAGTGGCACACACATCTGGAGTTCAATTGCAGTGGCTGGAGGCCCTGGTGCACCAATTCTCTCTCTCTTAAAAATTACAAAAAAAAGGGCTGGAGAGATGGCTCAGCAGTTAAGGCACTTGCCTGTGAAGCCTAACAACATGGGTTCAATTCCCCAGGACCCACGTAAAGCCAGATGCACAATGTGGCAAATGCATCTGGAGTTCATTTGCAGTGGCTGAAGGCCCTGGCACACCTATTCTCTCTGTCTCTCTTCTCTCTATCTCTCTGCTTGCAAATAAATAAATAAATAAATAAATAAATAAATAATATTTCTAAAAAGTACAAAAAAAGAATGCAGGGACTGGAGAGATGGCTTAGTGGTTAAGGCATTTGCCTGCAAAGCCAAAGGGTCGTGGTTTGATTCTCCAGGACTGACATAAGCCAGATACACAAGGGGGCACATGAATCTGGAGTTCATTTGCAGTGGCTAGAGGCCCTGGCATGCCCATTCTGTCTCTTTTTCTCTCTGCCTCTTTCTCTAAAATAAATAAATTTTAAAAATGAATGCAGAAAGGAATATGAAGGAAAAAAAATTAACATTTTAGTTCTCTAGAACCCATAAGGAGATCACAAACACAACTCCATATACCTGGATGTACAAGGGTGGGCTTTATAAGGTCTGGACAAGATGGAAACCATGCCGCTGAAAGTGGTCCCTTTCCAACCACATGATTAGTTACAGTAGGAGGTGCTGGTGGTTTCCTCAATAGCTGGGACATATTCCGTCTTCTCTTCGATGACATAGGACTGTTGGGTTCTCCAGGGCGTTTCACTTTGTTTTGTGGCCCTACTACAAACTCATCTGCTTCATCAATCATCATTCCCTACAAAACATCAACGAACATATTTCATTAAAGACAAAAGTTCAATTGCCAGAACACTGAAAACACTCTTCATATGAATATAAAATCAGTCATATGTTGCATCACTTATATTACCTTTAGTCATAGGTCAAAGCTTTACCATGTCCTACACCAATTCTTTTCTCAGAAAATGCTACTCAAGGGCTGGAGAGATGGCTTAGCATTAAGGCATTTGCCTGCAAAGCCAAAGGATCCCAGTTCGACTCTCCAGGACCCACATAAGCCAGATGCACAAAGGGGTGTATGCATCTGGAGTTCATTTGCAGTGGCTGGAGACCCTGGCATACCCATTCTCTCTCTCTCTGCCTCTTTTTCTCTCTTATAAATAAATAAATAAAATATATTTTAAAAAAAAGAAAATCTACTCAAGGGCTGGAGAGATGGCTTAGCGGTTAAGGCATTTGCCTGCAAAGCCAAAGGTTACCGGTTTGACCCTCCAGGCCCCATGTAAGCCTGTTGTACAGGGGGCACACGCATCTGGAGTTCGTTTGCAGTGGCTGGAGGCCCTGGAGCACCCATTCTCTCTCTCTCTGCCTCTTTCTCTCAAATAAATAAATAAAATACATTTTTTAAAAAAGAAAAGAAAATCCTACTCAATTTTAATCCAGTCTAAGCGGAACAAGGAAGACACTTACACACAAAGTGCCATCCAAGACCAAATATACTATAATACTGATTGATCAGAAAGCCTAAAGAATGAACATCTTTAATCAAACAAAATGAGATAAGTGAAGAGTCAACCTTTTGGAAAAGTGTAAAACCACTTTATATTAGCCCTTGGTAAGATTTTAAACTCGTCAGTAGGAAACAATGATTATCACTGTACAGAACATAAGTGCAGATAGTGAAAGGCAGGTAGATGGAAATATGTGATTACCCCAGCCACTTGAAATATGTCCACTTTGGGGTTGGTCATGGAGTGACGAGACTTAGTATTCTTTGAGAGCTACTGGGACTTGAACCCAGGTTCTTGTGCATGATAGGCAAGTGCTCTGTCACTGTGCTCAACAGCCCAAGACTTAGTATTCTTAAGGTTATATAAAAATGAGTGTTGGGGCTGGAGAGATGGCTTAGCAGTTAAGTGCTTGCCTGTGAAGCCTAAGGACCCTGGTTTGAGGCTCGATTCCCCAGCTACCACGTAAGCCAGATGCACAAGGTGGTGCATGAATCTGGAGTTCGTTCGCAGTGGCTAGAGGCCCTGGTGTGCCCATTCTCTCTCTCTCTCTCTCTCTGCTTCTTTCTCTGTCTATCACTCTCAAATAAATAAATAAAAATAAAACAAAACAAAAACAAAAACAAAAAAATGAGTGTCGATGGATCCCGAGTCTTGGAGGGTGTGGTGGAAAGAATGTAAGAGCCAAAAGAAGGGTAGGACTGCTTACAATTCGGTTGTCCAGACACAAAATGGCCTGATATTTATGACCTCATAGTGCCTGACACTACCTACACAAGACCTTCAAAATAGGAGGAAAAAATGATGACATGGGGCTGGAGAGATGGCTTAGCAGTTAAGGCATTTGTCTATGAAGCCAGAGGACTAAGGTTCAATTCCCCAGGACTGATGTAAGCCAGATGCACAAGGCAGCACATGCATCTGGAGTTCATTTACAGTGGCTAACGGCCCTGGTGAGCCCATTCTCTCTATATATCTGGATCTTTCTCTGTCCTCTCTCTCTCAATAAATAAAATAAAAGTATTTTTTTTAAATGATGACATCAAAATAGAAGGGACTAAATGGAAAGAAGGGATTCAATGAAGGGTAGATTTGGGGGGTTGAATGAGAGTATGGGAGGGAATTATTATGGTTTATTGTTTCTACTTATGAAAATTGTCAATAAAAAGTTTGTAAAACCTAAAAATTAAAAAAATAAAAATAAGACCAAAAAAGAATGAAGAGAGCAAAAAAAAAAAAAAAAAGAAAATTAAAAACACAAGTATCAGCAATATATAAGGTTAGCTAAAAGCTAGTATCATCCACTGATAGCCCAAGACTATGGGCAAAATGACCTTTCCAAAGGATTTTGTCTCTATAAACCATAGAAAAGGAGAAAATATATTCACCAAGCATTTACTACAAGTCCAGGAATGTTCTAAACAGTGCACATGCACTAACTCAATATTCTACATGGGAAAAAATGAAAACTCCACTTAACTAAGGTTGGTGTGAGTTGTAATAGATTTGATACCAATTTTATTACAAAAAAGATACTGGGGCTGGAGTGATGGCTTAGTGGTTAAGGCACTTGCCTACAAAACCTAAGAACTCAGGATCCAATCCCTAGTACCCACTAAGGCATCAGATGCACAAGGTGGAGCATACATCTGGAGTTCGTTTGCAGAGGCTAGAGGCCCTTCACACCTATTCTCTCTCTGCCTCTCAAATAAATAAATATTTATGCCTTAATATGAGTGTTCTCCTGAAGAAATGCAGTCACAATCCCAATTTCTTTTTTATGATTAAATTGTCAAATCTATAACCCAAACACATCCATACCTCTAGAATAATTCACACAAAGCAACATCATCTAATACTTTATATTTCAAAAAACACAATTATCACTGTCTCACTACAACACTACAGAAAGAATCATGGATATAGAAAGTAACTGGTGATCTCAATACCAAATAAATTAGTGAGTGTGGGGTGGTGGTATAACAATATAGAGTACAGAGCCAGAAAGATGTGGGTTTAAATCTTGGCTTTTAAAAATTATGTCACATTGTTTTTTAAAATTTATTTGGGAGAGGCATGCATATGTATATTGAGAGAGAGAGAGAGAGACTTGTGTGTGAGCTGGAACCAAAAATCGGTATTAGAGGCCAGTAAGCTGGAAAAGGGCTATAAGGGAGGGAGGAGAGGGAAGGACTTAAGGGGATGCTATTGTAGATATGTACGTAGAAGAACAGATTACAGGGAGTGGAAAGGCCTAAGTGAGGCCAGGGGAAGAGATTGTGTAAAAGAAGGGTAGGGGGGAGGGTCAATCTAAATTCAAGATATTCTGAATAAGACATATGGAAACCTACGTGTTTGAATAATGGCACATCCAAAAGCCATAGTTTGTTTTTAGAAAATTTTCAGTGAGTTGTTGGCCAGGGAGGTCCCTGTTGCTTTCAAAACATTACAGGCTATTGCCAAGGCCCTTGGTTTCCCTTGAGAAACAGATGGTAAGACCCTACTGCTGAAGAGTTCACATGCCTGGGCAGCAAGGTCACTGAGAAATCAAGTTGGTGCTGAGCAGAAAACCTTCTCGCTATAGACCAGCCAACTGAAAGCTGGAAAAAGCTGCACTGCATGTAGCCCTATGGAAGACAGAAGTCATCAGCAGTGAAAACAATGTACGCTGGAAGCCTCAAGTTTGGCCAGACAGGCCAAATGACCGAACAAGTACAATAGTGGCATGTCTGCTCTGATAGAAACCAATTGCTTTTTAATTGGATGGGAGGCCTGCTCTATAGGAGGGAATACATGCCTGGTACTGAAAACCTAATCAAAAGCCTATGGCAGGGCTGGAGAGATGGCTTAGCGGTTAAGGCGCCTGCCTACTAAGCCTAAGAACCCGGTTCCAATCTCCAGGTCCCACGTTTAGCCAGATGTAGTGACGCAAGGGCGCAATGCCGCACTTGCCCACAAGGGGGCGCACACATCTGGGTTTCGTTCACAGCAGCTGAGAGACTGCTGGCGCGCCCATTCTCTGTCTCCCTCTCCCTCTCTCTCTGACTCTCTCCAAAACAAAATTAAAAAAAAAAAAAGCCTATGGCAGCTGGGCATGGTGGTGCATGCCTTTTATCCCAGCACTCGGGAGGCAGTGGTAGGAGGATTGCTGGGAGTTCGAGGCCACTCTGAGACTACATAGTGAATTCCAGGTCAGCCTGAACTAGAGCGAGACTCTACCTCAGAAAACAAACAAACAAACAAACAAACAAACAAAAAAGCTTATGGCAGGGGAGGTCATGAGCCTTAGGGGTATAAAGCCTGCTCTTGTCTGGCTAAATGTATATATTATTCCCACTAGACTGCCCTGAAAGCACTACACTTAATGTTCATATTCACATATTAATGCTACTCTCACTTCTGGTTAGAGAAGCTTCTCTTTTCAGATGGCGATGACCACTGGGATGACCCAAAAGGCAACATAGTGCTGAGAAGAAGGGATGGAGGAGTGTCCAGCACTGAAACATCTCTATCACACCCTCCAAGGCTCAGGGTCCATTGCAGAAGAGGTAGCAGAAAGAATGTAAGAGCCAAAGGAAGGGTACCACTCCTTACAATGCAACTGTCCAGACAGAAATTGGCCTCGCTATCCATGACCTTGCAGTGCCTAGCAATACCTTCACAAGACCCTCATAAAAGGAGAAAAAGACGATGACATCAAATTAAAAGAGAGACTAATGGAGAGAGGGAGGGGATATGATGGAGATTGAAGTTCTAAAGGGGAACATGGGGAGGGGAGGGACATATCATGCATTTTTTGTATGTAAGTATAGAAGTTGTCAATAAAACATTTAAAAAATTATTTGGAAGAGGCATGCACATGTATATATGGGGGGAGAGAGGGAGGGAGAGAAAGAGAGAAAATGGGCATGCCAGGGCCTCCAGCCACTACAAAAGAACTCCAGATGCATGTGCCACCTTGTGCATCTGGCTTATGTGGGTTCTGGGGAATTGAACATGGGTCCTTTGGCTCTGCAGGCAAGCACCTCCACCACTAAGCCATCTCTCCAGCCCAATTATGCCACAATGTTTTGACATTTGACCATTGTAAGCCTTGATTTTTTCTTATTGAAGGGCATAGAGTATCATTCATCTTTCAAAAGTGGTTATGAGAATAAAATAATCATTTAAAACATCAGTTCCTATTAGGTACTCAATAAATGGAAGCTATTATTGTATTCAGCCAACACACTTCAGAGGGATGGCACTTTCCATCCACAAAGATCCCTGGTGTCTATTTATTATTCCTTTGTATTCTTCTTGCAAAAAAAGAGACTTATGGGGAAAATACCACAATTTAGGCAGAAACAAAAATAGATATCCTACCTTCTTATCTTGTTTAAATGGATTGCCAAAGGTATGCAGTCTTTTGGGTTGATCTGGGTCAATCTCTCGTAGCGGAGAAGCCATCATCTTTAGATATTCTTGATAATTACCCATTTGTGCAACTGGGACACTATGAAGGGAATCTGTAAAATCACCAGCAGAGAAATTGATGCTGTGCAGCTGAAGTACATGGTGCAAGTGTGCCATTCCAGGATCTAGCATCTTTTTCTTCATCCCAATCCATGGTCTATCATCACTGCTGCCTACAGGCGCACATCACAGGCACCAGAACAACTCCCTCATCTTTATAGTAGGTTTAAGAATGAGTGGACCTCCGTCCTATTTTCACTTGAATTCAAAATTCAAATGCTGCATTTTGAAGCACCTAGGCTCCATGGTGTTCTGGTTTGTTCTTCCTCTGGCTCTTTGAGACAGGATCTCACTCTGTAGCCTAGGCTGGCTTTGAACCTATGGAATCTGCCTATCTAAGCCTCCTAAATGCTGGGATTACAGGCATGTGCCACCATGCCTGGCTACTTATGGTGTGCTTTTATCATGCCAAGAATCTTGGTTAGCAGTGACTAACCTCTGAGGACTTGTTTATATGCACAGGTTCTTCTAAAACAGCTCTTTCCACACAAAACGTGTGTATAATTTCAGAGGGTTATTTAGGCTAAGATTGTCTCATTTCTTTTGTAGTTAGGTGACCCCATTTAGGATTAACAAAATGTGGGCCTGGGGAGATGGCTCAGCAGTTACAGGCACTTGCTTGCAAAGCTCACTGGCCCAGGTTTGATTCCCCAGTATCTACGTAAAGCCAGATTCACCAAGTGGCACATGAATCTGGAGTTCATTTGCACTGGCAAGAGGCCCTGGAGCACATATACTTTCTCTCTCTCCTCACAAAAAAAAAAACAAAAATTAAAGCAAGATTAACAAAATGGAACAGCGGGAAATTGCATAGTCACAATTCTGGACACTGTCCAGTGTTCATTACTTTCATCTAAACAAAGTACTAGTTACTGAATTTTTCACAGCAAGTTGGTTGGTATACCTTCTGCATATGCAGGTTGGGAAATGTGACAGACCTAGATTGTGCATGGTCTAACAAGCTTAACCTGGGCAGACTAGTAAAATGTTCACTGTTCATTTCAATGTCTATAAAATAGGCATTAAATCAGTACCTATTTCTTGAGGCTATGTGAGACTTATAGAAGCATAGAAAATGTGGTGTATATGCTGATTAATGCATGCTTGTCTTTAAATTTGAGGGGGGAAATTGTGCCTGGGATGTAGGGATTCAGTGATTATGGGCTTTGTAAACATTAACATATTAAAAATAATAAGCTCACTGCACAATAGACAATTTCATGTAAGTCATGCCTTCTAATTTCCTAATGAAAAATGCCCCCTTGTTCATTTACCTTCATCTTGTCCAACAATAAATTTGTGTGTTTTCAGTAGATTGGATCTCATTCTGGTCAATTGATCTAAAAGTCCTCTACGTGGAATATCATAAGCATTCCTATATGTCTGAGGTTTCAAATCCTATTTGAGATGAAACAAATCTCAGTTACTCCTAAGGCTTTTCATACAGAAACACAATACTTAACCCTGTTAAAATCTTACTGAATAGAGTGATATTTAATACAACGATAGCAGAATTTTCCCAGTAGAAAACTTTATTGTTCGGAATGCTGTGACACCCACAAGTCATAAAGCCACTGGGTATATCCTTTTTGAAGCATATTATTTAAACCTCCAAATCCTGAGACTTATCCCCGCAGCCACCTTACAAGACCACTCCTGGTTGCCACAGGGATCTCCCTACAGGACAGTGATGGCCTACTGTGGAAGGAGTGCAATTAGCTGAGGGTCCAGCTGCAGTGCCACAGGCATCTATCTACCACAACCCTCATCAAGAGTCCCAGGTGGCCCACAGCCAGGGACTGAGAATTCCAGCATGCAGGCCTTGGCCAGCTCTGTGTACGAGGACCTCCTCCATGAGAAAGCCTGGCCCAGACTTTCTCCAAGCTGTACCAATATATGAGCCTCTTCATCTCCATCGTCCTTGACGCCCATCCTGTCACAGGTGCTCAGCTGTTCTGCACCCTGCAGGCTCTGCCTGCCCACTGTAGCTCCTTTGGCTTTACCCTTTACCACTCCCCCACACATCCTGCATATTTAACTCCATGTTGGCATCTACTGTGCAGAACAACTTCAAAACGGCACCATTATTAATTATTAACTACAAAATAGGATTGTCATTATCTCAAACCTGAAGCAGTACGAGCAGCATAAATGCATCAGATAAATTCAAACAATTACAACCCCTTTATTTACCTTGTTGAAGAACCCTACTTGGAAGCCAGCAAATTCTTTGGTATTTAATTCTGTCAGTCTTGGTGCACTTTCCCCTATGATTTCTTTCAATAGTTTTCTAAAATTTTTATTGTGAACCAAGGGTATGCCACCTCCAGAATGATTTTTCACTTTGATACCAGTTTCCTGGGGAGGTCTCTTCCCCACTGATGCTAGTATTCGTTCTGACTCTACTTTGGTCTAAAACAAAAGTACATAATATGTTACAAAATATCAACCTTATTGCTATCATTTTATTACTTAAGAAACACAATACTTTAAGAAATCCAAAGAACAATAAATATTCAATTGTAAATTACAGAAAAACAGGTAATTGAACATTTCCCTATGCTTCTCTATACTACCACTGCAAGCACAAAGGGGGTTGGAAATACAGATAACAATGAAATTTTTCTCTTTTCTAGAGTCAAAATCATGACTGAATCATGGACAAAAGACTAGAAATAAGAATTTCATTCAAAAACATGTAAAAGCATATTTTATTACTGCAAAATCTAATTTAAACACATTCATTTTGGACCCAGATATAAAGGTTTAAATCTACATATTTATACATGTAAATTAGCACTTAAATTCAGATTACAAAGATGGGCATTTTATTTGAAAAAATAAACTGTTGATTTTTGATATTGGATTATTCAAAGTCTTATAAGGTAAAAGTCAATTTAACAAATACTACCAAGTAAATAATTTTTAATGTGTACTCAGTAAGTTTCTCACTAACAAGCATTGAATAATCCCCTTAATAGATATTACATTATGTTTATTAATTTTTCTTGGGTGCATTATAGCAGGGTTTTCAGCATATTTTGTGTTTTAGATACATATGAGATGGTTCAAGTACCACTGGTGATGCACTTTTTTAATTAGAGAAAATATGAATTAGTAACAATATTTCGTTAACTGTAAAAGATAAAATTCACCAGTTTAATAAGCCCAAATGTATTTTATTATTTCTTGTGGATTGGTCACTTATTTATTTTCTGCAATTATTGGAATTAAGTATATATTTATGAGTTCTAAAAATGCTCAACTCATAAAATATAATAAGGGGTCTGTTTTCTTAAATGACCTTGAAAACTCACTCATATCAGAAAACAAGCCATATGTTCTAGAAGGTCCCAGAACTTGCATTATTTTCAAATCTGTTCATTTTCCTTCCTTTAGGGCCATACCCTGACATAGCCTTAAAGGCTTAACATATACATTAAATAAAAGAATCAATAGATCAAAAGATAAATAAATAACCAAAGCATTTACAACAATGACAAGAACAACAACAACAAAAAAAAAACTATTAGAGAGGAACAGGGGTTAGAGGGACTTGGTCGGAAATTTGGGTTTACCCTATTTTTTTTTAATGCTGCAGGGAATTATTTAAGATTTTCCCAGGCCCTAGCAAGGTGTGTTAGCATCCAGATTGTGCAGTCTTTTACTCCCTTAGTGACATTTTGCTTAATAGTCTGTTTTCTAAAGGCCAAACAAATCCAACTTAAAACATGGTAGCCACTGCAGACATACGCTTTTCTCCCTCAAAATGTTTGTGAATAAGGTAAGGAAGCTGCTGCATTCATTTGTCACACAACACAACTGTATGGCAGCAGAGCTCTGACTCGGTAGTCCCCCAACATTTCCACCCTACAAGAATGGGCTAGGTAGAGGTGAGAAGTATGATAAGGAGGGGTGAGTGGAAGATGAGGCACTACTAGAAAAGGGGCAGGCAAGGGACAAGGTGAATGATGGTAAATGACGTGGCGAATAAAGGAACAGATGAAGGGCAGGAAGAGAGGGGGTAGAACGCCACTCTCCAGATCCCCTTCAGGTCAAGGAACACTGGTCTCATATATACCCCCTCCTCGCCAGGGAAAAGCAGACAGCTATTTATTCAAGAACTAGCATGTGAGTGTCAGTCCTTCATGTGCTGCCTGAAAATAAACTTCAGGCAAGATATTGAATCACACCAGGCCTCGGTGTGCAAATCTACACAACAAGGGTGCACTAGCCAAAGTATATTGAAGAGAAACTAGTTCGAGGACAGACAAAATGTGACCCATGAGAGAATTCCATTAAGCCTCTGCCCCACGTAGGCCACGAAGTATTAGCCAGCTTTTGGGCCAGACAAACTGGCAGGCAGGAGGGGAAATGGCACAGCATCGAACGATACTGACAGACCCTTAACGGCAGTTTAATGGTGAAGCTAGAAGCCATAGAGAATCACATTATCACTAATCCATAAAGTGTAGAGATATATACACATTTAATTTGAGAAATTACAATTACACTAAAGAATAAGGAAATGCACTTCTGAGGGCAAAGGATTTTTGTTTGTTTGTTTTTACCAATACTACCTGTTGGCTGAGTTTTTTAAGGTAAGAGATAACACTGTAACTAAGTCCACAATCTAAATTATCTGATATCAGATTTGGAGCTCCCATCATCCTTAGTGCTTTCTTTAATGGCTATAAGGAAACAAAATACACAACAGTAAGAATAGAATAAATCTTAAATTACTCAAAGTCAGTTACAAGGGGCAAAGGGACATGATTCATTTCTTAGAAGTCAAGGTGCTGCACATAAAACCAAACATGGAACATTAAAAAGTGGCAATGAAAATAGCAGAGAAGGAGCAGAAAGTAAAAAAAAAAATATTAGAAGAGAGCGGGTAAGAAGAGCAAGTCACAGCAAATTCAAACAAGTAAATTGCTTTGTCATAATTCCCAAGTTATAAAATCGCTTCCCATTACGTTTTTATTGCATATCTCATTCCTGCCATGGTAAATGCCAACATAACCCAATTGTTCTTCCCAACACTACAAAGGTCCCAGTGAAGATTCTGCCTTTCACACCCAGAAACTTGGCTTTAAGTTAGCACAAAACCCTCTGAAATAGCTGTGACAATCCTAACTTGGCGTATATTGCTAGTTCAGAATCATCATGAATACTTCCCTCAAATTATAAAGACCAATATAAGGCCCAGTAATATTTTGTTCCTTTTGGATCCTCCCGCTATCAGTGCCTCCGCTTCATGCTGTGTTTAGGACACATTTAACAGGCACCAATGAAATATAATTTCAGAATTTTTTTTTTCAGAGTGAAACCCACATTTAGAAAATCTAGAGTTAAATAGGGAAGTTGGTATAACATATGAGTTGAGACCTATCTGTTCTTAGACTCCAAAATGACAATTATGCAAGGTTAATTTTAGTAAGAGAAACAGATATGTTTCATAAAATAAGCATGGCAGTTAAAAGAAACAAAATTAAAAAAAAATCAATGTTCTTTTGTGCCACCATGACATCTCTGTATTCTTACACATGGCTCCAGAAGTCAGTGACAACACAAATGTCTGTAGCTACAAAGATAGCTATCTTCTTGCAGGGTAAAGCTTTTGATTCATTATTCCTTATGACAAGAATCATCAGTAATATTTAATACATATATACACAAAAATACATACTAGTAAGTAGTATGGAGGCAAAGTTTTTAAGTAGCTGTCAAAAGCCTGTCGCCACTTCAGATTTGGCTTAAGCTTGTGAACCTTAAACAAATCATCTGTAACAGAAAATGAAATAATTTACATTACTTCAGCCCTGACTTTCACGATCTAAAGCACATCTAGAAACCTTAGATTTTAATTATACCACATGAACATTTCATTAGAATGTATTTGATTTGTCTTTTTTGGTCACCGTATTTACCAAAATTATATACAGATGGTCTCCAAGTTACAATCGTCCAACTGATGATTTTGAACTTTATGATGGTGGCAAAACAATAGACAGTAACAATCAAACAGCAAATTGAAATAAATTGGGAGGAAACTTTGCTCAGCCTGGCGATATGCAGTACAGTGCTTTCTCCCAATGCTGGGCAGCAGTAGTGAGCCACAGCTCTCAGTGAACCCATGATCATGATGGAAAACAGGCAACAGTGTGCCCTATGGCTCAGCTCTGATGCTCTGGAGGTTAGGAATATTACTGGCATTTGTTAACTTACAATGGGTTTATTAAACTTAACCTCATTGGAAGTCAAGGAGCAACTCTAGTATATTTTTCTAGAAAATGAAGTCAAACTTGAATTTACATATTCTTTTTCCATTTGCAAAGCTATATAAAGTACAATATTAAAATAAAATACACTTGAAATATTTTCCTGATGTTATGTGTTAGTAGCTCTACAGAAATAATTTTCACTTGAGATGTCACTTTTTGATAAAGTAATGGTTCTTTCATTTCAAAAAAAAAAAAAAGATGCTGGCAGGCATGGTAGCGCACGCCTTTAATCCCAACATTCGGGAGGCAGAGGTAGGATATCACCATGACTTTGAGGCCAGCCTGAGACGACATAGTGAATTTCTGTCCAACTTGGGCTAGAGCAAGAACCCACCTCAAAAAAAAACAAAAACAAAAAAAAAAAACAAAAAAAGATGCTGGATTGGAGAGATGTCTCAGTAGTTAAGATGCTTGCCTGTAAAGCCTAACAACCCAGGTTCATTGCCCCAGGACCCACGTAAACCAGATACACAAGGTGGTGCATGCATCTGGAGTTTGTTTGCAGTGACTGTAGGCCCTGGCGTGCCACCCCCACACATTCTCTCTCTCTCTGTATTTCTCTGCTTGCAAATAAATAAATAGAATATTAAAAAAATAGATGCTATTATTTTGGTGAAATGTCAAGGTCAAGAGATATTTTTAAAGCACATGCAAACAAAAGCTAAGTTCATTATTTCTAGTAAACAATGGGCAGGCTTTATATTTGGATTCTCCTTAATTGATTGATATTTTATTTAGCTCAATTTTACCAATTCTTCATCTTTTAAATTTCCATGTTCAATTTATTTTATTTTTATTTATTTATTAGAGACACGCACAGAGAGAGAGAGAGAATGGGCATGCCAGGGCCTCTAGCCACTGCAAAAGAACTCCATATGCATGTGCCACCAGTGCATCTGGCTTACGTGGGACCTGGAGAATAGAATCAAACTGGGGTCCTTAGGCTTTGCAGGCATGCACCTGAACCACTAAGCCATCTCCCCAGCCCCACGTTCAATTTTTTTGAATCAAACCTTATGTCCATAAAATATTAGGTGATAGTAAAAACATGCAGAGGCCAGGCATGGTAGTTCATGCCTTTAATCCCAGCACTTGTGAGGCAGAGGTAGGAGGATCACTGTGAGTTTGAGGCCACCCTGAGACTACATAGTGAATTCCAGGTTAGCCTGGGCTAGAGTGAGACCCTACCCTGAAAACAAAACAAAACAAACATACAGATACGGTAGGCTGAAATTTAAAATTCTTTACAGCTATACTACCTTCCTTCTGTTGTTCCTTCATTCCTTTCTTCCTTTTAACCTTCCTCCCTTTCCCCTCCCCCTCTATTTTTTTTCTTTGTTTAGTTTTTCAAGGTAGGGTCTCACTCTAGCCCAGGCTGACCTGGAATTCACTATGCAATCTCAGGGTGGCCTCAAACTCACGGTAATCCTCCTACCTCTGCCTCCTGAGTGCTGGGGTTAAAGGCATGCACCACCACGCCCAGGTCTCCCCCTCTTTTAAAAATATTTTTTTTATTTATTTATTGGATTTGGAAGTTGGGTCTTGCTGTAGCCCAGGCTGACCTGGAATTCACTCTGTATTCTCAGGGTGGCCTCAAACTCATGACAATCCTCCTACCTCTGCCTCCTGAGTGCTGGGGTTCAAGGCGTGTGCCACAATACCCGGCTCTCACCCTCTTTTTAAATTATTTATTTATTGGTTTTGGAAGTCGTTCTAGCCCAGGCTGACCTGGAATTCACTATGTAGTCTCTGGGTGACTTTGATCTCTCAGCAATCCTGCCTCTGCCTCCTGAATGCTCGGATTAAAGGCATGTGCCACCCTGTCCAGCTTACTTTTTTTTTTTGTTTTGTTTTTTTGAGGTGGGGTCTCACTCTGGCCCAGGCTGACCTGGAATTAACTATGTAGTCTCAGGGTGGCCTTGAACTCCCAGGGATCCTCCTACCTCTGCCTCCCGAGTGGTGGGATTAAAGGCGTGCGCCACCACACCCGGCAGTTTATTTTTTTTTTAATGCGAGAGAGCGAAAGTGAGGGGGAGGAGAGTGAGAGACCGAATTGGCATGCCAGGGCCTCTGCCACTGCAAGTCGAACTCCAGATGCGTGCAGCCCCTTGTGCACATGTGCAACTTCACACTTGCGTCACTGTTCATCTGGCTTACGCAGGACCTGGAGAGTCAAAATGAGCCTTAGGTTTTACAGGAAAGAGCCTTAACCACCAAGCATCTCTCCTGCCCTCCCCTTCTTTTTTTGCATTCATTTGAGGGGTGCTGGAGAGATGGCTCAGCAGTTAAAGCCAAAGCGTAACAGCTTACATTCGATACCCTGGTACCCATGTAAAGCCAGATGTACAAAATAGCACATGCATCTGGGTTCCTTTGCAGAAGTAGGAGACTCTGCAATATCCATACTCAGCCTCTCTCTCACACACACACACTCTTTCTCTTAGTCTCTCCTTCTCTACAATAAATATATAAAATATCTTTTAAAACTTTGAGAGAGAGAGTCTGTATGGGCATGCCAGGGCATTTTACCACTGCAAACTTCAGACACTTTGTGTTGGCTTCATATGGGCGCTGGGGAATTAAACCTGGGCCAGCAGACTTTGTAAGCAAGTGCCTTTAGCCACTGAGCTATCTTCCCTGCTTGAGAGAAGGACTTGTTATATAGTTCAGGCCTGCCTTGAACTCATTATGTGCCCTAGGCTGAACTTGAATTACCGATTTTTTTTTTTTTGCCTCAGCCTTCCTTCCAAGTGCTTTGATAACAAGCATACCTACCACATCTGGCTAGCCATGTTTCCTGAACACCATGCATAGCAATAAAATGGAAATATTTAGCTGGGCGTGGTGGCGCACGCCTTTAATCCCAGCGCTCGGGAGGCAGATGTAGAAGTGCCATGAGTTCGAGGCTACCCTGAGAATACAGAATGAATTTCAGGTCAGCCTGAACTAGAGTGAAACCCTACCTTGGAAAAAAAAAAAAAATTTTTACCTTTGATATATAGATATTATCTGCTTTTAAAACTCAAATGTAGCCGGGCGTGATGGCACACGCCTTTAATCCCAGCACTTGGAAGGCAGAGGTAGGAGGATCGCCGAGAGTTCGAGGGCACCCTGAGACTACATAGTGAGTTCCAGGTCAGCCTGAGCCAGAGTGAGACCCTACCTCGAAAAACCAAAAAAAAAAAAAAAAAAAAAAAACCTCAAATGTAGTTATTTAACTAAATACACTGTGTATACTGTATGAAAACTCCCAAAACATGTCATTATTTTCTTCCAAGTGTAAAAAAGAATTCCAAAATAATTCATAACCGGTATCTCCAGCCATCAACATGTACCTGCTACACATATACATACCAAAGATAGTGTAAATCCATCCTCTATTTTGTATCTTCAAGTTTTATAAAAAAAATATTTATTTGCAAGCAGAGAGAGAAGAGAGACAGAGAATTGGCATGCTAGGGCCTCCAGCCACTGCAAATGGATTCCAGATAAATGCACCCCTTTGTGCATCTGGCTCTATATGGGTACTGGGGAATGGAACCCTGGTCGTTAGGCTTTGCAGGCAAGCGTCTTAACCACTGAGCAATCTCACCAGCCCTCTTCAAGTTTTATTAGTTCTTATTTTTAATAAACACTTTACTTTCAGAAAGGGGGAAAAACATGTACAACTTTCTCTACAAAGGGGGCTATTCTTTAAAATTCTGAATCAGTTCAGAAATGCAACAGCCTTTTCTTCCTTTTTTGTCCTCCCTTGTTTGTATTTTCTTCCCTTTCCTGCTATAATAAATGATTAACTCTTGCTGAAACAAACAAAAAATTTTAGTCATAAAATGTAAAAAAAAAAAAAAAAAGGTAAGAAAAGCTGGGTATGGTGGCACATGCCTTTAATCCCAGCACGTGGGAGGCAGAGGTAGGAGGATTGCTGTGAGTTTGAGGCCAGCCTGAGACTACATTGTAAATTCCAGGTCAGCCTGGGCTAAAGAAGACATTACTTGAAAAACAAAAATAGGAAAAAAACAGAAAAAAACAATGGTATTAATATGGTTGTAAAAATTGAGGTCATAAAGACATTTAATAAAAGGTATAAATTATTATATAAATATAGACATAATTTCTTGGTAATCTATAGAATATAACCTACATTTTATAGTGACAACACATAAAGAAGATATTTTCATACTGGACTAAGAAATAAAGTAGCTAAGATAGAAAAGAATCATGCTGATATGTTTATGATGACCTACTCTTAAAATTCTTAAATCCAAACATATTAAAGGACTGTCTTTTATTATTTTTTTAAAATTTTTTTGGTTTCTGAGGTTGGGTCTCACTCTAGTCCAGGCTGACCTGGAATTCACTATGTAGTCTCAGGGTGGCCTTGAACTCATGGCGATCCTCCTACCTCTGCCTCCCGAGTGCTGGGATTAAAGGCATGCACCACCACGCCTGGCTAAAGGACTTTTTTAAATTATCATTTTTTGAGACAGACACAGAGAGAGAGAGAGAGAGAAGACGGAGATGGGTGCACCAGCAGGCTCTTAGCTGCTGCGAACGAAATCCAGATGTGTGCGCCCCCTTGTGGTCAAGTGCGGCATTGCGCCCTTGCGTCACTTTGCATCTGGCTAAACGTGGGACCTGGAGATTGGAACTGGTATTCTTAGGCTTAGAAGGCAGGTGCCTTAACCCCTAAGCCATCTCTCCAGCCCAGGTCTGTCTTTTAATACATTAAATACATTGCATATAGATAGCACTAACATGATCTCAGTTAGTCAAAATTTGATCCTTTTGTAAGAATTTAGAAACCCTACTAAATGAAAAGAATTCCTGACTTTACTGTTAGGAAGATTCCATATAGTACAGCTATGCTCTTCAAATGACAGAAGAAATATCCACACATTTTCAACAGTATCTGAGTAACAGCTGCTTACGTTGCTCCTTTTAGAATTTTTCCATGGAAACCTTAACTTCTACAATTACAGTTATAGAAGAACTAACTCCTTATCCTGCTTAAACCAGATGCCTAGAGAGCATGTAACATTATGGGAAGAAAGAAATACAATCAAATACAATCCAGTATCCGCACAGAAGCCCTATTTTCTAAAGAAAGCCATCAAAAGCCAGGAGATTAATTCCAACAAATCCACTATTTCTTTGGCCTAAACTCATCTACAGGAAAGAAAAAAAAGTTTATTTCAAAAATAGGAGGTAGCCAGGTGTGGTGGCGCACGCCTTTAATCCCAGCACTCAGGAGGCAGAGGTAGGAGGATCTCTGTGAGTTCGAGGCCAGCCTGAGACTACATAGTGAATTCCAGGTCAGCCTGAACTAGAGTGAAACCCTACCTCGAAAAACCAAAACAAAACAAACAAAAAAAAATAGGGAGGAGATGCTCACTGGAGCTGCAAACTGTAGAACAGCATAAGAATTACATACTCAAGGCCTAGTGTCACTCCTGTGAAAGATAAGGAATAAAAACAAAACAGAAAATATTCAAATTGTGTCCTTTCAAGTCAGATTTTACACACTTATCCATTCTAGCACTGATTATTCTTTGATTACATTTGAAATGCTGTTTTTTTAAATCTACCTTTTGTTTTTGTCTCATTTGAAAGATGATTAAATGGTACATATTTTACTCACCTAAAAGAGGAAGTAAAACTGGGTAGTTATAAGGCATCACAAAGAGGTTTACACATGTTAAAGTTGTACTAGCTTTTAAATAACCAAATGGGTATCCAAGTTCATTGTATTTTCCACTACTAGTAACAAATACCTAAGAAGGACATGAAACAATGTACAGTTATGACAATAATGATTTTATGTGAAGCCAAGCTCATAGCAACACTGTATAGCAACATCCGAACAATTGAATTGCAAACTTAAAAATAGGAAGAATGCTTTTTGCTTATGGTCATATCAAAGTAATCACACTAAACATGAATATTGAAGTTACAATTTTCTTTTTTTTTGAGGGAGGGGCTCAAGGTATAGTCTTCCTCTAGCTCAGGCTGACCTGGAATTCACTCTGTATTCTCAGGGTGGCCTTGAACTCACATCTATCCTCCCCCCTCTGCCTCCTGAGTGCTGAGATTAAAGGCGTGTGCCACCATGCCCGGCTCAAGTTACAATTTTCCACAATCATATTTAAAATAAAATTGTATGATGCAATAACCACATAGAGACCACGGGCCACATTAATAACCTCCAAATATTTACTTGGTTAATACAATGGAAAATAATGCTGAAATATTGTTAAACATACCAGGCATTAAAACAAATTAACTTCCCAAAAGAACAAAGGGTGATTAGAGAAGATTAGAAAACACAGCCCCACGTGCACAAAAACAAAGCCTATTGAAAGGATTATGTAAACAGTCCTCATGTGTCCTACTGTGAAGTCTTGTTCTAGAGCTCGCTTTGGTGCTCCATTCCTCTCTCCTTTGATTTATCTTTCACTCAACAAATATTTACTGAATAAACTGTTATAAGATGGAAACGATTGCAATTTATTTTGAGGCAACAAAGAGATAATCAATCAATGGGTCAAGAGAGAGGGGATAAAAGAGGATAACCTGATGGGAATATTACAAATATGCATTATGTTAAAATAAATAAACAAAACAAGAGCTGAGAGTCACTTCAGCTGCCTAAATAATGTTGTATCCATACAAAAAAAAAAAAACCTCAAATGTAGTTATTTAACTAAATACACTGTGTATACTGTATGAAAACTCCCAAAACATGTCATTATTTTCTTCCAAGTGTAAAAAAGAATTCCAAAATAATTCATAACCGGTATCTCCAGCCATCAACATGTACCTGCTACACATATACATACCAAAGATAGTGTAAATCCATCCTCTATTTTGTATCTTCAAGTTTTATAAAAAAAATATTTATTTGCAAGCAGAGAGAGAAGAGAGACAGAGAATTGGCATGCTAGGGCCTCCAGCCACTGCAAATGGATTCCAGATAAATGCACCCCTTTGTGCATCTGGCTCTATATGGGTACTGGGGAATGGAACCCTGGTCGTTAGGCTTTGCAGGCAAGCGTCTTAACCACTGAGCAATCTCACCAGCCCTCTTCAAGTTTTATTAGTTCTTATTTTTAATAAACACTTTACTTTCAGAAAGGGGGAAAAACATGTACAACTTTCTCTACAAAGGGGGCTATTCTTTAAAATTCTGAATCAGTTCAGAAATGCAACAGCCTTTTCTTCCTTTTTTGTCCTCCCTTGTTTGTATTTTCTTCCCTTTCCTGCTATAATAAATGATTAACTCTTGCTGAAACAAACAAAAAATTTTAGTCATAAAA
This sequence comes from Orientallactaga sibirica, assembly GCA_036365145.1. NCBI lineage: Eukaryota > Metazoa > Chordata > Mammalia > Rodentia > Dipodidae > Orientallactaga > Orientallactaga sibirica. The sequence goes on along the minus strand of JAEOAD010001318.1, from coordinate 471,566 downwards.
TGTAAAAAAAAAAAAAGAAAAGCTGGGTATGGTGGCACATGCCTTTAATCCCAGCACGTGGGAGGCAGAGGTAGGAGGATTGCTGTGAGTTTGAGGCCAGCCTGAGACTACATTGTAAATTCCAGGTCAGCCTGGGCTAAAGAAGACATTACTTGAAAAACAAAAATAGGAAAAAAACAGAAAAAAACAATGGTATTAATATGGTTGTAAAAATTGAGGTCATAAAGACATTTAATAAAAGGTATAAATTATTATATAAATATAGACATAATTTCTTGGTAATCTATAGAATATAACCTACATTTTATAGTGACAACACATAAAGAAGATATTTTCATACTGGACTAAGAAATAAAGTAGCTAAGATAGAAAAGAATCATGCTGATATGTTTATGATGACCTACTCTTAAAATTCTTAAATCCAAACATATTAAAGGACTGTCTTTTATTATTTTTTTAAAATTTTTTTGGTTTCTGAGGTTGGGTCTCACTCTAGTCCAGGCTGACCTGGAATTCACTATGTAGTCTCAGGGTGGCCTTGAACTCATGGCGATCCTCCTACCTCTGCCTCCCGAGTGCTGGGATTAAAGGCATGCACCACCACGCCTGGCTAAAGGACTTTTTTTTAAATTATCATTTTTTTGGAGACAGACACAGAGAGAGAGAGAGAGAGGAAGACGGAGATGGGTGCACCAGCAGGCTCTTAGCTGCTGCGAACGAAATCCAGATGTGTGCGCCCCCTTGTGGTCAAGTGCGGCATTGCGCCCTTGCGTCACTTTGCATCTGGCTAAACGTGGGACCTGGAGATTGGAACTGGTATTCTTAGGCTTAGAAGGCAGGTGCCTTAACCCCTAAGCCATCTCTCCAGCCCAGGTCTGTCTTTTAATACATTAAATACATTGCATATAGATAGCACTAACATGATCTCAGTTAGTCAAAATTTGATCCTTTTGTAAGAATTTAGAAACCCTACTAAATGAAAAGAATTCCTGACTTTACTGTTAGGAAGATTCCATATAGTACAGCTATGCTCTTCAAATGACAGAAGAAATATCCACACATTTTCAACAGTATCTGAGTAACAGCTGCTTACGTTGCTCCTTTTAGAATTTTTCCATGGAAACCTTAACTTCTACAATTACAGTTATAGAAGAACTAACTCCTTATCCTGCTTAAACCAGATGCCTAGAGAGCATGTAACATTATGGGAAGAAAGAAATACAATCAAATACAATCCAGTATCCGCACAGAAGCCCTATTTTCTAAAGAAAGCCATCAAAAAGCCAGGAGATTAATTCCAACAAATCCACTATTTCTTTGGCCTAAACTCATCTACAGGAAAGAAAAAAAGTTTATTTCAAAAATAGGGAGGTAGCCAGGTGTGGTGGCGCACGCCTTTAATCCCAGCACTCAGGAGGCAGAGGTAGGAGGATCTCTGTGAGTTCGAGGCCAGCCTGAGACTACATAGTGAATTCCAGGTCAGCCTGAACTAGAGTGAAACCCTACCTCGAAAAACCAAAAACAAAACAAACAAAAAAAAATAGGGAGGAGATGCTCACTGGAGCTGCAAACTGTAGAACAGCATAAGAATTACATACTCAAGGCCTAGTGTCACTCCTGTGAAAGATAAGGAATAAAAAACAAAACAGAAAATATTCAAATTGTGTCCTTTCAAGTCAGATTTTACACACTTATCCATTCTAGCACTGATTATTCTTTGATTACATTTGAAATGCTGTTTTTTTAAATCTACCTTTTGTTTTTGTCTCATTTGAAAGATGATTAAATGGTACATATTTTACTCACCTAAAAGAGGAAGTAAAACTGGGTAGTTATAAGGCATCACAAAGAGGTTTACACATGTTAAAGTTGTACTAGCTTTTAAATAACCAAATGGGTATCCAAGTTCATTGTATTTTCCACTACTAGTAACAAATACCTAAGAAGGACATGAAACAATGTACAGTTATGACAATAATGATTTTATGTGAAGCCAAGCTCATAGCAACACTGTATAGCAACATCCGAACAATTGAATTGCAAACTTAAAAATAGGAAGAATGCTTTTTGCTTATGGTCATATCAAAGTAATCACACTAAACATGAATATTGAAGTTACAATTTTCTTTTTTTTTTTTGAGGGGGCTCAAGGTATAGTCTTCCTCTAGCTCAGGCTGACCTGGAATTCACTCTGTATTCTCAGGGTGGCCTTGAACTCACATCTATCCTCCCCCCTCTGCCTCCTGAGTGCTGAGATTAAAGGCGTGTGCCACCATGCCCGGCTCAAGTTACAATTTTCCACAATCATATTTAAAATAAAATTGTATGATGCAATAACCACATAGAGACCACGGGCCACATTAATAACCTCCAAATATTTACTTGGTTAATACAATGGAAAATAATGCTGAAATATTGTTAAACATACCAGGCATTAAAACAAATTAACTTCCCAAAAGAACAAAGGGTGATTAGAGAAGATTAGAAAACACAGCCCCACGTGCACAAAAACAAAGCCTATTGAAAGGATTATGTAAACAGTCCTCATGTGTCCTACTGTGAAGTCTTGTTCTAGAGCTCGCTTTGGTGCTCCATTCCTCTCTCCTTTGATTTATCTTTCACTCAACAAATATTTACTGAATAAACTGTTATAAGATGGAAACGATTGCAATTTATTTTGAGGCAACAAAGAGATAATCAATCAATGGGTCAAGAGAGAGGGGATAAAAGAGGATAACCTGATGGGAATATTACAAATATGCATTATGTTAAAATAAATAAACAAAACAAGAGCTGAGAGTCACTTCAGCTGCCTAAATAATGTTGTATCCATACAAAAAAATTGTTAATAAAAAGAAAAAAAAAAGCCGGGCGTGGTGGTGCACGCCTTTAATCCCAGCACTTGGGAGGCAGAGGTAGGAGGATCGCCAAGAGTTCGAGGCCACCCTGAGACTACATAGTGAATTCCAGGTCAGCCTGGACCAGAGTGAGACCCTACCTCGAAAAAAAAAAAAAAAAAAAAAAAAAGAATTCTTGACCTAGAACCAGGCACCAGATATTAACTACCCCCTACAAACAACAAATATGTAGTAGTTTCATTAGATTCTACTTCCTTATAGTGACAATGTACATACAGTCAGTTAATGATTTGGATCAGTCTAACATTTGCTTGCTGTGGCTTTTTGGTGTGCGTGCGTGTGTGTGTGTGTGTGCGTGCGTGCGTGTGTGTGTGTGTGTGTGTGTGTAGACTGTCAGATGTTCTCCCCTATGCTCTTTCACTTGTTTCCTGGAGGCAGGGTCTCTCACTGAACCTGGAGCTGCAATTTCTGGCCAGTGATTCTCTGATATCCCCAGCCATCCACAACAGGGCGGGAGTTACAGGCGTGCATGGTCATACCCAGCTGATTATGTGGCCCTCATGCTTCTATGGCAAGCTTTCTTATCCACTGAGCCATCTCCTTAGCCCTTGATAGCATGTTTAAGAAAAAGGAAGAGAGCTGGGCGTGGTGGTGCACGCCTTTAATCCCAGCACTCGGGAGGCAGAGGTAAGAGGATCGCTGTGAGTTCGAGGCCACCCTGAGACTACAAAGTTAATTCCAGGTCAGCCTGGGCCAGAGTGGTGAGACTCTACCTCGAAAAAACAAAAAGAAAAGAAAAAAGAAGAGTGTAATATTTTCAGATTAGAAACTATTATAAACAATTCCTAGGTCCCAGCATGGTTATAGACATTTGGCTAATAGGTAAGGTTAAGTACCTGCCAGCAAGTATGAGGAGACTTTCTTTCCAAGATATACTGAGTTAATGGAGATGGTTCAAGTTCATATTTGTCGAAGGGCAATTTGTCTATAACCATTGGCTCACAATCTATACAGGAGAATCTCACCACAGGATGAGATGTTCGTGGAGGCTAAAAAAAAAAAAGGAGGAAAATATGATCAAGCAAGCGTACATTTCCAACAATTCTGCAAGCTCTGTTATACGTGGTCAAACCAGTCCTATAATATGGTCTAAATGGGAAGAGGGAACTCAGATTCTTTATTCCTACCATCTGCATAGCATTGTGAAGAGAGAAGGTAAATTACAATTCAAGGCTAGAATTTCAATGAAGTTTAAAAAAAAAAAAACCTAGCTGTGAGAGCCCATCTTAAAAAATAAGAATTTCTACCAAGCATGGTGGCACACGCCTTTAATCCCAGCACTTGGGAGGCAGAGGTAGGAAGATTGTTGTGAGTTCAAGGCCAGCCTGAGACTACATAGTGAATTCCAGCTCACCCTGGGCTAAAGCAAGACCCTACCTCGAAAAACCAAAATAAATAAATAAATAAATAAATAAATAAATAAATAAATAAATACCTCTTTTAAATATTAAGAAGCCCTTATGATCCACAGGATGAAGTCTAACTTTCAGAACTACTTTGTAACCTCCAAGCATTGCCTGGCCTTTATTCCTTTGTACCATGAGGTTAGACAATCCATATACTACTAGAAGCAGAATCATTTAAACTTTCTCATGAGGTAACGGCAAAGCTCAAGCCACTAACAAGAAAACTGAAAATAGTAAAAACAAAGAAAGGGCAAGACACACAATGACAAAGAGTCAGTCACAACTCCAGAGTGAGTTCTGCTCATACGCACATGCTTGCTTTGAATAGCTGCAGTGGGGGATGCGTTTTGCGGAGCTAAAAAGGTCTGAATGTTTGGGGCAAATTGGAGAAGCAATTTTATTACCAGGTTTAGTTTGTTTCATTGGAGACCACCACAGAGAGAAAGGGGGGGGGATAGCAAGGCTGTGAGATCTAGAAGGATAGTAACTGTGATAAAATTTTTTTTCTTCCTTTATAAAAATGGTGACAGTCATTTGGCTTTTCACTGACAAACCTTCAAGATGAGAATGGGTTAAGAAAAGTAGCTCTCAGCCGGGCGTGGTGGCGCACGCCTTTAATCCCAGCACTCGGGAGGCAGAGGTAGGAGGATTGCCGAGAGTTCGAGGCCACCCTGACAATTCCAGGTCAGCCTGGACCACAGTGAGACCCTACCTGGCAAAACCAAAAAAAAAAAAAAAAAAAGAAAGAAAAGAAAAGAAAAGTAGCTCTCAAATGAGCTTTAAAGACAGAGGAATTCTAGCATGAATGCCATATAGATTATTTGGAATTTCCTCTGTTTTATGTTTTCCTGATTTGAGTTTATCAATCTTGTGAAATATTTCTGACTTCTTATATCTGAACATGTACAAAAAATAAAGATATGAGTAAAGTCCCATAGTTGGCAATAAGGAAATAAATCTGTCATTAAAACATTTACTTTGGGGTATGAAGGGCTGGGAATTGACAGGTTTGCCACCTTGGAGCCCTGGGGGAAGGTCAAGGGTCCTTTCCCCTCACCCACAGCAGGAGCTTCAGGCCTCTTTTTAATATTTTTTTTATAAAAATATTTTTTTATTCAAGCCCTCCATGGTCACTCCTGCAAAAAATTCAGGAGTTAAAAAAAGTAATCCACCAGCACTAGGGAATCAGAGGTAGGAGGATCGCCATGAGTTCGAGGCCACCCTGAGACTACAGAGTGAATTCCAGGTCAGCCTGGACCAGAGTGAGACCCTACCTCAAAAAACAAAAAAAAAGAAAGATGAAAGAAAGAAAGAAAGAAAGAAAGAAAGAAAGAAAGAAAGAAAGAAAGAAAAAAAAAGAAAGGGAGAGAGAGAGAGAAAGGGAAAAGAAAAAAAAAGAAAAACGAAAAAAGAAAAAAAAAATCCAGATGCACAAGGGAGCGCATACATCTGGAGTTTGTTTGCAGTGGCTAGAGGCCCTCATGCACCCATTCTTTCACTCTCTGCCTCTTTCTCTCTCTCAAATAAATAAAACATATTAAAAAATAATAATCCAAGGGAAAATAGAGTTCACTGAAAATTTCTAGAACTTAAAATATAGATTAACTGAACCAGGAAAGTATTATAATAAAGGAGTGGACGATGGTATGTTTTGTATTTCCCATCCTCCCTCTAGCCCATATCAGAGGAATTTCTCAGGCCTTTTTATACTAGGGATAGGGGAGAGAAAGTATGCTTAATATGTGCTCCATTTTTACTAGGTACCTTCTCCCCATTAAGCCAATTTATCTGGAACTAGAAATAACTACAATACCAAACCCTCATCTACTAAATGCAATGAATTAATAGACATACTGGATTACAGATCATTTAAAAATATTGCTTATTTATCCATCATAGGGACACGGTATGCCTATAAGACAAGTACTTGTGAGACTGACTCATTAGGAGTTCAAGATCAGCCTGGGTACACTGTGAGAGCCCATCTTTAAAAAATGTGAATTTCTGCCAAGCATAGTAGCACACACCTTTAATCCCAGCACTTGGGAGGCAGAGGTAGGAGGACTGCCGTAATTTCAAGGCTACCATGAGACTACATAATGAATTCCAGGTCAGCCTGGGCTAGAGTGAAACCCTACCTCAACCCCCCCTCCAAAAATAGCCCACAAAAAACTTACACACACGCGCGCATGCGCACACACACACTACAGAAAGCCACTGATTAAAAAACATGAAAAACCAGACAAAGAACAAAAGAAAAGAAAATTACAGACCACTATCCCTCATGAATATAGATGCAAAAATTCTCAACAAGTTATTGGCAAGCAGAATACAAGACTGTAAGAAAAAAAAATCTTCAGCTAGGTGTGGTGGCGCAGGCTTTTAATCCCAGCACTCGGGAGCAGGAGGCAAAGGTAGGAGGATTGCCATGAGTTTGAGGCCAGCCTGAGAGCACATAGTGAATTCCAGGTCAGCCTGGGCCAGAGTGAGACCCTGTCTCAAAAGAAGAAGAAGAAGAATATATCAAAAAGATCATTCATTCTAACCGAGTAGGCTTTATCCCCGAGATGCAGGGATGGTTCAACATACACAAATCGGTAAATGTAATACATTATATAAATGGACTGAAGGATTAAAACCACATGATCATCTCAATAGATGCAGAAAAGGTATGACAAAATCCAAAATCACTTCATGATAAAAATCCTACAAAAACTGGAAATAGAAGGAACATATCTCAACATAATAAAGACTATTTATGTCAACATAATACAGCCAACAAAATACTGAATGGGGAAATACTTAAAGCTATTCCACTAAACTCAGGAACAAGACAAGGGTATCCACTGTCCCCTCTTTTATTTAAGATAGTACTAGAAAGCCAGACAGGCATGGCGGCACACACCTTGAATCCCAGCACTCAGGATTAATCCCTGAGGTAGGAGGATTGCTGAGAGTTTGAGGCCACTCTGAGACTACATAGTGAATTCTAGGTCAGCCTGAGTTGGAGTGAGACCCTACCTCGTAAAAAACAAAAACAATAAAAAGATAGTACTAGAAGTCTTAGCTATAGCAATAAGGCAAGAGATACACATAAAAGTGATACAAATGGGAAAGTAAGAGATCAAATTATTATTTGCAGATGATATGATTATATACAAGATTCTACCAGCAAACTGTTAGAGCTGATAAACACTTTTAGCAATGTAGTAAGGTACAAAAAAAAGAAACACAGAGAAATCAGTAGTTCTCCTTATATAATAACAATAAACATGCTAAGAATGAAATCAGGGAATCACTCACATTCACAATTTCCTCAAAAAAAAAATAATAAAGTACCTTGGAATAAACCTAACCAAGGAAGTGAAGGATCTCTACAATGAAAACTTTAAAACACTCAAGAGAGAAAGTGCAGAAGACACTAAGAAATGGAAAGACATCCAATGTTCTTAGATTAAAAGAACCAATATTGTAATAATGTCAATCTTACCAAAAGCAATCTATACATTTAATGCAATCCCCATCATAATTCCAATGCCAGAGCCGGGCGTGGTGGTGCACACCTTTAATCCCAGCACTCGGGAGAAAGAAGTAGGAGGATCTCCGTGAGTTTGAGGCCACCCTGAGACTACATAGTTAATTCCAGGTCAGTCTGAGCTAGAGTGAAACCCTGCCTTGAAAAAAAACTAAATAATAAGAAATCAAACAACCCAATTAAAAATGGGCTATGGGAAGCCGGGTGTGGTGGCACATGCCTTTAATCCCAGCACTCTGGAGGCAGAGGTAGGAGGATCGCTGTGAGTTCGAGGCCACCCTGAGACTACAGAGTGAATTCCACGTAGCATGAGCTAGGGTTAGACCCTACCTCGAAAAACCCCCCAAAAGGGGGGGGGCTATGGAACTAAATAAAGAGTTCTTAAAAGAAGAAATATAGCCGGGCGTGGTGGCGCACGCCTTTAATCCCAGCACTCGGGAGGCAGAGGTACGAGGATCGCCTTGAGTTCAAGGCCACCCTGAGATTGCATAGTTAATTCCAGGCCAGCCTGGGCCAGAGTGAGACCCTACCTCCAAAAAAAAAGAAGAAGAAGAAATACAGATGGCATATAGACATCTTAAAAATGTTCTACATCCTTAGCCATCAGGGAAATGCAAATTAAAACTACTTTGAGATTCCATCTCACTACTGTCAGAATGGCTACCATCAAGAAAACAAATGACAATAAATGCTGGTGAGGATGCAGAAAAAGAGGAACCCTTCTACACTGTTGGTGGGAATACAACCTAGTACAGCCATTGTGGAAATCAGTTGGAGGTTTCTGAGATACTTGCTCATCCATGTTTATTGCCGCTCTATTCACATTAGCTAGGAAATGGAACCAGCCTGATGAGTGGATAATGATGATGTGGTATATTTATACAATAGAGTTCTATTCAGCTGTAAAGAAAAATGAAATTATGAAATTTTCAGGGAAATGGATGGATCTGGAAAGGATTATACTAGTGAGGTAACCTAGGCCCAGAAAGCCAAATGCCACATGTTCTCTCTCATATGTGGATCCTAGCTACAATGTTTAGACTTATATGCGTTGGAGTAAAAATCAGTAGCAGAGGCCAGTAATCTAGAAAGGAGCTACAGGGGAAGGAGAGAGGAGGGGAGGACTTAGAGATGGTATTCCATATATTTAAGTAGATGAACAGATTACTGCTAGTACAATGGCCTAAGTGAGGTTACAAGAAGAGAGTAAGCAAAAGAAAGGCGAGGAAGGGATAATCAAAATTCAAGACCTTGGCACTCGGGAGGCAGAGGTAGGAGGATTGCCATGAGTTCAAGGCCACCCTGAGACTACATAGCTAATTCCAGGTCAGCATGGACCAGACTGAAACCCTACCTTGAAAAAAAAAATTCAAAGCCGGGAGTGGTGGCTCACGCCTTTAATCCCAGCACTCGGGAGGCAGAGGTAGGAGGATTGCCGTGAGTTCGAGGCCACCCTGAGACTACATAGTGAATTCCAGGTCAGCCTGAACTAGAGTGAGACCCTACCTCAAAAAACCAAAAAAAAAAAAAATTCAAAACGTTGGGTTGGAGAGATGGCTTAGTGGTTAAGGTATTTGCCTACAAAGCCAAAGGATTCAGGTTTGCTTCCCAAGGAGCCATGTAAGCCAAATGTACAAGGTGGCACATGCATCTGGAGTTTGTTTGCAGTGGCTGGAGGCCCTGGGTATGCATTCTCTCTCTCTCTCTCTCTCTGGCTCTCTCTCTTAAATAAATAAATGTTATGAATAAGCCATCTCAAACCTACTATTTTGGCTATGGCACACCCAGAAGCCATAGACTGTTACTAGAAAAATTTCAGCGTCAGGGAGTTGTTGGCCAGGGAGGTCCCTGATGACCCCAAAACATTACAGGTCAATGCCAAGACTCTTGGTTTCCTACCAGAAATACATGATAAGACCCTATTGCTGAAGCCAACATATGCTTTGGCTGGAAGTTCACTGAGAAATTAAGCTGGAGCTGAGCTGAAAACCTCCTTCCTGTAGACCAGCTGACAGAAAGCTAGAAAAAGCTACACTGCATGCAGCTCTATGGGAGAGAGAGGTCATCAGTGGTGAAAACAGTGGACACTGCAAGACTTAACTTTGGCCAGTCAGGCCACATGACCAAACGGGTGAAACAGTGGCGTGTGGGGGGAACCAACCACTCTCTAATTGGATGGGAGGCCCGCTCCACGGGAAGGAATATATGCCTGATACTGAAAACCTACGATGGGGGTAGTCATGAGCCCCAGAGGTATGACACCTGCTGGTGACTGGCTTAATGCATTCATTATGCTCACCAAACTGCCCAGTAAGCATTTCTCTTAATGTTCATACCCATATATTAATGCTACTCTCATTTTTGGTTACAGAAGCTTGTCTTTTCAGATGACAGGGACCTCTGGGATGACTCAAAAGGCACCATAATACTGAGAAGAAGTGACAGAGGTGTGTTCAGCACTGAAACATCTCTATCACACCTTCTAAGGCTCAGGATCCATTGTGGAAGAGGTGGCAGAAAGAATGTAAGAACCAAAAGGAAGGGTAGGACTCCTTACAATGCAATCTTCCAGACACAAAATGGCCTGGATATCCATGACCTCGCAGTGCCTGGCCACTATCCTCAGAAGACCTTCATAATAAGAGGAAATGATGACATCAAAATAAAAGAGAGTCTAATTCAGAGAGGGAGGGATATGATGAAAAGTGGATTTGTGAAGGATAAAGTGGGGGGTTGGAGGTAATTATCATGGTTTATTGTCTATAATTATGGAAGTTGTCAGGAAAAGTTTAAAAAATAGGTGTACCAGGTTCTAACAGATGTACAATGACTTCCTATGAAGTTGGACATTTAAGATGTTTTAAACATGACATCTTAAATATTCTAGCACCTATGCAACATATAAAGTAGATTTGAATTTCCAGAAGCTGTACATGAAAATTAATTTGAATACATTTATTCCTTTGCTTGTTTGTAAGCAGAGAGAGAGGGAGGGCAAGTGAGAAAGAGAGAAAAAAATGAGGAGAATGGTCATCTTAGGGCTGCTTGTTGCTGCAAAAAAAACAAAACAAAACAAAACTCCAGACACCTGACATGCACCACTTTGTGCATCTGACTTTATGTGAGTACCGGGGAATCAAACCTAGGCTGTTGGGCTTTGCAAACAAACTCCTTTAACTGCTGAGCCATTTCTCCAGCCTTACCAGCACACATTTTGAGACAGACTCTCATGTGTCACAGGCTAGCCTCAAAGTCACTATGTAAAAGAGGATGACCTTAAACTTATGATCTTCTTGCCTCTATCTTGAGAGCACTGGGATTACAGGCATGCACCACCAAGTCCACCACGCCACTTGTGCAGTGCTAGGGATGGAACTCAGGCTTCTGTGCATGCTAGGCAAGCACCCTACTACTGAACTACAACCCCAGCCTCAGCAGTGTCTTTTAGACAGCATGTAAATTAAGTCAGACCTCTGAAATGAAAACCAAGCCATGCTTTATGACGTCTGGAATAACAATGCTTTTACTATCTAAGAGACAAAGGCAAGTAAAAGAAAGACTAAAAAAAGTCTTATCCTTTTGCTTTAAGACATAAGGTTGGGGCTGGAGAAATGGCTTAGCAGTTAAGGCGTTTGCCTGCAACACCTAAGGCCAACAGTTCAATTCCCCAGGACCCACGTAAGCCAGATGTGCAAGGGTGCACATGTGTCTGGAGCTCGTTTGCAGTGGCTGGAGGCCCTGGCATGCCCATTCTCTCTCTTTCTCTCTGCCTCTTCCTCTCCCAATCTCATAAATAAATAAATAAATAAATAAAATATTTTTTAAAAGACACAAAGTAGGGCTGGAGAGGTGGCTCAGCAGTTAAAGCACTTGCCTAGAGACTAATGACCCTGGTTCGCTTCCCCAGTACCCATATAAAGCCAGATGTACAGAGTGGAACATGCATCTAGAGTTTGGTTGCAGTGGCTAGAGGCCCTAGTGTGCCCATTCTGCCCCCTTTCCCTCCCCCTTGCAAATAAATAAATAAATATATTTTTTAAAGACACAAGGTATATATAATTCCAGTAAGAGCTAGAAACAAAATGAAGAAGCACCTACTTGCCTGTAGCACAGCTTAAAATGATCAAAGTTATTTTACAAGTATGATTCACCGTTATCAAATTAAAAATTCAGACCTTCTTCTTTTATGATACTTACTAATGATGGCAAATTTTGTTCTGGCCAAAAAGATTCTGGAATTGGCCAGTGCCCAACTGGAACTCCAGTTTTGGAATTAGGTCGCACATAAATGAGTTTATGACAGCTATGCCAAGGTGGAACAGCAAATGAATTGCTTGGCCTACACAAATCCATAAGTCCATCTAAAAAAATTAAACAAAAGGAGGCAGACAACATGAATTTCTTTTTACAGTTGCTTATCATCTTGTAAAATTTTTCATCTATAGACAAAGTACATACCAAAATAAAAATGGAAAATGGAAAAAATGACCTTACTAAGATTTTTAAAAATATTTATTGAGTGTGTGTGTGTGTGCATGCACGCTCACACATGTGCCATAGCTTCAGGCCTTTCTGTGGAGTCTTGGGATATGAACTCAGTATTCAGAGTTGCGTGGCAGGTGCTTCATCCACTAAGCCATCTTCCCAGCCTGGCACTAAAATTTCCAAATGTTCTCTCTAGACAAATTTTATCTAATTATCCCTTCCAATCCAAGATCTTTCACTATCCTTAACCTTCTATGAGAATATGCAGTTACGTAAAAAACTATCATTAAACTAGTTTTAAATTTTATGAGATGTGGACATAAAAATGAAACACATCAAAACACTATGGTTATTTTTCAAGTATTCAGTTATCAAATTCAGCAAATGAAAGCATTTTCCCTAGTATAGTTTTAACATTTTTGGAACCTGAAAAAATAGATGAAAAATTCCATTTGTATATTTCTTCTATGTTCAATAAGATGAAAAAAAAAATTCTTTTTCTTTTTAAAAGAAAGTCCTTCTTGAAGAGTTAGAGCCAATGACCATAATGGCAAAACAGAAACTATCCAATTCCATCTAAAGATAGAAGACATCCATCCTGGGGGATCCAATGGATGCATGTAGTTGGAGAGATGTCAAACGCAAAGCAAATGCCTCAAGGTAATTATTGTGAGCTAATTCACCCTATTTTCTCCATATGAGATTAAAAAACCGTGTAACTTGGCCATTGTATAATGCTGCTTAGTAATGTGGCTTGAATGCGTTTTCATTATTTAATCTAATTTATAATTCATTTGCCTCATCCACCAAACAAATGCAAAAAAAGGGTAGCATAACACTTTATACTATGATTTGTTAGTACAACTTGCATTTATGAAAGCCAAGTTTTAATTATTTTCAACACTACTTTAAGTGAATAATTACTGTTTGCTCAGGGTTCACTGAGCTTTAGGGAAAACATACAATGGCATTGGAGGGTCACCATGAAATTGGCCTTACAATATTGGGGGTGTCCATCTGTCTGAGCAAAGTGGTCTTTGCTTCTATCTGAATCTGAATGGTTAAGAACTCTGGAAAAGGGGAACTAGAGATAGAAAATTTATGCTATTTACATGTCATAATATCCTGCTGATATTTCCCTATGAATGTTCCCTGTTCACAAAATTTTGCACTGGGAAGTCAACTGCTAGCAAGCCCTTCCTGACTATGACTGACTTAAATCCACTGGGAGACTTAGTCTCTTTTCCACGGCAAAGATTTTTAACTTGGGAGTCTAATAAACTCCTAAAACTACACATAAAATTGTATATCTATGACCTATTCCTTTCTATGGGAAAGGACCCTATATTTTTGAGCAATTTCTCAAAGGGATCAAGGAACTAAAGAGGAGAACACATCAAGAACCACAGATCATTGGCTCAGACAAAAACTAGCATTCTGCTATATGTACTAGGTCTCTTTGGCCTTGGTCAAGGGAATCAAATCAAAGAACCATGGTAATAGGGAAATGAAGTCTATCTCTGTCTGTCTGTCTCTCTGTGTGTGTTGTGGTGTATGTGCACATGTGTGCAGTAACAGACATAAGCAACAACAGAACAGAGATCTAAGGAAGTCTTGCAACATGTTACTGGGGTGTAATTTACTTCCTCTAATCCCTTTGAAATCCATTCACAAGCATCCACTTGACAAACCATCTGGAGATTCACCGTGAGTTAACTTCCCAATGTAAAACTAGCTCTGCTTTTATGTATTTTTGATATTAAACTCTCTGTAAAAATCTCTTTTGAAGATAAACATTTAGCAGCAGTTAATGAGGGACTGGGCAAATACCAGGGTAGGACATCATAGAATACAAAAAGTTCCTGGATAAACACAATTGTTTGCCATGGGGCATAATTAAAAGATTTCCTAAAGATAGTTCAGCATATCTGGTGCTCACAAGCAGCAAACCAGATCTAGAGTGGGTATCCAGACAATTTGTGAGCATAGAAGAAAACGTATCAGTGTCATCCCAAGAATGATGTCAGTGTACATAAAATGCACCCCCCCAAAAGGGGACTTTTCTTAGGAACATTTGACATGAAATTAAACTTGCTAGAATTTGGCCATGTGACACAAATACATGAGCAATGATACAGTAGTTGGATGGATATTCTAATGGCTGGAATGCATGTGGGCAATTATCTTCTCAACTTCAAATCATCCTTCTAGACAACACATTAAGGTTAAGAAAATTATCACTACCCAGGCATAGTGGCAAACGCCTTTAGCCCCAGAACTCAGGAGGCTGAGGTAGGAGGACTGCCATGATGAGTTTAAAGCCAGCCTGGGGCTCTAATGTGAGTTCCAGGTCAGCCTGGGCTAGAGTGAGACCCTGCCACAAAAAAAAAAAAAACTTTTTTTTAAGTTACTACTAAAAATAGTTAATACTGTACCTTCTCCAATGGGAAGTGGATCCGGTCCTGTTTTTTCAAAATTAATAACTACACCACTCTGTACTTTCTGAACTAGAGATTCTAAACATTGATTCAACATTCTTTGTGTTCTAACACAGTAGGAGCGACCTGGAACAGAAAGAAAAGCACAAATCACAAGTTTGAGCAAATAAAATGCTATTTCATAAGATAAGCATTTGAAGCCCCGAAATGTAGGTTGGAATAATCATAACTACATTGGCAGGAATGTGAGAGCAATGATGACTTTAAGAGGTAAGGTGAAAGAGTTTGGAAGGAAAACAAGTAGATGTGGCATTTAATGAGAACTGTAGTCTCCTAACCTAAATTCTTCCCTCACAAACATGAAATACTGTCAGTACCTCCTGTGACTTCGCACATCTGTGTGATGGCTGATTCATCAGTTGGTACACTCCCTAGTTGCTCTGGTTCAGTAGAAGCCACTCCAGGCAAACGCAACACCAGGGCAAATAACCTTTGATCCCAACGAAAAGGTTCTTTGGTTAGTTCACTTCCAGGCAGAGGAGAATTCAAAGGAAGATGAAGCTGATAAGGCAAAATGTGAAAAGGGTCATCATAACCCATGGAAAATAAAACCAAGTTAAAGGACTCACTTTGCTTTCACAGAACTCTATAGAATTAAGCCATCTCTCAGGGATTGCCAAGATAGAAAATTTGCCCAAACTTAATTCTTCACTGGAAATATATGCCTCCCACAGAAATAGCTGTGTATTCTTTTCTATTTAAGTGAAATTAAAAAAAAAAAAAACTCACCTCTTCTTGAACGCTAGCAGTACTCGTTAACTTGTTTCCATCTGTGATGGTAATTAAAATAGACGGTTCTAAAAAAAATGGGTTTCTTCCCTAAAATACATTTAAAAGACATTAGACTTGTGTACAGTAATATAATTGTATTTAAACTTCTACATTTGCCTTGCCAATGATCTCTCAAATAAATGATAATGTTTCTCCTGGATAAAGAACAAATGATTCATCCACACTCATGAACCCATTCACTTGAGTCAAAATCCTGACAGATTTGGGGACACCAGTGGCATACTCTGCAGTCTGGACAGTGGTGGCGCTAAGGACAGTGAACAGAGTTTTTAGGGTAGAAAATGATAATGTTACCAGTAAATTGTATTCTATCATCCATCCTCTTTTTCTAGACCTTTCCATCAGATTTGGGAGGGGCTTTTAGGAACACAGAATATTTCTTTCCAACTGTCTTGCTCCAACATTTTCCGGCAATTTATTCATATTATTCTCTGATATCTGCTGACAGGCAATTTTAATGCTTTTATAATCAAGCCAGTACAAGAACCAACAACAAAAAAGTGTTTTTTTTTTCTTATACTGGGTCTCACATATCCTAGGCTAGCCTCAAATTCAATATGTACAAAGATGACCTTGAACTTTAGAGCCTCCCACCTCCACTTCCCAAGTGCTGGGATTACAGAAGTGGGCTACTACATTCGATTTATGAGGTGCTGGGGATCGAACCCAGGGCTTTGTGCTTGCTAGGCACACGCTCTACCCACTTAGCCACATCCCTATTATTTATTTTTTTAATTAATTGATTTTTTTTTCAAGGTAGTGTCTCACTCCAGCCCAGGCTGACCTGGAACTTGCTCTGCAGCTCCCAAGTGCTGGGATTAAAGGTGTGTGCCACCATACCAGGCTGTCCCCTATTATCTTTAAAGTATGCACCTAAAAGGTGTATGAGCCTCTTTTGGGTGGATGAAAAGTAACAAAAATCTTGGTAACCTTGCCCAACTTGAATTCTTACCCCAAGTGACCAAAATAAATTAGCTGTACTCACTCAAAAATTGTTACCTGTCCATAATTGTCTATTCCGGATATTAATCTATTGAGATTTAGCAAATCAAATGAGGATCTTAGAGCCTGACCAAGAGTAGTCAGTCCAGAAGCCTGGAGATTTTTTAGTTCGCTCATGAATGTTGCGTGATTTTCCTTCCAACCAGCCTGAAAACCAAACATTTACAAAGAAATTCCCAATTATACAATGAACAATATGTAAAGTGCAAGCAAGCACTAACCATCATGTATCAAATTTCTGATAAATTAATCATTCTGCAACCCAATTCTGTTCTATAGCTTAACTGATCGAGTAAAACTAGAACAAGCAATTAGTTTCAGGAACATCTGCTGGCCTAACTCTACTGGTCAAGGCCAAAGAACTCAAGCAAATAATATAGTCTTTCATTATGGCAGGCGTGCTTTGTCTCAGGAGGCCATTTTATATTATGGCTCAACCAAACATTCTAGAACATACTAGTTACCTCAGTGTGACACTGACCATGAACTGATGAATGTGGGAGTAAGGGGAGAGCAAGGAATATTGATTTTATAAATGCATTGTCACTGATAATCAGAGACAATAAAGTGACTACTGAGTAGATGATCTACATGGATTTTACTATGCAACAGTTTCATTTTTAAATCAGAATAAAGAGGCAGTATAGTAATAAATCACATTTATTTGGACACAACCTGGGTGGCAGTATAAACTTCCAGGAAACCCCAAATCTAGGAGAGTAACAGGAGAAAGAAAATTTTGGCAAACACGTAGCGGCTTCTTGGCACCCCCCAGCAGGTATGGATAGTAGCAATGAACCAAAGGTTCAAGATCAACACACAACATGCTGTGACTGACTGATCTGTAGAATAGGAGAGGGGAACACATGGTGCTGCCTAGTCAGTTCTGGCTATAAAAAAAGCAGCATGTGCATGCAGCTCCATGGGAGAGTGAATTCCCCAGTGAAGATAACAACAGTGGACACTGCAAGCCTTATGTTGTGCCAGCCAGCCAAATGAGCCAATGGGTGCAATAGCGGCATGTCTATTAAGGGGGACACCAACCACTCTCTAATTGGACTGGAGGCCCGCTCCACAGGAGGGAATACATGCCTGGTACTGAAAACCCAAGATGGGGGAAGTCATGAGCCCTAGAGGTGTAATGCCTGCTGGTGTCTGGCTAAATGCATATATTATGCTCACCAAACTACCCTGTAAGCACTTCTAATGTTCATACCCATACTTTAATGCCACTCTCACTTTTGGTTAGAAAAGCTTCTCTTTTCAGATGACGGGGACCTTAGGATGACTCAGAAGGCACCATAGTGCTGAGAAGTGACAGAGGAGTGCTCAACACTGAAACATCTCTATCACACCTTCCAAGGCTCAGGGTCCATTGCGGAAGAGGGGAAAGGAAGAATGTAAGAGCCAAAGGAAAGATAGGACTCCTTGCAATGCACTCTTCTGGACACAAAATGGCCTGGATGTCCATGACCTCGCAGTGCCTGACACTACTTACACAAGACCATCATAATAGGAGGAAAAGAGGATGACATCAAAATAAAAGAGAGACTCATTGAGAGAAGGAGGGGATATGATGGAGAGTGGAGGTGAAAAGGGGAATGTGTGTGTGTGGTGGGGAACTACCATGGCTTACTGGTTATAATTATGGAAGTTGTCAATAAAACTAAAATTAAATAAATGAATAAAATAAAAAAGCAGCATAGGGGTGGAGAGATGACTTAGCGGTTAAGGCATTTGCCTGCAAAGCCAAAGGACCCCAGGTTTGATTCCCCAGGACCCACATTAGCCAGATGCACAAAGGGGTACACGCATCTAGAGTTCGTTTGCAGTGGCTGGAGGCCCTGGCACCCCCATGCTCTCCCTCTCTCTCTCTTTCTCTGTCAAATAAATAAATAAAAATAAAATATTAAAAAAGAAAAGCAGCATGAAGCCAGGCATGGCGGTGCCCACCTTTAATCCCAGCACTTGGGAGGCAGAGGTAAGAGGATAACAGTGAGTTCAAGGCCACCCTGAGACTACAAAGTGAATTCCAGGTCAGCCTAGGCTAGAGTGAAACCCTACCTCGAAAAACCAAAAACATAAAGAAAACAAAAACAGGGCTTAGCGGTTAAGGCGCCTGCCTGCTAAGCCTAAGAACCTGGTTCCAATCTCCAGGTCCCACGTTTAGCCAGATGCAAACTGAGGCAAGGGCGCAATGCCTCACTTGACCACAAGGGGGCGCACACATCTGGATTTCGTTCACAGCAGCTGAGACTGCTGGCGCACCCATCTCTATCTGTCTCCCTCTCCCTCTCTGTCTGTCTCTCTCTGTGTCTCTCTCCAAAAAAAAAATGTAAAAAGAAAACAAAAACAAACAAAAAAAGCAGCATGAGAAATCAAGGAAGAAAAAAAAGCCAACACTATTTAAGCTCTCATTATGTTATAGCTACCTGAGTCTTAAGGACCCTGAGGCCAGCAAGGGCAATGTGCTCAATGCTGAAGTTAATGCCAAGTAGGCTAGTACAGCTGGAAGTAAAAATCAAGAGCAAAAAAGCAAGATGAACTAAATCATTTAGAGTTGATGATGAAAGTATACCATCCACCATCCATACAACTCCAGCAAACACTGTTCTAGTTGTTTCATGGTCTCTCAAAGCATGATAATATTTGGAAGCTATAAGAACAAGTGACCAGGGAGTGATGGAAGATGGGGCATTTGAAAAAGCCTGAAGATGGTGAGCCTCACAGATGTAAAGGGTAGTAGGGACATCCACAAGAAGAGAACAGAGTTCATAAAACAACGGGGTTTACTGGAGAAATACAATCATGTAATTATCATGGCCTAGGTACATTGCAGAAGGTAAGGTTAATAGAGTAATTTGGGCTCTGACTATGCAAACAAAATTTTTATTTATTCCACACTCAATAGTTTGGATTGTGTCTGTCAGACTAAAAAGAAACAAATTCATTGTCGTCGTTGTTGTTGTTTTAAAATAGGGAGGTAGTGGGATCAGATCTGCGTTTTAGCAAGATCATACTGTCAGGAGTTAGAGGCTAAATTGAGGGGTGCAAAGAAGTCAGATGTTTGAGGCTTGAGGCAGGGAAACTGGTTTGGACACTGTTGCAATAGTTTACCAGAAATGTGATGAAAGCCTGAGCTAGGGCAGTAAGGATGAGAAGTTGCAGACTGAAGTATTTCAAGAGGTGGAGTTGTAAGCAATCAGCAGCTCATTAGTAGGATGGGTGAGGGAGAAAAAGTTCATACATTAGGTTTGGGTTTCTGGCTTGGGAAAAGTTACAAATGGTGGGTTACTTTTCCTAGAAACCAATTTATAAAGCTGACCATGTTTGGAGTTATCTCAGTTAGAAATATCATTTCTAGCTGGGCGTGGTGGCGCACGCCTTTAATCCCAGCACTCGGGAGGCAGAGATAGGAGGATCTTCATGAGTTCAAGGCCACCCTGAGACTACATATTGAACTCCAGGTCAGCCTCGACCAGAGTGAGACCCTACTTCGAAAAATAAAATTAAAAAAAAAGAAATATCATTTCTACACTGTAAACTTACATTTACATCTATATTAAGTATAGAACTTCCAGAGGAACACATGACAATTCACTGTATGACTATTTGATTGGGTAAACTTCTTGGATAAGATTTGGGAATCACTTAAAAACTCATCAATAGGCCGGGAGTGGTGGCACACGCCTTTAATCCCAGTACTCGGGAGGCAGAGGTAGGAGGATCACCGTGAGTTCAAGGCCACCCTGAGACTACATAGTGAATTCCAGGTCAGCCTGAGCCAGAGTGAGACCCTACCTTGAAAAAACAAAACAAAACAACAACAACAACAAAAAAAAACACATCAATAGGGGCAACTGTGATGGCACCTGCCTTGTAATCCCAGTACTCAGAAGGTGGAGGAGGGAGATTCATGAGTACCTCATGCAACAACACAGGCTACAAAGCAAGTTAAAAGCCAGCCTGGGCTACATAGTCAGTGCCTGCCTCACAAAACAAGGGAAGCTAGGCACGGTGATGCATGGTTTCAATCCTAGTATTCAGGAGACTGAAGCAAGAGGATTCCAAGTTTGAGGCTAGGCTGAGCCACACAGGTGAGCTTGTCTCAAAAAGCAAATAACAAGCCCGGCGTGGTGGCACATGCCTTTAATCCCAGCACTTGGGAGGCAGAGGTAGGAGGATCACTGAGAGTTCGAGGCCACCCTGAGACTACATAGCGAATTCCAGGTCAGCCTGAGCCAGAGTGAGACCCTACCTCGAGAAACAAAACAAAACAAAAAGCAAACAACAATAGAAAACTGAAACAAATGAACCTAACGGGGATGTAGCTGAATGGCAGTGCTTGCCCAGCATGCACAGACCTCTGGGTTTGACCCACATCTCTGAAGGTGGGGTGTGTGAGAGGAATGCATCAATACTCAAAATAACAATGCAGCTTGACTGCATGCACCCTGTTAGCAATCTTACTCATCAATTTGTCAGAACAGTTCTTCTTACCTTCCTTTAATAACATGCACTGAAAGCATGTTACAAAGTTTCAACATCTAAATCGCTGACATCTGTTTTTAGGTCAATTCTGATCTCTTGCAAGGAAGTGGACAAAATGAGAAAAATTTAATGTCATTCCTACCTGAGTATTACAGTGCTATGCCCTGCATTTGCTACCAAAAGTGATGTAGTTCTTGGTATCAGTTCAGATCTTATTTCAATTTTAAAAAGTTTATGTTCTTGGGCTGGAGAGATGGCTTAGCGGTTAAGGTGCCTGCTTCCTAAGCCTAAGAACGCCGGTTCCAATCTCCAGGTCCCACGTTTAGCCAGATGCAAAGTGACGCAAGGGCGCAATGCCGCACTTGACCACAAGGGGCGCACGCGTCTAGATTTCGTTCTCAGCAGCTGAGAGGCTGCTGGTGTGCCCATCTCTGTCTGTCTCCCTCTCCCTCTCGCCAAAAAAAAAAAAAGCTTATGTTCTTATATCTAGCTTTCAAAGTGCTAAAGGAAAGGGGGTTTGAAGATTAATTAAAATATTTAGAAAATCTTGTTCATGTAACAAGTTTCTTTCAAAAGGACCATTATAAAGAGAGAAAAGGGTCTGGGGAGATGGTTCAGTGGTTAAAGGTGCTTGCTTGCACAGCCTACAGGCCCAGATTCTACTCTCCAGTCACCCACATAAAGCCCTGCACGCATTTGATACCCTGGTGCACCCATACACACACATGCAAATAAATAAATACATAAATAAATAATAAAAAGAGATAGCAGGAGAAAATACACGTTAATGTTCTGCATTTATTACTTGAAGTTAATTTTTCTATAAATTAATTGAAACAGTTAATTTACGTGTTTATTATTTTTTGCAGCACAGGTTTTCAAACCCTATTCTCTTGCATGCTAAACATATAGCCTATCACTGAGCTACCCTCCCAGCCCCTAATTTATCATCTTTTTTCTATACTCGGTATCAAACCTAGGACCTCACAACATACTAGCTAGGCACGATACCACTGAGCTACAGCCCCAGAACCAGACTTTTCTTTCAAATTACTATATTTCAAAGACATCCTAATCCTGTGGCCAAACTCATTATTCTTTTTTTTTTCTTTTTTTTATTTATATTATTCTGATTTTACATTCATAGTGTTGGTTCCATTATCCTCCTCCCTGTCCTCCCTCTTCCAAAGGGACCCTCATCAATGGGGAATGTGGGTCGTGCATTGTGGGGGTCATCAAGAGTTCTGGGGGGTAGGCCCCAGTCTCTGTGCTTAATGCCCCAAAACTTATTATTCTTGAGATTAACGTCCACACATTTTTGCCAACTATATCTTATAAAGCACTTTCACACTTTGCTTCAACTTAAAACAACCTTACAAGCTTGGTATGTTATCACTCTATTTTGTTTTGACAAACAGGAAGTGAAATTTAGGCATATCTTGTTTACATAGGTGACAAGTTACATTCTGGAACTGTGTTATCTAATAGAGCAGTCTTTAGCCATCAATGGCTAGTGAGTATTTAAAATGTATGTAGCCTAAATCAAGATGATAAGGGAGTAGAATATATAAGATATTTTGTTAGGTTCCAGGGCTTCACACATGTTAAGCAAATACTATACACTCCAAATTCTACACATGGGGTTTGAAGGATTTAGACACCTCCTCCAAATGATGTTTAGCTTATTATTTATTATAATGATCACATTTGAAATCATACTTTGATTTGGAATGATACCCTTTGAGACATTTTCAATTAAATAAAATACACTAGTAAAAGTAGCTTCACCTGTTGCTACTATTTAATATGGCTACTTGAATGTCTTAAATTGTGTATGTCTGATGTCTTTTGGTCACTGATGATCCAGCAGGTGTGTCCATCCTTTTGATATTGTGACATGAAATTGTCATCTAAAAGTTCCTATTTGAGAATTGCAAAATCAAGTCCCCCCCCCCAAAAAAAAACCCCACAAAAATGTTTTAAGCAAGTTTGCAATTTTGTGTTCAGCCCCTTGGGACATACTTGAGAGGGACCCAGAGGTCAGGTTCTCTAGAGGTGAGGCCTTGCCCTTGAGGCAGCTGATAATAAAGTCATTACATATTTCAAGGCTGGGAAAACAAGATAAAATGAAGCCTCAGGAAGATGGGGTCTGGTAGCAACAAACAAGACAGAAGGGAAGGAGAAACGGTACTCAGGAAAAAGTAGCTAGGAAGGTTGCAGGCCTGTGGGACTCAGAGTCTGAATTAGGATGGGTTGAAACGGAAGAAGTCAATTGAGAAACATGTGAAACACACTGTTTGGTGACAGAAATACATACCTAAAAGAGAGAAGGAAAGAGGATTACAAAGTCCCTGTCATGCTAGAGACAAGGAAGGGAGCCCTAGGTCAGAGAAGTCAACCGGGATGGGTAAAATCCTAAATTATTTATTATCTTCACCGGTTACACTTTTAAGTTTCTCAGAGGCAAGATGATGAATAATGATAGGTAATATTTATTAGTTCCTACATGCTAGGAACTCCCATATATAAAGCACAGACTCTGATATACAGCACCATACTTAGCCTTAGAACCACACTGAAAGTAGGGCCTAGTTTTATTTCTATTTTAAGTAGGTTCAGCAGGGTTAAGTTACAAGGTTTTTTTAAATTTTTGTTTATTTATTTATTTATGTAAGAGCAACAGACAGAGAGAGAAAGAGGCAGATAGAGAGAGAATAGGTGCGCCAGGGCCTCCAGCCACTGCAAACGAACTCCAGATGCATGCACCACTTTGTGCATCGGGCTTACATGGGTCCTGGGGAACTGAGCCTTGAACCCGGGTCTGTAGGCTTCACAGGCAAGCACTTAACCGCTAAGCCATCTCTCCAGCCCAAGTTACAAGTTTTTGAGAATATTTTTTATTATTTATTTTGAGAGAGAGAGAGAAAGAATGGGCATGCCAGGGCCTTCAGCCGCTGCAAACAAACTCGACAGGTGTGCCTCCTTGTGTACATGTGTGGCATTGCATGCTTGCATCACTGTGCATCTGGCTATGTGGGACCTGGAGATTTGAACATGAATTCTTAGGCTTCCCAGGCAAGCACCTTAACTGCTAAGCCATCTCTCTAGCCCTAAGCCACAGTTTGAACCTAAGTAGCCTAACTTCAGAATGCCTTCCCATATTTAAATCAGTACAGCACACCTTTTCCATATATTCCTTATATTCGCATCACAGACTTGTCCTGGTACTTTAGCTCATAAGTTAAAGCTTACCAGTTTCCAAATTCCATTTCACTTAAGTGTTCATGCCCTGATGGCTTAATACAGTTAACACTCAGGGGTGGGGGCAGCAAATTAAAAATCGGAAGACCCTGTTCTGTAACTGGCTGTCATGAACTTGGTGAGTGGTGCAGACTAAGTGACTGCAACCATTGGGGCTCTGTTACCTCATCCAATGAATGAAAGGACTGAAAAACTAATTCTAACACTCCTTGTGACTTTCATATCATAGAATTCCATATCTCATAATAATCTTTTATGTAAATCGGAGTTATGATACCCTAGAATTCCTTGTAATAATACTGTAAGTAAAACTGACTTAATTTAAGTAAACACCTACTGTCTTAGAAAGTATTCAGGTCTGTCTTAAATTTGCATAGACAAATAAAATGGTCTTTTCATACCAACAGAAAAACATGGAAGTTGCAGTTTATCAATGACCTGTGTTCTGCTCTCAGCTGTCTGTGGCCATCAGCCACTTATTCCCCACTCGCATCCCTACCCAACAAAGATAATCTGCACATCCCTCCTTAGCACAGCAAAGCCCAAAAGGACTATTTCTTACTACCATCATCTCAACCTTCTAACCTAACTGGAGGGTTTGAGAACAAGGAGCTGGCATGGTCCCTCTAGGCCTATTGCTGAAGCCCTTTTTAATTGTGCGGCATGTGTGTGACATGTAGTGTTTAAGAGATAGGTTCTTCCCCTACAGCAGACCTACATGGGAGGTCTATCAGTATGTAGTGTTTGGAAGCTTTTCATGAACATATACACCTAGACTGTAACCCTCAGTCTAGCCTTTATCAGCAATAGAGCTGCTACTTAGAACTCTGAACAGGATGTGGTAGCTCACACACAAAATCACAGCCAGGCTGCGCTACAGAGTAAGTTCCAGGACAGCAAGGATTAGAGAGAGTAAGGCCCTGTCTCAAAACAACAACAATAACATCAGCAAAAACTGTCTTGTGCTTGTGTAATATTGGTTTCAAATGGAGGAGGTATTGGGTGGCTTCCCCAAATCGCATTCTGCCAGTAATTGTCCTGACTGAATTCACCCCATTCTAGACAGACCTTTTCTCTGATTCAGATATATATTTGTTTTGTTTTGTTTGTAAATGCAAGAGCTTTGTCCTTGATCAAAACCTTGCCAGGAAGTATAAACAAATAAAAGAGATAAAGGCAGATCAACTGTCCTTGAAGGGGGTGTGGTAGGAGTTGTTAGAGCCCTTTCTGGAAGCTTCTGCTCTATCTCTAAAGGTCATTTGTAATCCTCTTCCAAAATAATAGTGACCTTGCTTGACACAGTACAATGTATAAATTTAATAAACATAGTACTGATATTCCTATCCAAAGTAACTCATAAAGATACTTTAGGGCAGCTGCACCTACCTTTTCACACAGGAATTACCCTTTACAAAGTGAATATAAATTGAGTATTTGTAAATTAAAAAATAAATAATTAAGATTCCCTATGGTAGTAGTTAAAGGGTCTGGCAGTGAATCTTTTCAAAGGATTCTTTTCAAAGACCAAAAAGAATCCTTACATATGACAGAATGTCACAAGGAGCTAGGCTCTCTCAGCAGCAAGGGTTCTCTCTGGAAAGGCAGTGATTCCTGTATTCCCCAATTTGGTGCTGAACCATAGCACTAACTCATTTGGGGGCACATTTACTCCTTAGCCTACTTGGTCATTTTCCTGAATGGGTAGTGCAGTCCAAATCTTCTCAGCTAGTTAGCCCTTCCCAGTGAATGAATAACAAGTGCCCACGTTGACATCCAGATACAATACATGCTACTTTCCCTCTACCGCCCGCTTTTCTTTTTGTATTAAAGGAAATGAAATCACTGTGATAATATTTGCTCTTCAGAAGCCATGGTAGAGGGCTATTCTGGACTTTGCACTTCTTTTAATGGTTACAAACTAAACGATTAACGGATTTGAGTATTTTCCCAGATGTCTCAAGTTATAAGCCAGTGAGTCTAAATTTAGTATGGCCATCAATTCTCTTGTTGAAAGATAAACTATTTTCCTTTTTCCATCTGCTTTCCATAAGTTTGGGAAAAGTTTGCTCTGTAACTACCCCAAACAACTACAATAAATCAATTTCAATAGTACTTTTAACCAATTTACTTTTTTCTTTAATTTAACATTCTATCATCTTTGTCATGGCCAACTGTTCCTGTGTTGGTAAACTGACTAGTGAGACAGAATGCTGAGGAAAACAAGAAGACCTGCTTTTCTAATCAACTCTGTCTCCTCAGGAGACAAATGACTCTTCTCTTGGCTGTTATTCTTATACTAAATATTTATGCAAGTTAAAAAGTTAAAACTTTTCATTCTCAAGAATGTTCTTCTCACCATTAAAATAGACTTTTTTTTTCTTTTTCTTTTTGGTTTTTCGAGGTAGGGTCTCGCTCTAGCCCAGGCTGACCTGGAATTCATTGTATAGTCTCAGGGTGGCCTCGAACTCACGGTGATCCTCCTACCTCAGCCTCCTGAGTGCTGGGATTAAAGGTGTGTGCCACCACACCTGGCTAGGACTCCTCAATATTTTTTGTTGTTTTCTTTTAGTATTTTGTTTGGTTTAGGTAGAATCTTTCCCTGGAGCCCAGGGTGGCCTAACTCATGGCAATACTCCAATCTAAGTCTCCCAAATGCTGGGATTATAGGCGCGATCTACCATCCCCAGTTTTGGACTATAATCTATGGATATGTGACCTACCAATAACTGAACAGCATGGCAGTGAATTCACCATAAAAGCTAAAAGACCTTTTCAAATGATGCTTACAGCTGGCCTAGCTATGAAGAAAGCTGTTAAAACTAGGAAGTACAAGGGGCTGGAGAGATTGCTAAGAGGTTAGAGCATTTGCTTGCAAAACCTAGGAAACCAGTTTCAATTTCCCATTACCCATGTAAAGTCACATGCACAAAGTGGCATATGCATCTGGATTTCGTTTGCAGTGGCTGGAAGTCCTGGTACGCCCATCCTGTCCGTCTGTCTGTCTGTCTCTCTCTCTCCACTTGCAATAATTTTCAAAAACTAGGAAGTGCACATTAAGAAGATACCACCATGTCATTACAAGAATGAAACTGGTTACTTGTACCTTCTACTAAAATGCCCTTTTGCATGCTATTTTGTAACTCTGTCTAACACGATTAGTTCTCTCAATGCTACAGGAATTTGATCTGTTTTCCTTTTTGGAAGTTTTCTCACTAGACTCAATATACTGATATTGCTTTTAGGTTCAAAGGATGCATTTTATTATTCTGAGATTTATATGTGTTTACTATAGCTGTTTCTTCCATAAAATACTTATGTTAAGAATGTGCAGTTCTAGCCAGGCGTGGTGGCGCACGCCTTTAATCCCAGCACTTGGGAGGCAGGGGTAGGAGGATCGCCGAGAGTTCAAGGCCACCCTGAGACTACATAGTTAATTCCAGGTCAGCCTGGCCCAGAGTGAAACCCTACCTCTAAAAACCAAAAAAAAAAAAAAAAAAAAAAAAAAAGAATGTGCAGTTCTCTTGACTTCCTTTTTGTTTATTTGCCTTTTTTGAGGACCATTCTTAGTTTCCTGAATTTGTGAAAATGTGCAAAGTGCATTTTACTTCATTAAATAGCTTCCCTTCCTGAAAACACAGAATGCTAAAGATCCAAAGATTACGTAGTATCTCTTTCCCCTAGACAACTTTAAAATTTTCTCAATTTTTAAAAAAATTTTATTTTATTTTTATTTATTTGAGAGAGAGAGAGAGAGAAAGGGAGAAAATGGGCACACCAAGGCCTTTAGCCACTGCAAACAAACTCCAGACGCATGAGATTCAGACTACCATTTTCTGTCCACATGCTTCAGGAAATGCTACCAGTCAAGATCACAAGAAATCATGCTTACTTGAGTCTCTTGCTTACCAAAAGAAGTTGTTAAAAAATTGCCTCCCTTGGGTTGGAGAGATGGCTTAGCAGTTAAGGCATTTGCCTGCAAAGCCAAAGGAACCAAGGTTCGATTCCCCAGGACCCACATTAGCCAGATGCACAAAGGAGCACAGGCAACTGGAGTTTGTTTGCAGTGGCTGGAGGCCCTGGCACGCCCATTCTCTCCCCCTCACTCTATCAAATAAATAAATAAATAAAATTGTCTCCCTAATTTAAAAATATATATTGGTGCCGGGCGTGGTGGCGCACACCTTTAATCCCAGCACTCGGGAGGCAGAGGTAGGAGGATCGCCATGAGTTCAAGGTCACCCTGAGACTACATAGTGAATTCCAGGTCAGCCTGGGCCGGAGTGAGACCCTACCTCAAAAAAAAAAAAAAAAAAAAAAAAACAACAACAACAACAACAAAAATATATATATATATATTGGGGGCTAGAGGGATGGCTTAGGTGGTTAAATGCTTGCCTATGAAGCCTAAGGATCCCGGTTCAAGGCTCGCTTCTCCAGGACCCACGTAAGCCAGATGCACAAGGGGGTGCATGCATCTGGAGTTCGTTTGCAGTGGCTGGAGGCCCTGGTGCACCCATTCTCTCCCTCTCACTTTCTCTCTCTCTCTCTCTCCCTGCCTATTTCTGTATCTCTCTCTCTCAAATAAATAAATAAATAATAAAATATTTAAAATATATATTTATTGGTAGCCGGGTGTGGTGGTTCACGCCTTTAATCCCAGCACTTGGGGGGCAGAGGTAGGAGGATTGCCTTGAGTTCAAGGGCACCCTGAAGCTATATAGTGAGTTCCAGGTTAGCCTAGACTAGAGTGAGATGCTACCTCAAAAAACCAAAATATATATATATATGTATGTGGTGGTATTTTGAATAGATGTCCCCCAATATATTCAGTGTTGTTTGCATCTGCAGCCACCTGGCTGAAGGCAGTGTCACTGGGCGGATCTTAAGGTGCGGTGGTGAGTTTGAGATTTCCATCTAAAGATATGCAAAGTGTGCCTAGTTGGAGTTCCTGAAGTGTGCTGTGTGGCTTTTGGCTTCTCTCTATGTGTTTGGTCCTGTGAAAGCAGGCGTTTGGTCCTGTGAAAGCAGGCCAGCTTCTTCTGCCATTATGAACTTCCCCTGTATCTGTAAGCTTCAATAACTATCCCTTCCTCCATATCTGTGCCTGGTCTGGAAGTTCATCTCAACGAACCTAACCATGTGGACTTTGGTCTTTTGGAACCTTTGTTTTAGAGGAACAGGCATGGACTTGGTGCTTGCAACTGAAGATGCCTTCTGGAGTGGTAAGCCAAGTTTTATGGACTATTCTGATTAGAGTTTGAGAATGCTAAGTGCAGATAATATTGAACTTCGAGGCTTGGCTTATGAACTTTCTAAGGGGAAGGAAAGACTGCAGAGGACTTTGTTGGAACTGGGATACTGGCATAAGGGATGGCTGCATTCTGTTGCCTAGGCTCAGAGAGTTTGATCAAGGTTAAATTTGTAATGGACTGATGTGCTTGGCTAAAGACATTGGACTGAGAGTTTTAAGATTTTAAGTTGGGAAAACTCAAGCAAGTTAAAATTAGAGGCACTGAGACTGGTTTTGGGTTGTTACTGGAGCTGCTATTGTCAAACACATTAGCAATCTTAAGGAAGGTGGCCCAAGTGATTTACATTAAAACAATGGAGACAATGCCTGAGGAAAGACTATGATAGAAATGCAAAGTCTTTTGGAAAGAGTTGACTGGAGAAGGAACCTGCTTTTCAAGGCTATGATTTATTTTGTCCCTGAATTAAGAATATGCTGTGTCCTGCACACCTGGTATTGGTTTTTGGAAGTATGAAAAATGCATGGAGTGGTCATGAATTGCACATGGTTCCAGGAGCCGCTGCTGAGATGCAGCATGAAGGCAGGGCAGCCCTGATAGCCTGGAAAAGCCTTTGGAAGAGGGACCGTGGTTTGCATGGAGACATGAAGATGTTTTGGATAAACCAAGACTGTGCAATGGCTACCTTGGAGTGCAGTGTTGGCCTGGGATGAAAGTTTTCCCTGGCTACTCTGCACAGCTGGAGGGGTGGAACTGTAAAACCTGGAGACTGTCAGTCTCTGGTTATATTGAGCTTGAACTGCAGAAGTTTGATGATTGCTTGATGGCGGTTGAGTTTGCGTTGTTCTAGTTTCTCCTAGGTATGCCTTATACCAGTTGAAAATGTTTACTCTGTGCCTTTTTTTTAAAATTTATTTATTTATTTATTTATTTGAGGGAGAGCGAAAGAAGCAGACAGAGAGAGGCAGAGACAGAATGGGCATGCCAGGGCCTCCAGCCACTGCAAATGAACTCCAGACACATGCGCCACCTTGTGCATCTGGCTTTATGTGGGTGCTGGGGAATTGAACCTAGGTCCTTTGGCTTTGCAGGCAAGTGCCTTAACTGCTAAGCCATCCCTCCAGCCCTACTCTGTGCCTTTATATGTTGAAAGTATTTAACTTGTTTGATTTTACAGGACTCACTATCTTAAGTTGGTCAAGACCTTGGGGACCTTTGAAACTGGACTGAATACAATTTACAATGTGTGATGGTTATGAATCTGTTGGGGGCCAGGGGCGGAATATGGCAGTTTGAATAGATGGCCCCCAATATATTCAGTGGCTATTAGTTTGTAGTTTGCATCTGCAGCCACCTGGCTGGAGGCAGTGTCTTAAGGTGTGGGTTTGAGGTTTCAGTCTAAAGATAAGCAAAGTGTGCCTAGCTGGCTGGCTTTTGGCTTCTTTCTCTGTGTTTGGTCCTGTGAAAGCTTCTTCTGCCATTATGAACTCCCCCTGGATCTGTAGGCTTCAATAAATATCCCTTCCTCCATACTGTGCCCGGTTTGGAAGTTCATCTCAGTGAGCCTGAAGCTGTATATATATATATAAAGAGAGAGAGAGAGAGAGAGATGGCTTAATGGTAAAGGCACTTGCCTGTGAAGCCTAAGGACCCAGGTTTGATTCCCCAGTGCCCACGTAATCCAGATACACAAGGTGGCACATGTATCAAGAGTTCATCTGCAGTGTCTAGAGGCCCTGGCATGCCCACTCTTTCTCTCTATCTGCCTCTCTCTCTCCCTCTCAAATAAATAAATAAAATATAAATCTTTTTTTTTAAAGAGAGAAATTTGATCTTCACCAGTGCCAGGTAGCATGTAGAAACCACTGGTTTTAGAAACCTTTCTCCTCTTTCCAAGAATCAATTGCACTGCTGCACAAGCAGAAACAGCTTAAAAAAACTTAGTCAGATATAAATGTCAAACACTTCCTTTCCCAGGTTGGGAAGATGGCTCAATGGTTAAGTGTCCTTGCTTGAAAAGCCTGCTGGCCCAGGTTCAATTCTCTAGTACCCACATAAAGCCAGATGCATAAAGTGTCAAATGTATCTGGAGTTCGTTTGCCGCAGTGGTCCTAATGTCTGTCTTTCTTTCTTTCTTTCTTTCTTTCTTTCTTTCTTTCTTTCTTTCTTTCTTTCTTTCTTCCTTTCTCTCTCTCTCCTTGCAAATAAATAAAGTACTTTCAATGTGACAGCAGATTTTTCTAACTAAAATAAAAAAAGAAAGGCTTTGTGCATATTGCACTCACCTTTGTTTAAACATTTGCTTCTAATGAGACTTTTTTTGGAGAAGGGTCTTACTATATAAAGTAAGCTCAAACTTGAAATTAGACTGCCTCACCTCCTGGTTACTAGGCTTACAGCTGTGTATCACCAAGCCCAACTGCAATGAGACATTTTACTGACACATATACAAATTGAAAATTAAGTATTGTGGCCTAGGAAAAAATAAACATCAAGGGAATGACATTAAGTACAATTTGCTTAAATTGGTAAATGTCACCTCAAAAATAGTTCATCATAAGAGGTAACATATCAGAATAGCCATTTATGACTTTCTAAAGATTACATAGTATCTTTTTCCCCTAGAGTAATTTAAAATTTGCTCAAATTTTTTTAAACTTTATTTTATTTTTATTTATTTGAGAGAGAGAAAAAAAGGAGAGAATGCGCACACCAAGGCATTTAGCCACTGCAAACAAACTCCAGATGCATGTGCCACCTTATGCATATGGCTTACATGGATCCTGGTGAAGCGAATGTGGGTCCTTTGGTTTTGCAGGCAAGAGCCTTAACCACTAAGCAATCTCTCCAGCCCTCTTTCGAAATTTTTATGAGCTCTTTTGTTGTTGTTTTTCAGGCAGGATCTCAGCCTAGCCCAATCTGACCTAGAACTCATTCTGTAGCCCAGGCTGGCCTAGAACTCAGAATGACTCTCTCCTATCTTACCCGCTGGAGACCTAGGATTAAGAGCATGATCCACCACACCTGGCTTTATGCACTGCTTCTTACATGTTTAAAGAAACATACATTCTTTGCTGAAAATCCAGGTCAGCCTGCAATAGAGCAAGACCCTACCCAAAAATAAAAGGAAAAAAAAAAAAAAGCAACATCAAGGGGTAACCTTTATCAATGTGTGATATAGCACTGAATTCCAATCCTCAATTATTCCACTTCCTGTCTTGCAGTTACACATTTTTTCTCTATGCCTTTTCCGGAAGGAACCCTGGAAATAACCTAGTTAAATCCTTTCATTTAACAGATGAGGAAACTGACACCATTAAAAGATTAAGTGACTTGCCCAGGGGTCATGTGTGTAATTAGTAGCAGACGTATGCTAAGAAATTGGGTCTCCTGTCTTCTGGTCCAGCAATCTTTATAAACTATTGAAGTGGCACAACTTGTCATGTGGCACAGCTGCAGAAGGAAGCCCACTCTTCGCCATCTGATACTTAGAAAAGTACCTACCAATTATCTAAATCTACTCTTAACAGACCACTTAAAAATATCTCTATGAAATGGAGTTGACATATACATAAGGTTGCATGAAAATGGAAAGATGTGCTTTGTTCATCACTAGCATTTTTGTGTAAGAAATAAAACAGAAGGAGGGCTGAGGATGTAACTCAATTGGTAGTGTTTGCTGATCATGCTAAAGGCCCTAAATTGGATCCCCAGCACAGCATAAACCTCATAAATAATCCCAACACTTGGGAGATGGGGACAGGAGAATCAGAAGTTCAAGGTCATCCTTGACGAAACAACGACTTCTAGGTCAGACTGTCTCAAAAAAGGAAGGAAGGACGCTTTACTTTCCAATAACATGATATTGTTTCTAAAACCCTAGTCAACCACCTAGTTATGTGGACTCTCTTCCTAGGAGACAGAAATGCAGAGTGAATAGGGCTTCTCATTAAACAACACTGCCTCTGGGCAACTTTAGGCCAGTTTAAATCTGGTCTGGTTCAGGCTAATAAACTACTAAGGGTCATATTCCAGCTCCCTTCCCCCATTCCCTTGGCAGCAGCTTCTCAGCATTTTAAAAGCACCTTCTGTCACATTATGCCCCTCAAGTCACACCCTTAATGGGATGCTTTCAGTTCACTTTCCTCTCCCAGGCTAGGCTTCAGCTGCCTGACTCTGAATCTCTATTTCCTTTGTTAACTGGGGCCCTAAAAGGCAGTCATCAGGAGTGGGAAGACACTCAGAGAGGAGAAGGGGACAGGTCTGGCTGAAATGTAGGACCAGAAGTGAGAAATAAGTTTATAGACAGATATGCGGAACCACACAGACAGCTCTGAAAGTTACACTGAGAAAGTTAGACTTGGCCCCATAGGCATAGAGAGCCTTTGAAGGTTTGCGGGGAGAGTGACGAAAACAGCTTTTTAAGAAAGCAAACAGTTGGTGTGAGTGAAGTGTAGGAATTTGGAGGCACTTGGGAGACCAATTAGAACCTGGTGCAATGGTTAAGGCATTAAGACTTGAGGGCCTGGACTGAAGTAATGGAAGTGAAACTGAGTTGAATATACCTGTGCAGAGGACATTTCAAAGGGATGACAGATGGGCCTTAGAAGATGGAAGGAAAGACTTAAAGCTGAATAATAACTTACTTTCAATTATGGGCGACTAAAAGATGGGTAAAATAAAAGAGATGGACAAGTTTTGGAGACTCAGGAGTCTACCTGTGAGCTGATGGCAGAACAGGCAGTCAGCGGAGATGCCTAATGTGAGAAGCCGAAATGGTGACGTACCCATATAGATACAGTATCTGAAACCATAAATGGAGTAGGATTCATTTAAGGGAAAAATAAGAGGATACAGCAAAGATAATAAGACAGAGAACTAAAGGAACAACACAGGAGGTGACAAGTTTCTGAAAGGCGTAGTTACTTTCAAATGTAACCAAGGACAAAGGGAAGAAACATTGGTAAATTTGCCCAAGTAGCTCTACAGTAAAGCCTATGACATTAATGAACCAAATTTTTTCAATAGCAGTGTTACTTCTACAAATAACAATGTTTCGAGTCTTTTTAATAGCATACAAGTCCAGAGGGCAGAACACAAGTAATGAAAGGGCAGCAGGCATTAATAAATACTAGAATCAAATGAATATGGTTTAAGATACACAACTCTACTTTTTTTTTTCTGTCAACATAAGTGGCACATTACCACAAAAGCCTTCGTGTAATTTTTCTCTAGTTAAGACCTCAGTGGTTGACTTGCCAGCATTTCCATTTCCTCTTTGAAATCCTTCTCTCAGGGTGGAGAGATGGCTTAGCAGATAAAGGGTTGCTGTTCACATTGGATCCCCAGATCCCACATCAAAAAATAAAAGCCTTGGCAGGCTTTTATCCCGAACAGTAAGAAGGGAGGTGAAGACAGGAGAATGTCCCTGCAGCCAGGAAGCTCATAGCGTGCAGCAAAGAACTACAAAGAACTATAGGGAGTGAGAGAAGCCCTGTCTCCAAGGAGGTGGAAAGGGGAGAAAGGACACCAAAAAATTGTCCTCTGACCCGCACCATACCTGCATGCACACACACACACACACACACACACACACACACACACACAAATGAATGAATACAAATGCACATCTCCACTACGGGCCATCTGAAGAGAGAAGAACGCTATCTAGCTATGGCTTGAGGAGAATGGGAAATCTGGAGGAAATGAGGACCATGCCAGCAGGTGAATGTGGACTGCTGCATAAAGCTTTAAGGGACAGTGTACTACACCTACATCAAAACAAACAAACAAAAAACCCACCACCACCACCAACAACAACAACAAAAAAACCTGCTACAAGCTGTGTGTGATGGCACACGCCTTTAATTCCAGCACCAAGGAGGCTGAAGGAGGATCAATATGAGTTCCAGGTCAGCATGGACTAGAGTGAGACCCTACCTCAAAAAAAAAAAAAAAGAGCAGGGCATGGTGGCGCATGCCTTTAATCCCAGCACTCGGGAGGCAGAGGTAGGAGGATCGCCATGAGTTCGAGGCCACCCTGAGATGACATAGTGAATTCCAGGTCAGCATGAGCTAGAGTGAGACCCTACCTCGAAAATCCAAAAGAAAAAAAATGGCTACAACTATTGGTAAAGCAAAGATGATATAGCCATTTCTGGTGGCCTTGAGGTAGCCAACAACTACTCTTTTGCTTTTACAAGCTCAGCCTTGCCACTCCCCAAACTGTGCATAGTATCTCCAGTTCTATCAACTCAGCATCTCAACTGCACATGTGTTCTGAGAAACATCAAACCTATATAGAAGTGTTTTGTAAACAAGTGCTTCAGATTACATACCTAGAAATAGTCGGATAAAATAATAAAAATAGCCGGGCATGGTGGCACACGCCTTTAATCCCAGCACTCAGGAGGCAGAGGTAGGAGGATCGCCAAGAGTTCGAGGCCACCCTGAGACTACATAGTTAATTCCAGGTCAGCCTGGACCAGAGTGAGACCCTACCTCGAAAAAAAAATAACAAACAAACAAAAAATAATAATAATAATATCACTAGCAGTAAGAATCTTCACTCACAAGATGCTTACTATAATACCAGGCACTAATGTGTTAGAAGAGTCTCAAATAGAGAATGTATCTATGATGCTATTGGCTGTGTTTCTTAACCTCTTTAGACTCCAGATAAGGTCACTTGCTTATCTATGAAATGATGATAATAACAATACCTATCACATAGGCTGCCTGGGAAGATAAACTAAATAAACATTTGACATTCATTGGCATGCTGCCCTGGATATAAGCATTACTCAATGTCAGCTGCCAGTATTAGAAAGCAATGACGGGTGTTCGTTTTTTCACAGGTCAACTCTTATCTACAATATACAGAGAAGGTGTGCTCTAAGATCCAGACTAACACCTATGACTACAAGATAGGACTTAGAAGGATCAAAAACCCAGGCTATAAAATGGTACATCTTTTACTCTTTATTTATTTATTTTTTTTGGTTTTTCGAGGTAGGGTCTCACTCTAGCCCAGGCTGACCTGGAATTCACTCCGTAGTCTCAGGGTGGCCTTGAACTCACGGCGATCCTCCTACCTCTGCCTCCCAAGTACTGGGATTAAAGGCGTGTGCCACCACATCTGGCTCTTTTACTCATTTTTTTAAGTGCTGGGGATGGAACCCAAGGCCTCATACATACTAGGTAAGAGCCCTACCACTCATTGTACTACACCTTAGCCCCTCCACTTATTATAATAGGAGTTATTAACAAGCTTATCTGTACTTCCACCCAGCCTCACAATTAGACATTGGTATGTATTCCTTAAATTGCAGCCATTATAGTGACAATAGAATCACACACTCCTGGAATCCCCACTAGGACACTGAGTACTCCAGAAGTTAGGCTCCTGGGAGCTTTCTGACACCTCCCCTTCTTTTAAGACTATTGATGACAAAGGCTTTGCTAAAGAACATCAAAAACAACCTTGGAGAAGAGAAGCAGTTTAAACTCCCTTTTGTTTCTTAGGGTTTGCACTATGCTGTGCTGAGTTGGAGGATTACTTTTCTCTTTATCCTACTTTTCCTGGAGACTGCTGTTTCTGAGAATTCTAGGGCAATGTGGCTCTATGTAAATCTAATAAGGAAGATGGTATATAATTTTAACAACATTGAAAGCCTGAAACATTTAGTGCCACAGTTGAGCACGTGTTATAAATGGAATTATGAATCATCACAGTGAGATTGGTTCACACATATATTCAGTTCAGGGAAAAAAAAAATCTAACCCAACCAGTTGGATCAGCAACTGTATTCAAAAATCTAAGTAACCAAACTGGCTCTCAGTACAGCCAAGAATAGGATGCTTTCATATTTTGCCCCAGGCCCAAGGGTTATCAAGCCATCAACCCTGAACTGTAAGATAACCTTTCATGCATAAATGAGACCTTTATGATAGTGTTTATTTCAAATAGAACTTTGAAAGGAAAGATCCTCCTTTTGAAACAGTTTGCAGAGCCTGAACATCAGAGACTATCTTCAGAAAGAATACAGACCAACACTGCTAATGGAAACACAGCCCAAGCTATAAATGCAACTTTATATTTTCATGTAACCACATTTCAAAAGTAAAAGCCAGGCGGGCTGGAGAGATGGCTTAGTGGTTAAGGCGCCTGCCTCCTAAGCCTAAGAACACTGGTTCCAATCTCCAGTGGTTCCAATCTCCAGGTCCCACATTTAACCAGATGCAAAGTGACGCAAGGGCACAATGCCACACTTGACCACAAGGGGGCGCACGCATCTGGATTTCGTTCGCAGCAGAGAGACTGCTGGCGCGCCCATCTCTATTTGTCTTCCTCTCCCTCTCTCTCTGTGTCTCTCTCCAAAAATAAATAAAATAAAAAAGAGTAAAAGCCAGGCATGGTGGCTTGTGCTGGTGGTCCCGACTTCTAGAGGGGGTGGGGGACAGCCAGGGGCAGAAAGATCCCTTGAGATCATAAGTACCAGGCCAGCCTGAGCAACATGACAAGAGTTCCCAGCTCAAAAAAAAAAAAAAAAGTATAAAAGAAACTGGCAAAATTAATAATGTAATTTATTTCGGGGCTGGAGAGATGACTTAGCGGTTAAGGTGCTTGCCTGCAAAGCCTAAGGACCCAGGTTCAATTCCCCCCAGTGTACAAGGTGGTGCCACAAATAAATAAAAATAAATTTTTAATATTTTACATTTATTTATTTATTTGAGAGTGGTAGGCAGGTAAAGAGAGAGAGTTCATTTGCAGTGGCTAGAGGCCAAACTCCAGATAAACCCCCTTCTCTCTCTCTCCCCCTCTTTTCGAGCCTCTCCTCTTCTCAAATAAATAAAAATAAAATTTTTAAATAACGTAATTTATGCCGGGCGTGGTGGTGTACACCTTTCATCCTAGCACTCAGGAGACAGTGATAGGAGGGTCACCGTGAGTTCGAGGCCAGCCTGAAACTACATAGCGAATTCCAGGTCAGCCTGAGCTAGAGTGAGACCCTATCTCAAAAAAACAAAAAAAAATTTTTAAAAAGTAATTTATCTCATACAACATATCCAAAATTTTCTGTTTAGTACTCACATACCAACTAACTACCCTTGGCTCACAGATGCTGTACTAAATCGTAGAACAGTAGCCAATCTGCAAATGTGAGTAACTGGCCTATTTGAAAAGCTATGCCAACCTCCACTACCATCTCAGTCCTCACTGTCTCTACTGAAGCCATTTCGGTATCCTCATCAGACATTACAAGTACCAAGCCACAGGGAGTTGGAAAAAAAGATGAGGGGCATTTAAAAAAGCTCAAGTTGGAAACCCAAACCCATTTACCAGTAGAAACAATAACAAACACAATAGTGCTGTGGCTGAGTGACCTTTATGGTTTTAAAAGGCTTTCCTGGGGAGGAAGGTCTGGGAAGTCAATTATTATTCCCAACCTTGTCTCCAGGAGATAATATATTCCAAGCTCCCAACACCCATCCATCCATAGGGTCGAACTGAGTCTCTTTTACAATCTCAGTCAAAGGGAACAGGAGGCTATGTTACAGAGCATCTCATTTAAGGATCGAAATTAAACAAGTTAAGTTCCTTTATTCATACCCCACCCCCACTCCATACAGAGAGGCCTTTAATGGGCCCTTCCCTAGAAAGCACATTTCTCAAGATGTGGAACAGTGGCCTTGTTTGGTCACTTGGTAAAACTGTGCTCTAAGCGGTTCACATTCTCTTCTAGAAGCAAAAGCAAACTGAAAAGGAAAACATTTGCTCTCTTCTTACTTGCACCTGGCTCTCTGCCCTACCTACCCCAACCCTAATGCCAAGACCAAACACTTACAAGTAGCCAAGCCCTAATTCAAGAGCAGGCAACTTCAACTGAATCTTCTGTTGCTCCCACTGTTCACCCCAGCCCACTTCAAGGAATACTGGGTGATAATAAGCAAACAAGTACAGTCTTCAAATTCACCTGACAGCCCTCCATCTCAGAAATGTACAACCTGTAGCTTGGTGGCTTGCTAGTCTGAACTAGTTACAATCTTGCCTAGATTAAGTGAAATTTCAGAGTCCTGAGCATTGTCTCTCCCTGAAACCCAATTCTTTGGTACTGTTCTATTATTCTGATTTTCTCTTAAACTTGGTGCTTCTTGGTGTCCCCTTAGGACTCTATAACAAAGTCTGCTTTACATGGGGGGCTCAGTAAACTTATGGTAAATGAATACCTGGACTGTAGTAGCAACCCTTGGGAAACACCACTTGGATCATCTCACCACAATGTTGATAAAAGTTGGACTACTGCTTCCCTGTAGGGGAAAGAGGGATTGCTGGAAGATGCAAGAGGCAGTTTCTGGGCTTAGGCAGTGATCATAGAAATGTATAAATATGAAAATTCATCAAGTCATTAGGATTTATGTATTTTACTGTAGATAAAGTATACTCTGGGGCTAGAGAGATGGCTTAGCAGTTAAGGTGCTTGCCTGCGAAGCCTAAGGACCCCGGTTTGATTCTCCAGGTCCCACGTAAGCCAGATGCACAAGGTGGCACATGAGTCTGCAGTTGGTTTGCAGTGGCTAGAGGCCCTGGTGCATCCATTCTCTCACACAAATAAATAAATAAACAAACAAACAAACTATACTCTGATAAACAAAAGGGAAGGCATATATATATTTATTGTATAAAAATATAATTCCACTACATTATAAACCAGGACCTATATAAAAATGCTAGCTGTAATCAACATTAAATATATCAGGGCTGGAGTTAACATTAAATATATCAGGGCTTAGCAGTTAAGGTGCCTGCTTGCAAAGCTAACGGACCTAGGTTTGATTACCCAGTACCTATGTAAGCCAGATGCCCAAGGCAGTGCATGTGTCTGGAGTTCACTTGCAATGCCTAGAGGCCCTGGCATGCCCATCCCCTCTCACTCTTTTCCTGCCTCTCTGTCTCCCTCAGTGTCACTGCTGCAGCACCTTATAATATGCCAAAGCCTCTGGGTGAGCTCCACCTGGGGCAAAGTCATCCAAACCTCCTGACCTTCAACTTGAGCTGCTTGCACCCCCCCCATATTGTCCAAAAATACTTCTCTCAGCTATAACCTACTAAAATCCCTACACCGGAGGGCCTATTTTATTTATTTTGTGACCAGGTTTGCTTTCCTGCCTTCTCCAAAGTAGCTTCAGGAGCACTGAGCACCTTGGTGCAGGTACTCACGTTGCAAAGTTCAAGGCCGCCGGGATGCACCCAGTAAGACTGTTTCTCAGCAAACAAAACAAAACAAAAAAAACCAAAGAGTTCATACCAGGTCCAGTGCCTCCTGTCCAGGTTTGTGTTGTCCAATGACAGAACACGGAAGGAGTTTTTCAGCTGCTATAAGGCCATTGAATGGATTTTTCTATACCTTTTATCTGCCACCCCCTGTGGAAAGACACTGGGGAAAGGGGGACATATCACAGAGATCAAGGAAACAGTGACTTTAACCTTTATTTATTTTCTTTACAGATACTTGATATAGTTATTCATTGTCCTCCTTGCAGTTATTTACCTGACAGGGGATCATTGGAAGGCAGGAAGTGAGACTGCCTGGATTTCATTTGTGTCATTGAGCATTGTTTCCAAATGTTGGCAACTGAACCCCTTTTCCTCCCAAAGAGTGGGACAACAAACTTGTAGTGGGCCATGCTGGTGGCACACGCTTTTGTTTTTGAGAGGTAATTCAGATTTCCTCATCCATTAATGAGGTGTTTCACAGCACTCAGGGCCAGCTGGCCTGCTTACTGCCTGGAAGGAAGGGAATGAGATTCCATCTGGTGCCTGAATCCTGTCTGAGGAAAGGGAAGAGTTTTCAAGAGACACGCTGAAATCAAGATCTGACTTTTAATGTCCCTTGAGAAAATGATTAAGCCTGAACATGAGCTGAACGGAATGGAGGTAAGAGTCATGTTGCCTGAGTTTCAGACTGGCTGAATTTCAGTTTCAATCTGAACCCTGGTAGCTCTGCTGGTTCCTTCCAGGTGTTTTGAAATTTTTTAATGTTTGCAGATGAAAGTCTTTTATTTTAGAATATCTGTGATGGGAAAACACACACCAAAGAGAAAACACCTCAGACAGGTTGTCAAAAAAATGCCAGGGCCAGGCACATGGCTGAGTTTTTGTGACAGCTTTGCTTTGGCTTTATTTTATTTTATTTAAATTAAGCCTATTTATTTTATTTTATTTTTTGAAACAGGCATTCCTGCAAGCCATCTTTCCAGCTGGAGGACAAAGCTTATTTTGAGAGCTTATTATTTGAGTAGCCTACTCTTGAGAACCTGATTCTTAGGGACAGGTGAGATGAGAAAATAAACTTATTCACAGCAAAATTTATGTAGTGCTGTGGTTGGTGTTAAAGGGAAGGCTTGAGAGGGCACCTCAACAGCTGGATAATATTGGGGGGTAAACATCTCCAGTAAGTGGCAGAACACTGTCAAAAAAGGCCATGTTGCCAGAGACACGCATGCAGATGGCTCCAACTTGGGAAAGGACTCAGGCCAACTGAGCTTTTTATGCCTCAGATCAAAAGATAGCCAAAACAAATTTGAGGATGTGTTAAAAGAGGAACTCTTATACACTGCTGACAAAGGATACTGTCCCAGCGTGGTGCAAAAATCAGTGTTGAGCCTTCTAGAAAACTGCAAATGGAGGCTGCTACCACCATGTACTCCTGAGTATATACAATTTTTGGAATACCCAAAGGAACTATGGAGGGTGTGGTTTATTGTGTCAAAATCGAGGATCGCCAGAGTTCGAGGCCACCCTGAGACTACATAGTTAATTCCAGGTCAGCCTGACCAGAGTGAGACCTCGAAAAACCAAAAAAAAAAAAAAAAAAAAAAAAAAATAAAAAAACTCTGACCACTATACACATGGTTCAGCTATTACAGAAAAGTGACTATTTTGCTGTAAAAATACCTCAGAGACTGGGCATAGTGGCGCATGCCTTTAATCCCAGCACTCGGGAGGCAAAGATAGAGGAGCACCGTGAGTTTGAGGCCAGCCTAAGACTAGAGTCAATTACATGTCAGCCTGGGCTAGACTTAACTCAGAAAACAAAACAAAATAATAATGATAATAATAATAATAATAACTTTCTGTGACTAGGGAAATGATTCAGTTGAAGGCACATGCTTGCAAAGCCTTCTGGCTGGGTTCAATTTCTAGTAGGTGTGCAGAGGCACAAAGTGGCGCATGCATCTGAGCGATCTGAGCAGCAAGAGGCCCTGGCAGCATGCCCATATTTGTTCATTCATTCATTCTTCTCCATGCACACAAGTGCACAAATACATAAAATGTTAAAATAATTTTCTTAAATAGCTTTATAACGTAGCTTTAAACATGAAATTATTTACAATACTTATTCTAGTCATCCCAGGCTAATGACTTACCTTTTCCAATAA
This sequence comes from Orientallactaga sibirica, assembly GCA_036365145.1. NCBI lineage: Eukaryota > Metazoa > Chordata > Mammalia > Rodentia > Dipodidae > Orientallactaga > Orientallactaga sibirica. Next base: position 428,486 of record JAEOAD010001318.1, on the reverse strand, counting down.
GCCTGCCTCTGCAAGTCACTGAAATAAAAGGAAATTTATGCTTCATAACAAAACAAAACAAGACATACAAGACAGAAGCTCAGCCAAAACTATTATGCCAAAAACCCTCACATAATTTTTTTCAATGTTTTATTTATTTTGAGAGAGAGAAAGGAGAAAGAGAGAATGAGCATGGCAAGGCCTCCAGCTGCTGCCAACTAACTCCAGACGACACCACCTTGTGCATCTCATCTATGTGGGTCCTGGGAATCAAACCTGGGTCCTTTGGCTTTGCAAGCAATCACTTTAACCACTAAGCCATCTCTCTGGTCCCCACATAAATTTTTTAAAATATATTTTATTTTATTTATGAGAGAGAAAAAGGCAGAGGGGAGAGAATGGGCACACCAGGACCTCCAGCTATTGCAAACAAACTGCAGATGCATCGTCCCCTTGTGTACTGGCTTATGTGGGTCCTGGAGAATCGAACGGGATCCTTTGGCTTTGCAGGCAAACGCCCTAATCCACTAAGCCATCTCTCCAACCCCAGCATTCATCTTATAAGGGCACGCTGGATATTATAAACCACGAGGCAAGGTTTTATCCTGTACACTAAAGGTTCATTGTATAAGTGTGCTAACATGTGTAACATGTATGAAACTTGTTTATAAAGCAACCATTAAAACAGATAACACACAATGTTTGCACTTCATATGCTTTTATGTGGTCCCCAAATCAAACCTAAGTCCATCCATACAAAGCTGACTTCAAGTAACAGTTATGACTCATTTCAAAAGAAACACCTAGCTACGTGACAGAGGGTAAGAGGTATGTAGTAAGTTACTAAGTCTTTGGTGAAATAATATATTTACATACTCAACAGTATTCATTAGTGAAAAAAATCCAGTTACAACAAGATTTATGGTCAGAGCTTGTAAGTGGATGCACTGGGAATAATTGTATGCCTGTTTAAAAAAAAATCTCCCAAGCAAATGCACACCTAATGCCTATTACAATTCAAATAAAAGTGAATTTGCTAGACTAAAATTCATGCTGAAGCATTTAGAGTTGGGTCTAACCAAGTAGGAAAAAGTTAAATGCTATGTTTCTCGAACTTCTGAGAAATTGAAAAATAAACTCCTGTAATTTTGCAGACGTCTTCTACCAAGCCTTCTATCAAATATTTAGTATTTTGCTAAAAAGACCTCAAGTCTCTAAAGAATAAGGAGGTTTTAAGTAGAACTAAGATGCCTGCTAACAATCAAAGAAAAACCTATTTGAAAATATGTGTGACAGAAAACAGACATGTATGGTCTCCAGCTATTAGCAAGTGAAAAACTATACCAAATTTTAGAAAGTATTATTGGATACTCTAAAATTTCTGAATTTCCAAAAGGCTAGAATGTAAAAACAAGAGAGCATATAGTCACCACTTGATGAGAAGAGGCATGGGGCAGGAAGAAAAAGACTCAGAAAAGGAAAAATGTTACCCAAATATACCCTATCACCATTAGTAATGTCAGCAAAAAGAGCAAACACAACCAGAACATCATTAACAGTTAACCTTTTTCTAGCATATGTCATTATCACCCGAGTAAAATGATTTACCTGAAAAACGGAAAGGCTTATAAAGGCTAAGATGAAGATATTAAGTGATTAATAATTAAACATAATTCAAAGTGTCTTCCCATATTTGAATTACATAGGAAGAAGTCTAAGTAGACAGAATGCTTTTTACTTTAGGGAAAAATTTACTATACAAGATGGCAAGTTAAAGATAGCTAATGTGAAGTCTGCAGTAAAAATAATTTAGTTTTTTTATTCTGTTCTATAAAACAACCAGGATTTTCTCTGAAAACATGGCAAAGTCATAGAGTCACTGAGCATAAAGGCAACCCAGTATAATTCGTGGAGTAAAATTAGTGGAATGTACACATGGTTCAGCTATTGCTAGAAAAGTGACTATTTTGCTAAAAATAATTTCCAGAGACTGGGCATAGTGGCGTATGCCTTTAATCCCAGCACTCGGGAGGCAAAGATAGGAGGAGCACCGTGAGTTTGAGGCCAGCCTAAGACTACAGAGTCAATTACATGTCAGCCTGGGCTAGACTTAACTCAGAAAACAAACAAAATAATAATGATAATAATAATAATAATAACTTTCAGGACTAGGGAAATGATTCAGTTGAAGGCACATGCTTGCAAAGCCTTCTGGCCTGGGTTCAATTCCCCCAGTAGGTGCAGATGCACAAAGTGGTGCATGCATCTGGAGCTTATCTGAAGCAGCAAGAGGCCCTGGCATGCCCATATTTGTTCATTCATTCATTCTCTCTCTCATGCACACAAGTGCACAAATACATAAAATGTTAAAAATAATTTTCTTAAATAGCTTTATAACGTAGCTTTAAACATGAAATTATTTACAATACTTATTCTAGTCATCCCAGGCTAATGACTTACTCTTTTCCAATAAGCCTGCCTCTGCAAGTCACTGAATAAAAGGAAATTTATGCTTCATAACAAAACAAGACATACAAGACAGAAGCTCAGCCAAAACTATTATGCCAAAAAACCCTCACATAATTTTTTTCAATGTTTTATTTATTTTGAGAGAGAGAAAGGAGAAAGAGAGAATGAGCATGGCAAGGCCTCCAGCTGCTGCCAACGAACTCCAGACGCATGCACCACCTTGTGCATCTCATCTATGTGGGTCCTGGGGAATCAAACCTGGGTCCTTTGGCTTTGCAAGCAATCACTTTAACCACTAAGCCATCTCTCTGGTCCCCCACATAAATTTTTTAAAATATATTTTATTTATTTATGAGAGAGAAAAAGGCAGAGGGGGAGAGAATGGGCACACCAGGACCTCCAGCTATTGCAAACAAACTGCAGATGCATGCGTCCCCTTGTGTACTGGCTTATGTGGGTCCTGGAGAATCGAACGGGGATCCTTTGGCTTTGCAGGCAAACGCCTTAACCACTAAGCCATCTCTCCAACCCCAGCATTCATCTTATAAGGGCACGCTGGATATTATAAACCACGAGGCAAGGTTTTATCCCGTGTACACTAAAGGTTCATTGTATAAGTGTGCTAACATGTGTAACATGTATGAAACTTGTTTATAAAGCAACCATTAAAACAGATAACACACAATGTTTGCACTTCATATGCTTTTTATGTGGTCCCCAAATCAAACCTAAGTCCATCCATACAAAGCTGACTTCAAGTAACAGTTATGACTCATTTCAAAAGAACACCCAGCTACGTATGTGATAAGAGGTATGTAGTAAGTTACTAAGTCTTTGGTGAAATAATATATTTACATACTCAACAGTATTCATTAGTGAAAAAAATCCAGTTACAACAAGATTTATGGTCAGAGCTTGTAAGTGGATGCACTGGGAATAATTGTATGCCTGTTTAAAAAAAAATCTCCCAAGCAAATGCACACCTAATGCCTATTACAATTCAAATAAAAGTGAATTTGCTAGACTAAAATTCATGCTGAAGCATTTAGAGTTGGGTCTAACCAAGTAGGAAAAAGTTAAATGCTATGTTTCTCGAACTTCTGAGAAATTGAAAAATAAACTCCTGTAATTTTGCAGACGTCTTCTACCAAGCCTTCTATCAAATATTTAGTATTTTGCTAAAAAGACCTCAAGTCTCTAAAGAATAAGGAGGTTTTAAGTAGAACTAAGATGCCTGCTAACAATCAAAGAAAAACCTATTTGAAAATATGTGTGACAGAAAACAGACATGTATGGTCTCCAGCTATTAGCAAGTGAAAAACTATACCAAATTTTAAGAAAAGTATTATTGGATACTCTAAAATTTCTGAATTTCCAAAAGGCTAGAATGTAAAAACAAGAGAGCATATAGTCACCACTTGATGAGAAGAGGCATGGGGCAGGAAGAAAAAGACTCAGAAAAGGAAAAATGTTACCCAAATATACCCTATCACCATTAGTAATGTCAGCAAAAAGAGCAAACACAACCAGAACATCATTAACAGTTAACCTTTTTCTAGCATATGTCATTATCACCCGAGTAAAATGATTTACCTGAAAAAAACGGAAAGGCTTATAAAGGCTAAGATGAAGATATTAAGTGATTAATAATTAAACATAATTCAAAGTGTCTTCCCATATTTGAATTACATAGGAAGGAAGTCTAAGTAGACAGAATGCTTTTTTACTTTAGGGGAAAAAATTTACTATACAAGATGGCAAGTTAAAGATAGCTAATGTGAAGTCTGCAGTAAAAATAATTTAGTTTTTTTTTATTCTGTTCTATAAAACAACCAGGATTTTCTCTGAAAACATGGCAAAGTCATAGAGTCACTGAGCATAAAGGCAACCCAGTATAATTCGTGGAGTAAAATTAGTGGAATGGCTGGGGGTATGGTTCACTGGCAGAACACTTGCCTAGCAAGCAGAAGGGCCTGGTTTGTGTCCATAGCACTGCAAAAATAATAATACAAAAAAGAGTAATGCGATTATAATATTATGTTTAAAGATGTAGACACCATTTGTAAAACTACCAGTTGTAGTTTTTGAAAAACTGCTAAATAAGTCCTTCTAAAGAAAAAGACAGGTATACTGTTTTTTGGTTTATCCCCTTCCCTACTTCAAATGAAGGAGTATGCCTTCAAATAACCACACTACAAATTGTGGGTTCTTATGGGTATCACAAGTAACCAAAGGGTGCAGACATTCAGACTCTGGATATTACTGTATTTAGCTGTGCCAGGAACCCAGGGCCTTACACTGAGCCTGGGGCTGGCCTGGAACTCTCCAGCCTCCCATACTTCAGTGCTGGGATTACAGAAGGGGAGGGGGGCGGTCAGTAGATCCTGCACAAACGCATTTTATTCTGTGCACAAAAACTGATGCACTTTTAGGAAACTGGCAGTTCCCCAAAGCATATGGCATTTTGAAGGATGTCTGCTTGCTGTGTTTTTCTAAGTAGAGAAATTTTTTAAAAAGCCTGAAAAGGAAGTAGTGCTGGGCGTGGTAGCGCAGGCCTTTAATCCCAGCACTCGAGAGGCAGAGGTAGGAGGATTGCTGTGAGTTCGAGGCCACCCTGAGACTACATAGTGAATTCCAGGTCAGCCTGGGCTAGAGCAAGACCTTGAAAAACAAAAAAAAAAAAAAAAAAAAGAAAGAAAGAAAAAGAAAGAAGAAAGAAAGAAAGAAAGAAAGAAAGAAAGAAAGAAAGAAAGAAAGAAAGAAAGAACTGACATCAGAACTGTGTTCAGGGGAACCTGATAATCAAATTGTTAATCAAAGTTCTGAATTACCACGTTAAAGCCTCCCTTTATTTTGCTCATGTCAGAAAGCACATTCTTTGGCCAACTTAGTTAGGGAAGTATTCTTCATGAAAATATCTCACTAGGCCAGGCCAAGGTTTATAACAAACCCATACTACAACTCCAGAGAATGACAGATAAATTGGGGGATCTAGGGAGAGACGTCAAGGATAATGGTGATAGTCCTTTAACATTTCAATACGTAAGCACGATTCTTATGCAGGTTATTTAACAGTTTGAGTTTCTTTTATCTCGCCACTGCAGGCAAACCAGTTCTTTATCTCCTCACCATGGGAACACAAATAACTCCCCCACAGAGACTTAAGTCCTTCCTACTTTTCTCCAGTGGCTCACACCCTGAGGATCAAATCCTCGAATTTGCCTAGAACATCTGCTCAAAGCCAAGTGTCTTCCCCTCGTCAAATCCCTACGCAGCAAGGTCAAACTCAGTTTCGGGTGCAGATGACAGCTAGGCCAGGTCCCTAAAAATGTTCTACCTCTTTTAGGCCAGGTCCCTAAAAAAAGCTGTGCCTAGGCATTCCCTCCTCGTCTCCCCTCCCACACACACACCATGGTTGCTAGGCTGGCATCTCCGATGAAACAGTAACAGGCGCTAAGATAACTGATAGCCGGGCTCAGCCTGACCGAGTTCAGAGCAGAAACTAGTGTCTTGGGGTACAAGAGTTGAGAGCTGCGTCGCAGGCACATTTCCGATGGGCGGGGACGAGCTGGAGGGCACCCGGTGCAAAGCTGTGGTGTGGCCTTCGGAGGCCCGCGGCAGGCGCAGCCACGCTCTCAGCAGGAAGGGGAGGGGAGCAGGAGGAAGATGGGGAGAAGGCGAGGGAGAGGGGGAGGCTCGGGAGGGGCGGGCCTAGGGGAAGGAGGAGGAACCAGAGGAGGAGCCGGGACTCGGGGAAAGCCCGCGCGCCCAGCCCTGAGCACCTCCGGGCGGAGTCAGTGACTCCGCCCGCCGGCCCGCCCGCCTGCGGGGCTGCAGCCTCCCTCCGGGACTCGGGCCCTCCTCCTTCCTTCCCCTCCCTCCTTTCCATCTCAGCAGCGCCCTCAGACTCCCTCTAGCTGGCTCATACAAAAGCAAAATGTCCGCCATCTTCCGATCGGCTGCGTTCGTCGCGCCACGAGCTCGGCGCTCCTGCGGCTGCTCCCCCAGGGCTTCTCTTTTCCCGGTCCCTTGTCCCCGATCCCCGGTGCCGCAGCTCTTGGGGAGCCGCCGGCCACCCTGCGCAGCCGGCCCGCAGCGCCCTCCATCCCCGCCCGCCCCGCCGCACGGACGGCACAGCAGCGCCGCAGGCCGAGACGAGCGGGCCCGCAAGCCCTGCCGACGTGCTCCCGCTTCCCACTCGCCATGGCCCCGATGACCCGTTTACCTTAATGCAGTACGGGGGCTCGTCGTAGGTGACCAGCATGTACCTGTCTCCGCGGCTGGCCGGGTCCCGGGCGCGCAGCTGCGGGGCGAGGGATGACGGAGGGGTCGCGTAGGAAACGAGAGGGAAGCGATACAAACGTTACAGAAGCACCTAAGCCCACCCCTCCAAACCCTCAGGAGCAACCCCCATCTCTCCTCTCCCTTCTTTTTACCTTCAAGAATAACTCCACAGCGCCTTTGGCAATGTCCAGATAGGAGGTGCCCAGGTCAGTGCGCTGGTTCATGGAGGCGGACGTATCTATAAGGAACAACAGGATGGGCATCTTCCCCCACACCTCTGGTTCTGCTCCCCACGCTCCTGGCCCTCTTGCCCTCACTGCCACGTACGGCTACCCAAATCCTGAACTCTCGCAGAGCCAGGGAACTGGGAGCAAGAGGAAGAGGGGGAGCCCGGATGGGGCAGATGGGACCGTATTTGGCCTCTTTCTGCAGTCCCAACTCCTCTCCCTCCAAGGGAATTTGAGAGTGTGTGTGTAGCTCTGAGAGCCGTCCCTGTTTCCCCCTTCTCCTGCCACCACTACAGCCGCCGCGGCCGCTGCCAGTGCTACTGCCTGAGCATCCGTCCGCGCTCAATAGAGCGCTCGCCCCAGACTGAGAGCCCTCTCTGTTCACTGACACACAACTTCTGTCGGCTCACCTACCATCAGGCACCATGTGACCAGAACCCACGCCATTGGCTGCCAATTATGTTTCATTTGCATATTCATTAGATGACAGGATAAGGGGAGGGACTTGGGCCAAGCTTGGGAAGTTTGAACCCTGGCAGGGGGGTTAAGAGGAAAACTAAAGGACCCTTTTCGGGCTCTGATTCTCCTTTAAAGGACTTGGAAGCTGTTAGGATAATTCGTTTGTTGGTTCGAATAGATTTTCTCTCCGCTCTTCAAAGATGTTGACTGGAAAGAAAGAGCGAATTGAGCAACAATTGTACACAAGTACAGAAGCAGATGCTTGGACAGGCTGCGCAGAATACGCTTTTTGCGGACTGCAATCGATCACTCCTGCCAGGGTTAAAACCAAAACATTTCAGTAGCAGCGAACTTCTTTCCTGGCTAGACTTGCTCACATTCCTTTAGATTAGTCCCTCCTCTTGATCAGTATTCGTGCGTCCTTTTCTGCCTTGTATTCTACGTATATCTACTGGGAAAGGAAACTAAAGCTGAAACAGTTTAACCTAGTCTGGCTTTTTGTATGCACAGCCTTCCCCAGTTTCATTGAACTCTTTGAAGCATCGGCCAGCCTGTGCTAATTCCTCACTGTTGTCTGTGCAGCCTTTATGCGTGGGAACTACGTCAACATATATTCTGCTTCAACTCACATTTATTGAATGTCCATGAAGAGCCAGGCACCCGTGGGAGGATCATTTAAGCTCTGAAATAAATAAACTATGGATGGCATTGGTACTCAATTTTCAATAAAGGAAACTGCAGTTCTCACAGGTCAAGGTACCAATGAGGGAAGTTGTTAGGTCTGACTCCATGTTATGGCTCAATAAATGGTTGACTATTTTATGTGGCTGAATACTATGTGACACAATCTTTTGAGACAAGACTATTCTTTTTGTCTTTTAAAAAAAATTTTTGAGGTAGGGTTTCACTCTAGCCCAGGCTGACCTGGAATTCATTATGTAGTCTCAGGGTGGCCTCGAACTAACAACAATCTTCCTATCTCTGTCCCTCAAGTGCTAAGATTAAAGGCGTAAGCCACCACACCCAACATAACAAAACTATTCCTTTTTAAAAAATTAATTTATTTGCATGTGGGGGGCATACCAGGGTCTCTGGCTTTGTGTGGATGACTGAGGAATTGAATCCAAGTCACCGGGCTGTGCAAGCAAGTACATTGTGGTAGTTTGAATGGATGCCTTCCAATAGATTCAGGAGTTTTACTCAAGCTTGTTACTTGATGTCATTGTGGGTGGATCCTAGTGTCCAGCCTTAAGGTGTGTTTGGGGGAGGATCTGATTTCCAGACAAAGATATACAATGTGTGTAAACACTGCCTGGGGTCCTAGAGCGAGCTTGCTTGTGGTGCTGATAGTAGGTTTTCTCTTTTTTTTTTTTTTTTGCCTTTATTAAACCTCTCCTGGATCTGTGAGCTTCTGATAAATGCCGTTCCTCCCATTACTCGTGCCTGCTTTGGAGTTCATCCCAGCAATGTGAAGACTGTGACACCCTTTTTTGTATTTTATTTTATTTATCTATTTGTGTGTGTTAGAGAGAGAGAGAGAGAGAGAGAGAGAGACAGAGAGAGAATGGTCGAGCCATGCAAATGAATGACATGGAGCATCCAGACACATGTGCCACATTGAGCATCTGACTTAGGTGGGTCCTGGGGAATTGAACCTGGGTCCTTTGGCTTTGCAGACATACATCTTAACTGTTAAGCCATCTCTCCAGGCTGACTGAGACACACCTCTAACCACTGACCCATCTTCCCAGCATTGATACAAGACTATTTCTGAGCTAGTACTATATAGCTCAGCAGTAGAGTGCTTGCCTAGCATGTATGAGGCCCTGGGTTTGATGCCCCAGCACTACAACATAGAAATAATAACAGCAATGATATAAATATTACTAGCAATATGTTATGCACAGCTTAGAATTTCAGGATTCAATGGGAGTACAATTTGGGTTTTTTTGTAGGTTTTTTTCTTTTGCCATTTTTCAAAGTAGAGTGTCACTCTAGCCCAGGCTGACTTGGAATTCACTCTGTAATCCCAGGCTGGCTTCCGATTTACCCTTGCCCCCGAGTGCTGGGATTAGAGTGTTCCACCACACCTGACACAGTATACCATTTTAATGAGATGAGATGAGATGAGATGAGATGAAGCGAGGAAAGGTCACACACATACATATATAGATACATAGATTATATATAGATTAGATAGATAGATGATGATGATAGATGATAGATAGATAGATAGATGATAGACTTTTTTGTTTGTTTTTTCAAGGTAGGGTCTCCCTCTAGCCCAGCTAAACTGAAATTCACTCTGTATTCTCAGGCTAGCCTCAAATTCACAATGATCCTCTTACCTCTGCCTCCTGAATGCTGGGATTAAAGGCGTGCATCACCATGCCTGGCAAAAGTTTTTACATTATGCATGGACATCTTATGTATGTGTTCTATGTGATATATATTAAATATACAATAAATAATATTTTCTGAGAAATAAGATTTCTAAAGAGGTCATATGATAGCCTATGAAGCAAGGACAAACAAGTGATGAAATAAAAAGCAATGTCCAGTGATTTAGAAGTTCAAAAGGCTTCATGGGGCTGCAGAGATGGCTTAGCAGTTAAGGTGCCTGCCTCCTAAGCCTAAGAATGCTGCTTCCAATCTCCAGTGGTTCCAATCTCCATGTTCCACGTTTAGCCAGATGCAGTGATGCAAGGGCGCAATGCCGCACTTGACCACAAGGGGGCACACGCATCTGGATTTCGTTCACAGCAGCTGAGAGACTGCTGGCGCGCCCATCTCTATCTGTCTTCCTCTCCCTCTCTCTGTTTTCTACAAAAATTTTTTAAAAAGGCAAGAAACAAAATGGGAAAGGAGGAAATCTAAGCTGAAAGGAATGGTGTGAACAAAAATTAAGCCAGAAATAGTACTGTGCATGATGCATTTCAGATCAGTGTAGTGGAATACAATGGAAGTAAGGATGAAAAAGACAGAGAAGCTCCTATTTTTGATCTGATTTCAATATTAATAGAGGACAATATCTACATGGGCTAGGATGCTTGTGAGTTAGTTTTCAATTGCTGTGTAATAAATTATCACAAAATCAGCAACTTAAGCCAAAATACATATTTATTATCTCATGCTCTGGATTCAGCTGGATTCTCTGTTCAGTCTCATAAAACTGTTGTCAAGAAATTAGCCAGTGTGTTTTCATCTGGACACTCAACCAGGAAAGAATCGGCTCACAAACTCATGAAAGCTCTTGGCAGAACTTGTTTCTTTATACAAGCTGGAGGTCACTCACAGGTCTGCCTGCTGTGATAGTTTTGTACCGCATGAGCCCTCTCCATCATGAGTTCACAACATAGTTACTACTTCTGGGCCAGCAGGGAAATCTCTCCCTCTAATCTGCTGACATGGAGCATTATAGAATGTAACATAATCACCACAGTGACATTCATTACATTCTCAATATTCTATTGACTAGAAGCCAGTCACAGGTCTTAACCACACTTAACAAAAAGAGCTAATATAGGACAGATGCAAACCTGAAAATTCTGCCTAACGTTTGACAGGGAGGGTGTATTACCTGGAACAAATTTTACCTAGTTTTTGTTTAAAGTCAGTTTTTGTTGCTGTTGTTGTTGTTTTTTTCAAAGTAGGGTCTCGCTCTAGCCCAGGAGGACCTGGAATTTACTGTGTAGTCTCAGAGTGACCTCCAGCTTCTGAAAGTGTCTTATCATCATCATCATCATTAAAAACTGACTTTAGCCGGGTGTGGTGGCGCACGCCTTTAATCCCAGCACTTGGGAGGCAGAGGTAGGAGGATTGCTGTGAGTTCGAGGCCACCCTGAGACTACATAGTTAATTCCAGGTCAGCCTGGACCAGAGTGAAACCCTACCTCAAAAAAAAAAAAAAAAAAAAAAAAAAAAACTGACTTTAGCTGAGCATGATGGTGCACACCTTTAATCCCAGCTCTCAGGAGGCAGAGGTAGGATGATCACTGTGAGTTCAAGGCCACCCTGAGACTACATAGTGAATTCCAGGTCAGCCTGGGCTAGAATGAGATCCTAACCTTGAAAAACCAAAAAAAAAAAAAAAAAAAAAAAAAAAAAAAACCCACTTTCAATCTTCCAAATAAATGCATTGGTTTTATTTACTAACCTTTGTTTGAATAATTACAAGCCTTTATTCTTAACACAGTGGAGGCTGAGGGAGGAGGATCACTGTGAATTCAAGGCAGCCTGAGCTAGAGTGGGGCCCTGCCTCAAAAAATAAACAAATCACCTTTATATTTTCATACCAAATTTGCTATAATTAGTATGCCAAAGAAGCCATATTAAAAATTACATATAGCTGGGCCTGGTGATGCACACCTTTAATCCCAGCACTTGGGAGGCAGAGGTAGGAGGATAGCCATGAGTTCGAGGCCACCCTGAGAATACAGAATGAATTCCAGGTCAGCCTGGGCTAGAGTGAAACTCTACCTCAAAAAAGAAAACAAAACAAGAATACATATAAAGGCTTGGGTAAATGGCTTAGAGGTTAAAGCACTTGCCTGTGAAGCCTAAGGACCCAGGTTTGACTCCCCAGTACCCATGTAAGCACAAGGTGGTGCATGTGTCTGGAGTTCATTTGTAGAGGCTCTAACACACCTGTTCTCTTCCCCCTACCTCCCCCGTCTCTCTCAAATAAATACATAAATAAAAATATTTAAAAATTACATATAAAATATTCAAAAAAGTCTCTCCAATGTGAATACTGTGAGGGCAGTTTTCAAAAGGTCTTAGCAGCATTAGTGAAGTGGAGATACCTTCAGTCACACAATTCTGTTGTTGTGGACATACATACAGTCTGCTCAGGGCAGGCCTCTGGGGCAAAGATTGTTTCCCCAGGCAGGCAAATGCTTTTCAGTTTTTTCATTTTCTTTCCAAAGAAGGTATCTTATTTATTCTCATTGGCATAAACCTCAAATGTATCTGAAATGATATGAATCTAGAATCTGATAAATATTCATGTATCATTATAAAATACAAAACTGAGAATATACAAAAAATTAACAACTTGGAGCAAAAAATTACAATTGTAAAAAAATTGCTTTTTAAAGTTATTTTATTGACAACTTCCATGATTATAGAAAATAAACCATGATAATTCCCTCCCCTTCCCTGCTTTCCCCTTCACAAATCCATCCTCCTTCATATACCTTCTCCTCTCAATTAGTCTCTCTTTAATTTTGATGACAACATCTTCTTTTCTTCCTGTTATGAAGGTCTTATGTAGGTAGTTTTGCAAGGTCATGGATATCCAGGCCAATTTGTGCCTGGAAGATAGCATTGTAAGGAGTCCTATCCTTCCTTTGGCTCTTACATTCTTTCTGCCACTTCTTCTGCAATGGACCCTGAGCCTTGGAAGGTGTGATAGAGATGTTTCAATGCTGGACACTCCTCCATCCCTTCTTCTCAGCACTATGTTGCCTTTTGGGTCCCAGTGGTCATCGCCATCTGAAAAGAGAAGCTTCTCTAACCAGAAGTGAGAGTAGCATTAAGATATGGGTATGAATGTTAAGAACAGTGCTTACAGGGCAGTTTGGTGTGCATAAGATATGCATTTAACCAGACAAGAGCAGGTGTTACATCCCAAATGCTCCTTCCCCACCATAGGTTTTGAACTACATCTTAAAATCTGATTAAGCCTCCCCCCACCTTTCCTTTACTCAGTCTATTCCCCTGACCTCACTTAGGCCATTCCACCCCAGTAATCAGTTCTTCTACTTACAAATATACATATACATATATATCTATATCTATATCTGTCTCCTTAAGTCCTCCCCTCTCTTCCCTCTCTTATAGCCCCTTTCTAGCTTACTGGCCTCTGCTACCAATTTTTACTGCAACACACACACAAGTCTACCATTTGTAGCTAGGATCCACATGTGAGAGAGAATATGCAGCATTTGGCTTTCTAGGCCTGGGTTACCTCAGTTAGTATAATCCTTTCCAGATCCATCCATTTCCCTGCAAATTTCATTTTTCTTTATGCTGAATAGAACTCAATTGGATAAATGTACAACATCTTTATTATCCATTCATCAGTTGAGAGACATCTAGGCTGGTTCCATTTTGTACCTATTATGAATAGAGCAGCAATAAACATGGATGAGCACGTATCTCTAAGGCAGTAAGACGAGTCCTTCGGATATATGCCTACAAGTGCTATAGCAGGGTCATATGGTAAGTCTATTTTTAGCTTTCTCAGGAGCCTCCACACTGATTTCCACAGTGGCTGGACCAGATTACATTCCCACCAACAGTGTAGAAGGTTTCCTCTTTCTGCATCCTTGCCAATATTTATTGTCATTTGTTTCTTTTTGAAGTTGGCCATTCTGACAGGAGTGAGATGGAATCTCAAAGTAGTTTTAATTTGCATTTCCCTGATGGCTAAGGATGTAGAACTTTTTTTTAGATGTTTACATGCCATCTGTATTTCTTCTAGGGAGAACTCTCTATTTAGTTCCATAGACATTTAAAAAAATTTTAAATTATTTATTTATTTGTTTGTTTGTTTGTTTGTTTTTTGAGGTGGGATTTCACTCTAGTCTAGGCTGACCTGGAATTCACTATGTAGTCTCAGGGTGGCCTCAAACTCACAGCGATCCTCCTACCTCTGCCTCCCAGGTGCTAGGATTAAAGGCATGCACCACCACACCTGGCCCATAGCCCTTTTTTTAAAAAAATATATATATATTATTTATTTATTTATTTATTTATTTATTTATTTATTTGAGAGAGAGAAAGAGGGGGAGGAGATAGAAAGATAGAATGGGTGCACCAGGGCATCCAGCCACTGCGAACAAACTCCAGATGAATGCGCATCCTTGTGCATTTGGCTTACATGGGTCCTGGAGAATCGAACAGGTACCTTTGGCTTGGCAGGCAAATGCCTTAACCACTAAGCCATCTCTCCAGCCCCCATAGCCCATTTTTAATTGGGTTGTTTGATTTCTTATTATTTAGTTTTCTGAGTTCCTTGTCTATCCTGGATATTAATCCTCTGTCAGATGTATAGCTGGTAAAGATTTTCTCCCATTCTGTAGGTTGTCTCTTTGCTCTATTCACAGTGTCCTTTGCTGTACAAAAGCTTTGTAATTTCATGAGGTCCCAGTGGTTGTTTAGTGGTTTTATTTCCTGAGTAACAAGGGTTGTATTCAGAAAGTCCTTGCCTATGCCAATATGTTGAAGGGTTTCCCCTACCTTTTCTTCTAGCAGTTTCAGAGTTCCAGGACTGATATTAAGGTTTTTGATCCATTTGGACTTGATTCTTGTGCATGGAGAAAGACAAGGATCTATTTTCATTCTTTTACATACAGATATCCAGTTTTCCCAGCACCATTTATTAAAGAAGCTATCTTTTCTCCAATGAATATTTTTGTCATTTTTGTCAAAAATCAGATGGCTGAGCCGGGCGTGGTGGCACACGCCTTTAATCCCAGCACTCGGGAGGCAGAGGAAGGAGGATCGCTGAGAGTTCGAGGCCACCCTGAGACTACATAGTGAATTCCAGGTCAGCCTGGACCAGAGTGAGACCCTACCTCGCAAAACCAAAAAAAAAAAAAAAAAAAAATCAGATGGCTGCAGCTGCCTGGATTAACATCTATTTTTGTTTGTTTGTTTGTTTGTTTTTTAGGTAGAGTCTCACTCTAGTCCAGGCTGACCTGGAACTCACTGTGTAATCCCAGTCTTACCTGAACTCACAGTGATCCTCCTACCTCTTCTTCCCAGGTTCTGGGAAATTAAAGATGTGTGACACCACGTTGGGTTTACAATTTGGAATATTTATGTACTTACTCAGTTTAAAGAAAACCTGCAATTGGCTTCCTCAGCATCAATGTCATATTATGGTAGGCTGTGCAGACCTCTGTGCCACACGTTTCTTTGAAACACAACAACACTAAAACCCAGGAGCTCTTTCTGTGTTTTTCTCTGCTGTAGAGTATCTGCTTCCCTGTGCTGTAGGTTATTTGTGTAATGGATGGACTTGACCCTCCTACTAGAATGTAAATTCTTTGAGAATACTCCATAGCTATACCCAATGCCTAGTGCAAGAACTCACTCAATAAATGGTTGTAGGGGCTGGAGAAGATGGTTTAGTGGTTAAGGCGCTTGCCTGCAAAGCTAAAGGATCCCGGTTTGATTCCCCAGGACCCACGTAAGCCAGATGCACAAGGAGGCACATGTATCTGGAGTTCGTTTGCAGTGGCTGGAGGCCCTGGCATGCCCATTCTCTCTCTCGCTCTCTCTACCTCTTTCTCTCTCATAACTAACTAACTAAATAAAAATAACTAAATAAATAAATAAATAAAATAGATTTTAAAAAATAAATGGTTGTAAAAAGAAATGACCAAGTACACCATGGTTTTCATTCTTTCATTGTCTTCCCAGATGCTTGGTTATTATTCTCCATGTCTTTCCCTAGGGCTACTCCACCCTCTATTATTGTCCCTGTCTGCTATCTCCACTTTGACCAGGGTGGCAAGGCCAGCTTCCAATCCCTGTGGACCCAAGGCCTTTGGCTTTAGGCCCCAGCAAACCTCCTCTGACCAAATCCTTGCCTGGCACCCTTTCCCTAGCCCTAGGCTTCCTTTACATTGTATCCAGGTTTCATTACAAAGTGGTTCTTTTGTGGGCCACTGCTCCCTTGTCTCCTTCAGTCAAATCTTCTCAACTGCTCTCAAATTGCAAGCTTCTCACACTCAGACCTCTAGCCATTAAATGGGTAATTTTCTTCATTGCAGCTCTCTGACATACACTAAGCATCCTGTCTTCTTTCTAGACTTCTCGTTTTCTGAACTTGTGAGCTCCTGAAAATAGTTTCCTCTCTCCTGAGAACACCTCATTATACTCCTCATGCCTCTGCTTTTTTGATTCACTAGCAGGCCCTAAGTTGTCCTTTTTCCCACCTCGTCATGCTTTAGCATTCCAGATCTTTCTATCTCATTTCTGAAACCACCAGCTACCTTAGGAAAGAATTCCTAGCAAATACTGCTCTTCTGGTCTTCGTTCCCTTCATGCAAATGTTATCAAACTTTGTTCCACATTTACATTTGATTTGGTTGGCCACAGTGTGGTCTGCTCCCATGTAGAGGATACCTTGTTTTCGTGAAAGCTGCTCTTACTTCTCAGTTTCCAATGATTTGTTCCATTTTTTCTTTAAATATTTTATTTTTATTTATTTATTTGACAGAGAAAGAGGGAGAGAGAGAGAGCGAGAGAGAGAATGGGCACGCCAGGGCCTCCAGCCACTACAAATGAACTCCAGATGTGTGTGCCCCCTTGGCATCTGCCTAACGTGGGTCCTGGGGAATCGAACCTGGGTCCTTTGGCTTTGCAGGCAAATGCCTTAACCGCTATGCCATCCCTCCATCCACCATTTTGTCTTTAAATGGGCCCTAAATCACCATACCTTCACAGCAAGACCCTTTTTTTCCCCCTTCACAAATCCTGCCTTTCATGGCACAAGTGAAGTAAAATCTTCCTGCCTGCTTTCCCCATTACTATCTCCCGCCTCAAGTCTATACAATCTGATTTCTGTCTCTAGCACTCCATGGAAACTGTTCAGATGTGCCCTGTTCCTGACCAAGACTAATGGTCTAGTCTACATTTGCCTTTAGTTATGGCATAACTATTTGCCAGTGCTTACTTGAGCTACCCCTCCCACCTTGCCTTTCATCACCTTCCATCTCTCTCTCCCTCCCTCCCTCTCTCTCTGTGTATGTGTACATGCATGCACACGCTAGAGATAAAACCTAGAGCCTTGTACATGCTAGGCAAGTATTCTACCATTGAACTATATCCCCAGCCCATCACTTACCATGTTACCTGCAGTCTTTCTACCTCTTGGACCATTTTTTCACTGTCACTGACTTATAAATTTTATTTCTGTCTCACTCACTCTGTAAGTACACTTTTTCTTCCTACTACCCCACAGAGGACTGTGTATTTCCACAGTCATTACTCATTTAACCATTCTTTATTTGTTTTATTCAAACATTTCTTGGGTGAGCCTTCTATATATGAGGCAATGAGGATATTTTGGGGAACAAGGGAAACAGTACACTATGGTGTTTAAGAGCATGAATTTGGGGGTTAAAAGTCCAGCTTTGCCATTAGACCAAATGTAGCCTTGGGAAAGTTACTCGACTTTTCTCTGTCCCAGCTTCAGCAATTATATAATGCTACAAAAATAGCCTCTCATAGGTTTAAAAAATATATTTCTTTATGTGTTAGAGAGAGAGAGAAAGAGAGAGGCAGATAGAAAGAATGGGCATACCAGGGCCTCTAGCCACTGTACATGGACATGAATTCCAGATGCATGCACCACTTTGTGCATCTGGCTTAAGTGGGTATTGGGGAATAGAATTTGGGTCCTTAGGCTTGTCTCAAAATAACTTAAATACAAAATGTTCTTAGGAATAGAGAATTTGCATACCATCAAGGAGGCAGTGGGTTAAATCACCAGTACTGCAGGGGGAAAAAGGGTTGGGAAAAAAACCAATATAGTAGATGTAGCCTGTTCCCTAATAAAGATTATATTCTAGCAGGGAAGTAAGCAAAAGAGCAGAAGCATGTTATATTATGTGCTATGAGAGAAGAGGTACAGAATGTTCTAGACACACTGAGAAGGAGCCTGTATTCTAGAGGGCCTAAAAGGGAGAAGGACCTGATTTTTGAAGCTGTCACTGGCAGGAACATAGGCATTAGTGAGGACTGAGGTGGGGTGAGGGGTGGGAGGGGAGAGTGTTTCAGGTAGGAAATAGTGAGGTGGATGAGATTGTAAGAGAGACTGAAAGAGACTCCTCAGAAAAAAATGAATGAGAGTATGAAAGTTCTATATGGGTATAACATAGGGGAGCCAGAGCCAGGGAAGTAGAATAGGGATGGAGGTGGTTAGAAATAAGCTTATAGCTGGGCATTGTGGCGCACGCCTTTAAAACTACCACTTGGGAGGCAGAGGTAGGAGGATCTCCATGAGTTTGAAGCCAGTCTGAGACTACATAGTGAATTCCTAGTTAGCGTGAGCTAGAGCGAGACCCTACCTCAAAAACTAACAACAACAACAAAAAGAAACAAGGGGCTGGAGAGATGGCTTAGCGGTTAAGGCGCTTGCCTGTGAAGCCTAAGGGCCCAGGTTCAATTCCCCAAAACCCACATCATCCAGATCCACAGGGTGGTGCATGCATCTGGAGTTCGTTTGCAGTGGCTAGAGGCCCTGGTGCAGCCATTCTCTCTCTCCCCCTCTTTCTCTTTAATAATAAATAAAAATAAATTTTTTAAGAAAGAAAGAAAGAAGCTTGGAAAGGTGAGCAGAACCCAGGTGAGGCAGAGCCTAGCTGATCCTGTGAGGTGTTGATTGTTACCCTGGGGGCAAAGAGGAACCACTGAAGCATTGTCAACAGATCAGGCTTTGGTTATGTCATTCTATGTGCAGCATGAAAAGCTGGTTACATGAGGGTAAAAATGAAATCCAGAAGACAAAGAGCAGTCTATTTCTGTAATCAAGGTGATTTAATTTGTGACTAGGGAGTACAAAAGAGTGTGTACGTGCCATGTTCATTTAGGCAAGAGAATGGTTATGTCCTAGCCATAAACAGAACATGTAATGTGAGGAAAAATGAGGAATGAAGGCCCACCGGTCTTCAGGAAGTTATGTGCTGAGATGGGAAATAAGGCAAGAAATGCATAAGAGAGGGATTATTCAACAAATATGTATTAAGCATCAACTGTATGACAGCCATTGTTTTAGGAGCTAGATATACATCAGCAAATAAAAGAAATCAAAATCTCTACCGTTTGGGTCAGACAATACAATGACAAGTAGATATCTAGGATCTACATTGGTGACAAAATTATGGGAGACATTAAGTAAGGTCAGTGTGCATTCAAGGGGACAGGTGAGTTTGAGATATCTGTCAGCCACCTAAGCAGAAGCGAAGCGAGCTGGAATAATAACGTATGAAGGTAAGCTTCATGGGAGAAGTGCTTGCATCACATGCCCAAAGCCCACCACATAAAACAAAGCCTTGGCACATGATGCCAGCTTGAGATACATGAATCATGAAAAGTATAAAAAAGCTTCAGATAGGGGCTGGAGAGATGGCTCAGAGGTTAAGGTGCTTGCCTGTAAAGCCTAATGACCCAGGTTTGATTCCCCAGTACCTATGTAAAGCCAGATGCACAAAGTGGTGCATGCATCTGGAGTTCATTTGCAGTGGATACAGTCCTTGGCACATCCATTCTCTCTCATCCTTTTCCCTTCCCTTCCCTTCCTTTCTCTTCTCTTCTCTTCTCTTCTCTTCTCTTCTCCTCTCCTCTCCTCTCCTCTCCTCTCCTCTCCTCTCCTCTCTCTCTCTCTGGTTGCAAATAAATAATTAAATAAAACCATTGAAGTAATTTTTTTGTTTTTTTCAAAGTAGGGTCTTGCTGTAGCCCAGGCTGACCTGGAATTCACTATGTAGTCTCAGGGTGTCCTAGAACTCATGGCAATCCTCCTACCTCTTCCTCCTGAGTGCTGGGATTAAAGGCGTGCGCCACCACGCCCGGCTTCATTGAAGTACATTTTTAAAAGTTTTAGGGGCTGGAGAGATGGCTTGGTGGTTAAGGCCCCTGCCTGCCAAGCCTAAGAACCCTGGTTCCAATCTCCAGGTCCCACGTTCAGCCAGACTCAAAAAGTGATGTAAGGGTGCAATGCCGCCCTTGCCCACAAGGGGGTGCACACATCTGGAGTTTGTTCACAGTGGCTGAGAGGCTGCTGGCACATCCATTCTCTCTGTCTCTCTCAAAAATATTTTTAAAAATGTTTTAGATAGTAGAGAGGCTATTTAGGCAGATTTGGGGGATGATGACATTGATTATAAATGCTTCATTCTTTAACCATAGCTATGTGCAAGTCAAGGGGCTTGCCCTTTGTGCATCTTATCTCAGAGCAGCAGCTGTGACATAAGGCCTATTCTTTTTTCAAGGGAAGGTGAGCAAACCAAGGCCCCTCAGCTGGTCAGGTGACTAACCCAGATCCCAAACTCTCCTTCTCCATGAAGCAGGAACAGCAGCAATAAGAATCCAGATACATACAGAAGCAGATCAAAATGGAGCCAGCTTACTGGCAGAAGAGCACAGGAAGCCAGTATAGCAGGATAGAGTGGGGTCAGGGACAGAAAGCACATGCCAACCAGTTCCAGGTGGCACCATGGGGCCTGGGTTTATTGGGATCAGCCTATAGATAACTGCTTGTGCTACTGGGACTCTCCTTCTGAAATGTGATGGGAGGGTGCTGGTGAGGGGTGGTGACAACGGTGGCAAACCTGGAAGATGTGAGATCCAGGCATTTACGGATCAAGGGCATCCAAGTGCCCAGGACAAGGCCTCACACAATCCTTTTTTAGCTACTCCCTTCTGCCTGGGGCCCATGCATGGCAAGTTATATGGACATTTATAGACCTAGTTACTTGGAGATGAGGCATAGGCTAAAAATAAAAATAGCTACTGATGAAAGTTGGCTCAGGGCAGGCCCAGCATAAGCACCCCAGCATGTTTTACCACTTGGGTAACTTCCTGTCTCAAATCAGAGTGCAGGAAGCCCTAGAATCTCCGTTGTGGAATTCTTCTCCTATATCACCCCTCAAAGGCCACCAAAGCATGCTCCTTGTGGTATGGGACAGCAGGAACTCACAAGGCAAGAGAATCATTCCTCTGTAGGTACAGCCCCACACAGTGACTCCAAGCCAAGTGACAATGGGGGGACTGTCACAGACAGCCTCAGCCTTCCCTGCCTCCAGAAACCTAGAACTTCCTTCAGTTTTGTCCTTTCCCACACGCACAAAGCCATCAAGTCCTGTCTAATGCTTACCTTTTTTTTTTTTTTTTTTGGTTTTGTGAGGTAGGGTCTCACTCTGGTCCAGGCTGACCTGGAATTCACTATGTAGTCTCAGGGTGGCCTCAAACTCTCGGCGATCCTCCTACCTCTGCCTCCTGAGTGCTGGGATTAAAGGCATGCGCCACCACGCCCGGCTTTAATTCTTACCTTTTAAATATAATTCAAACTCATCTTCTTGCTTTCCTTCTGGTACATCACTCAGCTTTGCATCAGTGTGACAAAAATACCCCAAGGAAATCAACTTAAAAGTGAAGACATTTATTTTAGCTGAGTTACAGAAGTTTCAGTCTGTGGTTACTTGGTCCAGGTAGCCTTAGGCCAATAGTGAGGCACTACATCATGGTGGGACTGTATAGCAAAGGCAAGCTGCTCACTTCATGGTGGACAGGAAACAAAGAGAGGGGATTCACTTTTATAATGAAGCCCTTCCCCAAAAGCCAGTTAAGCTATGGGTCCATAAATGGTTTATTCCATTCACAATTCATCCATTTGCCAAAGGCTCCACCTCTGAATCTCAGAACATTGCCTTTTGCACGTTACTTGGTCCACAGTGCTGGTGTTCCTTTGCTGGCCTGTTGTTTTTTTTTTCTTTTTTTTTTTTTCTCAGAGATTGACAGAGAGAGACAGAGAGGGAGAGGAAGACAGATAGAGATGGGCGCGCCAGCAGCCTCTCAGCTGCTGTGAACGAAATCCAAATGTGTGCACCCCCTTTGTGGTCAAGTGCGGCATTGCACCTTGCGTCACTTTGCATCTGGCTAAACGTGGGACCTGGAGCTGGCCTGTTGTGAATTCTGCTCAGGGTAAGCGGTATGAAAAAAATTGTAACCAGTTTTATACCAAATTGTTTCCGCTAGAACTTAATAAAAGAAACATTTTTTTTTTTTTTGGTTTTTCGAGGTAGAGTCTCACTCTGGCCCAGGCTGACCTGGAATTAACTATGTAGTCTCAGGGTGGCCCGAACTCACGGCGATCCTCCCACCTCTGCCTCCCAAGTGCTGGGATTAAAGGCATGCGCCACCACGCCCGGCTAAAAGAAACATTTTAATTACTATTAACACATAAGCTTCACCATTCTCTCCTCTTCCTTAAAAAAGTTACTTTAAAAAGATGGCAACAGTGACTTCAGGTTGTAACGTATACTTTAAAATAGAGTACTAGCATATTTACTTGGATGTAGCAAAAAGCCTTACAGCCAGTTTATTTGGCATAGAACATTTACTTGCCTCAAAAATGTTGCTAGTCTTTCCCTTTCCCTCTTCCCACAGGGAGATGGAAGAGCTGTTGGCAGCAGAGCTAGTAAGCCTTGCATGGCCACACAGGAAGTCACTTACTTGGTGTTCAGGTCAGCAGATATTTACTTAGGCCTGCTTTCCCTTGACTTCTTGCTACATATTTGAGGTAAAAAGACAAACAGGCCATGGTTCCAGTCTTGGGGGGGGCTTCTGTTCCACAGATGTTTTCCATAGAGTGTGGTGAGTGCTGAGAGGGAGTGAGGGAGAAAGAGGAGAAGGATATTGAGGTTTTATTTATTTATTTATTTATTTGCAAGTGGAGAGACACAGAGAGAAGAGAGACACAGAGAGAGAATGGGAGTGCCAGCGCCTCCAGCCACTGCAAACGAACTCCATGTGCCCACCACTTTGTGCATCTGGCTTTACGTGGGTACTAGAGAATCAAACCCCGGTCATTAGGCTTTGTAGGCAAGCACCTTAACCACTGAGACACCTCTCCAGCCCTCAAGATACTGAGATTTCTTTTAAATTTATTTTATTTTATGTATTTGAGAGGCGGGGAGAGAGAGAGAATGGGCTCACCAGGGCCTTCAGCTACTGCAAATGAACTCCAGATGCATGCGCCGCCTTGTGCATCTGGCTTATATGGGTCCTGGGGAATTGAACCTGGGTCCTTTGGCTTCCCAGGCAAGCGCTTTAACTGCTAAGCCATCTCTCCAGCCAGATACTGAGATTTCTTTTTCTTTTAAAATAAATTTCATTTATTTGAGAGAAAGAATGGGTGTGCCAGGGCCTCCAGCCACTGCAAACAAACTCCAGATGTATGCACCCTCTTGTACATCTGGCTTACATGGGTCCTGGAGAATCGAACCAGGATGCTTTGGCTTTGCAGGCAAATGTCTTAACCTCTAAGCCATCTCTCCAGCCCTGATACTGAGATTTCTAAGTGAGGGTAGAAGTTACAAGGATAGAGCTTAACTGACCATATATCAGGCAAAAACCTCCTGAAAGGGGTGGTACTTGAACTTGGACTGAGACAAACAAGAGTTAGTGACAAAAAGAGGCAAATACTTTCCAGGATAAAGAACTAGTAGGAGTCAGAGTCTGAGGCTTTGAAACTGATTCATGTGAGCAATGGCCCTCACTGAGGGTCTTCCTAGGTCACTTCCATTAGCCAATATGCTCATCATTACACCGTCACTATGAATGTGGGATGCTTACGTTTCTCTAAAATATTGTTCTGAGAAGTGGGAGCCACCATGTACGAAGACTAGGTACCACCACGCAGGCAGCTTACCACCTCCTCTCCTCCGGCCTGCAGCAATGACTGCCTGACACAGCCCTCTCGAATCATCTTTGTAGTGTCATTCCTGCTCCACAGCTTTAGGGGTCCAGGCTGAAGCTCACCTGCAAAAGAGCCCACATCCTTGCTCAGTTTGGTTCCCTGGCCTATCCTGCTGTCCTCACTCCCTTATTCCTAAGACCTTTTCGGTAGCAAATTACAGGAACCCAAATCCTTGATATGGGCTCTGCTTCTAGAGAAGCTGACTTGGGTCAAAGGATCCTTAGACAGTTGATAAAAACTGCATGTGGTAGCCGGGTGTGGTGGCGCACGCCTTTAATCCCAGCACTTGGGAGGCAGAGGTAGGAGGATCACTGTGAGTTCAAGGCCACCCTGAGACTATATAATGAGTTCCAGGTCAGCCTGGGCTAGAGTGAGACCCTACCTTGAAAAAAAAAAAAAACTGCATGCGGGATTAAGCCCAAGGATTAGGCAAGAGCCAGATCATAGAGCACCCTGTAAGACCATATGAAACACTTAAATCTTCAAAAAATATATATTTTAAAATAAACTGATTCTTTTTTTTTTTGGAGAGAGAGACAGAGAGAGAGGGAGAGGAAGACAAATAGAGATGGACGCTCCAGCAGCCTCTCAGCTGCTGCAAACGAAATCCAGATGCATGCGCCCCCTTGTGGCCAAGTGTGGCATTGCACCCTTGCATCACTTTGCATCTGGCTAAACGTCGGACCTGGAGATTGGAACCAGCATTCTTAGGCTTAGGAGGCTGGCACCTTAACCACTAAGCCATCTCTCCAGCCCAAACTGATTCTTTTTAAGACTAATGCATAATATTCATTATAATCTTTTTGTTGTTGGTTTGTTTTCGAGGTAGGGTCTCACTCTAGCCCAGGCTGACCTGGAATTTGCTATGTAGTCTCAGGGTGTGCATGAACTCATGGTGATCCTCCTACCTCTGCCTCCCGAGTGCTGGGATTAAAGGTGTGCACCACCACGTCTGGTATTTATTGTAATCTTAATCAAAACAGCTGTAAGTACTCACAGGAGATCCCCAACAAAGTCCGACCTCTTGATATCCACCATTGAAGGATCTGGTGGAGAGGGCCATTAGGCTAACCCCTGAGATTCTAGTCACTTCTGTCTGTATCCCCTTCCAGCTATATGTAATTCTGCCCCACATACATGTGTTCTCTAGAAATGCTAGAGTATATAGAGGGTGGAAGATTAACTAAAAGAAGAACTCTATGCAGCCATGGCAAAGTCATTACCCTGTTGGTCATCCACATTCCTGTAAGTATGTCCAATAAATCCCTGGTTCACCAAGCTAAACTTGAGCGGAATCATTGGTCTGTCATTGGTGTCCCATTTGTGGGGAGTAGATATTTGTTTACATTTCCCCAGGAAAAAAAATTAATGCAACACCTTACCACTTTGATTGATATTAGCCACCTACATTTAATGACTTATTTCTTTAGATTTGGAGGGAATTGGGGCCTTTATCTATAAGCAAATCTCTCTAAAAGAATCCATAGTGCCAGGAATAGTCTAATACACCTTAAGGTACAATGAAATGCCAAAGATGGCCATACCTATGCATTTATCCAACCCACATGCTTTTACAATATGCTTAATATTTCTCCACTGGGAAGTGGGAGTCTAGGCTTACCACCCTTCAGTGTGGGGAAGAGGGCTTATGACTGTCCTAGGCAATGGTATATAGTACAGGTGAGGCTCTACAAGGGGCTAAAGCAAGGTCCTACAAGGCTTCTGCCCTACCTGTGATAGTTTGACTAGATGGCCCCCAATATATTCAGTGTTTTATTAGTTTGTAGTTTGCATCTGCAGCCACCTGGCTGGAGGCAATGTCACTGGGTGGATCTTAAGGTGTGGTGGTGGATTTCAATCTAAAGATATGCAAAGTGTGCCTAGCTGGAGTTCCTGAGGTGTGCTGTGCTGTGTGGCTTTTGGCTTGTGGCTTCTCTCTCTCTCTTGCTGGTCCTGTAAAAGAAAGGCCACCTTCTTCTACCATTATGGAACTTCCCCTGGATCTGTAAGCTATAATAAATCCCTTCCTCCATAACCGTGCCTGGTCTGGAAGTTCATCTCAGCGAACCTGAAGCTGTCTGCTACACAACCCTTCCACCTAGAACACTGCCTGTTCCTGTTTGTCTCTCTCCCTTCCTACCATGTTGTGAGGAAGCCAGGCCACATGAAGAGACCACACCAAAAGTCTCAGTCAGACTCCCATCAGCCACTAATCTGACATCCATCATCAGACCTAGGAATGAAAGAGCCATTAGATGATTCTAGCACCCAGCTTTGGATGTCCCACTTAAAGCCACTGAGACCATGGGACAGAAACAAGTTTTCTTTGCAGTGTTTAGGTCTGAATTCCAGACCTGCCAAAACCATACACATAATAAATGGTTATTATTTTTAGCCACTATTCTGGAGGTCATTTATTTTGTAGGAATAGATAAATGATACATATGCTAAGTTCTGGAGTCATGATTTCCCTTGACAAATTGCTCTTCTAAGGTCTGGGGATATAGTCCAGTTGGTTGAGTACTTTCCTAGCATAAATGAAGCCTCAGGTTTGACCCCCAGAACGGCATAAACTGTGTATGTTGGTACACATTGTAATCCCAGCACCAGAGGAAGGAAGGTCAGAAGTTGAACGTCATTCTTGGATACATATTGAGGTCAAGGCTGGCCTGAGAGTGTTTTCTCAAAACAAAAAGTACTTATCTGGATTCCCTCTACAGGTTAATGCTACCTGCAAAGTTCATTTTGTACCTGAGCTATTTTGAACTGTTAACTCTCCACTTACATATAAACTTGCTTCTTTTCAACAAGCACTTCATCTCTTTGGATGTCACCATTCTTTTGGCCTTGTCTTGTGTAGGTAGTGTCAGCCTCTTCCATAATGGTCCCTGAGCCTTGGAGGGTGGGATAGAGATGTTTCTCATTGCTGAACACCTTAAACTAATTTTGTCCCAGCAATGAGAAGTTGACTAAGACAATGTTTTGCTTCAATGTTCACTCTAGTAACAGTGAGTTCCCATTTTCCCACATTCAAGTCCCAACAGGGCACCCTTAATTATTTTTAATTTTTGCCAAACCAATAGGCAAAAAGTTGCTGCCTCGTTGTTTTAACTTGTATTTATTTAATTAGTGAAGTTGAACAGCTTTCGTAAGTTTATGGGCCACTTCCTATAAATTGACTCATATCCTTTACCCATTTTCTATTGAAGCTTGAATTAAAAAAAATATTTTCCATGAACTTATTATAAAGTAATTTTATTCCCCTACCATGTCTTATAAGTATTTAATTCAATCTGTTAATACATGTTTTAACTTTGTTTGTGAGGTAAGCTACAAATTTTAACTTTTCTACCATCAAGTTTTTTTTTTAATTTTTATTTTTTATTGACAACTTCTATAGTTACAGACAATAAACCATGATATTTCCCTTCCCACCCCCTTTCCTTACACAGCTCCACTCTCCATCCTTTTTTTTTTCTATTTTTGTTTTTCAAGGTAGGATCTCACTCTGAACCAGGCTGGCCCGGAATTAACTGTGTAGTCTCAGGGTGGCCTCGAACTCACGGCAATCCTCCTACCTCTGTCTCCTGAATGCTGGGATTAAAGGCAATTTCTGTCTGGACAGTGGCATCGTATTGAGTGGTACATTCCTTTGGCTCTTACGTTCTTTCTGCCACCTCTTTCACAATGGACCCTGAGCCTTGGAGGGTGTGATAGAGATGTTTCAGTGCTGGACACTCCTCCGTCCCTTCTTCTCAGCACTATGTTGCCTTTGAGGTCATCCCAGTGGTCATCGCCATCTGAAAAGAGCAGTTTCTCTAACCAGAAGTGAGAGTAGCATTAATATATGAACATGAACATTAAGTGTAGTGCTCTCAGGGCAGTTTGGTGGGAAGAACATATACGTTTAGCCAGTCAAGAGCAGGCTTTATACCCCTAAGGCTCATGACCTTTCCTGCCATAGGCTTTTGTTTAGGTATTTCAGTACCAGGCATGTATTCCCTCCTGTAGAGCGGGCCTCCAGTCCAATCAGAGAGCAGTTGGTTTCCCCCAGAGCAGATATGCCACTATTGCACTCATTTGGTCATTTGGCCTGTCTGGCCAAACTTGAGGCTTCCGGTGTCCCCTGTTTTCACTGCTGATGACTTCTGTCTACCATTCGGCTGCATACAGTACAGCTTTTTCCAGCTTTCAGTTGGCTGGTCTGCAGGGAGAAGGGTTTTCTGCTCATCACCAGCTTGATTTCTCAGTGACCTTGTTGCTCAGGCAAGTGATGTCTTCAGCAATAGGGTCTTACCTTCTGTTTTTCAAGGGAAACCAAGGGCTTTGGCAATAGCCTGTAATGTTTTGGAAGCAACAGAGACCTCCCTGGCCAACCAATCACTGGAAGGTATCCCATCCCTGGCACTGAAAATTTTCTAGTAACCATCTATGGCCTCTGGATATGCCATTATTCAAAAACATAGGTTTTCAGATGTCTTATTCAAAATATCTTGAATTTTGATTGACCCTGCCATTCCCTTCTTTTACACAGTCTCTTCCCCTGGCCTCACTTAGGCCTTTAACTGCTCTGTAATCTGTTCTTCTACTTACATATATACAATACCATACCCTTAAGTACTTCCCTCTCCTCCCTCTTTTTGTTGGGGGGGGGGCTGGAGAGATGGCTTAGCGGTTAAGGCGCCTGCCTCCTAAGTCTAAGAACACTGGTTCCAATCTCCAGCGGTTCCAATCTACAGGTCCCATGTTTAGCCAGATGCAAAAAGTGACACAAGGGCGCAATGCCGCACTTGACCACAAGGGGGCGAACACATCTGGATTTCGTTCACAGCAGCTGAGAGGCTGCTGGCGCACCCATCTCTATCCTTTATCTGTCTCCCTCTCCCTGTGTCTCTCTCTGTGTCTCTCTCAAAAAAAAAAAAAGACACTAAAAGGTGGAGAGACGGTACCAGATGGATAGAGACCTTGGGCAGTACTGAGGTGATTTTCACCAGATTTCCTTGTGCCTCTTAGTCCCTGAATGTGATGCTGGAGAAATAGGGATCTCAAAATGACCCTAAAGTCTGAAAATAATCTACTCTCTGTAGAAAATGGACAAGGAAAATAGTACCCTAACAAAAGTAAAAGCCAACCTGGTTTGGTGGCTTCCCAGAATTTGGGAGGCAGAGGTAACAGGATTGCTTTAAGTTGAAGGCCACCCTGAGACTACCTAGTAAATTCCAGGTCAACCTGAGCTAGAGAAAGACCCTACCTCGAGCCTCCCCAAAAAAAAATAGTAAAATCATTTAGATAATAGCTGCTCTGCTCCAGCCCCAACACACCCAAGCATGCATGCAAAGCAATACTGAAGAGCCTAGATACACTCCCCCAGTGAGTTGTAGCAAGGTGCTTCAGGACATATGCTAGGGTGATGGCACAGGAGACCAAGTAAGATTGGGGCTTTTTTATTTGCTTGATGGAAAATGAACCACCACAAACACTCCCAGCATTCCCTCTGTCTCAGTGAAGACACTGTAAAGAGAAATGGCAAGGCATATTAACCTCTCCTAGCCAGCCAGGTGTAAGAGAGACCACATGAGGAGCCAGAGCTACCAATCCTCACAGCAGCAATGGGCCATCCCCTGTGTGTCAACAGAAGCCAATTGAAAGTCTGTACTTCTATTTCTGCCTGCCAAAAAAAGAGTCAATAGGTCCTCTTTCCATGCTAGGATGGTAAAAACCAAAGTTTAAAATAAGAGCCAGGGGACACCGATATACCAAAGTGTGGTAGTTTGAAGAGATGGCCCCCAATATATTCTGCGTTTTATTAGTTTGTAGTTTGCATCTGCAGCCACCTGGCTGGAGGTAGTGTCACTAGGTGGATCTGAAGGTGTGGTGGTGTTTTGAGGTTTCAATCTAAAGATATGCAAAGTGTGCCTAGCTGGAGTTCCTGAGGTATGCTGTGCTATTTGGCTTTGTTCTCTGTGTTTGGTCCTGTAAAAGCAGGCCAGCTTCTTCTGCCATTATGGAACTTCCCTGGATCTATAAGCTTCAATAAATATCTCTTCCTCCATAACTGTGCTTGGTCTGGAAGTTCATCTCAGAGAACCTAAAGCTGTGTGCTACACAAAGCAACCAGCCTGACAAGATGGATACCTGTGTAGTTGTGGCACCTAGCCTATGTGGGTAACCAGCAGCTCTCGGATTGGCTAAGAGATTCTCTGAGTGGAAAGGAACCTTTAGCTGGTGGTGGGAACTGAGTCAAAATCCTACGGAGACCAAAATCATGGACTCCGACAGGAAGTTCTCAGTAGTCTTTAGCCAAAGACATGGCCACACCCACCTAAATCTTTCTTAATTAATAATACTTATCCCATTGAACCTATACTGACCTCAGTCTCCTTTGCAGAATCTATTTTTCTTTTACAGAAGGCAGCTCAAGAGATAAGCCACCTCTCACATATCAGCTAGGGCCCAGGTGAAACCACAGAGGAATTGGTGAGATGACCAAGAGTGCTGCTTCAATGGCAAGCCTGTCAACTAGTGGCAGGGTCATGGAGACAGACACTGAGGATTCTCAAGACACACCAAAGCAGAAATCCAGAACCTGCTGAGAGCACAACACTAAAGTAGATTTAAAACACAACCACCATGGCTTAGGGAATTTTGCAGAAGAGGGAGCAGAGAGAATGTAAGAGCCACAGAGTGGAAGGGAATGTCTAGAGGCAAACACCCCCACTTACAATGACTTACTGATGCTCTCACATCTATACTCCGCAAACCTAGGGGGAATGCCAGCAGTCCCACTGAAGAGGGCCCTCCATAGAATGGGGCAGGGAGAATGGAAATGATGGTACTAACATATGATGTATCCATACACCTTTCTACTTAACAAAAATAAATAAATAAGAGCCAGGGTCATGAACATAACATAAGAATGTCCAGGTTTGGGCTGTAGAGATGGCTTAGTGGCTAAGGCACTTGCCTGTGAAGACTAAGGACCCAGGTTTGATTCCCCAGTACCTACATAAGCCAGATGCACAAGGTGGTGTATGCATCTGAAGTTTGTTTGTAGTGGTTAGAGGTCCTGATGCACCAATTCTCTATCTGGCTCCTTCTGTCTCTCTCTCTCTCAAATAAAATGAATAGAGCTGGAGAGATTGCTTAATAGTTAAGGCATTTGCCTGTGTAGTAGACAGCTTCAGGTCCCTGAGATGAACTTTCAGACCAGGCACAGTTATGGAGGAAGGGATTTATTGAAGCTTATAGATCTAGGGGAAGTTCCATAATGGCAGAAGAAGCTGGCCTGCCTTCACAGGACCAACCACAGACAGAGAGAAGCCAAAAGCCACAGCACAGCACACCTCAGGAATCCAGCTAGGCACACTTTGCATATCTTTAGATTGAAATCCTAAACCCACCACCACACCTTAAGATCCACCCAGAGACACTGCCTCCAGCAAGGTGGCTGCAGATGCAAACTACAAACTAATAAAACACTGACTATATTGGGGGCCATCTATTCAAATGACCACAGCCTGCAAAGCCAAAGGACCCCGGTTCAATTCTCCAGGACCCATGTAAGGCAGATGCACAAAGGGGCGCATGCATCTGGAGTTCCTTTGCAGTGGCTGGATACTCTGGCATGCCCATTCTCTATCTCTCTGTCTCTCTCTTTGCCTCCTTCTCTCTCTCAAATAAATAAATACATAAAATATATTTAAAAAAATAAAATGAATAAAAAATATTAAAAAATTTTTTTAAAGAATGTCCTGGTTTTGGGATTTCCCATTTCCGGGAAGTCCACTCCTGCCTTCTCTTGGTCAGGAGCTCTATATTCTTTCCTCTTTCCTTCTCTTAAGTACTATAAGCTCTATAATTCCCATAATAAAATCTTAAACTTCAAAATGTGTCCAGGTTTCATTTAAAAAGTCACTGCTACACAAAGAGTCAGAACAATATGTAACAATGAAAAATTGATTAGTGACTACTCTTTTGGTTTTTTTGAGTAGTGGATACTCTTAAAAATATTTATTGATTTATTTGTTTACTTATTTATTCTTTTGAGAGAGAGAAAGAGGTAGAGGTAGAGAGAGAGAAAGAGAGAATTGGTGCACCAGGGTCTACAGCCTCTCCAAATGAACTCCATATACATGTGACACCTCATGCATCTGCCTTTACATGGGTACTGGAGAATCAAACTTTGGTCCTTACTCTGTAGGCAAGCACCTTAACTGCTGAGCCATCTCTCCAGCCCCCATGGCTACTTTTGATAGAAATATTAGAATTGATGGCCTCGATATCCATGATCTTGCGGTGCCTAGCAATACCTTTGCAAGACCCTCAAAATAGATGAGAAAGATGATGTCATCAAATTAGGAAAGAGACTAATGGGGAGAGGGAGGGGATATGATGGAGACGGGAGTTCTAAAGTGGAATGGGGGAGGGGAGGGAAATATCAGGTGGGGTTTTTTTTTGGTATGTAAGATTAAAAGTCAATAAAAAAAATAATTAAAAAAAAAGAAATATTAGAATTGAGCAAAAATATGTAAAGGAACAATTACAGACACATTTCAAATAATGTTTAAGATCCTAGATAAGCCATGAAAGATGTAAGGAAGAAACAAAATAAAATTTTACAGTTAAATATATGAAAACTTGGGTTGAGGAGATGGCTTAGCAAAGGCACCTGCTTGCAAATGTGTCAACCTGAGTTCAATCATCAGCTCCCATGAAAAGCTGAAACAAAGTGGCACAAGTGTCTGTAGTCCCAATATGCCTATAGCAATGGGAGGCAAAGCCAGCAGAATCTGAGAGCATGCATGCAGCAGCAACAGGAGTGACCCTGACTCAAGAAAGTGGAAGAAGAAAACACCTTTGTCCTCCACACATGCACAGTGGCATGTCCACATACACACACACGCACACACACACACACACACACTAACACTGAAGGGACCAAACTGACGCCATAACAGGCTTCAGTAAGGTGCCACCCTGACTAAGCCTAAGTTTCAGGGAGGGCTCTGGGGCTGAGTCAGTTCCTGGAGTCATTTTCAAACATGCCCAGGCATGCCCAGACATGTCCCTTTCTCCCCAACCAATCAAAGATGTACAAATTAACTGCTGCTTGCTTAGCCAGTCATGTTAAAAGATTGCCTAACCAGCCTGGAATTCCCCCAGCTGTGTTTAAAAGGGGCCTGCGTGCTCCTCTGGGGGTCACCATTTTGTACAAATGGTTGAACCCTGCATGCTGGCTGATTCTGCAGAATAAACTCTCTATGTTTTTACATACTATTTGAATCCAGGCTTTTTCTTCAGTGATTTTCAGACCCTCACAACACACAAATACATATGCAAATAAATAATGAAAATTAAAACCAGAATAAAATATTTAGTGGCAGCTGGGTATGTTGGCACACACCTTTAATCCCAGCACTTGGGAGGCAGAGGTAGGAGGATCAGTGTGAGTTTGAGGCCAGCCTGAGACTACATTGTGAATTCCAGGTCTGCCTGATCTAGACTGAAACCCTACCTCAAGAAAAAAAAAAAATAGTGGGAAGCCTGAAAACAAAATTGCCAAGACAGAGGAGATAATCATTAAAGTTGAAAACAGAGCAATAAAAATTCCTAAATTGTGTAACAGAGAGCAATAAATGAGGAAAAAATGATGATAGCCTCAGAGATTTGTGGCAATATAAAAATGACCTGACATGCATGTCAACAGAGTTGCCACAAAAGAGAACAAAGGAAGAGCTGAAATGTATCCAAAAAATAAGTAAAATTGTAGTCATTTGGCAAAAGGGGTAGATAAATGTACAGATTTGAGTGAACCTTAGATAATTAAACCTTAGATAATTAAAGAAATTCAGGCTAAGCACCAGTCACAGTAAGAATCCTGAAAGCTGCCTATAAAAAGAAAAGAAAAATTGAAATCCTAAAGTAATAACATCTCACGGCAAGAAAGGAGGTTGAATCAAGATTCTCAGCTGAAGATGAACTAAAAGAATGTGATTCCCACAGGAAAGAATGTTCATAGGAACTTCAATAAACAGGCAGGAAATACTAAAAACCAATGTCATGATCAGGAAGTAAAAAATAGTAGAGCACACATTGTTCTCTCTTGAGTGTTGTAAATTATATTTCATAGTTGAAGCAAAACCTATAACACTACCTTGAGCTGGTTATCAGTATCTGCAGGATGCTACTTAAGGTCCTGCCTCAGTGGTGGAGCACTTGCCTATCATGCACGGAACCTTGATTTAAGCCTCAACACCATACAAAAGGATAATTATATTCTGAAATGGGAATGTGAAGGGACAACAGAAGGTAAAGTTTCAATACTTTCATGTGAAGTGGAAAAATGATGACACCAGCACACTGTGATAAGTTCTGAATATACACTAAGAGATACACTAAAACCACCATAGATAAATTAAAGTAGGGCTGGTTAAAGTGGTTAAGTGCAAGCCCGAGGGAACCTGAAACCACCTGAGTTCAAATCCCCAGCACCCACACAAATAGCTGGGAGTGGCCACAAATGCCAATATTACCCCAGTTCTGCAAAGGGAGACAGAGACCAGGGAATCGCCTGCCTCTGCAGGTGATAAGTAGGAAAGCTCAGGTATCAGTAAGGTGTCTGAGGGCTCCAGCAAGAATGGGCAGAAAAGAGATGGAGAGAGACATCTGATGTTTTGTTCCAGCCACCAAAGGTGAGCATCCCCTGCCCCAGGTGAGCACATGGGGTGTCACAAGGACACATACACGTGCCTACCACATTACAAATATTATACACAAGCTATAATATATTCCAGAAATGCTCAAATTGCCAAAAGGAAGGAACAATAAAACAAAGAAAATTCTCAGAGACAGAATAGATCATTATGTAATGATACAAGAGCCAGTCCACTAAGAATTCTAAATGTATACATACCAACTGCTGAGTAGAAACATCTGTGAAGCAAAAACTGATACAATAGTAAAAAAAAAAATAGACAAATCCACAGTTATAATGGTTATTTCACCATTTCCCTCTCAGCTAGATAGAACAGCCAAACAGAAAAATCAGCTAGGATAGTGAAGAACTCACAACCACCACCCCAACAGGAATCTAGTCACTTATGGAATATTCTACCCAACATTGGCAGAATCCATGTTCGTTTCTTTCTTCTTATTTTATTTATTTATTGTTTTTTTTTTGAGGTAGGGTGTCACTCTACCTCAGGCTGACCTGGATTCACCCTGTAGTCTCAGGGAGGCCTTGAACTCATGGCGATCCTCCTATCTCTGCCTCCCAAGTGCTGGGATTAAAGGCATGCACCACCATGCCCGGCTTATATTTTATTTATTTATTTATTTATTTATTTATTTATTTATTTATTTATTTGAGGAGGGGGGATGGGCCCACCAGGGTCCTCCAGCCACTGCAAATGAACTCCAGTTGCATGCAACCCTTTTGTGCAACTGTCTTGGAGAATTGAACCGGGATCCTTTGTCTTTGCAGGAAAATGCCTTAACCGCTAAGCCTTCTGTCCAGCCCCCATGTTTGTTTCTTATAACCTTGTAACATGCTACTAAGATAGATCTCACTCTGGGCCATAAAGGAAACCTCAACAAATTTAAAAGAATTGAAAGCATTCAGAGTTTATTCTATGACCACAATGAATTCTAAGAAGGAATGAATAAGAGGAAAATAGAAAAATTTCCAAATATTTGGAAAGTACAGGACATGCTTCAAAATAATTTATAGGTCAAAGACAAAAGCCTCAAAGGAAGTAAAAAAATATTTAACTGGCTGCAAATGAAATATAGCATGGGACAATTTGTAGGACTGAGCTGAAGTAAAGGAAAAAATATATATACTACATGGTTACATTAGAAAAAAGTATCAAATCAATAATGCAACCCCATTTTTTAAATACTCTAGAAGTGAAAGAGCAGAAATACACCTGATACAAGGAGAAAAAAGTAAATGTAAAAAGATCAGAAATTTATGACATTAAAACAGAAAACAATATAAAAATGTAAAACAATGGAACAAAGTTGTGTGTGTTGGGTCATGCCTGAAATCCCAGCACTTGGGAGGTTGAGGATGGAGTTTGAGGCCAGCCTGAGCAGAAAATGGAACTAGACAAACACAGAAAAGGAGCTCTCTCTCTCTCTTTCCATACACACCTAAAACCAGTTATAAAACAAGATGTATCAGGACAGACTGCAGCAATTAAAAACATACAAAGGAGAGGCCAGAAAGATTGCTCAGTGGTTAAGGCACTTGGCTGCAAAGCCTAACAACTGGGATTCGATTACCCAGTACCCATATAAAGCCAGAGGCACAAAGTGGCACATGCATCTGGAGTTTGTTTGCAGAGGCTGGAAGCCCTGACATGCATTCTCACGCAATTCTCTCTCTCTCTTTCTTTCTCTCTCTTTCTCTCTCTCTCTCTCTCTCTCTCTCTCTCTCTGTCTCTCTCTGTTTGTAAATAAAATGGTGGTGCATGACTTTAATCCCAGCAATTAGGAGGCAGAGGTAGGAGGATTGCCGTGAATTCAAGGCCACCCTGAGACTACATAGCGAATTCCAAGCAACTCAAAATCTAAGTGACTCAGAAGCAAACAACCTGATGTGATGCTCACATGAGTGCAATAGTGGCACACAGCCATGGTGGGTAACCAACTGCTCTTGGATTGGCTAACAGATCTGCTTAGTGGCAAGGAAACCATATCTGGAACTGGGAAACAAGACAGAATCATATCCAGATAATGATTCTGCTTTCCAATGCCAAGCTCCCACTAACCTTGGGCTATAAGAGGGTCTACACCCATTCAGTTATCTCTAAATTTATAATGGTTATCCCATTTAACCAGTGCTGACTTCATTCTCCATTGGAAAATCTGCTTCTCTTTTTCATATGGGAGCTGGACCCAAGGAGATAAATGACCCAGTGCACTCCACCCCGGCCCCAGCTGAAACCACAGAGGAATTGGGGAAATGAGCAAGAGTGCTGCTTTCTCCGTGAATCTGATACCAGCACAAGGATGAAGGAGATAGACACTGAGGACACTCAGCACCTACCAAACCAGAGATCCAGAGGTACTGAAGTAGACTTAAAATGCTCCCAGCACGGCTCAGGATATTTTGCAGAAGAGGGAGTGAAAATATTGTCAGAGCCACAAGTTGGGACATTTTACACAGAGACATTGCCTCCCCCCTATAATGCATGACCCACAATCCCCATGGGGTTGACCTGCATCGCCAAGGAGGAAGACCTCTTCAGAAAAGGGGCAGGGAGGAGGGAAAGGATGGTACCAACATGTGTTGTTTACATTCTAAAAATGTCCATATCCAATAAAAATATTTTACAATGAAATATGCAATGGCAAATCTCATTGACACAGTATTTTCCAATTAACGATTGCAAGGCATTACAGAGTCAAGATCTGTTAAAATACAAAAAGTCACTGGATTTGAATGTAATAGAAGGTGAAACATTCATGGCTATGGGTTTAGATTCCACGTTATAATAAATATTTAAGAGATGATGAAAATAAATAAAGTATACAAGGGAATGTGCTGGGGATATGGCTGAGTAAGTTGCTTGCTGCCAAAGCATGAGGACCTGAGTTTGAACCCCCAGGCATGAAGCATGCACTGTAATCCCAGTCCTAGGGAGACAGAGAATCCCTGGAGCACACTGGCTAGCTAGTCTAGCTGATTTAGTGAGCTCTAGGTTCACCCTGAGATAGTGTCAAGCAAAATTAAGGTGGAGAGCCATAGAATAGGACACCTGAAATTGATCTCTCTGGCCTTCACATACATAAGCACACACATCTGTACAGTCATATGTACCCACGCACATGCAAACCTGCATACAATTGCATACCACATAATATATACAAAACTAACTAAATAAAACATGGTAACAGTATAGTATATAAAGGAATACTGCAAACAATTCTACAATACAAGTTTGGGAAATTACATAAAATGAATTAATTCCTGGAAAAAAAAAAGAAACCACCAAAACTCACACAATATGAAATGGATCATTCAAACATCACTGCAACTATGAAGTTAAGTCAAATTTGCAATTTTAAAACTCCCTAAAAAGATACCTCCTGGCCCAGATGGTCTCACTGGAAAATTTTGCCAATTGTTTAACTAACACTAATTATTCAACATATCCTCCGGAAAAGAAGAAGCGAGTGCTCTTGTAACCTTTTATTTTATTTTATTTTATTTTATTTTATTTTATTTTATTTTATTTTATTTTATTTTATTTTATTTGAGAGAATGAGAAAGAGGGAGAGGGAGACAGAGAGAGACAGAGAGAGAGAGAATAGGCACGCCAGGGCCTTCAATCACTGTAAACCAACTCCAGACCTGTGCGCCACCTTGTGTATCTGGCTAACATGGGTACTGGGGAATCAAACTTGAGTCCTTAGACTTTGCAGCCAAGTGCCTTAACCATTAAGCCATTTATCTCTCCAGCCTGCAACCTTCATATATATATATTTGCAAGTATAGAGAGATAGAAGAGAGACAGAGAGAATGCATGTGCCAGAGCCTATAGCCACAGCAAACAAATTCCAGATACATATGACACTTTGTGCATCTGGATTTACATGGGTACTGGGGAATCAAACCCAGGTCATTAGCCTTTGCAGGCAAGTGCCTAAACAGCTAAGCTATCTCTCCAGCGCTCTTGCAACTTTTTTTATGCATTCAATTTTAGCATGAGACCAAAACCAGAGATCATGCCAAGAGAAAAATCCATAGAGCAATATCCCTCATGAACTAGATGCAAAAGTATTAAATGATTAAATATAATTCAGCTGTTTGTAATTTTGTATCATAAGTGTGGTAGTTTGGTATGCTCCCCAATTGACTCAGGTGTTTTATAAAATGGTTGTCTCAGGCTGGAGAGATGGCTTAGTACTTAAGGCACTTGGCTGGAAAGCCTAAGGACCTAGGTTTGGTTCTCCAGTACCTGCAAAGCCAAAGGATCCCAGTTCGATTCTCCAGGACCCATGTAAGCCAGATGCACAAGGTGGCGCATGTATCTGGAGTTCATTTGCAGTGGCTAGACACCCTGGAGCGCCCATTCTCTCTCTCTGACTCTTTCTCTTCCCTCTCTCTTAAATAAATAAATTCATTAATTAAGAAAAATCAGAAGAGGTTTTTTTTTTTTAAAAAAAAAAAAAAGCTGGAGAAGGTGTCACTGGGGGCAGATCTGATTTCTAGTCTAAAGGTATACGGAGTGTTTGAGCTCTTCTAAGGCTTCCCTGCTGTTTGTGGCCAGAGTGTGCTTGCTTGCACTTTTGTAAAATGAATAATTCATTCTGTTCCCGTTAGCATGACATTAGCTGGTGTATGCTTGTGTCTCTGCTTGGATCTGTGAAAGGGGGCCAGCTTCTTCCACCATCAATGGAGCTTGCCCTGGATCTGTAATAAATCTGTAAATAAATCCTTTCCTCCCATAAACTGTGTCTGGTTTAGAAGTTCATCCCAGCAGTGTGGAGCTGTCTACAACAATAGTATCTGAAGTTTATTGTAGAAATGTAATGCTTATTCAATATTTTAAAATCAGTCAACATAATTCACCATATTGATTGACCAAGGGGAAAGAATGACATGATCATATCAATTAACAAAATATGACTACAAACTCTCAAAAGTAGGAATAAAAGATTAGTTTCTGAACTTGATAAGAGCATTTATAAAACATTTTCAGCTAATATCATGCTAAAGGGAACAGAATGAATTATTCATTTTACAAAGGTGCAAGAATGTTTTTTACAACAAATGGTGCCGAAGAAAATAGTTATCCATAGGCAGAAAACATTTGCCCTGATTCAAACCCCACACTTTATACATGGATTAACTCATGACCCCCAAAGTGCATTTCATCAAAGAAAAAAATTGATAAATTGGAACTCGTCAAATTGAAACTCTTTTGCTCAGTGAAAGACAGGATGACATGGGGCTGGGGAGATGGCTAAGTGGTTAAAGGCACTTGTTTGAAAAGCCTGCCTGCTGAAGAAGGTGTAAGAAGTGCAGACACTTTAATGTTGTCTTCTGTCCTCCACATGTGCACCGTAGCATGAAAATACACACATACATACATGTGTGAATGCATACATGTACATACACACATACAAATAAATAAATCATTTTTTCAAAGCTAGAAAGACTAGCTATCAATGGGAAGAAAATACTTATAAACTTCATGTTGGATAAAGGACCAACCAGTATGTAGAATATACAAAACACTTTCAAAATTCAACATTAAAAATGCAAACAATTCAATCAGAAACCCAGGCAAAGCACATAAACAGATACATAAATTAGAAAGGTTATACAAATTAAAGATAAACAAGGGCTGGAGAGATGGCTCAGCAGTTGAGGCTTGCTTGCAAAGCCTTATGGCCCAGGTTTAATTCACCAGTACCCACATAAAGCCAGACGCACCAAGTGGAACATGCATCTGGAGTTCGTTTGCAGTACCAAGAGTCCCAGGTGCACCCATTCTCTCTTTGTCTCTCTCTGCTTGCAAATGAATAAATAAAAATATTTTAAAATAGCCGGGCATGGTGGCTCACGCCTTTAATCCCAGCACTCAGGAGGCAGAGGTAGGAGTATCGCCAAGAGTTCGAGGCCACCCTGAGACTACAATAGTGAATTGCAGGTCAGCCTGGACCAGAGTGAGACCCTACCTCACAAAACCAAAAAAAAAAAAATTAAAAATAAAAACAAAAATTTGGTGTGGGGGGGGGCTGGAGGGATGGCTTAGCCATTAAAACAATTGCCTGCAAAGCCAAAGGACCCAGGTTTGATTCCCCAGGACCCACGTTAGCCAGATACACAAGGGGGAGCATGCATCTGGAGTTCATTTGCAGTGGCTGGACATGCCCTGACATGCCCACTCTCTCTCTCTCTCTTTCTGTCAAATAAATAAATAAAAATAAAAAATTAAAATTTCTTATGGTTTTTTGAGGTAGGGTCTTTCTCTTGCCCAGGTTGACCTGGAATTCACTTTGTAGTCTCAAGGTAGTCTTGAACTCCATGACACTCCTCCTACCTTGGCTGCCTGAGTGCTGGGATTAAAGGCATGTGCCACCACATCTGGCTCTAAAAAAAAAAACATTAACATCCTTAATCACAAAGAAGGCACAGATTAGAATGACAATGAAATATCACTCGATTACGTAAACCAGAATGGCAAAAATAAAAATACATGGAAACAACATGAAATGCTGATGAGGGTGTGGAGAATCTGATGCATTGCTAGGGAAAGATGTGAAATGGTATGACTACTGA
Organism: Orientallactaga sibirica; assembly: GCA_036365145.1. NCBI lineage: Eukaryota > Metazoa > Chordata > Mammalia > Rodentia > Dipodidae > Orientallactaga > Orientallactaga sibirica. The sequence continues at coordinate 387,274 of JAEOAD010001318.1, read as the reverse complement.
GATACTGTAGTTGTGTTTTTTTCTTTCTTTTTTTTAACTTTCTTTTCAGGGGGTGTATGTATAGTATATTCATGTATACATGTGCATATGTGGGGAGGCCAGAGAATGATATAGGGTATCCTCTATTGCTCTTCTGCCTTATTTTATTGAGACAGGATTTTAAAAAAATATTTTTTATTTATTTATTTATTTGAGAGAGAGAGAAAGAGAGAGGGGGCGGAGAATAGGCGTGCCAGTGCCTCCAGCCACTGCAAACGAAATCCTGATGCATGCGCCCCCTTGTGCATCTGGCTTACATGGGTCCTGGAGAATCGAACCAGGATCCTTTGGCTTTGCAGGCAAACACCTTAACAGCTAAGCCATCTCTCTAGCCCCCCCTCCACCCTTTTTGTTGAGGTAGGGTCTCACTCTAGCCCAAGCTGACCTGGAATTCACTCTGTAGTCTCAGGGTGGCCTTGAATGCACAGTGATCCTCCTACCTCTGCCTCCCAAGTGCTGCGATTAAAGGTGTGCGCCTCCATGCCCAGTGATACTATAGTTTTTATAACAGGTGTTTTTTTTTGTTTTTTGTTTTTTTTTTTTTTTTTGTTTTTCGAGGTAGGGTCTCATTCTAGCCCAGGCTGACCTGGAATTCACTCTGTAGTCTCAGGGTGGCCTTGAACTCATGGTGATCCTCCTACCTCTGCCTCCCAAGTGCTGGGATTAAATTTATAAAAGGTTTTAAAACATATTTTTAAAATGCCACTCCTGGTCATTTATCCCCAGGAAATGACAACTGATATTTCCACCTGGCATGCTTGAAAGCCAGTACGCCAGACTAGGAAGTGGATGGAGAGTGCTATAAGCCTGCCTCTCTCCAGCCTAGTTCCATCTAGTTTTGCTTATCCTTAAAAAAGTTTGGGTGTCAGCAAGTGTGGTAGTTTGAATATATGGGCCCCAATATATTCAGTGATTTATTAGCTTGTAGTTTGGATCTGCAGCCACCTGGCTGGACGCAATGTCACTGGGTGGATCTTAGAGTCCAGCCCTAAGGTGTGGTGGTGGGTTTGAGATTCCAATCTAAAGATATGCAAAGTGTCTAGCTTGAGTTCCTGAAGTGTGCTGTGTGGCTTTTGGCTTTTTGGCTTGGGCTTCTGTCTCTCTACTTGGACCTGTGAAAGCAGGCCAGCTTCTTCCGCCATATGGAACTTCCCCTGGATCTGTAAGCTTCAATAAATCCCTTCCTCCATAACTGTGCCTTGTCTGGAAGTTCATCTCAGCGAACCTGAAGCTGTCTGCTACAGCAAGTTTGTCATTTCTAGCTAAATCCCTCTGCTACTGCACCCTCCCCACTATACTGTGGTTTTCAGTTCACAACTCGTCACCTTTCCTCACATCCCTTCTGGGCTATGAAGTCCTGGATTAACTCTTTTTTTTTTTTTTTTTTTGGTTTTTTTTGGTTTTTTGAGGTAGGGTCTCACTCTGGCCCAGGCTGACCTGAAATTCACTGTATTCTCAGGGTGACCTTGAACTCATGGTGATCCTCCTACCTCTGCCTCCCGAGTGCTGGGATTAAAGGCGTGCGCCACCACGCCCGGCGATTAATTCTTTTTGTAATCCACTATATCTCATAGGACAGAGCTGTGTATGCCCAGCTGGTGGGAGTGGCCATTTCCTACAACGTGACTTTCTCATTTTGTAGTGTCCCTTGGGGCCATGCAGGAAGCATGTCTGGATGCAGAATCATGGACTACATCTCAGACTTACAGCATCAAAATTTCTGGGTAGAGAATCCAGAATTATATTCAAAATGCTCCCGTACAGATCCAGGCACTGAGAGGATCCCATATTGAGAACCATTGACTGTGGTTGAGTGCTTAGCTGAGGGGAAGGTCTTGTTAAAAATTCCAGATGTCGGGCTGGAAAAACGGCTTAGCAGTTAAGGCATTTGCTTGTGAAGCCAAAGGACCCAGGTTCAATTCCCCAGGACCCAGGTAAGCCAGATGCACAAGGGGCACATGCATCTGGAGTTCGTTTGCAGTGGCTGGAAGCCTGGCATGCCCATTCTCTTTGTCTCTCTTCTCTCTGCTTGCGAATATATATATATATATTTTGGTTTTTCAAGGTAGGGTCTCATTCTAGCTCAGGCTGACCTGGAATTCACTATGTAGTCTCAGGGTGGCCTCGAACTCATGGCGATCTCCTACCTCTGCCTCCCGAGTGCTGGGATTAAAGGCGTGCACCACCATGCCTGGCTCTATAAATAAAAACTTTTTTAAAATTCCAGATGTCCAGAGGCTTACTGAGTCTTCCAGAATTCTTTTCAATGCAACATTTCAACCTCTGCTGCATGGGATAGTTACTTAAGAAAACTAAAAATCTCTGCATGCCCTAATCATGTGTCAGGACAATTGAATCAGAATCTCTGGGGAAGGCGAGCAGGAGATGTCAGTATATTCAAAATATCTCCAATGGAAAACAAATTTTTCAATGTTCCCTGGACTTTTAAATTCTACTGTGTAGCAATAGCATGGCTGGAAGCTACAGTGCAAACAAAGAGAAACAACTTGATCAGGATTAAATCCATAACACGAGGCCATCAGAGAGAAGTAAGGCGATTGGGCTAGGATGTTACTTCCTGGAACTTGTTAGCATTTTAGATGTGGAAATGGTATAGGTAGAATTACTCTAGAGACAGAGGCCTAGATGATCATTACAAACCTGACATTCACAATACTTTGATTATTTTCTCATGTCTTCCTCTGGACCATGAACTCAGCGAAGGCAAGAACTGCTAGTCTTGTCCCCTGTACTTTCCCTAATTAAGTATCTGTGCTAATTAAGTACTTGTGGCCAAAACCAAAGAATAAGTCCTATTTTGAAACCGTTTGCCTCAGAATCACCAGGGACACTCATTGAAGCAACACGGGCCCTTCACTGTGGCACTATTGCTCTTTACTCTGTCCACAGTCATTCACTAATGTTCCTTTCTCTTTCTCATTAGACTGGTTTTCATAGAATCCTTCAAAATTTTTCCCTTTATAAAACCATTTCAACGGGCTGGGAAGATGGCTCAGCAGTTAAAGACGTTTGCTTGCAAAGCATGCAAGTCTGGGTTTCATTCCTCAGCACTCACATAAAGCTGGATGCATATAGGGTTGGTTTGCAGTGGCAAGAGGCCCTGGTGTGCCTACACACATACACACACCCACATGTGCCCCCCACACTTGCAAATAAATAAAACCATCTTCTTTTTGAGGTAGGGTCTCACTCTAGCCCAGGCTTACCTGGAATTCACTACGTAGTCGCAGGGTGACCTCAAACTCACAGAGATCCTCCTACGTTGGCCTCCCAAATGCTGGGATTAAAGGCATGTGCCACCACGCCCGGCAATAAAAGCATCTTAGAAAACCCTTTCAAGCTATTTAGGATAGGCACATTTATTCACCAAATATGTATCAGTGAGTAAGTGTTGGGCCCTGGAGAAAGATCATATTAGTAGGCAACACCAAAAAACAAATAAGAAGGCACACTAATAAACATATAACTAGGGGCTGGGAAGATGGCTCAGCAGTTACAGATGCTTGTTTGCAAAACCTGTTGGCCTGGGTTCAATTTCTCAGCACCCATTTAAAGCCATACATGAAAAGTGACACATGCATCTGGCATTTGTTTGCAGAGGTGAGAGACTCTGCTGTTCCTCTCCCACCCCCCAACGCATATACACATACACATATAACTATAAATCATGCCTCATTCTATTTATGAATAAATATAACATGATATGGCTGTGATATAAGAATGAATAACAAAAGCTGGGCGTGGTGGTGCACGCCTTTAATCCCAGCACTCGGGAGGCAGAGGTAGGAGGATCGCCAAGAGTTCGAGGCCACCCTGAGACTACATAGTTAATTCCAGGTCAGCCTGGACCAGAGTGAGACCCTACCTCGCAAAACCAAAAAAAAAAAAAAAAAAAAAAAAAGAATGAATAACAAGAGAACATAATGGATCGGGGAACTGGGAAAGCTTCTCTGTGAAAAAAGCATTCTAGTATACTTGCAGAAGGTGTGAGGGTTAGTCAGCTCAAGAGGGGGCAGGGAAGAGTTTTCTGGAGTCAGGAAGAGCTTGATGCTTTTGAACTGAAAAAAGGCCAGAGTAGCTAGAGTGCAGGAAAAAGGGGCAGAGCGGATAGTGAGGAGGGCAGGGTCTGTTCATGGAGGGCTTTGCAGGACAAAAGAAAGAACTTGCATTTCTTTCTAAATGTGCTAGAAAAGCATTGGGAGGCTTAAGCAAGGGAATGCTGTGACCTGATTGACATGGCTGATTTGCAGAGAAAGAATTGTGGCCGTCAGGACTGGAGACAGGAATTCTACATGGGACGACCCAGATGGAGTAATGGACGTGGGAAGGAGGGGCTGAGTTCAGGGGTTTTCTTAAAAAATGAGTCTTTCACTTCACAAATGGTAACAGTCTCATTTCAAACTTTTCACTTGAAAAGAAAGAAAGCAATGACATCGGTTCTCTCTCACTCATATTCTCATTCATTCTCCCTCTTTTTCTGTCTTGTCTTCCTCATTCTCTCTCTCCTTTTGCCATGACAGGTAAGCACTCTGCCATTCAGCTATACCTAAGGCTCAAGTCACAGATCTTAGCAGTATCACTTTATATTCATCGAAAAGTATACAGTATTCACATTATCATGAGCCAAATAACCCCAAAGGTCCTATTGTGCTCTATTCTACTCCATCATAACTCCCATTCCGTTATGAATTATATCATTCAGATATTCTTCCTGTTATTCAACTTCATATAAATGGAGTCATAATAAATGCGTGCGCACACGCACACACACACAAACACACACACACACACACTTTTTTTTTTTTTTTTGGTTTTCTGAGGTATGGTTTTGCCTTAGCCCAGGCTGACCTGGAATTCACTTGGTGTTCTCAGGGTGGCCTTGAACTCATGGCGATCCTCCTACCTCTGCCTCCCAAGTGCTGGGATTGAAGGCGTGTGCCACCATGCCCAGTCACACACATTTTTTTTTTCCATTTACATTGGTGGCTATTAAATCCAAGGCCTTGTGAGTGACGATCAAATACTCTTCTACGTCCCCTGTGTTTGGCCCTCACTGTTTCTTATCATGTTGCTGGGACTCATCCAGTGTTGTATGTTATCAGTAGTTCATTCCTTTCTGTTAGTGATTGGCACTCTATTGTACGTGTGTGCTACAATGTGTTCATTTGGCTCTCTGTTAATGGGTATTTGGATGGTTTCCCGTTGGCTTCCTTTCAGTGTGACTCATTTTATTGGTACACTCAGTTATAGCTTCCTTTCACTTTATATGTTTTTAGACATTTTCCTTTTCAAAATTTCCATCCATTATTATGTATTTACCCTTTTGTGCATCATCCCCTTCCTTAATATTTTAAAAAATATTTTCTTTTTTTATGGAGAAAAGGATAGTTATTGAAGCTTACGGATCCAGGGGAAGTTCTATAATGGCAGAAGAAGCTGGCTTGCCTTCACAGGTCCAAGCAGAGAGAGAGAAGCACAAGCCAAAAGCCCCCCTTAAATAGTTTTAAACATTTTTATTGCGCTCTCTTCTGTTTTAAATCCAAAACAATTCTAGTTATAAATTTTCCAGAAGTCCTCATCCTCCAACTATAGCTGTGTCTACTGCTAGGAAACAGATGATAAATTTAACTAGATTTCCTAGGCTGGGAGGGGGTGGCTTAGCGGTTTAGGCACTTGCCCCCAAAGCCAAAGGACCCAGGTTCGATTCCCCAGGACCCAAGTAAGCCAGATGCAGAAGACGGCGCATGCGTCTGGAGTTCGTTTGCAGTGGCTGGAGGCTCCGACCCGCCCATTCTCTCCTACTCTGTTGCTCTCTCTCTCTGACTCACTCTCTTAAATAAATAAAACTTTAAAAATTAACTAGATTTCTTTTTAAAAATATTTCTGTTGTTTATTTATTTATTTAAGAGCAACAGACAGAGAGAGAAAGAGGCAGATAGATAGAGAAGGGGCATGCCAGGGCCTCCAGCCACTGCAAACGAACTTCAGATGCATGCGCCACTTTGTGCATCTGGCTTACCTGGGTCCTAGGGAATTGAGCCTTGAACCCTGGTCCTTAGACTTCGCAGACAAGTGCTTAACCACTAAGCCATCTCTCCAGGCCCCTGGATTTCTTAGAGTATATTTCTTTTCAGAATGATGCTTCATGTGGGTGCTAGAAATCAAGATAGGAGTGAAGGACTGTATCTAAGTTACAATTTTGATTTTATATTGAACTTTTATTTTAAAAAACAGGGAAATAATTTTTTTTTGGTTTTTCGAGGTAGGGTCTCAATCTAGTCCAGGCTGACCTGGAATTCACTATGTAGTCTCAGGGTGGCCTCGAACTCTCAGTGATCCTCCTACCTCTGCCTCCTGAGTGCTGGGATTAAAGGCATGTGCCACCATACCTGGCTTGTAAGAATTTTTTTAAAAATTACTTCCCTGTCACCACGCCCGGCTAAAAACAGGGAAGTAATTTTAAAAAAAATTCTTACAAGCCAGGTGTGGTGGCACATGCCTTTAATCCCAGCACTCAGGAGGCAGAGGTTGGAGGATCACTGTGAGTTTGAGGCCACCCTGAGACTACATAGTGAATTCCAGGTCAGCCTGAACTAGAGCCAGACCCTACCTTGGAAAACCAAAAGAAAAAAAAATCTTACAGTTTTCAAAATAAAAATGATAAAAGTGGTATTTTTTGCATTTTGAAATTTCTTCAATATGTGGTATAATAAAAAAAAGTTGGATTCTCATATCTGCATCTGTTGCCAGATGTTATTTTGGTTGTGGTACCTAAAAAAAAATAAGAAGTTCAAGGTCATACTCAGCTAAATAGTAAATTCAAAGCCAGCCTAGGCCACATGAAACCCTGTCTGAAAAAAGTTTGTGCTATTTTTGTTTGTTTATTTATTTATTTATTTTTGGTTTTTCAAAGTAGGGTCTCACTCTAGCCCAGGATGACCTAGAATTAATTCACTAGGTAGTCTCAGGGTGGCCTTGAACTCACAGCGATCCTCCTACTTATACCTCGAAGTGCTGGGATGCGCCACTGTGCCCTGTGTTGATGCTATTTTTTTTTAATTTTTATTTTTTGGTTTTGCGAGGTAGGGTCTCACTCTGGTTCAGGCTGACCTGGAATTCACTATGTAGTCTCAGGGTGGCCTCGAACTCATGGCAATCCTCCTACCTCTGCCTCCCGAGTGCTGGGATTAAAGGCATGCGCCACCACGCCCAGCTATGCTATTTTTTACAAGTCTGATCTCAGAAACTAGGTATGGTTGGGCCTAGTTAGCACTTGGATGACAGAATAAATAGAAGGAAAACAGTCTGAGTTGGGCATGGAGACTCACTTGTAATCCTAGAACTTGGGAGGTAGAGATATGAAGATCGGGTATTTGAGACCAGCTTTAGCTACATAGTGTATTTGAGGCTAGCCTGGGACATATGAAACCCTGTCTCAGAAACAAAAACCAAAAACATCTGAGGCTTGTGATCAGCTCAGTAGAAGAGTGCTTGCCTAATATGCATACGGCCCTGGTTCTGATCTCCAACACTGGAAATAACTGTGCACACAGTTAGTACAGATGCAGTTAAAACATTTTCAATGTTTGGATGGTGAATCTGCCAATACAAGTCCCACGGATATGGACAGTTTACTGTATATTTACCAAATAATTGCTGCAATCAAGGTAACGAATGCACCCATCATCCAATGAAGGTTTTTCATGTTTGCTTGTAACTGCTCCCTATGACCCCTTTCAGTTCCCTACCAACTTCAACCACTACAGTTGCTTCCTGTCGTTATAGACGCATTTGCATTTTTTAAATTTTCTAAATATTAAATTCCAATATCTGAACCCTTCCTTGTTTTTCTTCTTCCATTCATTATAATTATTTTGAGCTCCATCTGCAATGTTGAAATGTATTAAGAGTTCATTCCTTTTCATTGCTAAGTAATACTCAATTATAAATATATGTACTGATTTGCTTATTCAGTTACTTGATTTACACTTTGGTGGCTTCTAGTTTGAGGATATTATGAAATAAAGTTACAAAGAGACATTGTCTGCAAGTTTTAACAGTTTTATGCTTTCGTGTTTATTGGGTGAATACCGAAGGGTAGAATGATAAAATCTTATGGTTGGAGTAAATTTAAATTAAAAAGCTCTGCAAAATTATTTTAAAAAATTGTCAAGGAGCCGGGCGTGGTGGCGCACGCCTTTAATCCCAGCACTTGGGAGGCAGAGATAGGAGGATCGCTAAGAGTTTAAGACCACCCTGAGATTACATATTTAATTCCAGGTCAGCCTGGACCAGAGTGAGACACTACCTTGCAAAACCAAAAAAAAAAAAAATTGCTGAGGGCTGGAGAGATGGCTTAATGGTTAAGGCGCCTGCCTCCTAAGCCTAAGAACACTGGTTCCAATCTCCAACGGTTCCAATCTCCAGGACCCACGTTTAGCCAGATGCAAAGTGATGCAAGGGCGCAATGCCGCACTTGCCCACAAGGGGGCGCACACATCTGGATTTCATCCGCAGCAGCTGAGAGGCTGCTGGCGCGCCCATCTCTGTCTGTCTTCCTCTCCCTCTCTCTCTGTCTCTCTCTGTGTGTCTCTCTCCAAAAAAAAAAAATGTTGATGCCATTTTGAATTCCCACCAGCAGTGTATGACAGGTAGGGGTGTTTCATATCCTTGCCAATTCTAAAATGACCATTTTATTAATTGTTCTAGAGAATGTGCTCTAATATTCATTAGTCTCATGTTCCTAATGACTGATGGTATTGAGAGTCTCTCCATGTGCTTATTTGTCACCTATATACTTTATTTGATGAAGTGTCTGCTAAAATGTTTTACCCCTTAAGAATTGCTTTCTTTTGGTTATTGAGTTGTAAGAACTTTTCATATATTCTAAATGTTTCAATCGTCAAGTATGGCAGGCATGGGAGAGGCAGCAGGCCTGGTGCCTGAACCTGGTCACCTGGTACTCATGGCTTCCAGTTTACCTACCTGCATCTGGGTTGAAGGGAAAGGGGATGCCAATGGGGAGCTCACTCATGGGCAACGGAAGGCTCTGCTGGGCCATCTGATGTTTCTGGCTCCCTGGCAACCTATCCATGTCTGGGTTGGGGAAGGAGAACACTGACCACCAGCCCAAGTGTATGTGTGTGGGAAGGGGTGTCCTAAGCAGGGGTCTGTGCTGGCCGCCTTGTGCTTCTGGCTCCCTGTTTGCATTGCAATTATTTTTCAGTTTGTTTATTTGGTTTTTTTGGGGTTTTTCAAGGTAGGGTCTCACTCTGGTCCAGGCTGACCTGGAATTAACTATGTATAGTCTCAGGGTGGCCTTGAACTCTTGGCGATCCTCCTACCTCGGCTTCCCCAGTGCTGGGATTAAAGGCGTGCACCACCATGCCCGGCTTATTTTTCAGTTTTTTAGTAAGTTTTATTTTATTTATTTGTGTGTGGGGGGGAGAGAGGCAGAGAGAAAGAGAGAGACAATGGGCATGCCATGACCTCTAGCTACTGCAAATGAACTCCAGATACATTTGCCACCTTGTGCATCTGGCTTTATGTGGGTACTGGGGAATCAAACCTGGGTCCTTTGGCTTTGTAGACTAGCACCTTAACCATTAAGCTATCTTTCCAGCCCTGTTTGCCAATTTTAAATGACTATAATTTAGACACATCCAATGATTATATTTTACCATGAATGTCAGCCTTACAGATATCAAGAGTATCCATAGTGTTCAGTAAAAATCATGGTTAAAACAAATTCTTTCAGGCTGGAAAGATGGCTTAGCAGTTGAGTGCTTGCCTGTGAAGCCTAAGGACCCTGGTTCAAGGCTCGATTCCCCAGGACCCACGTAAGCTAGATGCACAAGGTAGCACATGTGTCTGGTGTTCGTTTGCAGTGGCTGGAGGGTCTGGCACACCCATTCTCTCTCTCTCTCTCTCTCTCTCTCTCTGCCTCTTTCTCTCTCTGTTGCTCTCAAATAAATAAATAAACAAAAATTAAAATAAACAAATTCTTTCAATTACAAATTGAAATTGGTATATAACTTTTTAGAGCTTTTATATAGGAAATGCACATAGAAATGGGCAGTTGATATGACAAGTCTCAAACTAACCTGAGTCACAAAAATGGCCGGGCATTGTGGCACACTCCTTTAATCCCAGCACTTGGAAGGGAGAGGTAGGAGGATTGCCATTAGTTTGAGGCCACCCTGAGACTACATAGTGAATTCCAAGTCAGCCTGGGGCTACAGTGAGACCCTACCCCCCCAAAAAAAAACCAAAAGAGAAAATGAACACATCATTTATCAAAGGATACAGAGGAAGAAGAGTGTGGGTCCTTGCTGTCCCCGGGGGTCATTGGCCACAGACATCCCTGGTGCAGGAGGAGTTGGGGGGAAACCGGGTCCTGGTGAGTATGACGGGCAATGAACCACCTGGGAGGCCATCTGATGGACAGTGTGCTCTCATTTATTCAAAAGGGGAGTGGGTTTATAAACACTTGAGAAAGGTTGAGAAGGCACATGCAGACTATATGGTGATTGGATACATAGTTTATGGGTTGCTATCTTATTGGCTGGTGTTGGGAGGGGGAGGGAGAAGCTGCAAGGGAGATAGTTGTGGGGAAATGCTACGTGACTTCAGAGTTGTGAAGGAGGAGCTGCAAGGGAGATAACAGAAGTGGGGGGGAAAGCTACGTGAGCTCAGCCACATAAGGGTGTTTTGGGCAGCTAGCCACAAGGTCAGGAACTGTGGGGGGTGGGCAAAGCCTGACTATGGAATAGTCAGATGCTTTTAGGATAGAGGGGAGGGCCTGCCAGTTCTGCCCACTCTGGGTGAAGATAGGGCACACTACACCCTTGCCCAAGGGCAAGGAGGGCCAGTCTCCATCACCAGTGTGGGTTCCCGATGATAAGGCCACCCCCATAGCCCAAGGCCCCGGCCATGTCCAACAGCCCAGGCCAGCTTCCTCACAGTCCCAGCCCGCGTTTAGCAATGCCCGACAGCAGAGGAGATCAGGCAGTAAAGATCTATGGAGGGTAGTGGACCTGTCCTGGGTCTGCCACTTGGCTCTTTGTCTTGTTTCATTCACACCATGCACAAATCACATTTTCCAAATAGTGGCAATAGCTCAACTCATATAATCATCTGACCAGATGATTTATTATTCATGGCTCAAACCCAAGAACAGGTAATTGCTTAGTTTCCAGTCAGGAAAAGCAACAACTTCAACAAAACTATCCAAGCCTAAATATTTTAATGCGCACAATAGTCAATAGGCCAATTTAACAAACAACAATCATAATTTTTCTTTTTTTAAAACAATCATAATTTTTCTTAGTCCACTTGAGCTACCAAAACAAAATGCCCAGCCGGGCGTGGTGGCGCACGCCTTTAATCCCAGCACTTGGGAAGAAGAGGTAGGAGGATCGCTGTGATTTCAAGGCCACCCTGAGACTACATAGTTAATTCCAGGTCAGCCTGGGCCAGAGTGAGACCCTACCTCGAAAAAAAAAAAAAAAAAATTGTATTGTAAGGTACAAGATGAAGGGGTCAGAAGATGTTGTGTCTGTTAATGGTCTGGTCTTTATAGCTTCATGTGGTGGAAGTCATAGATCTCTGAGGCTCATAGATCTACTAAGGGCATTAATCCCATCGATGAGGTTGAAGTCTTCATGATCTAATCACTTCCCAAAGACTTCCTGATACCATTATGTTGCTGATTAAGTTTCAACTCGTGTTTTTTTTTTTTTTTTGGAGAGAGACACAGAGAGAGACAGAGACAGGGAGAGGCAGAGAGAGAGAGAGAGAGAATGGGCGTGCCAGCAGCCTCTCAGCCACTGTGAATGAATTCTAGATGCCTGTGCCCCCTTGTGGGCAAGTGCAGCATTGCGCCCTTGCATCACTTTGCATATGGCTAAACGTGGGACCTGGAGATTGGAACTGGCGTTCTTGGGCTTAGCTGGCAGGCGCCTTAACCACTAAACCATCTCTCCAGCCCCAATTCATGCATTTCTGGAAGCCACTAGTGTTCAATTCATAGGATAAATACATATGCTTAAGTAAAATCTCCAATTTACCTAACTGGTGATAATCTACCTGATTTTCTTCTCTTCGTGAGCCCATTTGCAGATTGCATTTCCTCTTTGTACTTGGGATAGGACATATGAATTGTCCTGCCAGTGATTTGTGAGATGAAAACAAATATTTTATAACTACAGTATTTTTTTTGTGGTGGGGATGGAACTCAAGATTTCACACATGCTAGGCAAGCATTCTACCAGAGCTACATGATCAGTCTCTTCAAACACATTGTTTTAGCTTTATTTTCTCCTTCCTTTTAGGTGCTAGGGATTAAAACAAGACCTTGTGCATGCTAGGCAAGTGATCTATCCCTGACCCACATGCTCAGCCCCATCACTCGAGTTTTTAATTGAGTGAATGAGGCCTTTCAGTCTCTGTTCCTGCTTCTGCAGTCATTAGAAGCAAGCATGAAGATGTATGTGCCACAAAATCATAGCAGCAGATATCATTTAATCACCACATGGAAGATAGCTATCTCAAAGTGTCACTTATTAAGATTTTGGATAGACCATAACGATACCATAACTAATGCAGGATTCTTTTTTTTAAAATATATTTTATTTATTTATTTATTTCAGAGAGAGAAAGAGGCAGAGAGAGAGAGAGTGAGAATGGGCGCGCCAGGGCTTCTAGCCACTGCAAACGAACTCCAGATGCATGTGCCCCCTTGTGCATCTGGAGAATTGAACCAGAATCCTTTGGCTTTGCAGGCAAACGCCTTAACTGCTAAGCCATCTCTCCAGCCCTGCAGGATTCTTTTTTAACTTTAAATTTTTTTCTTTTTGGCACTTTCATATTATATATAATGTATTTTGATCTTATTGCCCCAACTACCTTCTTTTATTCCCCTCTCTCTTTACTAGCACCCTTCTTTCTCCCCATTAATCCCCATCTTACTTTCATGCCTTCCTTTTTTTTTTTTTTTTTTTTTTTTTTGGTTTTTCGAGGCAGGGTCTCACTCTGGTCCAGGCTGACCTGGAATTAACTATGTAGTCTCAGGGTGGCCTCGAACTCACGGTGATCCTCCTACCTCTGCCTCCCGAGTGCTGGGATTAAAGGCGTGCGCCACCACGCCTGGCTCATGCCTTCCTTTTTAACTCATTGAGTTTAATGAGGGTTGCTTACATCCTCATGGGTAGAAGGTTATTTACTGTGGAATGGGCAATTTACCAGCAGCTATACCAATGATAAACATAACTCCCATCTCCTAGCAACCATTAGTGGCCATTAGCTACTCTGAGAAGTGTGGGCTCTCATGGACCTTTCCCCCATCAATGGCTCAATCTTGTGTAGCAAACTACAGTTGCTGTGAATTCACAATGCCCATGTCATATCCAGGAGAAAATATTTTGCAGCTCTCCAATCTCTTACTCTTAACATCGTTTCTGCCCCTTCTTCCATGCAGTTTCTTGAGCCTTGGAGAGGGGTGTTTAGATTTTTTTTTTAAGATGGCATTTGGCATAGCAAAGAAATATTCAACCAGTACAAGAATTTATTATTATTATTTATTTGAGAGCAACAGACAGATAGACAGAAAAAGAAGCAGATAGATAGAGAGAACAGGCATGCCAGGGCCTCCAGCCACTGCAAATGAACTCCCCATGCACACGCCACTTTGTGCATCTGGCTTACGTGGGTCCTGGGGAATCGAGCCTTGAACCTCCTTAGGCTTCACAGGCAAGCGCTTTAACCACTAAGCCATCTCTCCAGGCCCCAGATATTTTTTTGAGACAGGGTCTTTCACTGAACCTGGAGTTTACCGATCCAACTAGACAAGCTGAGCTGGCCAGCAAGTTCCAGGGACCCTCCTGTCTCGACCTTTATAGTGCCAGCATGTGCCGCCATGCCTAGCATTTTATGTGGGTTCTGAGGATCTGAACTCAGGTGAAGTACTTTACCCACTGACTCATCTCCTCAGCTCCCTAAAGCAGCATTATTTGGCTAAAATGAACCTGACTGGTCTAGCTGGGGAACTAGAAGCATGGGGAACTACCAGTTAATTCCCCAGTGCTTGTCCTGTGCCCAGGAGACAACTCTACACATATGTAATGCAACATATATGAAATGAACTGAACTCTCGCTGTCTCTGTTGTCTTCTTTGGTTTTCCTCTTTCAATGGGCAGAACCAAATGCTTCCTTTTCTTTTTCTTTTTTTTTTTTGGTTTTTCGAGGTAGGGTCTCACTCTGGTCCAGGCTGACCTGGAATTAACTATGTAGTCTCAGGGTGGCCTCGAACTCTTAGCATTCCTTTTCTTTTTAAAATTTGTTTTAGATGGGGCTGGAGAGATGGCTCAATGGTGAAAGGTAATTGCTTGCAATGCCTGGTGGCCTGGGTTCAATTCCCCAGTACCCATGTAAAGCTATATGCACAAAGTGGCACATGCATCTGGAGTTCATTTGCACTGGCTGGAGGCCCTGGCAAGCCCATACACACACACTCTCTCTCTCCCTCTCTGTGTCTTTCCCTCTCTGAAATAAATCTATGAATAAAATATTTTTTAAAATTTGTTTTTGAAAAATCTACACATGTATATAATGTGTTTTGGTCATATTCATCCCTTATTACCTTCTCTTGTACCACTCCCCCTCCGCTGAGCCCTTCTTCCCAACTAGTCCACTCTTTACTTTCATATCTTTTTTTTTGGAGAGAGACAGAGAGAGAGAGAGAGAGAGAGAGAAAGGAAGGAAGACAGATAGAGATGGGCGCGCCAGCAGTCTCTCAGCTGCTGTGAATGAAACCCAGATGCATGCGCCCCCTTGTGGTCAAGTGCGGCACTGCGCCCTTGCGTCACTTTGCATCTGGCTAAACGTGGGACCTGGAGATTGGAACCAGCGTTCTTAGACTTAGGAGGCAGGCGCCTTAACCGCTAAGCCATCTCTCCAGCCCATCTTTTTTTTTTAAGAAAAAAAAATATTTTAGCTGGGCATGGTGGCGCGCGCCTTTGATCCCAGCACTCGGGAGGCAGAAGTAGTAGGATTTCCATGAGTTCAAGGCCACCCTTGAGACTCCCTAGTCAGCCTGGGCTAGAGCAAGATCCTGCCTCCGAGTGCTGCCATTAAAAGCATGTGCCACCACACCCGGCGTCAACACTTTTTAAACATGCTCAACTTGATAACCAGTCAGAGTCTGTAAATGTATGTGACTTGACATAGTCCAGGATGGATAGCCCTTATGGTTTTATCCCCAACAGCTTGTCAACATTTAGGAGATACTAGCACATAAATAAACTCACTCATTAGCTGAACAAAGCTACCTATCATAGGCATTGAGATGCCCGAGCTTTGTACTTATTTGTTCATTTATTTATCTGAGAGCAACAGACAGAGAGAAAGAGGTTGAGAGAGAGAGAGAGAGAGAGATAATAGGCACACCAGGGCCTCTAGCCACTGCAAACGAACTCCAGATGCATGTGCCCCCTTGTGATCTGGCTTACGTGGGTCCTGGGGAATCAAGCCTCAAACTGGAGTCCTTAGGCTTCACAGGCAAGCACTTAACCACTAAGCCATCTCTCCAGCCCCAGGCCTTTTGCTTTTGAATATAGAGGAATGAACTTTGTCAGATGATACACTGGTGGGCATATTGCCAATACTTGCAGTATCTGAATGTCTCTGTAATTCATGGGTCAACAAATCTGTGCGTGTGTGCGTGCGTGCGTGTGTGTGTGTGTGTGTGTGTGTGTGCATCTGTTGGGGATTGAACCCAGGGCCTGTGCTTGCTAAGCAACTGCTCTACCACTCAGCTAAATCTCCAAACCCAAATCTTTTTTTGCAATTCTGGGATTGAACACAGGGCCTCACTCATACTAGGGAAGTGCCCTACCACTGAGCCATATCACCAGCCCTCAACAAATCTTCACTATGGAGGGTGGGAAAGCTGGGTTTAGGAATAATCACTTTCCAAGGAGATACACCAAGTAATGAACTAGTTTCTGGATTCAGAGTTCAGGCTAGTTGCCCCATAGAAGTTGCACTGAGTCAAGTACATGCAAAGCAAAGACCTCTGCAGGGGTTGGGGATTTAACTTTGTGGATGAGTGCTTAAGTGCAAGGCCCTTGGTTTAGTCCTCAGCGCTGGAAAAAAGACCGACTTCTGCAGTAAGCCATCCCTGGTGATGGCATCCAAGCTTAGAACACTAATGTTGCACCAGTTTCTGTATCAATCAGCACACGAGGTTGCAATGGCATTGACAATAACTCTGCAAACTTCACGTCTATGGGATCCTATGAAACTGAAACAAGCAATTCTATAACCTCCACCTGATTTTCAGAAGATAAGAGGGATGAAACAGGTAGTTTCCACATATTCCATTGGCAAGAAAGAAGAGGGTTTTGAATCACAAAAGACAGTGGCCGTTAAGGTGCCTGCCTGCTAAGCCTAAGAACGTCAGTTCAATCTCCAGGTCCCACGTTTAGTCAGATGCAAAGTGCCGCATGGGTGCAATGCCACACTTGCCCACAAGGGGGCGCACGCACTGGATTTCGTTCACAGAAGCTGAGAGGCTGCTAGCGCGCCCATCTCTGTCTGTCTTCCTCTCCCTATCTCTCTCTGTCTCTCCATGTCTCTCTCCAAAAAATAAAAAATAAATAAAATACAAAAGACAGTGGCCCAAGGTTTGATTAGTGGCTAATGGGAATGGTACTTTTTTTGCATTAACTTTCATGGAGATATATGAACAAAGATCTATTATTCAGCCCAGATAGGTCACCACCAAAGAAATAGTTCTAGCCAAGTTTAGCTTGGTAAACCACTAAGTTTAATTGGGGATACTTACAGGAGCAGGGGCGACTATTGTATGGCTTTTCTCTCCAGGTGTAACAACATTCCATCTTGAAGTAAAGGACGCTTTGGTCCTGTAACTATGGCAACCTTAGAGAAGGGTAATATAGTGATAGCCAGGTCTAAGGTAATGGCAGTGGAGCGATTGATACACCCTAGTAGGAGGAGGGCAGGGTCACAAGTCCCTCACCTGGGATTTCAGTTACTTTTCCCTACCCCAAGCTGCAAGGAATCTTGGGAAAAGATAGAGGATATAAGGTCAACTGGAAAGAGGTTCCATGATGCAGCTGCCATCAAGGGTGGGGCGGGGATTTACAGTGATGCAACTGCCTGAGTCACCCCATTTCCTTCAAGTAAGCCCTCACCCATGCTCTGTAGCTAACCCCAATAGACTCATTGGCTCACCAAGCTGGACTTTGGTGGAATAATGCTTTGTTTGTCGTCAAGTTCTATCTGGGGTGATTAGATGTATGTTTGCATCTCCCCAGGACAAAACTTTCATGCATTAGCAATTTACAATTGACAATCTCTCTACAAGCAACTAACTATTAGCTACGTATATATCCTTGGAGAGGGATGGGCCTCATGACTTTAATGTGCTACCTCCTGAGACCACTTTCCTCCTTTTTGGTAATGTTAATGGGTCCAATCTTGCCAGGCTCTCATGTAGGTAATCACAGGTGTCTTGATTTCAAGACACTAGTGGCCACGTCATGCAGGGATGTCAGAGTTCCACAATAGGGCTGGGCACAGAATGTGCTTTTGACAGGAGGTGAAGTGCTCTCAGGCTTAGCACAACTCAAGTCTGTGCTTTCTTTTTGGTTGGCAGCTAAAGATTCAAGTATCTTTCCATTATCAGCTACCAGGCTCTCAGTAGTTATTGCCAGCGTGGAACTGCACCACAGATGTCCTTAGTAGGCAGGCAGGCAGGGAAGGGAAGATTCTGGGCAAGTTAGTATTTCATAGGCATGGTCTGAAGTCCACAGATGGAATTACTTCTCTCTCTCTCAGGGAAGTCTCAGGCCAGCAATAAAAATTTGCTTATTTTTAAAAAATTTTTTAATCTTCATGGTATATTTTCAATATGTATGGAGGCTGTCAATAAAAGTTTTAAAATTATTTATTTATTTATTTATTTATTGAGAGAGAGACAGCAAGAGCAAGCAAGATTGGTCTGTAAAATCCAAAGGCCAACCCCCAATGACACACTTCCTTCAGCAAGGCTCCACCTCCAAAAGGATCCACCAGCTGTGGATTAATTATGAGGCTTAAACGCAGATGTGATGTGCTATAGGAAGCCTTTTTACATTCAGACCATCACATCTGTTAGTATAGCCTTCGAAAGTATTGGATTAGATCAAACCGGGTTAACCAAGACAATCTCTCTTACCTAGTCAACTGATGATATACTTTATGTACATGAACAAATTCCCTTTGCAGTAACATACAGATTGCTGTGTGAATAAATGAAACTGTAGCCTAGTCAAGAGATCACATCGGAAAAAAAAAATCACAATTATTTCCTTAATTCCCACAGAATTAATCCTAGGAATCCAAGACCAGGATAAAAATTTTAATTTGACTAGACAATCAGTTGTGGATGTCCATTACAGCTCAAGAAAAGACATCTTTTCCCCCCAAATTCAGCATTTCTGTGTCCAAAATTATAGACCTGCTTCTGACACTTTCTCTCCTGATGCTTCTCCAAAGATGATGCAGTTCACCTTAAGAGAATTATGCAAAGCCAATTGATACCTTTTGACTGTATAGGAATGTATATATTAACCTAAATTTAAATTTCTCAGAAACAAAAGACTCTATATAATCCTTTAATACCATTTGGAACTACAAATAAATACCAGGAAAAATAAAGCAACTCACCAACCCAAGTCAAAGAAATTGCCATTTGTATTGATTTTCTATTGCTTATGTAACAAATTACCACCATCTTAGTGGCTCAAAATAACATTATACTAATTTTCAATTCTGTAGCTAAGACGCCCTGCTGAGATCTCACTAGGCTAAAATCGATGTGTTGGCTGGGTGGTATTCTTTCGGGAAGCTCCTCAGAAAAGAATTCATTTCCTTGCCTTTTCCAGCATGTAGAGGCTGCCAACATTCCTTGGCTTAATGCTCTGATCCATCTGAAAAGCTGGACATAGCCAGTTGAACCTTTATCACATCCCAGGACTCTAACATTGGCTCTTCTGCTTTATTCTTACACTTTTAAGGAACTTGTGGTTTCACTGGCATTTCTCAGGTTCTCTAGAACATTTGCCCTATTTTAAGGGCAGCTAATTAGCATAATTTCATCAACAATCTTTTTTGTCCGCTGCTGGAACTGGAATCAAGAACTATTACAGCAGGGCATGGTGGCACATAGCTTTAATCCCAGCACTCGGGAGGTAGAGGTAGGAGGGTTGCCGTGAGTTTGAGGCCACCCTGAGACTACATAGTATTCCAGGTCAGCCTGAGCTACAATGAAACCCTACCTCAAAAAACCAAAAAAAAAAAAAAAAAACAACATTATATATGCTAAACAAACACTCTACCATTGAATTACACCCTCAAAGTCCATCTATAATCTTAATTTCTCCTTTATATATAAGATATTTAGATTCCCAAAATTAGGAAATGGACATTTTAAGGTAGATATAATTCTTTTTTTTTAACTGACAACTTCTATACTTACATACCAAAAAGCATATTTCCCTCCCCTCCCCACCTTTTCGTTGAGAGAGACAGAGAGAGAGGGAGAGGAAGACAGATAGAGATAGGCGTGCCAGCAGTCTCAGCTACTGCAAATGAAATCCAGATGCGTGCGCCCCCTTGTGGTCAAGTGTGGCATTGCGCCCTTGCGTCATTTGCATCTAGCTAAACGTGGGACCTGGAGATTGGAACCAGTGTTCTTAGGCTTAGGAGGCAGGTGCCTTAACCACTAAGCCATCTCTCCAGCCCTAAGGTAGGTATAATTCTTTAAGGTGGGCATTATGGTGCCAATCATATCATCCTTGAGTGTATTTTTCACCCCCAAAGTGCTTGCCCAGTTTTTTCTTTTTTGTTTGATTTTTTTTTCAAGGTAGGGTTTCACTTAGCCCTGGCTGACCTGGAATTCACTATATAGTCTCAGGGTGACTTCAAACTCATGGCAATCCTCCTCCCTATGCATCCTGAGTGCAGGGATTAAAGGCGTGCGCCACCATGCCTGGCCCTCAGAAGTTTTGATATATTTTCCTAACAGCTCTGGTGATGATTTCTGACTTTCTTCACATACATTTTCCCTTCCTTCCCTCCCTCCCTCTCTTTCTTCCTTCCTTCCTTCCTTTCTTTCTTCCTTTCATGTTTCTGTCTTCTTTTTTGGTCTCATTCTAGCCCAGTCTAAACTGGAATTCACAATGTAGTCTCAGGGTTGTCTCAAACTCCTGACGATCCTCCTACCTCTGCCTCCTGAGTGCTGGGATTAAAGGCGTGTGCCACCATGCCTGGCCTCTTCCTTCCCCCCTTCCTTCCTCCCTTCCTTCCTTCCTTCCTTCCTTCCTTCCTTCCTTCCTTCCTTCCTTCCTTCCTTCCTTCCTTCCTTTTTTTTGAGACAAGGTCTGGCTGTGTAGCACTGGCTGACCAGGAACTCACTATGAAGACCTTGCTGGCCTCAATCTCACTTCAAAGAGATCTGCCTGCCTCTGCCTCTCAAGTACTGGAATTATAGTTGTGAGCCACCATACCTAGCTTGTCTCTCATATATTTCTAATGCCTATACAAGGTATCAACAGTAAGGTGCTAGCCAAAGCATTCTTCTTTTGTAATGCCTTAAATACTTTTAAAGTTTATGAGAGGTAAATGTTTCCCATGACACCATTCTAATAGTTAAGTAGCTGATTAAGCATGGGAAGAAAAAGACTTTAAAAACTATATTTTACCAGGTGAGGTGGCACACGCCTTTAATCCCAGCACTCGGGAGGCAGAGGTAGGAGGAGCATCACGAGTTCGAGGCCACCCTGAGACTAAATCCAGGTCAGCCTGGACTAGAGTGAGACTCTACCTCAAAAAACCAAAAACAAATATTTCATCAAAAGATCCTAAAGTATCATCTTGGCTTTCCAGGTCACTGGCATCGAGAGGACTTAGGCAGAACCTTGAGCATTTAATGCCCTTTACATCAAAGGCTTTGGTTCTGCTGTAGGAATTGGCAAATTCACAATGAATTTCACAATTCTAATGCATGTTAGGTTACGTAGCCAAGCATCATCACACTGTCAAATTTTTTCAAGTCAAAGCAAAAAAGGAGCACAAAAAGCACCATCCAAATAAGAAATTACTGGAAGAAACATATGGATTCCCTCCCCCTACCCCCTTTTCTATTTGACAGATGCAAGTTTGGTTGAAATTTGTAGTTACCTCAGACTGCAGCTAGAAATTCCAGTGATAAGTCACAACCCTACATGATCTGAAAATGTCAGTGCTTTGGACAGTGACATGTTCAGGGAAGTCTAACACAGTCACAGCATACTATAGTGTTACTTAGAGTAGGGCGCAAGACAGGTTAATTAAGTTCACTTCAATCTTCATCTTTTACAGCAGATAACAACCCAGATGGCTGACTTTCTGCAGGATGTCTGATAGGAATCCAATAGAGGTGGTTTCAAAGTTCCCATTGATGCTTGAATAGCTATAACCTTCTTTTCCAGAGGTTGTGATCCACGTGTCATCCACAGTAAGAACTCCTTCTCCAAGGCAGTAAGCCCTTATGAGAGCTCAGTATCCGAACACAAAAATTTCTGAAATGACCACTGGCTCCTGTTTTTTTTTTTTTTTCCTGTAACTTACTTTTTTTTTGGAGAGAGACAGAGGGGGGGAGAGGAAGACAGATAGATATGGGCGCACCAGCAGCCTCTCAGCTGCTGTGAACGAAATCCAGATGTGTGCACCCCCTTGTGGCCAAGTGCGGCATTGCACCCTTGCCTCACTTTGCATCTGGCTACACGTGGGACCTGGAGATTGGAACCGCTGGAGATTGGAACCGGCATTCTTAGGCTTAGGAGGCAGGCGCCTTAACCACTAAGCCATCTCTCCAGCCCTGTAATTTACTTTTATGGGAGAAAGAGAGAGAGAAAGAATTGTCACACCAGGGCCTTTAGCCACTGCAATCAAACCCCAGACGTGTGTACCACCTTGTGTGCATGTGTGACCTGGCATGCTTGCATCACCCTGTGTGTCTAACTTATGTGGGATCTGGAGAGTTGAACATGTGTCCTTAGGCTTTGCAGGCAAGCACCTTAACTGCTAAGCCATCTCTCCAGCCCCTGTTTTTTTCAATATTTGCAGAGCAATTATATAGAACACTACTAAATATAGTTCACACATTCAGATAACAATGAATCCAATACACATAAACAATACTTGTGAGAGTATGAACTTCCATAGTGCAATAGGATTGGTATGGGAATCAAGGGGTCAGTCAGTCACTATAGATCGAACAGAGATGAGATGATGAATAACCTTGCATGGTGGTTAGCTGTGGTCTGGTTACCTTGGAAAGGTTAATAAAAATCATTACGTAATTGTAGTATGAGTGGTTGTGTTTCCGATTTTTTTTTTTTTTTTTTTTTGGTTTTGCGAGGTAGGGTCTCACTCTGGTCCAGGATGACCTGGAATTAACTATGTAGTCTCAGGTGGCCTCGAACTCTCAGTGATCCTCCTACCTCTGCCTCCCGAGTGCTGGGATTAAAGGCGTGTGCCACCACGCCCGGCTCTGTTTCTGATTTTTTTAAGCACAGCATACTGTTTGTCTAGTTGAAGTTTTAAGGGCCTGCTTTTTTTTTTTAACAAAACCTCGCTCCTAACTCTATTTTTTTTTGTTTCAGTACTTCAAAGTTATTTTCTCTTTCTTTATTCTTCCAGACTTCTACATACTTGGCACTGGACTGCAGGGATGTGAACAGTAGATCATTGTAAATTTATAGTGGTCCCTATGGGCTTTCCTTGTGGTTAGCCTAGCCCCAGGAGGCCTATAACCACCAGTAAGCAATGCAGATTCTAGGTTTTCTGTAACAGTTACTGGAGCAGGATATGTTTGTATTGGAGCTGTTTTATTCCAGGGTCCTGACGATTTTTCTATACCACCTCTACCTTGTTCCCTGTTATCTCTGGCATCATATCTCTTTTCATAATCATTTTCTTCTTTTTCACTTATTTGTATTTGCCTGAACTCTATGTCCGCTATAATCAACCTCCTTTTGCTCAAATTCTTTCCACTTACTTTCATCCTTTGTCTTGGCCTTGCTGGGGATCCAGGGCCCATTGTTGCTGTGTCTGTGCTCCTACCATTGCTGCTTTATTCCTTCATCGGAGGTGCAGCCATCACAGGGCCTGTGTGGGGCTGGCACCAGCAGCAGTAAATGGTTTAAGGGGCTTCAGCTTCCAGGGCTTAGTTGTCCCAGTGCTCATCCTTCCAGGCGAGCCTCAGCCCCTTAGGTTCAACCTAGTTTCATTTGGTGGGCCAAGCAGTTTCTGCCTGCATGCCTTGGAATGATAGTGAGGTCCACCTGCCAGAAACGCCTCAGATTCATTACCCATTTGATTTTTGTGGTAGTTTGACTAGATGGCCCCCAATATTCAGTGTTTTATTGTTTATAGTTTGCATCTGCAGCCACCTTGCTGAAGGCAGTGTCACTGGGCGGATCTTAAGGTGTGGTGGTGAGTTTAGGATTTCATTCTAAAGATATGCAAAGTGTGCCTTCTAGGAGTTCCTGAAGTGTGCTGTGCTGTGTGGCTGGTGGCTTTTCTCTCTCTTGCCTGGTCCTGTAAGAGCAGGCCACTTCACCTGCCATTATGGAACTTCCCCTGGATCTGTAAGTTACAATAAATAATATCCCTTCCTCCATAACTGTGCCTGGTCTGGAAGTTCATCTCAGCGAACCTGTCTTCCAGTCTGTCTGCTCCAATTTTCAATTGATTTTTGGTTGTTGTGCATTCAGAAACTTTTTACTGCTGCCAAATTTTTCATGCCATCCGCATTCAGTTATGTGACCTCATAAAGGGCCACAATTCATGGTTTAAGAAGCTGGGACCTAAAGAAGATACTGCAATCCCTGGAAGTTATATATGTGATGGGACTGCTTGATACATTTGCATTAGGCAGTGAGATATGCAACTGTAGTTGGGCATACCTGCTCACCTAAAGGAGGAACAAGGATATGTACATATTATCCCTCACATTAGCCTCTGACCTGGCAGGAAAACTACACACATGAGAGGGTGAAATGGAGGAGCTGGTCTCCACTGGAAAAGTCACAGTAGACTGTAGGACTATACTGAATGCAGAAGCCCTGCATAGACCCAAAGACTTTGAATCCATTGGAAGGACTGGATAATGTGAAGGGAGTAAAAAAAAAAAAAAAGGATAATCCTATACAGGACCCCACAAGCCTGGCCACTTGTA
Organism: Orientallactaga sibirica; assembly: GCA_036365145.1. Taxonomy (NCBI): domain Eukaryota; kingdom Metazoa; phylum Chordata; class Mammalia; order Rodentia; family Dipodidae; genus Orientallactaga; species Orientallactaga sibirica. The sequence goes on along the minus strand of JAEOAD010001318.1, from coordinate 362,928 downwards.
CAGATGAAGGAGTTAAGGATTCTGGTGGAAGTAGTAAAGATGGCCATCTTTAGGAAACTATGGTCTATAGGGCATATTCTGTCATTAAAATTATATTTGAAAAGTGTCCTCCATGTGAGCCGTTGACAAAGAAGGGCAGTGAAGAAGGGAGCACGTTGAAGAAGATAAGTGCTCTGTGCCCAACCTTCCATTTTAGCCCATGCCACTGGATTCTCTCGCTCTTTCTCCCAGTTCTTCAGGGTAACAGATGTCCTTTGTATTCTAAACTTCAGCGGTTAAAGATGTGTGGCTTTTTTTTTTTTTTTTTGAGGTAGGGTCTCACTCTAGCTCAGGCTGACCTGGAATTCACTACGTGGTCTCAGGTTGGCCTCAAACTCACAGCAATCTTCCTACCTCTGCCTCCCAAGAGCTGGGATTAAAGGCATGTGGCACCATGCCTGGTTTTTGTGGTTCTTTTTGATGTATTTTTCTCTCCCTTCTGCATTTTTTTTTTTTTTTTGCTTGTACTGGGATATTGTTGGTGTTGCAGTCAGGTTTGCACTGCTGGCAGAAATCACCCGACCAAGAGCACCTTGTGGGAAAAAATATTTGTTTTGGCTTACAGACTTGAGGGGAAGCTCCATGATGGCAGGGGAAAGCGATGGCATGAGCAGAGAGTGGACATCACCCCCTGGCTAACATCAGGTGGACAATAGGAACAGGAGAGTGTGCCAAACACTGGCAAGGAGACACTGGCTATAATACCCATAAGCCTGCTCCCAACAATACACTGCCTCCAAGAGGCATTAATTCCCAAATCTCCATCAGCTGGGAACCTAACATTCAGAACACCTAAGTTTATGAGGAACACCTGAATCAAACCACCACAGTTGTTATTCAAGATAATTTTCAAGTTTTGTTATACTGACCAGCTCCCACTGAAACATAAGATTATACAACTCTTACAGTCATATGAATCCAAAACATATACAAGTGAACCTTTAAAAAAATCTAAATAAGGGGCTGGACAGATGGCTTAGTGGTTAAACGCTTGCCTATGAAGCCTAAGGACCCCAGTTCTACGCTTGATTCCCCAGTACCCACATAAGCCAGATGCACAAGGGGGTGCATGCATCTGGAGTTCGTTTGCAGTGGCTGGAGGCCCTGGTGCACCCATTCTCTCTCTCTCTCTCTCCCTGCCTATTTCTGTATCTCTCTCTCTCAAATAAATAAATAAATAAATAAAATATTTTTAAAAAATCTAAATAGCAGTAAAATCTGCTGAAAGCCTGAAACAGATTTAAAAAAAAAGGTATAGGGCTGGAGAGATGGCTTAGCAGTTAAGGCTCCTGGCTGCTAAGCCTAAGAACCTGGTTCCAATCTCCAGGTCCCACGTTTAGCCAGATGCAAAGTGACGCAAGGGCGCAATACCGCACTTGCCCACAAGGGGGCACACACATCTGGATTTCGTTCTCAGCAGCTGAGAGACTGCTGGCGCGCCCATCTCTGTCTCCCTCTCCCTCTCTCTCTGTCTCTCTCTGTGTCTCTCTCCAAAAAAAAAAAAACCAAAAAATTTTCAAAAAAAAGTATAGTTTAGGCAATGTGTGGACAGATAATCTTAGTCTACTTCATTCTATCATAAATGTAGTTTAGATTTAATTGTTTTGTGTGTGTGTGTGTGTGTATGCATGTGTGTGTGTGTGTGTGTGTGCAAAGGTCAGAGAATAGCCTCAGAATTCATTTTCAGGAACACTATCTATTTCTTTTTGAGACAGGGTCTCTCATTGGCCTGGAGCTCCCCATTTAGGCTTGACTGGCTGGCCAGTGAGATTCAGGGACCATCTTATTTGTGCCTCCCCAGCATTGCGATTATAGGCATGTGCCTTTACACCTGGCATTTTTATGGAGGTACTAGGGATCAGACCTAGGTCCTCATGCTTGTGAGGAAAACATTTCACCCAATAAACTATCGCCCTACTCTGTTTTTGCTGCATTGCTTTTCTAGCTTGTTTGTTTGTTTTTTTTTTTGAGGCAGGGTCTCACTCTAGCCCAGCCTGTCTTGGAACTCATTCTGTAGCCAAGTTGGCCTTGAACTCATGGTGACCCTCCTATCTCAGCCTCCCGAGTGCTGGGATTAAAGGCATGAACTACCATGCCTGGCTTATCTAGTTCTTTAGTATATTTTGTTACATTAAGAAATAAGGCTAGGTGTGGTGGCGCATGCCTTTAATCCCAGCACTTGGGAGGCAGAGGTAGGAGGATCGCCATTAGTTCGAGGCTACCCTGAGAATACAGAATGAATTCCACATCAGCCTGGGCTAGAATGAGACCCTACCTCGAAAAACGAAAAAGAAAAAAAGAAATAAGAAAGCTGGGCCAGGTGGGACCTGGTCTACTTTGGCTACAGAGTGTAATGTTTTCTTCAGTTGCTCTCCACCTTAGTTTTTGAGACAGGGTTTCTCACTGAACATGGAGTAGTAGTTGCCATTGTAGGCCTAAGCATCTGCTGCTGTGGAACGACAACCCAATGCTCTGCTCTTGGCAGAGATAACCATTGTGGAAGAGGAGGCAGAAAGAACATAAGAGTCAGAGAAGAGGTGAAATCGAACAAGTCTAGTCCTCCCAATCTTAGCCAGAGTAACTGTTCTTGTCGTGAGCCACTGTTCAGTTCTTCTGTGTCAGACTGAAGCAAAACAATCCATCTTTCCCATGGTCAGACACTGTTGTCCAGTGAGGGAACGAACAGAGTTCACATAGATATTTAACTTTTCCAGAGTCTTCTGTTGTCTGAGCTTATAGTCACCTCTGCTACTTTAACACTAGATAGCGCTCCAAGCCCAGTTTTGCAATAATCCATGTTAAAGCTGCAGAGCCAGACAAACTAGAAGCCTGGACTTCCAAGTAAAATGGCAGCATAGGAGCCATGCCAAACCAGCCTAGGAAGGGATTTAAGCAAAACCACAGCAAAATGCAGTCTTCTTATGAAAAGTAAAGGATTATAGGTTCTTCTTAGACACAGCGGAGAAGCAGGAGAGACCAAGAGCCATCAGAAAGGAGGATAATGGCCAGAATGCCACTGAGGCACTGCCTGCCAGGCCAGGCAGGAGCAGCACAGACCAAACAAGGGGATATTCCAACCTCATCAGCCTCCTTACAAAGTCAAGAAATCTGAAGGAAAGTCATTTGAGATCAACTAAGGAGCTACTGAAAGAGGTGGGACCAGCTAAGCAGTTCCAGCACAACTCCAGGCTTTCTGCACTCTCCCATACCCCCACCGTCAGGACCACGAACCTGCGGCATTCAGCCCCGGGTGGCAGGGTATCCAGTACAGCTGAACAGAACTCCAGCTCCACAGCACAACACAGAGGGATCGAGGTGGGCACTCAGCATTGGTGAGATTGGAAGCCACCCCAAAAGGTAATGAGGGTGACTGACAAAAACAACAACAACAACAAAAAAAAAAAAACCAGGTACATAGGCCTGCATTGGAAGTACTAATCTCTCTTTCCTTGTCAGGGCAGGTTATGGGTTATATATTCGTGGTTGGCTTTACCATTCTAAATTAAGCTGTATTTGGGGGTTGACTATTGTTGCCTTTGATGCTTTCAGATTTATAGGCATTTGTCTTTTACTTCTGACATTACTGGGGACAGGGTCTGATTCAGATCCTGGCTGACCTAGAACCCAATTCAGAACAGAATTCTCTATCTCCCAGCTGACAAGATTAAAGGTGTGCAGCTACACACACCCTTAGGCATTTGGGATTTATAAAACTATATGTGGGCTGGAGAAATGGCTTAGTGGTTAAGGCATTTGCCTGTGAAGCCAAAGGATCCTGGTTCCATTCTCCAGGACCCACATAAGCCAAATGCACAAGAGGCACATGCATCTGGAGTTTGCTTACAGTGGCTTGAAGCCCTGGCGTGCCCATTCTCTCTATGTCTGTCTCTCTTCTATCTCTCTGCTTGCAAATAAATAAATAAATTGTTTAAAAAACTATCTGTTTGTTTTAATCCCCACACTTGCATACTCTGTGCTGGTTTTTATTGAATGTGTATATTGCTCAGTTGAAGTTTAGAATTTGCCAGTGTGTTAGTCAGGGCTCTCTAGAGGAACAGAATGGATAGAATGAATTGTATTAAAAGGGAATTTATTGGATTAGCTTACAACAGTCCAGCAATAGCAGGTTGCAGGTCCGAGAGTCAAGAAACCCGGTAGCTGCTCAGTCCACGAGGCTGGAGGCCTCAGCAGTCCCAATCCGGCACTGAAGACCTGGAGGCTTCCTGGAGAAATGCTGCTCTTCAGTCCACCCTGGTAAGCAGCAACACCAAGCAGCAAGTACCAAGCGGCAAGCACCAAGCAACAAGCACCAAGCAGTAAGCACCAAGCGGCAAGCACCAAGCAGAGAAGAGCGAGCAGCACCAGCAGCCAGGTGAGAGAGAGAGAGCCTTTCTTCCCAGAGCTTCTTTTTATCAACCAGCCCTCTCCTCCAGGAGGGGCCGCCCACTCTGGGGGAAGGGCTTACCCCTGGTGGGAGGATTCTTCCTTTAGTTAATCCTTCCTAGAGGCAGCCTCAGAGACACACTTATGAGGAATGTCTGTGGATTCCTAAACAAATCAAGTTGACACAAACTTAACCATCACAGCCAGTAAATTGTTCCACCCAGTCCACTAGAATATTTGCTTAGCAAGCAAACTCAACACCTAATATTACTTCTGTGGTTGGATTGGGGTACAAGAGCTACACTTGGCACCCTAAACTCATATCCTGAAAGTATATAAAGGTAGATCACCACATCTAAGAACACTGCAGGTAAGTAGAAAACCCAAGCATCAAATCAATTCAGGATGCAAAAGTCGCTACATTATAATACCAGAAACACAAAGAATCAAGACAATACAATCCCACCAAAAATTATAAATCCATCAGAAATTATCACCAATGAAACTGTTTTAGATGAAATGCCTGACAAATATTTTTAAAAAAATGATTTATCTATACTCAAAGAAATCAAAGGAATCAAAGAAGAAAACAAAGGAATTAAAGAAGAAAAACTCTTGAAACACAGGAAATGAGCTTAATGAAATAAGGAGGTCATTATAAGATATAAGTAAGAAAATAGAAATACTGAAGAAAAACCAGGCTGAATTTCTAGCTCTCAAGAACACAGTCACTCAAATAAAAAACTCTGTGGGGGGCTGGAGAGATGGCTTAGTGGTTAAGGCGCCTGCCTGCTAAGCCTAAGAACGCTGGTTCCATTCTCCAGCGGTTCCAATCTCCAGGTCCCACGTTTAGCCAGATGCAAAGTGACACAAGGGCGCAATGCCGCACTTGACCACAAGGGGGCGCACACATCTGGATTTCGTTCGCAGCAGCTGAGAGACTGCTGGTGCGCCCATTTTCTATCTGTCTTCCTCTCCCTCTCTCTCTTTCTGTCTCTCTCTGTGTGTCTCTCTCCTAAAAAAAAAAATTAAAAAAAAAAACAACTCTGTGGAAAGTCTCAGCAGTAGAATGGATGGAGGAGAGAACAGAATATCTAAACTGGAAGACCAGGTGGCAGACCTAATACAGTCCAACAAAGAGAAAGACAAGCAAATAGAAAGGTATGAATGGGAATTTCAAGATATCTGGGACACTATGAAAAGATCAAACATAAGAATTCAGGGTACAGTAGAAGGAGAAGAATTTCAATCCAGAGGCTTAGTAGGTGTTTTCAACAAAATCATAGAAGAAAAATTTCCCCAAATTGGGAAAGAAATTCCAATGCAGATACAAGAAGCTTTTAGAACACCCACCTTCTCCCTGTAGACCAGCCAACTGAAAGCTGGAAAAACCCTCACTTCATGCAGACCTATGGGAGGCAGAAGTCATCAGCAGTGAAAATAGTAGACACTGGAAGCCTCTAGTTTGGCCAGACAGGCCAAATGATTGAACAGGTGCAATAGTGGCATATCTGCTCTGGGGAAAACCAACTCCTCTCCAATTGGACTGGAGGCCCACTCTACGGGAGGGAATACAAGCCTTGTACTGAAATACCTAATCAAAAGCCTATCTATGGCAGGGGAGGTCATGAGCCTTAGGGGTATAAAGCCTGCTCTTGTCTGGCTACATGTATATATTATTCTCACCAAACTGCCTTGAAAGCACTACACTTAATGTTCATATTCATATATTAATTATGAGAAGCTTCTCTTTTCAGATGGCGATGTTCACTGAGATGACCCCAAAGACAACATAGTGCTGAGAAGAAGGGATAGAGGAGTGTCCAGCACTGAAACATCTCTGTCACACCCTCCAAAGCTCAGGGTCCATTGCTAAAGAGGTGGCAGAAAGAATGTAAGAGCCAAAGGAAGGGTACGACTTCTTACAATGCAACTGTCCAGACAGAAATTGTCCTGGATATCCACGACCTCGCAGTGCCTAGCAATACCTTCAGAAGACCCTCATAATAGGAGAAAAAGATGATGACATCAAATTAAAAGAGAGACTAATGGAGAGAGGGAGGGGATATGATGGAGAGCGGAGTTGTGAAGGGGAATGGGGGGAGAGGAGGGAAATATCGTGGTTTATTGTCTGTAAGTATAGAAGTTGTCAAAAAAAGTAAAAATTAAAAAAAAAATAGAAGCCTGCTAGATGGTTAGTGAATGGAGGGCAGTGGGTAACTTTGGAATAATAAAGTTGTCTATAGCCACCCACTTCTCTACAAATATACTCCTATACTTCATTTTGCTCATGAATATGAACCGGAGTGGGTGGTACACACCTTTATTCCCAGCACTTGGGAGGCAGAGGAGGATGGCTGTGAGTTCTAGGCCAGTCTGGAACTACAGAATGTGTTCCATGTCAGCCTGGGCTAGAGTGAGATTCTACCTTGAAAAACCAAACCAAACCAAAACTTCAGGAAATTATCTCATATTCACTGGACTTGACATCATAAAAGGAAAATAATATGCACTGAAATAAATGTAGAATAGAAGCTTCATATATTGTTGATGTGGAAGTACACATTTTTTTTTTCATTTTTTGAAGAAGGGTCTTGCTCTAGCCCAGATTGACCTAGAATTCACTCTGTAGTCTCAGGGTAGCCTTGAACTCACAGTGATCCTCTTACCTCTGCTTCCCAAGTGCTACGATTAAAGGGGTGAGCCACCACACTTGGCTAGAAGTATACAATTTTGAAGCTCCTGTCAAAAATGATGGGTGGTTACACAACAAATTGTAAATAGGATGATCATGTGATCCAGTAATTGTACTCCTTGATGTAGTTGGAAATAGGTGTTCTATTATTTTTCCCATTACTTTCACAAAATGCCTGTCAGAAGCAACTTCAGGGAGAAGGCATTTATTTTAGTTCATGATTTTAGTGTGTGGCCCCTAGACAATTCTTCATTCAGTGTGGCCCAGAGTAGCCAAAAGGTTGAACACTTCTGTTTTAGAGGGTTACAGTTAATTTACAGTTCATCATGGAGGGAAAGACAAAGTGGAAAGGCTCAGTCTGTGATGGTAGGAGTATATGTGGAAATGGCCTGTTATATGACAGTGGACCAGGAAGAAAGCCAGAACCAGGGATGGCAAGAACCTTCCCAGCCACATTCCCAGCAACCAAATTTCACCAGATAAGCCCCACCTCCTAAATGTTCTACAGTCATAAAAATAGGGCCACAAGTTGGCGTCTTTGCATTCAACACATGAGCCTATTAGTGACATTTCAGATTTAAACCATAACAGGTATCAAACAAAAATATGTGTATGGCCCAGTGTGGTGGCGCACGCCTTTAATCCCAGCACTTGGGAGGCAGAGGTAGGAGGATTACGGAGAGTTTGAGGCCACCCTGAAACTATATAGTGAATTCTAGGTCAGCCTGAGCTAGAGTGAGACCTACCTTGAAAAACCAAAAGAATAACGTGTATGTGTTATATTAATATCAACATTATTTGCCATAGCTAAAAGATGGAAATAAATTAAATGTCCACCAACAGATTAATGCAGGAACAAATTGTTGTATATTTTATTCCTTGTTGGAACATTATTATTCCGTGACAAATAATGATGTACTGATGTATACATACATATATACATACAAACCTTAAGGACACGATCCTAAATAGGAAAAAGCCAGACACAACATACTATATGTCGTAGCATTCCAATTTTCCGAAATGTCTAGATTAGATAGATCAATAGAGATGGAAAGCAAATTAATGGTTGCCAGGGATAGGAGTGGAAAGTGAAATGAATGCTTAGTGGATACAAGGTTTCCCTCTGGGGTGATGCTTACATTCTGGAATTAGTAATGGTTGCCCAATATTGTGAATGCACTTCATGCCACTGAAGAGGACTTTTTTTTTTTTTTTTTTGGTTTTGGTTTAGCAAGGTAGGGTCTCACTCTGGCCCAGGCTGACCTGGAATTCACTATGTAGTCTCAGGGTGGCCTTGAACTCTTGGCGATCCTCCTACCTCTGCCTCCCGAGTGCTGGGATTAAAGGCGTGTGCCACCACGCCCGGCTTGAAGAGGACATTTTTAAGATGGTTTAAATGGGACTGGAGAGATTGCTCAGTGGATTAAGTGCACTCCCTGCACAGGAATGAGGACCTGGGGAGGCCCGCAACTGCCAGAGTTCAAATCCCCACTCCTGCAGGAAAGCAGAATCTTCAGAACCCTTCAAGCTCCAGAATTAGTAAAAGGACACTCTGGCTCAAGGCCAGGTGGAGGAGCAATGGAGTGGTTTGCCTGATGTCCACTCTAGCTTCCACAGACAAGCAACCTCCCCTGCAGGTAAGCGTATGGCAGGCACATACACACACAAGGAAAAGTTAAAAAATAAAATGGTTTCACTGGTAAATTTTATGTTATATATTTTACCACAATAACTTAGAGGATCCCATGGCTTTCCATGCCTTATAAAAGAAAAGTGTCTTTCTGTATATTTGTTTTAAGAGATCAATGAGGATGCTACAGTGGCAGTGCAGAAGTGTGCCGTAGCCATAGTTGTTTGTACTTGAGTGTTTAAGAAAGGGAGGGCCCAGATTTCCTGCATCTGCCTAGTGTTAGGATGGAGAAACTGCATGTTCCACTTTCAGTTGAGGAGCAGCTCCCTAGCTTCTAAGTTTGAGGGCTATTTCTCAGGTTCTTTGAGATGACCCAACTAGAAGTTTTGAGGCTGTGTGGTAGTTTGAATAGACGACCCCCAATATATTCAGTGTTTTATTAGTTTGTAGTTTGCATCTGCAGCCACCTGGCTGGAAGAAGTGTCTCTGGGTGGATCTTAAGGTGTGGTGGTGGGTTTAAGATTTCAATCTAAAGATATGCAAAGTGTGTCTAGCTGGAGTTCTGGAAGTGTGCTGTGCTGTGTGGCTTTTGGCTTTTGGCTTTGGTCTCTGTGTTTGGTCCTGTGAAGAGCAGGCCAGCTTCTTCTGCCATTATGGAATTTCCCCTGGATCTGTAAGCTTCAATAAATATCCCTTCCTCCATAACTGTGCCTGGTCTGGAAGTTCAGCTCAGCGAACCTGAAGCTGTCTGCTACAGGCTGTTCTGTAAATGAGACATAAATGCTGACAGATCATGATGCAGACCTTTATATCCTGTGAGATAGAAGGAATAATCAGTCCTTCCCTAGTTCTTAGAATGTTCCAAATATGTGTTAGATCAGAGTTTAGAATTCCAAGATAGGGCCTCAGAAGCCTGCCCCCTGGTGCACATATCATGTATGTATTCCCTTTCAGTGTGAACAGAAGTCCCTGAACCTTTGAGATATCATTTAATTGATCAGGTTACTGGACAGTTGACTTTGAGTTAATTAAAAAATTAGCACTGGATGGGTCTGACCTAATCAAAATCATTCTTTTTAAAAAAGATTTATTTTATTTATTTGAGACAGAGGGAGATAGAGGCAGCGAGAACAGGTGTGACAGGGCTTCCAACCAATGCAAATGAACTCAGACATATGTGCCACCTTGTTCATCTGGCTTACATAGGTCCTAGGGAATCGAACCTGGGTCCTTAAGGTTCGCAAGCAAGCACCTCAACCACTAAGCCATCTCTCCAGCAAAAGTCATTCTTTCAATGAACAGCAAACTCAGAGTGGCTTGTGTCTACTGACCTAGAGAAAGCAGATAGACCTGCTGTAAATGCAAGATCAGGAACTGTAGGTGGCTTCTAGGATTTGATTGTGACGCCCGACTGACAAGAAAACAAGGGACTTCACTCCTAAAACTGCAAGGAAATGAATTCTATCACTAACTGGTGAGCTGAGAAGGTCTTGAGCGTATATGAAAATTGTAGCTATCTGTGGTTAATAACTTGATTTCAGCCTGATTTAGGACCAAAGCAGAGGACTCAGCCTCCTTCCATTGACCCTTGAACATCTTAGCAAGCCCCTTCCATTACCAAGGCCCCAGTTTAGACCTCATATCCACAGATATCCTTTCTCTTAGTGGGCTTTTCAATAATAGAGGCAGTTTCTAGACATTTATTTTAGTATCCATGGAGACTAAAAGAAATCTATCATTCCTAGTGGTTATTGAGTAGGTGGTGAAGAAAATATTTTTCACAGACTATCACACACACCTCCATCCCACCCCTGGGATACTCTTTGTTTTCACTTTTTATTTTATATATAACAGGTTACGCTCTTTTATCCCCTTGCCTCTGCTCCCATTACCCTAGGACCCTCCTCAGTGGGGTCATGGTAGTCACCGTGGGGTCATGGAGACCTGGCTCAGTCCCTGTGAGGTAGTGCGGGTACTGTGTCTCAAGATATTCTTGCCCACTCTGTGGATCTTAAAATCTTTCTGCTCCTCTTCTGCAATGTTCCCTGAGCCATGGCAGACCCGTTGGCAGTCTGAGTTAGTGTTGAGTTCTCTTTAGCCTCTGGATTTCTGTTTTGATAGGTTTTGATTGATTGATCACTATGTCTGTCATCGTAGCCCTGGAGCTGATTGGCAGGCCAGCAGTTAAGAGAAGTATTTATGTGGTCACTTCCTCTGCAATTTCTCCTGGGACATGAAAGACGTGGTACATGGTTGGCAGTTGACTAACTTCTTTTCTTATAGATGGATCTTGTTTCCCTTTAATTTTCTGTTATCTATAAAATAAAACAGATTCTCCAACCAAGAGTGAGAGCTGCATGGGCTAAAGGGGATATACCAAGTTATTTGAGAGATTATTTTGGTGTGCAAGCCCACTCTTTTTTTTTTTCCCCAGAGAGCAGTGGAGGCTTCTCTCTGAGATTCCTGACCATGGGTTTCTGGCTTGGTTTCAGGAACCAGAGATGAGTTCTCTCCCACTGAGCCAGCCTCATGTCCAATCAGAGAACAGTTGGTTACCCACAGAGGCTGCTTGCCACTATTACACAAGTGTGTACTATTTTTTTGAAGCAGGGTCTCAGTCTAGCCCAGGCTTACCTGTAATTCCCTATGTCGTCTCAGGGTGGCCTCAAACTCACGGCAATCCTCCCATCTCTACCTCCTGAGTGCTGGGATTAAACAAATGTGTACTTTTTGTCTGGCTGGTTGATTTTGTAGTCTGCAGGGACCCTGCTTATTCACACTGTTGGTGACTGTTGTCCTTCAGCAGCTCCCGTAGGGCTTTCTAGCACTATGAGGGCTAGCCAGGAGGGAGCTAGCTTCCCTTTTAATTCCAGCATGGTGTTCCGATGTTCTGTGACTGCTCATGTAGCGTCTTCAGCAATAGGGTCTGAATTTTTAGCTCTGGCAGGTAATCAAGTGTTTTGGCCATAGCCTAAATAATTCGGGGGACTGTTGTAGTCAACTCCACATTGCTGGAATGAACTTCTAAACCAGACACAGTTTATGGGAGAAAGGGATTTTATTTTATTATTTTATTTCTGCTTTTAGATCCATGGGAAGTTCCATTATGGCACAAGAAGCTGGTCCCCTTTCACAAATCCACATAATGTAAAAAAGTCACAACCAGCACCACAAACAAGAGCAAAAAACTGACAGCCAAACAACAAGGACCCCAGGCTGAGCTCAAGCACTCTGAATACCTTAGGCTAGAAATCAGGCCTGACCCTAGTAACACCTTAGAGCTGGGCACCAGGATCCACCCAGTGACATCTCCTCCAGCCAGGTGGCTGGAAGTCCAAGTTACAAGCTTTAATGAAACATCCTGGGTCTATTGGGGGACATAAATTCGAAGTACCATAGGGGGGGCTGGAGAGATGGCTTAGTGGTTAAGGCACTTGCCTGCAAAGCCAAAGGACTCAGGTTTGATTCCCCAGTACCCATGTAAGCCAGATACACAAAGTACTGCATGCACCTGGAGTTTGTATGCAGTGGCTAAAAGCCCTGGAGCACTCATTTTGTCTGTCTGGCTCTTCTCTATCTCTTTCTGCTTGCAAATAATTTTAAAAAAAAAAAAAAGAAAGAAAACCCAAGAATTGAATTAACTCAAGATCCAAAAATCTCTACATTATAATATGAGAAATACAAAAAATTAAGACAAACAACCACAGAGATCTCAGGGGTCTCCCTGACCAACAGCTTGCTGTGTGTGTTGGGGGGGGGGGAGGCACCCAATTCTGGGACTGGGATTTACCAACCAAAGTCCATGGTTTTAAGGTTAAGCTTTTTCCTCTTCTGTCTGGACTGTCCCCCCTTCCTCTTTATTGCTGGTTATATCTTGTAGAATGCTAGGCAGAAACAGGGTTTCTATAGAACTTATTCATGTTGTCTTAACTTCTTTTTTAGTTTTTAAAAATTCATTATGGGCATACTTAGTATGGATACATCATGTGTTGGCACCTTCCTTTTTCTCGTCCCTTTGTCTTAACTTTTGTGGAATTCCCTCCCCACCCCCCAAACCCACCTCCAAGCCCCTCCCACCCCAATAATCGGTCCTTCCCCTAACCTGTCAAGTACCTCCTTTTCTCCTTACTGCTGAGTAGAATTCCATTGTGTATATGCACCACATCTTCATTATCCAGTCATCAGTTGATGGGCATCTGGGCTGATTCCAGTTCCTAGCTATTGTGAATAGAGCAGCCACAAACATGGCCCAGCAAGTTTCTCTGTAGTAAAGAGTGGAGTCTTTGGGATATATGCCCAGGACTGCTGTAGGTGGATCAAATGGTAGATCTACTTGCATCTTTTTCAGGAGTCTCCATACTGATTTCCACAGTGGTTGTACAAGTTTGCTCTCCCACCAGCAGTTGGTCAGGATTCCTCTTTCCACAGCCTCGCCAGCATTTGTTGTCATTCAGTTGTTTGATGACTGCCATCCTGACCGGAGTGAGATGAAATCTCAGAGTTCTTTTGATTTTCATTGCTCTGATGACTAAAGGTGTTGAACATCTCTTTAAGTGTGTAATGACCATTTATATTTCTTCCTTTGAGAATTCTCCACTCAATTCTCTACCCCATTTTTGGATCGGGTCATTTGATTTTCTTCATTGCTTAGTTTTCTGAGTTCTTTGTATATTCTAGATATTAGATCTTTCTTGGCGGCATAGCTGGTGAAGATTTTCTCCCATTCTACGGGATGTCTATTGACTCTGTTGATGGTTTGCTTGTCTATACAGTAGCTTTTTAGTTTCACAAGGTCCCCTCTCTTTTTAACCACACATTATTTACATAAGACTGGAGAAATTTTTCTTTTGAAGGAAACCACTATTCCTCAGCTTTCCCAGGGGCTGTGGACATTTCAGAATCTACTTCATGTTATTCTAAAACCTAACACAGGGCTGGAGAGATGGCTTAGCGGTTAAACGCTTGCCTATGAAGCCTAAGGACCCCGGTTCGAGGCTCGATTCTCCAGGACCCACGTAAGCCAGATGCACAAGGGGGTGCATGCATCTGGAGTTCGTTTGCAGTGGCTGGAGGCCCTGGCGCACCCATTCTCTCTCTCTTCTCTCTCTCTCTCTCTCTCTCTTCTCTCTCTGTGCCTATTTCTGTATCTCTCTCTCTCTGAAATAAATAAAGAAATAAAGAAAGAAAGAAATAAAGAAATAAATAAAAACCTAAATAAAAACCTAACACAGAGACCATTGGAGGCCGACAGCTCTAACTAGCTTATACCCCCAATGACACTGTACTTCATGTGTCCAAATATAAGACACATCTATGATCTCCTGACATTTCAAAGTCTTTAAACTTCACTGTTGGGGCTGCACAGAGATGGTTCAGCAGTTAAGGTGCTTGCCTTCAAAGCCTAGCAACCTGGGTTCAATCCTCAGTACCCCTATAAAGCCAGATCCACAAAGTGGCTCAGGCATCTGGAGTTTGTTTGCAGTGGCTGGGGGCCCTGGTGTGCCCATTCTCCCTCCCCCTCCATGCAAATAAAATAGTTTTTTTTAAAAAAAAAAAAACTCACTATCTTTTAGTCTGCTGAACAATAGCATTGGGTAGGTAGCCCAGACTACCCTGGAACTCACTAGGTAGAGCAGGATGACCTTGAACTTATGGAAATCTACCTGCCTCAGTTTCCTACCTGCTGGGATTACAGATGTGAGCCGCTATGTCCAGGTCGATCACAGCAGTTAACAAAAATCATTCATCAACAAATCACGGAGAAACAACATCAATGAAAAATATCCTGGCTGCTCCTCCTCTGACCCATCAATCCCTGTATCCCATTCTTGCAGAGATAAATGCTAATACTATCAGGAAGTTCCCCCCACACTCTTGTTCTCCACAGGGGCCCAGACGACCTGGCTCCTTGAACTGGCACCTCTACCAGCCACCTACCACTGGCTACCACCCACTGGCCAGCCCCATGCCCCAAGGAGAATAAAATGCCCTTCCCCACCAGCTTTGCTCTTTTCAGGATTCTCCTACCCCCTGGGCAGATATGAACACTTTTTTCCAAGTCAGATGAAATTTCTATTATTTAAAAAATATTTTATTTATTTATTTGAGAGGAGAGAAAGAGCAAGCCGGGGCATGTGTGTATGGAGACCCATGTTCAGGGTCTCTAGCCACCTGACAAAGAACTCCAGATGCATGTGCCACCTTATGCATCTGGCTCCACATCTTGGGGAAATTGAACCTGGGTCCTTTGGCTTTGCAGGCAAGTGTCTTAACCTCCTGGGCCATCTTTCCCCTCAAAATTTCTATTTTTATTAGTTTATTTTTACTAACCAGTCAGATTCTGATTTTTAATTTTTTTTCAATACGGACATATTTACATACATTTTTTGGTATGAGACCCTGAGTTCAATGGAGTATCCACATACATCCTGACATGGTGGTATACCCCCAATGACACTGTACTTCATGTGTCCAAATATAAGACACATCTATGATCTCCTGACATTTCAAAGTCTTTAAACTTCACTGTTGGGGCTGCACAGAGATGGTTCAGCAGTTAAGGTGCTTGCCTTCAAAGCCTAGCAACCTGGGTTCAATCCTCAGTACCCCTTCTCCCTCCCCATGCAAATAAAATAGTTTTTTTTTTAAAAAAACTCACTATCTTTTAGTCTGCTGAACAATAGCATTGGGTAGGTAGCCCAGACTACCCTGGAACTCACTAGGTAGAGCAGGATGACCTTGAACTTATGGAAATCTACCTGCCTCAGTTTCCTACCTGCTGGGATTACAGATGTGAGCCGCTATGTCCAGGTCGATCACAGCAGTTAACAAAAATCATTCATCAACAAATCACGGCAGAAACAACATCAATGAAAAATATCTAGCTGCTCCTCCTCTGACCCAACCATACCTGTATCCCATTCTTGCAGAGATAAATGCTAATACTATCAGGGAAGTTCCTCCCCACACTCTTGTTCTCCACAGGGGCCCAGACGACCTGGCTCCTTGAACTGGCACCTCTACCAGCCACCTACCACTGGCTACCACCCACTGGCCAGCCCCATGCCCCAAGGAGAATAAAAGCCCTTCCCCCACCAGCTTTGCTCTTTTCAGGATTCTCCTTACCCCCCTACAGATATGAACACTTTTTTTCCAAGTCAGAGTGAAATTTCTATTATTTAAAAAATATTTTATTTATTTATTTGAGAGGAGAGAAAGAGCAAGCGGGTGTGTGTGGGGGGGAGTGGGTGTTCCAGGGTCTCTAGCCACCGCAAAAGAACTCCAGATGCATGTGCCACCTTATGCATCTGGCTCACGTGGGTCTTGGGAAATTGAACCTGGGTCCTTTGGCTTTGCAGGCAAGTGTCTTAACCTCGAAGCCATCTTTCCCCCTCAAAATTTCTATTTTTATTAGTTTATTTTTACTAACCAGTCAGATTCTGATTTTTAATTTTTTTTTTACTACGGACATATTTACATACATTTTTTTTAACGTACAGACAGGCTACATCATGTATTGGCACCATCCTTCCCTAGGCCCTGCCCCATTTCCGCTGGGGGCCCTCCTCAGTGGGGTTGCTGATATTCCCCACAAGGTTATGGGTTATGCGTTGTGGGAGCAGTTGTAGTTATTGGGGGGTGGGCAATGCCTGTGGGCATATAATGTCCCAACCTGTGGCTCTTAGAATCTTTCTGCCCCCTCTTTCACAAAATTCCCTGAGCCTTGGTGGGTGTGTTTTAAGTCTACTTCAGTGATGAGCTCTATCCACTCTTGCTTTCCCTGCTCATGTGCACACCTCTCTCTCTCTCTCTTATTTTCTCCCTCCCTCCCCTCCTCTCTCTCCCACTCCTTTAATGGTCCACAGCCTCCAGCAGTCGCTGGTCCCGCCCCCTCCCGCTTGGCACAGGCCCGCAGTTCTTTCTGTCTTGCTAGCCGCCTCGGGGAAGTCGGACACTGGCTCTGCGCCAGCCCTGAACAAGTCAGCTCTTCCTTCCCTATCCTAAGCCAAGCCAGTTCCCTTTAGGTGGCAGGTTCCTCCTTCCATAATCAACATTCTTGCCCGCTTCCAGGATGGCATTGTACATTTGCAGGTGGGCAGTCTCTTCAAGCTACAGCTCTGCTCCATTCGGGCAGACAAATAAGTACTTTGACTTCTAACACCCACATTTGGTCCCAGGCCCTCCCTTTTGGACACCCCTGAAAACCCTTGCCACACAAAATAATCTAGTTTTGGCATTCATACGTGTGTGATGTGCGTGCATGTACGTATGCATGTTTACACGTGTGTTGGTATGTGTGAACATGTGCATGTGTGTGTGCGTGATGCAAGACCGTGTTTGGAGTCAGGGAGGTTGATGTCAACTGCTCTACAATTTATTGACTGGGTTCCCGTCTCTCACTTGAACTCAGAGCTCCCTGACTGGGTGATTCTAGCTAGACTGCTTGCCTGGAGGATACCCAATCTCCACCTCCGAAAGTGCAGGCTCCCTCTCACCTGGCCATCTTGGTCCTCACATTTGTGTGACAAGCATTTTATCCACTGAACAATCTTCCCAGCTCAAGTCTGTCTGTCTGTCTGTCTGTCTGTCTGTCTGTCTGTCTGTCTGTCTTTTTTAGGAGTCACGGCCCTCTGGTTATAGGTGTGTGGTGGGGCAGGGGATATTTTAACTTTCATTCTTATGGAAACTTTCATACACACCCATATTTATCAGAAACATATAAAAATATCTCCGATTTATACTGTCACTGTATAGCTTTAATAAGTACTACTTTGTAAATGTCATTTCATGTCAAACTAATACAAAATCAAAGGGGAAAGTATAAATATTATCTTTGGGCTCTAAAATGCCAGGATTCAAAATTCTTTTCACTCAAACAAGCCTGGCTTCAGAGGTTTGCTGGCTGGGCTGAATATACTAGTGGTGAATAAATGGCCCTGGGGTGGGAGCTATGAGGAAGGAGGGACAGGAAACAGAAAACTTTACAAGGCTTCCAGCTCCCTACCAGGGAAAAGGCAAAGTCACGGGAAGGAAGAGTAAAGCAGGAATGTGGCAGAACTCTTCTACAATGTTCTTTTCAGAGAACTTAGGAGAACACAGCCCACAGATTTCTCCAGAGGCTCCAAAAAGCCACAATTTCCGCCACAGCTAAAAAGTCCAGAGCTTTCCAACACAGCTGCAGACCAGTAGTTACACTGGGGTTTGGGGTGTGTATGTGTAGATGGGAGTCCCTGCTGACATAAGCTGCAGTGTAACCACTGAAGCTGTCTTTACAAAAAAATGTTGATGGATAGAATTCCCTTTATGTCATGTTTTTCTTCCTTTCCCTTAAAATTTCAGTGTCTGAAGCCAGGCGTGGTGGTGCATGCCTTTAATCCCAGCACTCTGGAGGCAGAGGTAGGAGGATCACCATGAGTTCAAGGCCACCCTGAGACCACATAGTGAATTCCAGGTCAGCCTGGACTAGAGTGAGACCCTACCTCGAAAAACCAAAAAAAAAAAAAGAAAAAGAGTTTCAGTGTCTGTATCTGAGTTTAACAGTTAAGAAATAGACAAACAGGATGTGACAAAGGAGGAACGAGTGTTGATTATTCCCTGAACAAGATCCCATGATGGGGAGGTATTTTTGTTTTGTCTATTACCATGGCAGCTTCCTATGTGACAGGCACTTTTACATGAGGGCCAGCATTTAATCTGCACAGCAACCCTTGGGAGGTTATCACACAATCAAACTTCTTCAGTCATGAGTTGACATCATTTAATGCAGATGTCTGTCTGTTTATTTTTTTGCAGGGTAGACCTGTCAAGTGATGAGAGTGGGGTATTGAAGTCACCCACTACTATTGTGCTTGGAGTTTTCTCTGACCTTAAGTCTAATAGTGTTTGTTTGATGAAATTGGGAGCCCCCATGTTAGGAGCATATATGTTTAGGATTGTAATGTCCTCCTGTTGGAGTGTTCCTTTAATCAGTATAAAGTGACCTTCTTTATCTTTCTTCACTAACGCTGGTTTGAAGTGTCAGAAATTAGGATAGCAACCCCTGCTTGTTTCCTAGGCCCATTTGCTTAAAATCCCATTTTCCAACCTTTCACCGTCCACAGTCCCTTGTAGATCCTAACAGCTATATTGAATGATAAAAACTGATGCTCCTGAACACTCACACAGTGATGCCTGTTACATGTCCTGGAGATACAATATGACTAACCATAAATAAAAACTAATAACTAATAAAGGCAACAGTCATTTACTGACCACCTCCATATGTTGGGCACTGTGTTGGGCTGACGTGCCTCTTCCCACAAATCTATGTCAATGCAGAACCTGATACTATGATCATATTAGAAATAGGGTGCTCATTAGTATAATCAGATAAATTAAAATGAAGTCACACTGGATTGGAGTAGGCCCTAAATCCAATATGACTGTTGTCCTTATAAGAGGATGGAGGCAAAGGTCACAGATACACAGAAGGAAGCCAGCCATGTGATAACAGAGGCAGAAGATGCCGGCCAACCCACAGAATCTAGAAGAAACAAGGAAGTATGCCCTCTGTGCACTGAAGTTCTCTGACAAAAGCACCTGTGTGTTGAAAATCCTGCAGACTGATTGACTAATTACAACTCCATGATTATAGAGAGATGAAATGTTGCAGATCAAGAGGCAATTGCCTTGGGTTATTGTTAATCTCCTTATTAGCCATTTATTATCAACCTCTGTATCTGACTTAACATCTTTGTGACTACTAGGTAAAAATTTTGGAATGTATTGTTAATCTTAGGCTATCAATAAAGCTTTTGTTACCTGAGATCACCTGAAACCTGTAGAACAAATTTCCTGCTCTAATGTCTCCACCACTATATTTGGAAAAATGCATTGTTTATAAATGTTTTGTTCTGTGACTAAAGTTCATGTAACCTCTGCTACACTGGACTATGTTTCACTAAATCCATGTTCCTGGGCCATGCCACTCATATTCGGCTAAGAATAAGCAATCTTTTAGTCCCTTTGGATCCAGAGCTATGTTTTGTTTTGTTTTTTGTTTTGTTTGTTTGTTTTTGGTTTTTCGAGGTAGGGTTTCACTCTAGCCCAGGCTGACCTGGAATTCACTATGTAGTCTCAGGGTGGCCTTGAACTCACAGCGATCCTCCTATCTCTGCCTCCCTAGTGCTGGGATTAAAGGCGTGCGCCACCGCGCCCGGCTGGAGCTATGTTTTGCATAGGCAGTGTTGGTGACCTAATAATGAAAAGCTCCAAGGACGATCGATTTTCATCAAAGGAGATAGCCAGGTTGGTACCGGATTTTGACATGTGTCCTTTGTGCCCACCATCCATTATGTTTTCTGTAGTGGATATTGGTGAGGCCTTTCTGAGGCCCAGAACTCCTTTTGTTTTGGTTGGTGGCCCATTGCTTTATTTTGAGCTGGTTGTTAAAGTGGATAGCCTCTTTTTGTTTTAGAACCTTCGTCTAACAGAACATTTGCAAGAACCTTAGCTAGTGGCATTCAGTTGTTTCCCCCTGCCATTCTTCCAATATTCAATTTTGGTTTTGTTTACTTGCTTGCATTTCTCTTTCTCTTGTTCATTTCCAACCTTGCCTCTTTTTAGTGTAGGTATTCTATGAGTGCCCAATTATAAAGACATTGAAAATAAAACACACATGTTCTTTTAAACACAGTAGGGTGAAGGTGTCAGGGGGAACTTCTCAGGACATGTATTAGCCTCAAAGGGAAGCCCCCCCCCAATGGATTATTTCACTCTTAGGTCAGAGGAAACTTAATTGGCTCACCTAGGAAGACCCACATAAGTAGTAATCACCCAGTGTCTTGAGCCATTTCATATTTTCTTTCTTTCTTTCTTTCTTTTTTTTTTTGTTTTTCAAGGTAGGGTCTCATTCATCTCAGGCTGACCTGGAATTCACTATGTAGTCTCAGGGTGGCCTTGAACTCATGACGATCCTCCTACCTCTGCCTCCCAAGTGCTGGGATTAAAGGCATGTGCCACCACGCCCAGCTCCATTTCACATTTTCATAAACACATAGGGTAAGCCCAAGACGCAGTGGGAGAAACTGACCAGGAGATGTGAGACCTGAGGAAACTACTTCCATAAATGGCATATAAATCTTATCCAAAGCTCAATTTCCCGAAGTTCACATAAAATTGAAATTTTTGGGATGAAGAGCACCTGCTCTATAATTGGAAATAAAAGTTCAAGGAAAAAGGAACTGTTTGGAGAAAAACTGGGACAAAACACCTAAAAGCACGGCAGAGTAGAGGCAAGGAATTATATCTTGCCATGGCAGCTGGAAGGTAGTGGCAAGAATCGGCTAAGCAAGCTGGACTAATAAGCTTCAAGGTCTACCCCCATTGGCACACCTCCTCCAGCAAGGCTCCACCTCCAAAACTGCCTCGAGTTTAGGATTAAATATAAGGCTTACTCACAAGCACGTGAGGCTATGGGGAACATTTTACATTCAAACTACCACAATTATGGTAATCCAACTTGCAAGCATTTGGCAAATTGCTCTAATCTCAGTAAAGGAACATAGGATTTATGATTTCCTCAATCAGGAATGTGTGATATTCCTAAACTAGTTCTTTTGCACACACTAAAATGGAAAACTGAGGCAATTAAACAAAAAGATGATAAATGTCCAGGCATTGTGGCGCACACCTTTAATCCCAGCACTTGGGAGGCAGAGGTAGGAGGATCACTGTGAATTCATGGCCATCCTGAGACTACATAGTGAATTCCAGGTCAGGTCAGTCATGGCTAGGGGTGATGAATGGACAGCCTACTTTAATTGAAGTTTAGATGCATCTAAGAGAAGGGGTAACAAAATCGCTAATTTATAAGACATTAATAAGAGGATTTGGGAAATTATCAAAAAGAAGAAAAGCATGTTAAAGGGAAATGAATTAATATGAAAATTTCAGAGGTCAGAACTAAATCTGAATTCTAGGGAAACTAACATTTTAGTCCCCTTTTCTTTTTTGAAATATTTTATTTTTATTTATTTTCAAATAGAGATAGAGGCAGAGAGAAAGAGAGAGAGAAAGAGAGAGAGAGAATGGGCATGCCAGGGCCTCCAGCCACTGCAAATGAACTCCAGACACATGCGCCCCCTTGTGCATCTGGCTTACGTGGGTCCTGGGGAAATGAACCGAGGTCCTTCGGCTTTGCGGGCAAACACCTTAACCACTAAGCCATCTCTCCAGCCCCCAGCCCCCTTTACTTATTTATCTTTCCATAACTGTTCATTTAACATTTTACCTTCCTCTTGTTTCATAGCTCTCATTAAACTTTTTTAAAATTTATTTGCAAGCAGAGGGGGAAAGAAAGAGAGAGGGAGAGAATGGGTCTCTAGCCACTGCAAACAAGCTCCAGATGCATGTACCACCTTCTACATCTAGCTTATTTGGGTACTGGGGAATCAAACCTGGGTCATTGGGCTTTGCAGGAAAGCGCCTTAACCACTGAGCAATCTCTCCAGCCCATAACCCTCATTTTTTAAAGCAGTCTGACTAATAAACTATAACCAATGCTCCATGCTGAGAATGGACATAGCCTATGAACAGAGATAACCTAAGGCCAGGAAAGGACTAGCTAAAGTATTGTAAGACCAAATCGGGAACTCCCCAGGCTCTGTCTCGGGAAAGGCGACACCCCAAATCACTCCAAGAAACGGTCTTGATGCAAATAGCAAGAGGGATTTTTATTCCAGTGCGCTGGGGCCCCAGTCATACGCCACGCAGGGGTAGAGGACTGGAGACCCCGAGGGTAGAATCAGGGAAGTTTTTATTAGGTTCAAACAAAGGAGAGGAGATTTTATAACATGATTGGTTAACAATTAAAAATAATGTACATGTAGTATGCTCATTGGTTATGTGGTTACTATGGCATTTTGAGCCAACTTATCTATAACTTGAGGATCACAAGTATGTATAACATTTGCTTAGTTTCTTCTGACTGGCTCATTTCAAGGATTATTTTGGGTACTGGGCAGTCTGGGGTTTTTCCAGTAACTGCAAAAATGCTGTGTCAGTTCAGCCCGGAAATAGAAACTCAGGCCTGTGAATATTCCTAGAGCCTGTCATGGCTTGACTTTAGTTCTTGCTTTTTTTTGCTTACATTCTCTATCGTCCTACACCTCTATCTATATACTTTTACATTACAATCTTTCCTTTTATGGTGCAAGCAGTTCACAGAAGCCAGATAAGCAGTTAGTTAGCTCATTTTTTGTTATCTCATTAGGCCAGAGTCACGTACTCAAAAGCCTGTTCTTTTTATTTAGGTTCATGCAGGAAGCAGCCTCTGAACCAGCAAGAAGGGTGATCTTCTACCTATTTGCTGGCAGAGAGCCAATTCTGGAATTTGAAGCATTTATGACTTTTTCCTTCCTTTCAGTATCTCACAGGTAATTCTATATATCTTGTGGCCTTTATCTCATTTTTAAAACAATTATAAATTATTAGAATGCCACAGGCATGGTGGAAATTAGTTTTTTTTTTTCTTCCCAGTTTGGCCAAGCTGTTGATACATCTATTTTCTTTTACCAATTTCTTTTTCCTAATTTCTTTTGGAATACAGGGAAACTAAGTTACCAGGTTATGAACCAAATATCCAGTAGCAATGCTACTCTCCTTAATAATCTCCAAGGTGGAACAAAAGTCTGTATCAAAGAAAAAGATTGGCCAGGCATAGTGGCGCACACCATTAATCCAAGCACTCAGGAGGCAGAGAGGTAGGTTAATCACCGCAAGTTTGAGGCCACCCTGAGACTACATAGTGAATTCCAGGCCAGCCTGAGCTAGAGTGAGACCCTACCTTGAAAAAAACTAAAGCAAAAACAAGCCGGGTGTGGTGGCGCATACCTTTAAGCCCAGCACTCAGGAAGCAGAGGTAGGAGGATCACCTTGAGTTCAAGGCCACCCTGAGACTACCTAGTGAATTCCAGGTCAGCCTGGGCTAGAGCAAAACCCTACCTCAAAAAAACAAACAAAAAAAAAAAAAGATTGTATCACGCCCTTTTAAGATAAGGCTCAAGGCTGGAGATGTAGCTTAGTTGGTAGAGTGCTCGCCTAACATGAATAAAGCCTTGGGTTCAATCCCCAGCACCAAATAAAACAAGACGTCGTGGTGTATGCTTGTAATCTCAGCACTTGGGAGGTAGAAACAGGAAGATCAGAAGTTTAGGATCATCCTTGCCTGCATACAATTTAGTGGCCAACCTGGATTACATGAGATCCTGATTAAAAAAGAATAATAAAAAGATAAAGCTTAGAGGGTAAGGAGATCTGATACTGTCCATATTCCCTGG
Organism: Orientallactaga sibirica; assembly: GCA_036365145.1. Taxonomy (NCBI): domain Eukaryota; kingdom Metazoa; phylum Chordata; class Mammalia; order Rodentia; family Dipodidae; genus Orientallactaga; species Orientallactaga sibirica. Next base: position 338,861 of record JAEOAD010001318.1, on the reverse strand, counting down.
GCCAAATCTAAGCTGAAAAGTTTGATAACGAGCTTTCCTGAACCCTGTCAGGGCCATTGACCTATGAACAAAGTTGTACTAGTTATTTGTCTCATTGCTGTGACAAGATACGTGACAAAAGCAACTTAAGTAGAGAAAGGTTTATTTTGGCTTACAGCTTAAGAGAATATGTTGCATCACAGCAGGAAAAGCGTGGTAGAGTTCATGGTAGCAGGTAAGCCTGCTAAAGCTAACTTGCACCCACGCACAGGCGCAGAAACACTGCAGAGTATCTGAGGTTCCCCATGGCTCATTATAATACTGAAATGCACACCCTTGGGTAGAGATTTAAGATGCTAATGAGACATGCGGTACATAAAGTTGCATGTAGAACTACATGGAATAGATGCATGGGAAAACCCACACTGTTAAAATAAGCCAAATGAACATGAATTTGGGCTTGGTGGCATAAGTCTGTAATCCCAGCTACTCAGGGGTTAAGGCCGGAGGGATCCTAGGTTCAAGTTCAAGATCTAAGATGAAAAATGAGTTTAAGACCATCCTAGGCAGCTTAGTGCAGTATGATCTTGTCTCAAAATAAAAAGTTAGCTGAGGATATAGCTTAATGGCAGTGTGTTTGCCTAGGAAGTGTGAGGCCCTGAATACAATCCTCAACACAGTGGCCCATCAAAAAAAGATAAGACCAGTGGCCTGGAGAGATGGCTTAGCGGTTAAGCGCTTGCCTGTGAAGCCTAAGGACCCCGGTTCAAGGCTTGATTCCCCAGGACCCACATAAGCCAGATGCACAAGGTGGCACATGCATCTGGAGGTTGTTTGCAGTGGCTGGAGGCCCTGGCATGCTCATTTCCTTTCTTTTTTTCTCTCTCTCTGTCTCTTTTCTCTCTGTGTCTGTCAAATAAATTTAAAAAAATATTTTTTAAAGATAAGACCAGGAGAAGCTATACCTGACTTTTATATTAGATTTGGAAAAAAAATGTTTAAACAACACTCAGAAATTCTTCCTTGGAACTTCTAGGGTCACAGAAATGATGCCTTATTAAATGCTGTATTTATGGAAGATCTAGAAGAGTAACCACTTAAGTCAAATAACCACTTAAGTCAAATAAAACCCCATAACCGGGCTGGAGAGATGGCTTAGCGGTTAAGGCACCTGCCTCCTAAGCCTAAGAACGCTGGTTCCAATCTCCAGCGGTTCCACTCTCCAGGTCCCACGTTTAGCCAGATGCAAAGTGACACAAGGGTGCAATGCCACACTTGACCACAAGGGGCCCACACATCTGGATTTTGTTTGCAGCAGCTGAGAGGCTGCTGGAGAGCCCACCTCTATCTGTCTTCCTCTCCCTCTCTCTGTGTCTCTCTCCAAAAAAAAAAAAAAAGTAACCTGTGCCTCACTTTCCATAGATAGCCTCTTTACCTTAGGAGACCAACTACTATTATAAAAAAGTAAAATATATTGCTATCAAATTTATGAACTTACAGTTAAGATAGAGAAACCTTCAAACCAAGAGTTCTATGAACTCTTTCAGTTCTAAGGAGAGACAAAGTTATTTGTAACTATTGTAAATAGCCTGGCCATTGTCAAAACAATTACTTTTATTTTATTTTATTTATTTATTTTTTTGGTTTTTCGAGGTAGGGTCTCACTCTGGCCCAGGCTGACCTGGAATTAACTATGTAGTCTCAGGGTGGCCTTGAACTCACGGCGCTCCTCCTACCTCTGCCTCCCGAGTGCTGGGATTAAAGGCATGCGCCACCACACCCGGCCAAAACAATTACTTTTAAAAAAAGCTCAAATGGAACATCAATCCTCTGAGAGACATGTACAGCAAATATCAAGTCTAGAATCGGGGCTGCCTAAGGGAATTCATGGAGTTTTTCCTTTTCTGCTTACTAGCACTTTGGGAGAAATAAGTATTAACTAAGCAGAAATGCAGGCCCTAATATATGCAGGAGCTACACTATGGGTTTTAAATCTCATTATACTTAAAACCTCCCCTAGAATAAAGAGAAAATTCAAATGGTGGGAAATGCCAACCTACTTCTGACTATTTTTAAGATAAATCCCATGAAATTTCAATTAGGAGAAAACTTAAGATATAATATTTTATTTTATTAGGACATGAGATAATGATACATAAAAGCAAAGTCTTGCCAAATATCACACAATCCCCTTTGAGGAGAAACACCCTGATAGGGACAAGCACCATCACCTTCAGTTTCTAGAAGAAAGAACATATGATTCCTTGCAACAACCTTTGCAATACTCCACTATGACACGTAAAGTAGCCAAATGGACGATGAGGATTTGTGTAAGATTTCCAAGCCACAAATAAGATAGTCTTTCCTCATCATGCAGTGTTGACTTAACACAGGAAGTATGATAAAATACTTAGGCTGTGATGCCACAGAGGTATACTGAAATTCCCACATGCTTTTTAAAATTTATTTTTATCAGTCGTGGACCTACTTAGTATGTAAACAACACATGTTGGCACCATCCTTGCCCTCATCCCTAGCCCTTTTCCGAAGGGGGCCCTCAGCATTGGTGATGCAGGTCATCCCCATGGGGATTGCTCCCACATGTTTTTCTCAAATTCTAGTTTTGTGGGTCTTGCTTGTGCATTCTTATAATCCCAGCACTTAGGAGATGGAGGCAGGAGGACATGGAGCTCAAAATTGTCCTCAACACAGAGCTAGTTGAAGGCCAGCCTGGATTACATGAGACCCTGTGTCAAAAAAAAAAAAAAAAAAAAAAAAAAAAACAGAGCCGGGCGTGGTGGTGCTTGCCTTTAATCCCAGCACTCGGGAGGCAGAGGTAGGAGGATTGCCAAGAGTTCGAGGCCACCCTGAGACTACAGAGTGAATTCCAGGTCAGCCTGAGCCAGAGTGAGACCCTACCTCAAAAAAAAAAAAAAAAACATAAAAGTGGGCTGGAGGGCTGGAGAGATGGCTTAGTGGTTAAGGTGCCTGCCTCCTAAGCCTAAGAACACTGGTTCCAATCTCCAGGTCCCACGTTTAGCCAGATGCAAAGTGACACAAGGGCGCAATGCCACACTTGACCACAAGGGGGCACATGCATCTGGATTTTGTTTGCAGCAGCTGAGAGGCTGCTGGTGCACCCATCTCTGTCTTCCTCTCCCTCTCTCTCTGTCTCTCTCTCTGTCTCTCTCCAAGAAAAAAAAAGTGGGCTGGAGAGATGGCTTAGCAGTCAGAGCCTCATTACAGAGATTTTCTAACTAATTCACTCACTGTCCCACAGAAAAATGGATGCCATCTTGCATGCTCTGACAAGACTAGAACCCATGTGGGACCCAGTCTCATCCAAGATGCCTATAAGGAACCACACTTCAGCAACAACTTCTTGCTTCTTCCTCAAGTTTTCCTAGGCTTAGCACATCTATGGGCTGGCCTTCCCAAGTCAGCCTTGAGTCCAACAATCAATCGGGTTCCTCCCTTACACACCTGAATCTGGCAATGAGGCTCATCCTAACTGGATGTTTGATTCAGATAATGGGCCTGAGCAATGTGTATGAGCCCTCCTGGCCCCTTACTGCTCCCTTAGTTTGCTCTTCCGCTATGGAAGGGGGATCGTCTCAGTCCCCTCTCCCACTTCCCGGTCAGGCTGGGAAGTGGGAAGATTTCTTCTTGCCAGGGTACTTTCCTGATTGTTTTGGGGTATTTTCCTACTTTGCTAGGTGTGTGATCTCTTTAAGCTCTGAGCCCATTACTCTCCCTTAGTCCTCTATGACCCCCTATGAGAAGAACTTTCTCCATGCATGCATGTGCGCACGCACCCAGATCTTTTTCTACATTTTCTTCAGGTCCCAGAATTTCTTTTGGCTTGGGCTTTCCTGTTTGCTTTCTCTCTTGATCCTAACTCTCCCTAAAATCAACCTCACAATTTACCCTTCTCTAAGTCCACATTTTCAATTCTTTGATGACTTTGACAAGGACCCAAACTTGGGGTCTCCTGCATCTTTATGGACATCTAAGCCCTCCCAGGACTCCAATCCCACATCAATCTCATTTTACACCTTTCTTTTGACAGGTTGAAGAGGGGATGGTCTTCCTTATATTTCTCTGTCAAGGTCAATTTTAAGTTTGGCCTTTTATGGTGCCTGTTAAATACAGTAACTCCTAATTGAAGGAAGTGAGATTTTTGCTCCCCTTTGGAGGCAGAATATAAATAAACAGCAATGTTTAATAAAGAAAAAAATCAAAGAAGTCTTAAAAATTTACAAAACAAATTTCTTACAAATTTTAGGAAAATAATCATGTCATCATGTTAGGGACATCAAGCTGCCCTAATTTTTTTTTTTTTCAGAAATATGTTGCTTCAGTAAAGATTGACAAAATTTGTCAATAATAGGCTACATTTACATATAAATCCCCACTGTTTTTTTGCAAGCATAAATGAAAAAGTCTTCTAAATCTAGAAGATTACACTTGTTTACAGATGTATTCTATAGGAGACCAGTGCCCAATACTTTCAGCCATTATAAAGACATGGCTTGGAATAGCTTTTGGAAATGTCTAGTCATCTTTGTTTAAAGATGATTGTGGGTACCATCCTGAGGTACCTAGGAGGACACAAAATGATCATATAACACACGAGATAGATTTTTTTAATGTTTATTTTTATTTATTTATTTGAGAGAGAGAGAGAGAGAGGGAGGGAGAGAAGCAGAGAGAGAGAGAGAGAATGGGCAAGCCAGGGCCTCCAGCCACTGCAAACAAACTTCAGATGCATGTGCCGCCTTGTGCATCTGGCTTACGTGGGTCCTGGGGAATCAAACACGGGTCCTTTGGCTTTGCAGGCAAGGGCCTTAACCGCTAAGCCATCTCCCCAGCCCCACAAGACAGAATTTGAAGGAAGGCCAGGGGCTCCACTGGAGTGAAGCCCTGTACTGATTTTACTCACAACTTTTATTGAGAGTTTAAGGCAGTAAAAGTTATGGGGAGTTTAGGCTGAACTGAAAAATGTTTATCATTCCCAGCATAAGATAAATCACAAGTTGTGACTCAAACAGTTTGTTTTGGAACGTGCTTATCACATCAGGAAATCGTTAGAGATGCTGTTGAGTTCCTTGTGTCCTAAGAGCTCATACCCAAGGCACATAGCTTTCTATGTCCTCAGGCTTAGCTTGTGAAAACATTAACCTGTTCGGGATGAGCATGATATCCACAGATAATAGTCATGAAACAATGAGGATCATTAAGACGTCAGTTTTGTACAGTGTTCTACTAAGCTTTGCATTCTCAAAAGCTTATGTATTTGAGGGACAGAAATACACTTAACATACAAGGGAGCCAGGAGAGTCAGCACCACAGATACACAGAGGTCCTTCCTATGTACAGTTTCTATTTTTTTAAAATATTTTTATTTATTTATTTGAGAGAGAGAGAGATACAGAAATAGTCAGGTAGAGAGGGAGAGAGAGAGAGAATGGGCACGCCAGGGCCTCCAGCCACTGCAAATGAACTATATGCATGCGCCCCCTTGTGCATCTGGCTTACGTGGGTCCTGGGGAGTCGAACCTGGGAACTTTGGCTTTGCAGGCAAGCGCCTTAACCAGTAAACCATTCCTCCAGCCCCAGTTTCTATTTTTGAAGCAAAATTTACAATCTTTGCTTGGTAGGATGTAGGTCTACAGAAGTGACATCAGAAACTGAGTCACTTTGGCAATCACTAGCACTGTCCACTACATTTTTAAGAAATCTAAAATTTTTATTTTTGCCAGTTTTGTAGGATTGCACAAATGGTATGTTGTTCATCCAAATGGTATGGTTACAAATAATAGAAATGTCCACAAAACTTTGTTCATGTGATATGTTGAAAGTTTAGGTGTAACACTGTATAAAATAAAGCATAAAGCATGTTTTGTTCATTTTTGCTTTTATTGTTTTTTTTTTTGTTGTTGTTGTTGTTGTTGTTGTTGTTGTTTGAAATAGTGTCTAGCTCTACCCCAGCCAGACCTGGAATGCACTATGTACTCTCAGGGTGGCCTCAAACTCACAGTGATCCTCCTACCTCTGCCTCATCACCACCACGCCTGGCTCATTTCATGCATATTAAATTGGCATTCCTTTAGTTCTATAAATGTTTGTATAAAACTTAGGTATACAACTCTACACAGTTTTAGACACACACACACACAGTGTCAATTATATTAAAAATCCCCAAATAGTTCCTTATGAGGTGGTCATTAAAAGACTTTAAGATATCCAGATACTTAAATGAATCTTGACTTTATTAAGACTCAATTTCCTGCGTAGTCAAAAATATGGCAGAAATAGCTTTAAAAATAATTATTTTATTTAAAAAATATTTTTTATTTTTATTTATTTGAGAGATAGAAAGAATTGGTGCACCATGGCCTCTAGCCACTGCAAACAAACTCCAGACGCATGCACCAACTTGTGCATCTGGCTTTATGTGGGTACTGGGGAATCGAACCTGGGTTCTTTGGCTTTGTAGGCAAGCGCCTTAAACACTAAGCAAACTCTCCAGCCCAGTAATTATTTTTGTAAAATATACAAACTCTGTCTTTTAAGCCAATTTTCTTGTAAATGTTACTAGGAACAAAATATTTTTTGTTGTCTTGTTTTGTTTTGTTTTTCGAGGTAGGGTCTTACTCTAGCCCAGACTGCCCTGGAATTCACTACGTAGGGTGGCCTCAAACTCTTGGCCATCCTTCTCCCTCTGCCTCCTGAGTGCTGGAAATAAAGGAGTGCACCACCAAGCCAGGCACCAAAACAAGTTTTTTAATTTCTTTTTATTTTATATATTTTTTGTTTTATTTATTTTTGGAGAGAGACACAGAGAGAGAGACAGAGAGGGAGAGGGAGACAGATAGAGATGGGTGCGCCAGCAGTCTCTCAGCTGCTGTGAACAAAATACAGATGTGTGCGCCCCCTTGTGGGCAAGTGCGGCATTGCGCCCTTGCATCACTTTGCATCTGGCTAAACGTGGGACCTGGAGATTGGAACCGCTGGAGATTGGAACCAGCGTTCTTAGGCTTAGGAGGCAGGCACCTTAACCGCTAAGCCATCTCTCCAGCCCCCAAAACAATATTTTTAAGAAAGCTTTGTTTTAGAAACAGAAATTTGATTCTAGTCTTATATCAATACATTTAATCTTTGGCTTTAGAAAATCTTGTAAGTAAATTTAAATTTTGGAATATAATTTATTTATTTATTTTCAAGAAGATGAGAGAAAGAGAATGACAGAAAAGGATAATGGGTGCCCCAGGGCCTCTTGCCACTGCAAACAAACTCTAGATGCATGTGACACTTTGTGCATCTGGCTTGTTGTAAATATGAGGGAATCAAATCCAGGACACCAAGCTTTGCAAGCAAGTGCCTTTAACCACTGAGCAATCTTTCCAGCTCTCTTTTATTTTTAAAATAAACTTAATCATCATAAATAGACTGATTACCTGGTGCATAAATATACCTTGCAAATGGTGGCCCTATTTAACCAGAGTTATAAAGTGCTCATTAAAAAGTTTTCATCCTGGGCTGGAGAGATGGCTTAGTGGTTAAGGCGCCTGCCTCCTAAGCCTAAGAACGCTGGTTCCAATCTCCAGCAGTTCCAATCTCCAGGTCCCACATTTAGCCAGATGCAAAGTGATGCAAGGGCAATGCCACACTTGCCCACAAGGGGGCGCACACATCTGGATTTCTTTCACAGCAGCTGAGAGACTGCTGGCACGCCCATCTATCTGTCTCCCTCTCCCTCTCCCTCTCCCTCTGTCTGTCTCTCTCTGTGTCTCTCTCCAAAAATAAATAAAATAATTTTTAAAAAAAATTTAAGTTTTCATCCTAAACAGAAAGTTAAACAATTCTATGAAAAAGCTAAAAAAATTAACAGGAAACTTAAAACATTAACTTATTGTCTTTTATTTTATTTTTATTTGTTTCTTTATTTAAGAGAGAAGAGAGAAAGAGGCAGAGAGAGAGAGAGAGAGAGAGATAAAAGGGCATGCCAGGGCTTCCAGCTGTTGCAAACGGCCAGACGCATGTGTCACCATGCATCTGTCTTTATGTGGGTCTTGGGAAATCAAACCTGGGTCCTTTGGCTTTGTAGACAAGCACCTTAACTGCTAAACCATCTCTCCAGCCCAATTTCTTGTCTTTTAAAATTAGTCCTTTAAAAAAGTTTACTGAGGATATATCAGTATATTTAAACATTTAAGAAATGTTCAATTGCTTTGCATATAAAGCATTAGAAAGCATTTGAAAAACTTATAAATAATATTTTGGTTATAGCCAACCTAATTATGTATAAATATTTTCTCATAAGACTTATATGCTTTTTTCTATAAACCCTAACCCATCATAACATATGTGTTGTTTTTTTAAAAATTTATTTATTTATTTTATGAGCGAGAGAAAGAGAGAGACAATGAGAAGGAGAGAGAATGGGCATTCCAGGGCCTCTAGCCACTGCAAATGAACTCTCAGATATATGCACCATCTTTTGCATCTTGTTTTACATGGACACTGGGGAATCAAACCTGGATCCTTAGGCTTTGCAGGCAAGAGCCTTAAACGCTGAGCCATTTCTCCATCCTACATGTGTGTGTTCTTTATCATAACATGTATTTAGTTTTGGCTAACCTCCCTCTCCTCTCCCCCATTTCTCTGCCTGTCCTCCCTTCTTTTACCTTTCCATCTCTGGTATTTCCTGTTGATATTTCTTTTATAGCACTGTATATTCATTAAAGATATAAAACATCTGGGGTATGGGTAATCTGAAGTTTTTTTGTATCTACTTTATCTAATGCTATTTCATAACATGGAGACTTTCGTTATACAAAGAATTATGTGCATTGGGAAACACAAATTTGAAAAACAAAATATAAAATTTCCAATGACATTTTTAAAAATTTTTGTTTATTTTTATTTATTTATTTGAGAGAGACAGACACAGAGAAAGAAGCAGAGAGAGAAACAGAGAGAGAGAGAGAGAGAATGGGTGCACCATGGTCTCCAGCCACTGCAAACAAACTCCAGATGCATGACCCATCTTGTGCATCTATCTGGCTTACTTGGGTATTGGGGAATCGAGCCTCGAACCAGGGTCCTTAGGCTTCACAGGCAAGCGCTTAACCACTAAGCCATCTCTCCACCCTCAATGACATTTTTATCATGTTACATTGGTCTGACTTATTTATGTAGTATTACATAATATAATATCTATAACAGATGAACATCATATTACATGGCATAGGTCATAAGAACAAACTATTGAAAAGCCAGGTGTGGTGGCACACACATTTGATCCCACCACTCAGGAGACAGAAGTAGGAGGATCTCTGTGAGTTTGGGGCCAACCTGAGACTAGAGAGTGAGCTATAGGTCAGCCTGAGACAGATTGAGACACCTTGAAAAAATATACTCAGTCTAATTTGATGAACAAAGAGACTCTCAATATAACACCTTTCCTTGAGTAATACTGGTTTTTTCTCAATTTTTTTTTGTGTGTGTGCTTTTGCAAGGTAGGGTCTCACTCTGGTCCAAGCTGACCTGGAATTAACTATGTAATCTCAGGGTGGTCTCGAACTCTCGGCGATCCTCCTACCTCTGCCTCCCATGTGCTGGGATTAAAGGCATGCACCAGAACACCTGGCTGATTTTTTTTTTTTTTTTTTTTTGGTTTTTCGAGGTAGGGTCTCACTCTAGCTCAGGCTGACCTGGAATTCACTATGTAGTCTCAGGGTGGCCTCGAACTCATGGTAATCCTCCTACCTTTGCCTCTCAAGTGCTGGGATTAAAGGAGTGCGCCACCACGCCCAGCTCTCGATATTTTATAATATGTAATTATATCAAATTAAATACCAAAATTAGGGGCTAGGAAAATGGAGCAGCAGTAAAAGGCACTTGCTTGTAAAGCCTGCTTGCCTAGGTTCAATTCCCAAGTCACCTTTATATGCTGCATGGAAATAGAGGTGTAAGTATCTGGTGTTTATTTGCAGTGGCAAGAGGATCTGGTGTGCCACCCCCTTGTATGAATAAATAAATAAATAATTAAAAAATAATAAATATCAAAATGTTTATTTTCCTAACATTATATGAAATGTATGAGAGAGAATGGGCATAACAAGGCTTCCTGCCACTGCAAATGAACTCCAGATGCATTCACCACTTTGTGCATCTGGTTTTAGGTGGGTACTGAACTCCTGAGGCTTTGCAAGGAAGTGCTTTTAAAACTTTTTATTTATTATTATTATTTTTTTGGAGAGAGACACACAGAGAGACAGAGAGAGAGAGAGCGAGACAGAGAGGAAGACAGAGATGGGCGCGCCAGCAGTGTCTCAGCTGCTGCGAACGAAATCCAGGTGCGTGCGCCCCCTTGTGGTCAAGTGCGGTATTGCGCCCTTGCGTCACTGCATCTGGCTAAACGTGGGACCTGGAGATTGGAACCACTGGGGATTGGAACCAGCGTTCTTAGGCTTAGGAGGCAGGCGCCTTAACCCCTAAGCCATCTCTCCAGCCCAGGAAGTGCTTTTAAATGCTGAGCTTTCTCTCCAGCCCTCCCCCTTTATTATAAAGGTATTCTATTGTTATATTTTCTTTAAAACTGTAACTAAATCCACTCCATGCTTGAACCAATCAAAGGAAAGACAGTGTTTATTTAAGGTGTACACGTCCACTATTTTTTGCTGCTCAAGTCAAGTTGGTTGGCAGATCAGTCCAGCCTCTTTTTTATTTTTGAAATTGATATTTTAAGTTTGCTTAGCATAAAGCCACTTAGGAATTTTTTGAGAATTTCACAAAATCATATTTTCACAATTAATCACGCTTTTCAATGTAAGATACTAGTGATCTCTTCTCATTAAGACCCAATAGCATAGTTCTTTTGCCTATTACATACTATGTAATATAAAGCTTACCCATATCCTGACTGCATTTTAAATAAAGATGTTTGCATCATAGCTAACCAGCTATAGAGAGGAAAAGACAGAAAGAAATCTGTTTTATATAGCTAAAGGGAGGGCACAAAAGGCACTTGGGCAAGGTTATATAGTTTGAGTCAGGAACAAATTAGACCCATTCTTCTTAGAGGCAGAGCTTTACCCTTACTGATGACTTCATTTCCATGAAGTGGCCCATGTCCTTCAGGGAGAGTCCTGAGTTGGAACCCTGACCAGAGTCTTAGCCACTACCAAAAAGTCCATACAGTTCTGGTATCTTATCTCACAGTTCATATGTTAACCTTTGTTTCATTTTCCTATAACATTGTAAAATGGCTTTAGAAAAGACAGAAAGAAACTAGGAGTCTTTCTGTCCTTGGTTTGGCTAAATTGTAAATAAGTTCATTTTCCTTTACCAGTTTTAGTGTTTTTGTAAATATGTTTTTTTTTATTTATTTGTAAGCAGAGAGATAGAGAAGAGAGACAGAGAGAATGTATGCACCAGGGCCTCCAGCTGCTGCGTACTAACTCCAGATATATGAGCCACTTTGTGCATCTGGTTTTACGTGGGTACTAGGTATCAAACTTGGGTCCTTAGGCTCTGAAGGCAAGTGCCTTAACTGCTGAGCCATCTCTCCAACCCCAATTTTTAGTTTTACATGTTTTAAATAGGTAGAAAAAATTCAGCAGTTGTAATCATTCTAAGTGCCTGGTAAACAAGTGTCTCACTTCAGAATATTTCCTCTCTCACCAGGCCCATGGTTATACTCCAAATGATATTTTTCCTTGAGAATATGATGTGAGGTGGCAGATTTTGTTTAAAATGCCTAACTTGTAATAAGAATATTTCCCATCCTTTCTTTATTTTCTGACTTTCCAGTCTATACTTAACCATGGCAAGGAGTGGCTTCTCCACTTAAGATCATTTGCTGAGTTCCTCTGATACACATATTTATAGCTCTTGGGTTTCACAACCATTTGTCCCAAGGTAACTGCCTTCTGCAGTCTGAGTTGGCTCTAACCATGCTGGAAACTTTACTTGTACCCTCCCCACTAGTGGGTATTCCTGCTGCACAGCGTGTCTCTGCATCTTATTCACTCCAGTGTTGCTGAGCAGGCCAGAGATCATATATGGGTCCAGAGAGAGTAGAAAATGTCTGGGATCAATGCCAGAAGTGATGTTCAGCTTTCTCAACACCAAGAGTTGACATTATCCTGGAACTCACAAATCAGCCTGTGGTGGTCTGAGTTAGGTGTCCCTCATGAACTCATGTGTTTTAAATGACTGGTCCCCAGCTGATGGCAATTTGATAATTGCAGTATGGTTAGAGGAGGTATGTTGTTGGGGGCAGGCTTATAGATGTTATAGCTAGCTTCTACTTGCCAGTGTTTGGCACACTCTGCAGCTTCCGTTGTCCACCTGATGTTGGCCAGTTGATGTTGTCCAGCCCTGCTCACGCCACATGTTTCCCTGCCATCATGGAGCTGCCCCTCAAGTCTGTAAACCACATTAAACCTTTTGCTTCCCCAAGCTGCTTTTGATTGGGTGCTTTGTCCCAGCAGTAAGAAAGTAACTGCAACAGAAAATTGGTATCGAGAAGTTGGGTTGTTACTGCAAGAAACCTGACTGTGTGGCTTTTGGCCTTCTGAAACGGAGTTTTTGGAGGAATGTGGAAGGATTTGAAACTTTGGTCTAAAAGACGCCTTATAGTGCTGAAGGCAGAGTTTCATGACTTTCCTGGTCATAGTTGAAAAGACTTGAGTGCAATAAGAATTATGGACTGTGACAGGCATGGTGGTGCATGCCTTTAATCCCAGCACTTGGGAGGCAGAGGTAGGAGGATTGCCATGAGCTCAAGGTCACCTGAGACTACCTAGTGAATTCCAGGTCAGTTTGGGCTAGAGTGAGACCCTACCTGGAAAAACAAAACAAAATAAAAAAGGAATTATGGACTGTGAGGTTTGGCATATGAGGGGAAGAAAGAACCTTATCAGGACTGGTCTGGAAGCTATTCATGTGAGAAGATTGCTGTGTTCTGCCTGCCTGTGTTCTGAGAACGTGTACAGGGTTGCATTACCTAGAAATGTACTGGCGTGAGCAGAAAGATAAGGCACAGAAAGAACTGAAAGTTTCAGGCTGGAGGCATCAGCTCTGCTCAGCTGCAATTGTTTGAGAGCCTACAATAATTGAGATTTGGGAAGATGGTCTGCGTTGGGGAAGCAGAAAGAATGAAGACTGTTTTTCTTAAAATAAATATTTATTTATAAGAGAGAGAGAGAGAATGGGCATGCCAGGGCCTCCAGCTGCTGCAAATGAACTCCGGACTCATGTGCTACCTTAGCATCTGGCTTACATGGGACCTAGGGAATTGAACCTGGGTCCTTTGGCTTTCCAGGCCAGCGCCTTAACCACTAAGCCATCTCTCCAGTCCTGAATGTGGACTCTTTTGAAAATAGGGGTCCTGAATGCTGAAGGAGTTTTTTCAGCTCTCCAAACTTGACTTCCCACAGAGGGTAAGTTAGTAAACTGTGTTCCTACCTTTGTCAGTGGCTGGCATGACTTGGCCTTTTCTTTTGTGAATACCTAATGCACTAAACTAAATAGATGGGGTTTGGTCACATAAACAGTGCTAAGGTCACAATACTTCTCCATGTCCCTGTCCCCGTCCATCATGGGGAGCCAAGCATGCGGAGCTGTTTGCGTAGATGCAATGCTATTGTGATCAACTTACTTCCCAACACTGGGCTGAGCTGGAAATCTAAAAACATGGAGTGCCTCTCCTCCTGGGGTGTCGCTGGATGCAGTGGCCTCGGTGGGTCTGTGTGAGGCTATGTCTCCACATCAGTGCAGACACGTGCTGTGCTGCTTTTTGGGATGAGGGGGGATTCCTTCCTCCCTGCAATCAGGAAAAGAAACGTGTCACTTTTTTTCTCTTCAGTGTTCATTCACCTTGCCCCTTAAGTCTCTGGCTCCTGTACTTCCCAGGTTTTCTAGCTCCTTTACATTGCTCTGCACCTAGGCCCCACCCCTGCCATTTGCTTTCAAACCATGGTCTAGGGCTATTATCACTTTAAGGAACAAACTGTTTCATATAACTTCTGATATTTATCTATGTATCTTTCCTACATATTGTTGAATAGTTCCATGATATGGATATATGATAATCAATTTACTTGTTCACAGATAATTATTTATGTAATTCCTGAGTTTTGACAATTACCAGGAAGGTTGGGTTTTTTTGTTTGTTTGTTTGTTTGTTTGTTTGTTTTGTTTTGTTTTGTTTTGAGAGGGAAGGTTTGAAAGTGTCTCATTACATGGCCTAAGGCTGGCTTTGAACTTTCAATCTCCTGCCTCAGTCTCACACATACTGAGATTATAGGAAGGTACCACACACACACACACACACACACACACACACACACACACACACTCCTGGGAATTGAACTGAGAACTTAATGGGAAAATTCTCTAGCCCTCAGATTTTCCTTCAATATGGAAAGCTGTTTAGAATATTCATGTTCAAGCTCTGAGATTTCTCCTCTCTCTCAGGTACACGTATAAGGAATAACTGGGCATTACTTAGTTTCCTTTTTCCCGTGACCAAAATACCTGAGAGAGCAAGGCGAGAGCAGAAAGATTTATTTTGGTTCGTAGCTGCAGCAGGTTCCATCCATGTTTTCTTGGCCCAATGTACTTGGGCAGAACATCATGTCAGTGGGAGCATGTTTAGGAAGCAGTTGATCACTTTCTGACAGTCAGAAAGCTGAGAAAGGGGAGCACAGGAAGGAACAAAGACATCATATAGCCTAAGATCATGTCCCCAGTAACCTATTCCCTCTAACTATGCTTCACTTCCTACTTTCCACTGCCTGTCAATAATACCATCATATTATGACCACACCAAGGGATTCATCCATACATTAGGTCAGGACTTTGATGATCCAGTTGCTTTTGGAAATCCCTTCACAGCATTTCCTAGAGATTTTTATTTGCTAATTTTCTAAGCATTTATCAATACAACCTAGTTGACAAGATTAGCTATTGCCCTCCAAGGTTCAGGGAACACTGAGGATGAGGTGGCAGAAAGAACGTATGAGCCAAAGGACGGGGAGAAGTGCTTTGGAACGCTGCCTTCTGGACATGAAGCATATATTGTGTTCATGACCTTGCAGTAGCTGTTATTACTTGCACAACACCTGTAGACTACTGGGCCCATAAATGGCATCATGAATGATGGAAGAGAGAAAATAGAAAAAAAAAATCACATAAAAATAGAAGATGGATTATTTGGACATAAGAAGGGGTTCAATGAAAGGGGAAGGGGAAGGAGTGACGAACAAAGTGAGAGGCGATTATGAACATAATACGTTATGTATAATACATGTATGGATATTGTCAATAAAATTTTTAAAAGTTGAAACTTTTACTGAATCGTCTTCTTATTGCATTGGATGTGTGTGTGTGTGCGCGCGTGTGCGTGTGCATGTGCGTGTGTGATATGTCGTTGAAGTTTTTTTTTACATAACATATGGCTTTTCTTTTCATTTTCCTGATTGTGTTGATTAAGAAATATATGTTGCTATTTCCCATACACTGTTCTATCCATGTTCCCAAAGCTCAGAGCAGTGAAGTTTCATACTTTTATTCTGGGGGCACCTGTGGAATGGGTGGGATTTGAAAATCTGAAGAAGTATATGGGCTTTTCTCAGACGATGTCCTGACCCATAATGCTCTGTCTGGTGCGGTTTATAGACTTCCAGCATTACAGTCATGAGGACCCAGTTAAGGGTCTCTGCCACATTCCTCTGTGGGAAGTCCATGCTTCTGTCATGAACCTGAATGGTCACAGCTGCAGGTCTGGCTTCATACTAGTCTGTCAACCATCCCTCTCCCTGGAGGCTTACCTTTCCCTGGGGAGTGTTTATTAGATAAAGGGAGGAAGGACCGAAGGATGAGTGTCTGCACTCAGCAGGTAAGCAGGCTGAAGTTTGTGGTGTGACACTGGACTTATGGGCACCAATGACAGAGACAGGCTGCTTAGGCTGAAATCGCACTTCTGCCTCAGGCAAGTTATTCCACTTCCTGTTGCCTCAAGGTTCTCATCTACCAAGAAAGCACTAATAAAGCCTGTGTTGCAGCACTCATCACATGTACTAGACCCAGAACCATGCCCGGCATCAAGGGCTCACTCTGAACTCTTAGCCGCTGCTCATAGCAGACAGAGACACACTGCCTTCATCCCCCTCTAAGATCTTTCATGCTGACACATGCTGAAAGCACAAGCCGCACTCCCTGTACTCGCTCATCATGAACCACTGCTGTCCTGCCAAATCCACCCCCGTAGTCCCCGGTGATCCCTTAAATTCAGTGACCACAAAAAGCCGGGTGTAGTGGCACATGGCTTTAATCCCAGCACTTGGGAGGCAGAAGTAGGAGGATTGCTGTGAGTTCAAGGCCACCGTGAGACTACATAGTTAATTCTAGGTCAGCCTGGGCCAGAGTGAGACCCTACCTCGAAAACCAAAAAAAAAAAAAAAAATTCAGTGACCACTTCCAGTCTGTTGTACCTGGTTCACTGCCCCCGCTCACCTGGTGTCCCGCTCTGCTCCCACCAGTTCATGGGCACGTCCTTTTCTATCACAGATCATCTTCTGTGACTACAGCCTGCTGTCTTTGCAGGAGAGAAAGGTCAAATGGTGGCCACGGATAGCAGCAGTACCCTCCGAGCAACTGGTATCTTTGCCCTGCCCTCCAGATCCTAGTCACAACCAATCAGCCAGAGGGATCCCTTCCAAAGTTAAATGAACGTATGCACCCTCTTTATGGATCTGAAGCCTTCAGGGACTTCTTGCATCATGTACTTACAGCAAAAGCCAAAGATCTTACAGTGCCCTTCAAGGCCCTACACAGCCTGACTCCCTAAAACCCTCTGCCTCTACACTTCCCCCCGTTGTAGCTCTCAAGTCCTCTGCTGCCTCCACATAGCTTTAAACGCATGGGGCTACATTCTTCCTGCATGATCCCTACACAGCCCACCCCCCCCCCCCACCCCCGTCTGGAGAGCTCCTCTTCCAAAGAGCTTCCTGGGTAAAGCCTTCCACACTTTACTCACCACTGCCTTCTTTTTTATTATTATTATTATTATTAATTTATTTGAGAGAGAGAGATACAGAAATAGACAGGTAGAGAGAGAGAGAGAGAGAGAATGGGCACGCCAGGACCTCCAGCCACTGCAAACGAACTCCAGATGCATGTGCCCCTTTGTGCTTCTGGCTAACGTGGGTCCTGGAGAATGGAGCCTCGAACCGGGGTCCTTAGGCTTCACAGGCAAGCGCCTAACCTCTAAGCCATCTCTCCAGCCCAGACCACCTTATTTTAAAATACACTCAAGCTCCCTCCCCATACCTCTGCATCTCCACACTCTGCTCTATTTCTCCATTGTATCCATTGTCTTTTAACACAAAGAATTAGGGATGGTTAGGACTTTCTCTCTTACCCTCGTGCTTTGAGCAAATTGCCATTAGAGGGCCAAGCTAATTCCCCATTTTGTTCACCAACTCTAAATGCCTAGGGCAGTATCTGTAGTCAACAAATACTAAGTGAATGCACAAACATAATTAGAATCTGTATAGTAGAGCAACCTTCATAATTAAACAAGGAATAAGTAGTAGCAATGACATCAAAGGATTCTACGATAAATTATTACTGGAACTTCCAAAAGAAGTTTTAGTATAAAACACAGGTAATATTGTTAAAATGTGACATACAGGAACCCTGCTGAAGAGTAGTGACTGTCCACTGTGTCACCGGTCCTTGCTGAGAATCAAGATGGACTGTTTTGTTTCACAGCCTGGGGACAGGGTTCTGACACACCTCAAAAAAAAAAAGGCTTGCCCCCCCTACATGACCCCTTGAGCGCTCCCCTAGGGCATTAGCTCCCAAGTAATTTTTCCTGCAGGTTGTCGCTCACAGTGGAAAGGAGGAGCTAGCTGTTTCCTCACCTACTGTCTGTCTTTGGCTGTAGGAGTGGCTCAGCTACCTGCTGCATCCTCACTGGCTGGACAGCAGAACGAGCTAGAACTTAAAGCGCACCTGTGAAGCCTTGGGCTGTCGCTGTGTCCCTGGATATTCAGAGGGACACCACATACTAGCCACAGGTCTTATTTCTCAGAGGCTGAGTAAAAGAAGCAACGATTAGACAAAGGAGGCGTCGTTCACGTGGCTCGGGTCACCTGCGTACCTCCACTATCGCTGAGACTTGTGGTCTTAACAGCATGCTCAAGTTTCTGCGTCAGATTTTACCTTTTTGGAGGAGAGGGAACTCCGACGAAGGGAAGCAGAGGCGGCTGAAAGGTACTCTCTGAGTCCTCTTGTCCACCCACACAAGGAGCCTATTCAGGCGCATTGGGGTGTGAAAGGTTGAAAGGGTGCTCAGTGGCTATTGAGGTAGAAGGTGGCCTCGAGTCTCCCAAAGTCTAGCTACCATTGTTCTGCACCCCAAACTTTCTTGGTGGGAAGGAAGCTGGACCATCTACAGAGGCTGAGAATTCATTGTACTAGCCCCCTGTTTCTCTTGAATAATGACTTTACATTTCCAAGAGAAACGAACTGCCCTGCCCTGAGTGTAAATTTTGTCCTGCTTCTCATATGGGCTTGCATTTGAAGACAAGAAGGGAGTCAGTCACACCTCTTCTTTCATATGTGGGCGAGCAGAAGCCACAAGTTTACTTAGTTCTTTTCACGTAATCCTGCCCAAGATTTGGCATGCTGTGAGTGAACACTCAGGTGAGTGAAAGCCCGTCTTTGGAAGCAGGATGGGAGTCCAGTGAAACATGAGATTGGCTGGAGTGGATGGCGTTCCTCTTCTTAATTATATTAATGCTAATTGGTGTCCAGCACTTGTATGCTCCACACATAGGAACAAGGGCTTTAAAGCCAGAGATTTATCATTAATATCTACAAGCAGTCCAATAAGAGAAGTTCTAGTGTGGTCATGTCCATGCTGTAGGGCAAGTCAGGGATGGAAACAACCACGAGGGGGCCAATAGCTACACTATGGCCTAGCAGAATTCTTATTCTAAGCCGGGCATGGTGGCGCACACCTTTAATCCCAGCACTTGGGAGGCAGAGGTAGGAGGATTGCAGAGTTCAAGGCCACCCTGAGACTACATAGTGAATTCCAGGTCAGCCTGGACCAGAGTGAAACCCTACCTCAAAAAAAAAAAAAAAAAAAAAAAAAAAAAAAACAGAATTCATATTCTAGCACTCGGATCCAATAACCATTTTTGAAATTTATTTTTTTCAAATTTTCATTTATTTACTTGTGTGCATGTATGTGTGTGTTTATGCATGCATGCACAGCAGGATCTCTTGCATGCTGTAAATTAACTCAAGACACTTGCCGCTTTTTCCATCATGCTTTCTGTGTGTGGCTGGAGAATTGAACCAGAGTGGGCAGGCTTTGCAGGCAAGCACCACTGAGCCAAGTCTCCAGCCCCCCAATAGCCATTTTTGACCTGCTGTGCTGTTCTTGAGGACCCTTCTTCCTCATAGCAAACTCGGTGTCTTCAGGAGGGTGGTAGGAAGAGACTTCCCTTGGGTCACAGCTATGCTTCCTGGCCCTGGAAATGTCTTGTCTGGTGTGGGTCTTAGCAAAGCTTGCCAAAGATAAGGAAGTTCTGTGTTTAGCTGAAATGTCTCCACATAGCATCCATTATTTCACTTCTGTTACCAGAGATAGAGTATTTGGTTAATTTTCACTTACCTGAGTGGTAGTTGTTTCTTTTGTCTTTTTTTTTTTTTTTTTTTTTTTTTTTTTTTTTTTTTTTCGAGGTAGGGTCTCACTCTAGCCCAGGCTGATCTGGAATTCACTCTGTATTCTCAGGGTGACCTCAAACTCATGGCAATCCTCCTACCTCTGCCTCCCGAGTGCTGGGATTAAAGGTGTGTGCCACCACGCCCAGCCTTGTCTTTTCTTTTTCTTCTCTAACTCATCTTTTTCACTTTGGTGGATTTTCTTTTTTTAAAAAAATAATTTTTTAAATTTTATTTTGAGAGAGAGAGGCAGATAGACAAAGAGAGAGAGAGAGAGAGAGAAAATGGAGGCCCCAGGGCCTCTAGACACTGCAAATGTGTACCACCTTGTGCATCTGGCCTATGAGGGTACTGGGGAATCGAACCTGAGTCCTTAGTTTTCACAGGCAAGCACTTTAACCACTAGTCCATCTCTCCAGCCCTTGCTGGATTTTCTTAATGTTCATTTTCATCATCTAATATACTTTCCTGAGCTCTTCTTTCAGTCCAGTCAAGTTTTTGGGTAGGCAGCTGTGGCATTGTGGTTCAGCGCTTCTATTCTGCAGGCGAGCACTTCTGGAGTCAGACATCAAAATAGCACTCATCAGCTTTGCTTGTTCAGAAAGCAGAAAGCAGACACCCTGAAACTGGGCTGTACACTTTGACTAGACTTAAATACCTGAATCTGTTAGGGCTATATCTGGTGAGATCTTTATCAATTTCCATAACTGTGCTTCTTATTATGTCAATGTAAATGGTGAAGTTGTAGAATAGTAGTCTTTTTAAATGCTCTATACACAGATGGAATGATATCGGTCATACTCTAACCTGTGCAAGACGCTCAAATTTCTTTTTTTTTTTATTTTTTGACAACTTCAATGACAATAGCCCATGGTAATTCCCTCCCTCCCTCACTTTTCTCTTTGAAACTCCACTCTCCATCATATCCCTTCCCCCTCTCAATCAGTCTCCCTTTTATTTTGGTGTCATGATCTTTTCCTCCTATTATAATGGTCTTGTGCAGATAGTGTCAGGTCATGTGAGGTCATGGATATCCAGGCCTTTTTGTGTCTGGAGGAGCGCATTGCAAGGAGCCCTACCCTTCCTTTGACTCTTACAGTCTTTCTGCCACCTCTTCTGCAATGGACCCTGAGCCTTGAAATGTGTGATAGACATGTTTCAGTGCTGAGCACTCCTCTGTCACTTCTTCTCAGCACCGTGGTGCCTTTTGAGTCATCTCAAGGTCACCACCATCTGAAAAGAGAAGCTTCTCTAACCAAAAGTGAGAGTAGTATCAATATATGGGTATGAACATTAAGATAAGTGCTTACCAGGCAGTTTAGTGAGCATAGTACATACATTTAGCCAGACACCAGCATAGTATATACATTTAGCCAGACACCAGCAGACATTACACCCCCCTAGGGCTCATGACTACCCCTGTTGTAGGTTTTCAGCATCAGGGATGTATTCCCTCCCATGGAGCGGGCCTCCAGTCCAATTAGAGAGTGGTTGTTTTCCCCCATAACAGACATGCCACTATTGCACCCATCAGCTCATTTGTCCTGGCTGACCAAATTTAAGCCTTGCAGTGTCCACTGTTGTTTATCTCCACTGGTGATTTCTCTCTCTCCCATGGAACTGCGTGCAGCACAGCTTTTTCTAACTTTCTGTCAGCTGGTCTACATGGAAGAGGTTTTCAGCTCAGCTCCAGCAGGATTTCTCAGTGACCTTGCAGCCCAAGTATATGGAGTCTACAGCAATAGGGTCTTACCATCTATTCCTGGTGGGATACCAAGAGCCTTGACAATGGCCTGTAATATTTTGGGGGCATCAGGGATGTTCCTGGCCAAAAACTCACTGGAAGGTGTCCCATCCCTGGCACTGAAAAGTTTCTAGTAACAATCTATAGCTCTGGGTGCTCCATTGTCCAAAAAAGTAGGTTTCCATATGACTTATTCATATCCTCTTAGATTTTGATTAGCCCTCCCCACCTTTCCTTTACTCAGTCTCTTCCCCTGACCTCACTTTCTACCAGCACTAAACTGTTCTTCTACTTACATATATATACAATACCATCCTATTATGTCCCACCTCCCTTTCTATTCCTTTTATATCCCCTTTCTAGCTTACTGGCTTCTGCTACTGAGTTTTATTCCAACTCACATAGAAGTCCAATCAGTTGTAGCTAGGATCCACATATGAGAGAGAACATGTGACGTTTGGCTTTCTGGGCCTGGTTATCTCACTAAGTATAAACCTTTCCAGATCCACCCAGTTTCCTGCAAATTTCATAATTTCATTTTTCTGTAACACTGAGTAGAACTCCATTATATAAATGTGCCACATCTTCATTATCCACTCATCAGTTGAGGGACATCTAGGCTGGTTCTATTTCCTAGCTAATGTGAATAGAGCAGCAATAAACATGGTTGATCAAGTATCTCTAAGGTAGTGAGACGAGTCCTTAGGATATACACCTAGGAGTGGTATAGCTGGGACATATGATAGATCTATTTTTAGCTGTCTCAGGAACTTCCACACTGATTTCCACAATGGCTGGACCAGATTGCATTCCCACCAACAGTGTAGAAGGGTTGCTCTTTTTCTGCATCCTCGCCAACACTTATTGTCATTTGCTTTCATGATGGTAGCCATTCTGACAGGAGTGAGATGGAATCTCATAGTAGTTTTAATTTGCATTTCCCTGATGGCTAAGGATGTAGAACATTTTTTCGATGTTTATATGACATCTGTATTTCTTCTTTTGAGAACTCTCTATTTAGTTCCATAGCCCATTTTTTAAAAACTTTTTATTTTTTATTATTTTTTTGGAGAGAGAGACAGAGAGAGAGAGGAAGACAGAGATGGGCGTGCCAGTGTCTCAGCTGCTGCGAATGAAATCCAGATGTGTGCGCCCCCTTGTGGTCAAGTGCGGCATTGCGCCCTTGTGTCACTTTGCATCTGGCTGAACGTGGGACCTGGAGATTGGAACTGCTGGAGATTGGAACCAGTGTTCTTAGGCTTAGGAGGCAGGCGCCTTAACCCCTAAGCCATCTCTCCAGCCCCCATAGCCCATTTTTAATTGTGTTGTTTGATTTCTTTTTATTTAATTTTTTGAGTTCTTTGTATATCCTGGATATGAATCCTCTTTCAAGTGTATAGCTGGCAAAGATTTTCTCCCATTCTATAGGTTGCCTCGTTGCTCTATTCACAGGGTCCTTTGCAGTACAAAAGCCTTGTAATTTCATGAGGTCCCAGCATTGATCAGTAGTTTTAATTCCTGAGCAACTAGGATTATATTCAGAAAGGCTTTGCTAAGACTAATATGTTGAAGGGTTTCTCCTACTTTTTCCTGTAGCAGTTTCAGAGTTTTGGTCTTATATTAATGTTTTTGATCCATTTGGACTTAATTCTTGTGCATAGATAGAGATTAGGATCTATTTTCATCCTTCTTCATATGGATATCCAGTTTTCCCAGCACCATTTGCTGAAGAGGCTGTCTTTTCTCCAATGAGTAATTTTGGCATTTTTCAGACTTACATCTGGGTCTTGTTTTCTATTCTATCGATCTACCTGTTTGTTTTTGTGCCAGCACCATGCTGGTTTTTGTTACTATGGCTCTGTAATATAGGTTAAAATCAGGTATGGTGATGCCACCAGTCTTGTTTTTGTTGCTCAAAATTGTCTTAGATATTCAAGGTTTTTTGTCCTTCCAAATGAATTTTAGGATTATTTTTTTCTAGTTCCATGAAGAATGACATTGGAATTTTGGGGATTGCATTAAATGTATAGATTGCTTTTGGTAAGACTGTCATTTTCACAATATTCATTCTTCCAATCCAAAAACAAGGGATGTCTTTCCATTTCCTAGTGTCTTCTGCAATTTCTTTCTTGAGTGTTTTAAAGTTTTCATTGTAGAGATCCTTCACTTCCTTGGTTAGGTTTATTCCAAGGTACTTTATTGTTATTGATGCAGTTGTGAAGGGAGTGATTCTGTGTCATTTTTTCATTTCTTTCATTTTTTTAAAGAATAAATTTATTGGCCAACTCCATACATATACATACCCAGTATAACCTGATCATCATGCCTTCCCATGACCCTCCTTTTGCCCCCTCCCCATTCCTCTCTGCTGAACCCATTCTTTTTTTTAATAGTTTTATTTTTATTTATTTATTTGAGAGAAAGAGGCAGAGAGAGAGAGAATGGGCGTGCCAGGGCCTCCAGCCACTGCAAACGAACTCCAGATGCATGCGCCCCCTTGTGCATCTGACTTATGTGGGTCCTGGGGAATCGAACCGAGGTCCTTTGGCTTTGCAGGCAAGTGCCTTAACCACTAAGCCAACTCTCCAGCCCCCAGAACCCATTCTTCTTCTAAATAGTTCCCCTTCTATTTTTCTACCTCCATTTTCCCCCTGCTCTATGATCCATGACAACGTCTTGTTCAGCCCAATATTATATAGGCCTTGTACAGGTAATGACAACTGTTGTGAGGTTATGAATGGACCAGCCTCTGTGTTTGGAAGACAACATTCCATAGCACTTCTTCCCATCCTTTGTTTCTTCTAGTTTCTTTTGTAATGGCCCCTGAGCCTTGGAAGGTGTGGTAGAGATGTCTCATTTTGTGCTGAACACCTGTCACTTTTCAGTGCATTGATGAGTTTTAAGTCTCCCCAGTAGTCATCACCATCTGAAAAGAGAAGCTTCTGTAACAACAAGTGACTAGTATTTGTATTTATGGGCCTGAACATAAATATTAAGAGAGCGATCCAAGCAACAAGCCCTCAAATTTCTAAGTAGTTGATACATATGTATCAGTTAGTGTGCACACCAGTAACCAGGCAGACAGTGATTGTTCTTGTTTGACAGGCAAAACAGGGTCAAAGTGGTTAGGAAATGTGCTTGGGGTTTGTGGTGGTTTGAATTAGATATCCCTCATAAACGCATGCATTTTGATTGTTTGGTCCCAGCTGATGGCAATTTGGGAATTGGAACCTTGCTGGAGGAGGTGGACCTTGATGTTTTATTAATACTCAGTTTCCCAGTGTTTGGCACACTCTCCTGCTGCTGTTTTCCACCCGATGTTGGCCAGGAGGTGATGTTCAACCTCTACTCATAGCCATCCTTTTCCCTGCCATCATGGAGCTTCCCCTCCAGTTGGTAAGCCAAAATAAACCCTTTCCTCCCATAAGCTGCTTTTGGTAGGGTGTTTGTGGCAGTAATAGGAAGGTAACGACCAGCAACGGGTTACACAAACAGTCTGTATAGGAAGCTGTGATCATACCTAGGAAATCTGGGTTGCAACTTGATGCTCTTCATTATGGCCCTTCACTGCCTGTGGTGTAAGGGCACTATGCTTTGCAGGGTGGCACAGCCAGGATTTGAACCCAGACACTGTGCCTCCAGAATCTTGCAGCAGTCCCCGTTAGGCTCTACTGTCTGTGTCATCTGGTTCTCAAATAAGAACCATTCTGTTTCTGGAAGGAGACTATTATCTACCATATCTTCCTCTAGAAGGATCTACTTGTCATGGGTGTTTGAGTTTGAGATTAATTATGGAATCTGTTGTTTATCTATTCCAGATATTTTAAACTCAAAAACTATGATAGGTGATGTGACAAGTTTCTCTGTTGACCATGGCTGGATCGATGAGTACATCTTTTTCAGTACTGATGTTGTGACTGGCAATGAGCCTCTGGAACTTGGACAAAAAGTTAAAGCAGTTGTGGAAGAAGATAAAACATCACATGGATTAAAAGCAACCAAAGTAAGATTTACATGGAATTGCGGAAAATCTTTTTTTCCTAGTGGGCTTTCATTCTGTCTTCTTGTTTTGTTTTTCATTTAATTAAATTAATTTATTTATTTAAGAGAGAGAGAGAAAATGGGCATGCCAGGACCTCTAACCACTACAAACAACCTCCAGATACATGTCCTCCTTGTGCAGCTGGCTTTATACGGGTACTGGGGAAGTGAACCTGGGTCATTAGACTTTGCAGGCAATTGCCTTAAACACTAAGCCATCTCTCCAGCCCTTTATTTATTTGCAAGGAGAGATAGAGAAAAAGAAAGAGAGAGAATGGGTGCCAGCCGCTACAAACAAACTCAAGATGTATGTGCCATTTTGTGCATCTAGCTTTACATGGGTACTGGGGAATTGAACCCAGGTTGTTAGGCTTTGTAGTCAAGTGCCTTAACTGCTGAGCTATCTAGCCCCCTATCTTCTTTTTTTTAATCCAACCTCTTTGATGTGACCTTTATAGTGCTTTCTGATACTTGTAGTGATTTCTCCTTCCCTTCCCCGCTTTCCCTTTCCCTGCCCTTCCCTTCCTCTTCCGTTCCCCTTCCCTTCACTTTCCTTTTCCCCTTCCTTTTCCCTTTTCTTCCCTCCCTCCCTTCCTTCCTTAATTGTGATTGTTTGACATGGGTGGTCTCTGTATGTTGCCCAGGCAGCACTGAACTCCTGGCCTCAAGTTAACCTACTTCAACCTCCTGAGTAGCTTGTATGATAGACATGTGAGCCTGTTTTAATTAAAAAATCGCATGTCTATTTCTCAGTATTTAAACAGTAATCAACAATGATAATTATTGGATGCTGCACCACCCTGAAATTGTCCTTTCTTCAGGTAAAAAACTCACTTCTGAAATATGCATTCATAGTGCTGGGATGAAAGGCATGCGCCACCATGCCCGGCTAAATATCAAGGTTTTATTTCCATTCCTTTTTTCCTCAACCCTTCCTCACTCCCTGCCCTCTCTTCCTCAGCCTTTATTCTATTTTCATGTTAGCAGAGACCTTTTACTTTACCCCCTTTCTCATTACCTGTCATGGTGGGCTAATTTCTTAAGCTATATTTATAGTCACATACCTTGTTAACACACATAGAAATGTTAGAATTTAGGATCCACAAATGAAAGAGAACCTGTGGTTTTTGTTTTTCTAGGCCTGTGTTACCTCACTTAGTATAATCTTTCCCAGTTCCATCCCTTTTCCTGCAAACTTCATAATTGTATTTTTATTTATAACTGGATAAAATTCCATTATATATATTACTACATTTTCTTTGTCTAGCCATCAGTGGGCAGTTTAAGAAGCTTCTGAGAGCGTGTGATACCTGGAGGATAGAATAAGTGAAAGAACCATAACATGAAAAGAAAACAACAATAGCACTGGGCCCAGGCATGGTGGCCTACACCTTTAATCCCAGCCCTTGGGAGGTAGAGGTAGGAAGATTGCTGTGAGTTTGAGGTCACCCTGAGACTAGTGAATTCCAGGTCAGCCTGGGCTACAGCGAGACCCAAGACCCTACCTTGAAAAACAAAAAAAACAAACAAAAAAAAAACCACTGACCAACTCCCCACCTCAGCATGTCAGCATGTAGCCTAAGAAGACATAGAGATGTCCCTTACCTATTCTTTCATGTTTTTAGCACCTCATCTATGAGGAATTTATCATTATTATATTATCTTCTCTTTTTAAAATATTTATTTATTAGAGACAAAGAGTATGAATGGGTGTGTCAGTGCCCCTGGCTGCTACAAACATGAACCCCAGACATATGTGCCACTCTGTACATCTGACTTTCTATGGGCACTGGTAAATGAAACCTAGGTTGTCGGGCTTGGCAAGTAAGCACCTTTAACTGCTGAGCCATCTCTCCAGCCCCCTTTTCTTTTATTTAAGCATTTAGTCTACGTCTTTCTTTTTTTAAATATTTTATTATTTATTATTTATTTATTTATTTGAGAGAGAGAGAGAGAGAGAGAGAAATAGGCAGGGAGAGAGAGAGAGAATGGGTGAACCAAGGCCTCCAGCCACTGCAAACGAACTCCAGATGCATGCACCCCCTTGTGCATCTGGCTTACGTGGGTCCTGGAGAATCGAGCCTCAAACCGGGTCCTTAGGCTTCATAGGCAAGCATTTAACCGCTAAGCCATCTCTCCAGCCCGTCTTTCTTTTTTTTAAAAAATATTTTATTCTCGCCGGGCGTGGTGGCACATGCCTTTAATCCCAGCACTCGGGAGGCAGAGGTAGGAGGATCGCCGAGAGTTCAAGGCCACCTGGACCACAGTGAGACCCTACCTTGTAAAACCAAAAAATATATATTTTATTCTCACTTATGTATTTATTTATTTATTTATTTATTTATTTATTTATTTATTTATTTATTTATTTGACAGAGAGAAAGAGGAGGAAAGAGAGAGAATGGGCGTGCCAGGGCCTCCAGCCACTGCAAACGAACTCCAGACACATGTGCCCCCTTGTGTCTCAGTGCCTCTGATTTTAACTTGCTTGAGGTTTTCCAACTTAAAGTCTTAAATCTCTCAGTCCAATATCTTTTTTTTAATTTAAAAAATATTTTTATTTATTTATTTGACAGAGAGACAGCGAGAGAGAATGTGGGCACGCCAGGGCCTTCAGCCACTGCAAACAAACTCCAGATGCATGTGCCACCTTGTGCATCTGGCTAACATGGGTCCTGGAGAGTTGAACTGGGATCCTTTGGCTTTGCAGGCAAACACCTTAACCATTAAGCCATCCCTCCAGTCCTCACATCACTATTTTATTAAGGGGAGAGATCACAGGATGGGGAGGATGTTTGGGTTTTAATACAATTTTTTTTTTTTGGTTTTGCAAGGTAGGGTCTCACTCTGGTCCAGGCTGACCTGGAATTAACTATGTAGTCTCAGGGTGGCCTCGAACTCTCCGCGATCCTCCTACCTCTGCCTCCCGAGTGCTGGGATTAAAGGCGTGCGCCACCACGCCCAGCTTAATACAATTTTTAAAAAACATTTTTTTTATTTATTTGAAAGACACACACAGAGAAAGATACAGAAATAGGCTGGTAGAGAGAGAGAATGGGCATGCCAGGGCCTCTAGCCACTGCAAATGAACTCCAGATGCATGTGCCCCTTGTGCATCTGGCTTATGTGGGTTCTGGGGAGTCAAACCTGGTTCCTTTGGTTTGCCCTAACTTCTAAGCCATCTCTCCAGTCCACTTTATTTTTATTTTTATTTTTATTTTTTTTAATTATTATTTTTTATTGACAACTTTTATACTTACATACAAAAAAACCCACCTGATATTTCCTCCCTCCCCCCATTCCACTTTAGAACTCCAGTCTCCATCATATCCCCTCCCTCTCTCCATTAGTCTCTCTTTTAATTTGATGTCATCATCTTTTTCTTCTATTTTGAGGGTCTTATGGAGGTATTGCTAGGCACTGCAAGGTCATGGATATCGAGGCCAATATCTTTAGCCAAGCACATCAGTCCATTACAAATTTAACCTTGATCAAACTCTCTGGGCCTGGGCAGCAGGACACAGCCATCCCTCATGCCAGTAGTCCAGTTCCAACAAAGTCCTCTGCAGTCTTTCCTTCCTCTTAGAAAGCTCATAAGCCAAGCCTCGACGTTCAATACTGTCTACACTTAGCATTCTCAAACTCTCATCAGAATAGTCCATAAAACTTGGCTTACCACTCCAGAAGGCATCTTCAGTTGCAAGCACCAAGTCCATGCCCATTCCTCCAAAACAAAGGTTCCAAAAGATTAAATTCCACATGGTCAGGTTCATCTCAGCCCACACTCCTCTGTAATAGCTTCTGTATCAGACAGCTTCAGGTTCACTGAGACAAACTTCCAGACCAGGCACAGTTATGGAGGAAGGGATTTATTGAAGCTTATAGATCCAGGGGAACTTCCATAATGGCAGAAGAAGCTGGTCTGCTCTTAAAGGACCAGGCAAGAGAGAGAAAGCCAAAAGCCACGGCACATCACACCTCAGGAACTCCAGCTAGGCACACTTTGCATATCTTTAGATTGAAATCCTAAACCTACCACCATACCTTAAGATCAACCCAGAGACACTGCCTCCAGCCAGGTGGCTGCAGATGCAAACTATGAACTAATAAAACACTGAATATATTGGGGGACATCTATTCAAACTACCACAGATTGTTTCAATGTTTATTAAGAGTAATATATATATATATATTTTTTTGGTTTTCCGAGGTAGTGTCTCACTGTAGCCCAGGCTGACCTGGAATTCACTATGGAGTTTCAGGATAGCCTTGAACTCACAGAACCTCCTACCTCTGCCTCCCGAGTGCTGGGAGTAAAGGGGTGCACCACCATGCCCAGCTAAGAGGAATTAAATAGTTCCCCTTCTATTTTTCTACCTCCATTTTCCCCCTGCTCTATGATCCATGACAACGTCTTGTTCAGCCCAATATTATATAGGCCTTGTACAGGTAATGACAACTGTTGTGAGGTTATGAATGGACCAGCCTCTGTGTTTGGAAGACAACATTCCATAGCACTTCTTCCCATCCTTTGTTTCTTCTAGTTTCTTTTGTAATGGCCCCTGAGCCTTGGAAGGTGTGGTAGAGATGTCTCATTTTGTGCTGAACACCTGTCACTTTTCAGTGCATTGATGAGTTTTAAGTCTCCCAGTAGTCATCACCATCTGAAAAGAGAAGCTTCTGTAACAACAAGTGACTAGTATTTGTATTTATGGGCCTGAACATAAATATTAAGAGAGCGATCAAGCAACAAGCCCTCAAATTTCTAAGTAGTTGATACATATGTATCAGTTAGTGTGCACAAGTAACCAGGCAGACAGTGATTGTTCTTGTTTGACAGGCAAAACAGGGTCAAAGTGGTTAGGAAATGTGCTTGGGGTTTGTGGTGGTTTGAATTAGATATCCCTCATAAACGCATGCATTTTGATTGTTTGGTCCCAGCTGATGGCAATTTGGGAATTGGAACCTTGCTGGAGGAGGTGGACCTTGATGTTTTATTAATACTCAGTTTCCCAGTGTTTGGCACACTCTCCTGCTGCTGTTTTCCACCCGATGTTGGCCAGGAGGTGATGTTCAACCTCTACTCATAGCTATCCTTTTCCCTGCCATCATGGAGCTTCCCCTCCAGTTGGTAAGCCAAAATAAACCCTTTCCTCCCATAAGCTGCTTTTGGTAGGGTGTTTGTGGCAGTAATAGGAAGGTAACTACCAGCAACGGGGTTACACAAACAGTCTGTATAGGAAGCTGTGATCATACCTAGGAAATCTGGGTTGCAACTTGATGCTCTTCATTATGGCCCTTCACTGCCTGTGGTGTAAGGGCACTATGCTTTGCAGGGTGGCACAGCCAGGATTTGAACCCAGACACTGTGCCTCCAGAATCTTGCAGCAGTCCCCATTAGGCTCTACTGTCTGTGTCATCTGGTTCTCAAATAAGAACCATTCTGTTTCTGGAAGGAGATGATTATCTACCATACCTTCCTCTAGAAGGATCTACTTGTCATGGGTGTTTGAGTTTGAGATTAATTATGGAATCTGTTGTTTATCTATTCCAGATATTTTAAACTCAAAAACTATGATAGGTGATGTGACAAGTTTCTCTGTTGACCATGGCTGGATCGATGAGTACATCTTTTTCAGTACTGATGTTGTGACTGGCAATGAGCCTCTGGAACTTGGACAAAAAGTTAAAGCAGTTGTGGAAGAAGATAAAACATCACATGGATTAAAAGCAACCAAAGTAAGATTTACATGGAATTGCGGAAAATCTTTTTTTCCTAGTGGGCTTTCATTCTGTCTTCTTGTTTTGTTTTTCATTTAATTAAATTAATTTATTTATTTAAGAGAGAGAGAAAATGGGCATGCCAGGACCTCTAACCACTACAAACAACCTCCAGATACATGTCCTCCTTGTGCAGCTGGCTTTATACGGGTACTGGGGAAGTGAACCTGGGTCATTAGACTTTGCAGGCAATTGCCTTAAACACTAAGCCATCTCTCCAGCCCTTTATTTATTTGCAAGGAGAGATAGAGAAAAAGAAAGAGAGAGAATGGGTGCCAGCCGCTACAAACAAACTCAAGATGTATGTGCCATTTTGTGCATCTAGCTTTACATGGGTACTGGGGAATTGAACCCAGGTTGTTAGGCTTTGTAGTCAAGTGCCTTAACTGCTGAGCTATCTAGCCCCCTATCTTCTTTTTTTAATCCAACCTCTTTGATGTGACCTTTATAGTGCTTTCTGATACTTGTAGTGATTTCTCCTTCCCTTCCCCGCTTTCCCTTTCCCTGCCCTTCCCTTCCTCTTCCGTTCCCCTTCCCTTCACTTTCCTTTTCCCCTTCCTTTTCCCTTTTCTTCCCTCCCTCCCTTCCTTCCTTAATTGTGATTGTTTGACATGGGTGGTCTCTGTATGTTGCCCAGGCAGCACTGAACTCCTGGCCTCAAGTTAACCTACTTCAACCTCCTGAGTAGCTTGTATGATAGACATGTGAGCCTGTTTTAATTTAAAAATCGTATGTCTATTTCTCAGTATTTAAACAGTGATCAACAATGATAATTATTGGATGCTGCACCACCCTGAAATTGTCCTTTCTTCAGGTAAAAAACTCACTTCTGAAATATGCATTCATAGTGCTGGGATGAAAGGCATGCGCCACCATGCCCGGCTAAATATCAAGGTTTTATTTCCATTCCTTTTTTCCTCAACCCTTCCTCACTCCCTGCCCTCTCTTCCTCAGCCTTTATTCTATTTTCATGTTAGCAGAGACCTTTTACTTTACCCCCTTTCTCATTACCTGTCATGGTGGGCTAATTTCTTAAGCTATATTTATAGTCACATACCTTGTTAACACACATAGAAATGTTAGAATTTAGGATCCACAAATGAAAGAGAACCTGTGGTTTTTGTTTTTCTAGGCCTGTGTTACCTCACTTAGTATAATCTTTCCCAGTTCCATCCCTTTTCCTGCAAACTTCATAATTGTATTTTTATTTATAACTGGATAAAATTCCATTATATATATTACTACATTTTCTTTGTCTAGCCATCAGTGGGCAGTTTAAGAAGCTTCTGAGAGCGTGTGATACCTGGAGGATAGAATAAGTGAAAGAACCATAACATGAAAAGAAAACAACAATAGCACTGGGCCCAGGCATGGTGGCCTACACCTTAATCCCAGCCCTTGGGAGGTAGAGGTAGGAAGATTGCTGTGAGTTTGAGGTCACCCTGAGACTAGTGAATTCCAGGTCAGCCTGGGCTACAGCGAGACCCAAGACCCTACCTTGAAAAAAACAAAACAAACAAAAAAAAAAACCACTGACCAACTCCCCACCTCAGCATGTCAGCATGTAGCCTAAGAAGACATAGAGATGTCCCTTACCTATTCTTTCATGTTTTTAGCACCTCATCTATGAGGAATTTATCATTATTATATTATCTTCTCTTTTTAAAATATTTATTTATTAGAGACAGAGTATGAATGGGTGTGTCAGTGCCCCTGGCTGCTACAAACATGAACCCCAGACATATGTGCCACTCTGTACATCTGACTTTCTATGGGCACTGGTAAATGAAACCTAGGTTGTCGGGCTTGGCAAGTAAGCACCTTTAACTGCTGAGCCATCTCTCCAGCCCCCTTTTCTTTTATTTAAGCATTTAGTCTACGTCTTTCTTTTTTTAAATATTTTATTATTTATTATTTATTTATTTATTTGAGAGAGAGAGAGAGAGAGAGAGAAATAGGCAGGGAGAGAGAGAGAGAATGGGTGAACCAAGGCCTCCAGCCACTGCAAACGAACTCCAGATGCATGCACCCCCTTGTGCATCTGGCTTACGTGGGTCCTGGAGAATCGAGCCTCAAACCGGGGTCCTTAGGCTTCATAGGCAAGCATTTAACCGCTAAGCCATCTCTCCAGCCCCGTCTTTCTTTTTTTAAAAAAATATTTTATTCTCGCCGGGCGTGGTGGCACATGCCTTTAATCCCAGCACTCGGGAGGCAGAGGTAGGAGGATCGCCGAGAGTTCAAGGCCACCTGGACCACAGTGAGACCCTACCTTGTAAAACCAAAAAATATATATTTTATTCTCACTTATGTATTTATTTATTTATTTATTTATTTATTTATTTATTTATTTATTTATTTATTTGACAGAGAGAAAGAGGAGGAAAGAGAGAGAATGGGCGTGCCAGGGCCTCCAGCCACTGCAAACGAACTCTCCAGACACATGTGCCCCTTGTGTCTCAGTGCCTCTGATTTTAACTTGCTTGAGGTTTTCCAACTTAAAGTCTTAAATCTCTCAGTCCAATATCTTTTTTTTTAATTTAAAAAATATTTTTATTTATTTATTTGACAGAGAGACAGCGAGAGAGAATGTGGGCACGCCAGGGCCTTCAGCCACTGCAAACAAACTCCAGATGCATGTGCCACCTTGTGCATCTGGCTAACATGGGTCCTGGAGAGTTGAACTGGGATCCTTTGGCTTTGCAGGCAAACACCTTAACCATTAAGCCATCCCTCCAGTCCTCACATCACTATTTTATTAAGGGGAGAGATCACAGGATGGGGAGGATGTTTGGGTTTTAATACAATTTTTTTTTTTTTTTTGCAAGGTAGGGTCTCACTCTGGTCCAGGCTGACCTGGAATTAACTATGTAGTCTCAGGGTGGCCTCGAACTCTCCGCGATCCTCCTACCTCTGCCTCCCGAGTGCTGGGATTAAAGGCGTGCGCCACCACGCCCAGCTTAATACAATTTTTAAAAAACATTTTTTTTATTTATTTGAAAGACACACACAGAGAAAGATACAGAAATAGGCAGGTAGAGAGAGAGAATGGGCATGCCAGGGCCTCTAGCCACTGCAAATGAACTCCAGATGCATGTGCCCCTTGTGCATCTGGCTTATGTGGGTTCTGGGGAGTCAAACCTGGTTCCTTTGGTTTGCCCTAACTTCTAAGCCATCTCTCCAGTCCACTTTATTTTTATTTTTATTTTTTTTAATTATTATTTTTTATTGACAACTTTTATACTTACATACAAAAAAACCCACCTGATATTTCCCTCCCCTCCCCCCCATTCCACTTTAGAACTCCAGTCTCCATCATATCCCCTCCCTCTCTCCATTAGTCTCTCTTTTAATTTGATGTCATCATCTTTTTCTTCTATTTTGAGGGTCTTATGGAGGTATTGCTAGGCACTGCAAGGTCATGGATATCGAGGCCAATATCTTTAGCCAAGCACATCAGTCCATTACAAATTTAACCTTGGTCAAACTCTCTGGGCCTGGGCAGCAGGACACAGCCATCCCTTATGCCAGTAGTCCAGTTCCAACAAAGTCCTCTGCAGTCTTTCCTTCCTCTTAGAAAGCTCATAAGCCAAGCCTCGATGTTCAATACTGTCTACACTTAGCATTCTCAAACTCTCATCAGAATAGTCCATAAAACTTGGCTTACCACTCCAGAAGGCATCTTCAGTTGCAAGCACCAAGTCCATGCCCATTCCTCCAAAACAAAGGTTCCAAAAGATTAAATTCCACATGGTCAGGTTCATCTCAGCCCACACTCCTCTGTAATAGCTTCTGTATCAGACAGCTTCAGGTTCACTGAGACAAACTTCCAGACCAGGCACAGTTATGGAGGAAGGGATTTATTGAAGCTTATAGATCCAGGGAACTTCCATAATGGCAGAAGAAGCTGGTCTGCTCTTAAAGGACCAGGCAAGAGAGAGAAAGCCAAAAGCCACGGCACATCACACCTCAGGAACTCCAGCTAGGCACACTTTGCATATCTTTAGATTGAAATCCTAAACCTACCACCATACCTTAAGATCAACCCAGAGACACTGCCTCCAGCCAGGTGGCTGCAGATGCAAACTATGAACTAATAAAACACTGAATATATTGGGGGACATCTATTCAAACTACCACAGATTGTTTCAATGTTTATTAAGAGTAATGTATATATATATATTTTTTGGTTTTCTGAGGTAGTGTCTCACTGTAGCCCAGGCTGACCTGGAATTCACTATGGAGTTTCAGGATAGCCTTGAACTCACAGAACCTCCTACCTCTGCCTCCCGAGTGCTGGGAGTAAAGGGGTGCACCACCATGCCCAGCTAAGAGGAATTAAAAAATATTTCATGGATTTTTTTTGCAAGCAGAGAGAGGAAGACAGAGACACAGAGAGAGAATGAGTGCACCAGGGCCTCTAGCCATCACAAATGAACTCCAGATGCATGCACCACTTTGTGCATCTAGATTTATGTGGACACTGGGGAACCAAACCCAGATTGTTAGGGTTTGCAGGCAAACACCTTAACCACTGGGACATCTCTCCAGCCCCTTGAACGATTTCTTGATCAGCAATGTCTTAAGAACACAAGTTCCATTTTGTCATATTTTAAGTAACTATTTCCTTGTTATTAGGTGGATGCTCTAGCTGATAATTTTGATGTCACTAGACTATCAGACTGCAGAATCAGAATTTTAATTGGTTGTGTTACCCGTGTAAAGAAAAATACCATCTACATTGATAAATTTTATTTCTCTCTACACACTGTTTCTGAAGGTATGATTTCTATTTTAAAACATGTAATAGTTAATATTTGAGAAGATTTTAGTACTGGGATTATTACTATTATATTTGGCTCCCATCAGGGACTCTTTGGTATTTGTGATGGACCCTTAGAGTTAAAAATAATGTTCAATATAGGGATGAATAGGAGATATTTGTAAAAATTCATGGTATTATTTATTTTGTGTTCATTAGTGGAATTTTGTTCATAATATCTGGATAATTTTCCATTCATATTAGTATTTAAAATCTTTAAAAATTTTAAATTATCACAACTCCATACATACACTAGATTTTTAAATTATTTATTTATTTATTTATTTATTTATTTATGAGAGAGAAATCAAAAGAATGAGGCAGAGAGAATGGGCAAACCAGGGCCTTCAGCCTCTGCAAACAAACTCCAGATGCATGTGCCACCTTGTGCATCTGGCTTCCATGGGTCCTGGGGAATTGAATCAGGGTCCTTTGGCTTTGCAGGTAAGTTCCTTAGCTTAAGCCATCTCTCCAGTCCTACTAGATTTGTTGTTGTTGCTTTGAATTAGGGTCTCACTCCAGCCCAAGCTGACCTAGAACTCACTCTGTAGTCCCATGCTGGCCTTGAACTCACAATGATCCTCTTATCTCTGCCTCCCATGCATGTGTCACCACGCTCAGTCATATACTAGTTTTTGTTTAATACTTCAAAGGCTTCAAAATAACGTTTGGAGGAAGCCTGGTAGCTCTCTTTCTCTGTTTTTCCTCTCTCTCTTCATTGTTGAATTCTATTTGTAGTTAGTAGATAGTCTAAGATTTTGTTTAAGCCAGGCTCAGTGGTACAAGCTTATAATTCTGGTTTCTCTGGAGGCTGAGGTAGGAGCAACCTAAGTTTGAAGGTCTGCTTGGGCTAGAGTGTTTGCCTAGCATGTGTGAGACCCTAGTTTTAATCCCCAGGACTGTGAAGGGGAAAAAAACAGATTTCACTTATAGTCAGAACTATAATTTATGTTCATTGAGTCGAATGCATTTGTCATGTAACTTGGGTTAAGAAGGGTGAATGGCAGAGGTACTAGTTCAGCTTTACTAGGCATCTTTCCATTTTCTGTCTGCTTTTTTGAGGAGGCAGTAAATATAGGGAAAAAGTAGATTCAGGAAATTAGATAGGAAAATGTTATGACAGTTATGGCCAGAGAGGGCAGAGACTTAGATGATGTGGTAGAAATGGAGGGTCTAAGGATTGTTTTCATTTGGGATATCTTGTGAAGTTAGTGATGAAAGAACTGGATGATAATACATTCAGACTCTTGTGTGAAGGAAAGGGAAGTCAGAGGTAGCTCCACATTAAAAAAAGTCTCCTCCCCTCCAGCTTTATTGAAGTATACTTGAAAAAATTGAATATATTTAACAAATACAGTGTTACATGATATGTAGTGGAAAAAAAACTGGCACAATCAAGTTGATATAGCTGTAGCCTCATATAGTTACAATTTTTTTTTTAAAAAAATTTTATTATTTTTTATTTATTTTTGGAGAGAGAGACAGAGAGAGATAGACAGAGGGAGAGAAAGACAGAGATGGGTGCACCAGCAGTGTCTCAGCTGCTGTGAACGAAATCCGGATGCGTGCGCCCCCTTGTGGGCAAGTGCGGCTTTGCGCCCTTGCCTCACTTTGCATCTGGCTAAATGTGGGACCTGGAGATTGGAACTGCTGGACATTGGAACCAGCATTCTTAGGCTTAGCAGGCAGGTGCCTTAGCCGCTAAGCCATCTCTCCAACCCCACAATTTTCTTTTTTATGTGGCTAGGACACATAAGATTTTCCTTTTCTAAAAATCTAGCCGGGTGTGGTGGCGCACGCCTTTAATCCCAGGACTCGGGAGGCAGAGGTAGGAGGATAGCCGAGAGTTCAAGGCCACCCTGAGACTACATAGTTAATTCCAGGTTAGCCTGGACCAGAGTGAGACCCTACCTCAAAAAAAAAAAAATCTAATTTAAGCCGGGCGTGATGGTGCATGCCTTTAATCCCAGCACTTCGGAGGCAGAGGTAGGAGGATCACCGTGAGTTCAAGGCCACCCTGAGACTACATAGTTAATTCCAGGTCAGCCTGGACCAGAGTGAAACCCTACCTCGAAAAACCAAAAAAAATCTAATTTAAAGGATTCTGTACATTGTTATTAACAATAGTCACCATACTGCAGGTTAGGACTCCAGTACTCACTCATCTTTAACTGGAGGTTTCTAACCTTTGGCCTTTGTCTCTCATTTTCCCCTTACTGCCTAGTCTCTGGTATTCTTAGCAGAGGAGGCTTCTGGCTCTTGTGCAGAGCAGGCCACTGGGGAGCACAGTGGCTCCTGCCATCTGTCAGATCTGATGACCCCACCCCCCCCTTTTCTTTGCTCCTAACTGTCTCCAGGCATCTCAGCTGGCAGTTTCCCAGAATTCAGGGTGGGGAGAAACTGAAGCAGGTCACTCAGTCAGTGTTCCAGAAAGCTGAGGAAACTGATGATTCACTCCTCTATTCTTTTCTCTTTGAGGGGAGCCCAAGAGCAAGATAATTCCCTCTCTATGCTAAGGAGTGCCTGCCTGGGGGAGGGGATGCTGCAGGCAAAATGAAACTACTTCTTGCCTTTTTTGGGTGCAGTTGTATTATTGTTTTTTTCTTCTGTTGTGCTACTGTAGCCTTAGAAGTGGACTCCTGCACTTTTTTTACAGCCTTCCCCCCACCTTTTTTTTTTTTGGTTTTTCCGAGGTAGGGTGTCACTCTGGCCCAGGCTGACCTGGAATTCACTATGTAGTCTCAGGGTGGCCTCGAACTTATGGCGATCCTCCTACCTCTGCCTCCCGACTGCTGGGATTAAAGGCATGCGCCACCACTCCCGGCCTTTTTTTTTTTTACTGCTAATTTTGCAGCTGTGTAACTGCCCAGTTGCTGCCTGTGGGAGGAAAGAAAACCGAAATCACCTTGGAATCTTGCTGGAGCCCCTCTATTCCCACCACTGAGGGTTTCTCACTTGAAAAGTAGTAAGGACAGTTGTCAGTGTGAGATATGGAGCAGCAACAGTAGCTTTAGGCACGATGAGTTTGCATAGGCATGTGGTTATTGAATGTGAGACTAAAGAAATGTTCAGGGATGGCGAAATGGCTCAGTCGTTAAGTGTGCTTCCTGCAAAAGCATGAAGGCCTGAGGGGGCCTAGGACCACCAGAATTGAAATCTCCATATCCCACACAAACAACTGGCCATGCCCCAGTTTGACAGAGGAGCAGAGACCTGAAAATCATCAGAGCCCATCAAGCTCTGGAAACAGTAGAGACTCCAGCTCAAAACAAATGGAACATGACACTCAGTGTTCTAGTCCAGCCAAGGGGCACCATACTATACCACCCTATACACACATAAGCAAAACAAAAAGGAAAGAAATGTTTAACCTTGTCATTTGTGACAGTTAGCTGGAGTACTTAGGCCAATTAACACATTAACCTGCACAATTTGCAAGTTCTAGTTCATCTATGTATCTAGTTCTGTGATTTTTCTTTTCACTTACTGGAAATTTTTTTTGAAACTACATGTTCATAATTACAAAATAAAATTGCTAATGGAAAACATCTGCCAAAACAGCTTCATTCTTACTGTAGCCATGTTCCCTAAGCCAACCGCTATACCTAATAAGAATAGATGTTTATTTGGGGGTCACCACATGCCATCATTTTCCTTCATATTAATTAATTGTCAGATTTCTAAGTCATAAGGAAGATGCCTGCCTTCGTCATTTCCAAGATAAAGACACTGAGGCATAAAGAGGTTAAGCACTTCCCTAAGGTTACAAACTAAGTGCAAGGAACAAAATTAGAATTCCAGATAGCAAGTGCTCTTACCTATAGCTCGGACTGGCTCCCTTGAAGGGACACGGAATGTGACCAGTTATGTCATAGAACCTGTGCTGTTACCAAAGATATGGATTGTGCTACATACTTGACACTTCCCCTTTGGCCTTGTTAAGGCAATAGAAAAAAATCAATGTCTAAAGGAATTTCCCTTCTGGCATAAAGATTTATAAAATCTCTGCTTTAAACATCTGCAAAATGTACTTTACATCTAGTACAAGCCATTTCAGGGTATGACAAGTCAAAGTAACTTGTACATTCTTTTTAAATTTTTGTTTATTTATATTTATTTATTAGCAACAGACAGAGAAAGAGACAGAGAGAAACAGAGAGAAAATGGGCGCGCCAGGGCCTCCAGCCACTGCAAACAAACTCCAGATGCATGTGCCACCTTGTGCGTCTGCCTTACGTGGGTCCTGGAGAATTGAGCCTTAAACCAGGGTCCTTAGGCTTCACAGGCAAGCACTTAACCACTAAGCCATCTCTCCAGCCCAAACTTGTACGTTTTAAATTAAACTTTGGGTGCATGTGTGTGCGCACATATGCACACACATGCAGATGCCTGTATGGCACAATACAGGTAGAAACCAGGAAGTGGCTTCTGTGGATGTGGCATCCTGCACAGGCCTGGCGTGACAACAGCTACAGTTCCATGCTCGTGAGCAACCTGCTGCTAGATGATCTGTCTGGAGACAGGCTGTCATTGGTCACAAGAAGGGGACCACCCCATACAATGATTGGCCAGCCAAACCCTTTAAACCCCCTATACTTCCTTGCATAAATGAGTTTGCAGCAGCTCACCCTCTGTCTGCTTCCACCCAATTCCCGGAGTCTGTGTGACTCGGCGCCTCTCACCCCCTACCCAGCGGAGACCCTGCAGTCCCTCCTGGGCTGGCCCTAGGGGGGACCCCAACAGATGCCCACACCCTATATAAACTTATGTGGAGGCCAGAGAACACCAGGTGCCCTCCTCTATTGCTCTTCAGGGTCATGTCCTTTACATGAGTCTTTTGCTGAACCTGGAGCTACTGTTTTTGGTCTGACTGACTGGCCAGTGATCCCCATTAATTCTTCTGCCTCCATTCCCTGTAAGGACTGGGGTTACAGGCATGCGTAGGCTTACCTGGCT
Source organism: Orientallactaga sibirica (assembly GCA_036365145.1). NCBI lineage: Eukaryota > Metazoa > Chordata > Mammalia > Rodentia > Dipodidae > Orientallactaga > Orientallactaga sibirica. The sequence continues at coordinate 297,786 of JAEOAD010001318.1, read as the reverse complement.
TTTCACATAGGTTCTAGGGATTGAATTCAGGTCTTCATACTTGTGCAACAAACATTCTTACCCATTGAGCCATCTCCCCCAGCCTCATAACTTGTAAAATTTAACATGGCCAAACTTAACATTACAATTTTCCCTTGACTGTTTTAGATTTTGTGCCTTATAGGGGTGATTGGATAGAAGTTGGGTATTCCATGCAACCAGGCAAATCAAAAATCAATGTGCACTTAGTGAAGCCCATGAAGTGTAAGCTTGTGAACGAGGTAATGTGTTTTCATGTTGCTCTTGCTGTTCGTTTCTATGAAGCCTTTCTTTAGTGATTTAAAAAAATTTTTAAATATATTTTATTTGTTTATTTATTTGAGAGAGAAGGAGAGGACGAGGCACTGCAAACGAACTCCAGATGCATGTGCCCCCTTGTGCATCTGGCTTACGTGGGTCCTTGGGGAATCGAACCAGGGTCCTTAGGTTTCACAGGCAAATGCCTTAACTGCTAAGCCATTTCCCAGCCCTTATTAGTGATATTTTTGTGGCTAGAAACCTATTAGGCACTTTGGGAATATTAAAATATAAGAAAATATATTCTGAGCCGGGCTTTGGCGCATGAATATTAAGAATATAAGGAAATATACCCTGAGACTCTTTAATTCCAGGTCAGCCTGGACCAGAAGACCCTACCTCGAAAACCAAAAAAAAAAAAAAAAAAAAAAAAAATATATTCTTTACTAAGAAAAGCTTATTTTCTTATGTAAGTAGTCAAGGAAATCATATAAAAGTAAGTTCTAAGTACATGGTTTATTTGATATTAGAATGTTACTTAGGCATAATCTGAGAACAATAGGAAGAAAAAAAATTAGTGTGCAGAAAATTATTCAGAGAGCATGGATGGAGTGGGTTGTGAGATTTGAGCTTACTAGGAAAAGCCATGTCTGATGTAGATAGTGGAGCCTGAAAATGAGTTTCAACAAAGGTTTAGGTGAAATAATAATCTTGGAATGTGACAGGGAAAAGAAAAAAATCAGTATATACCATTTGTCTCCCTCAGTCAAGGATCTCAACCTTAATGATAGAGGTGAATGGCTGTTTTGATGAACATTTTTTTTGTTTGTTTTGTTTTCCAAGGTAGGGTCTCACTCTAGCTCTGGCTGACCTGGAATTCACTATGTAGTCTCAGGGTGGCCTCGAACTCTTGGCGATCCTCCTACCTCTGCCTCCCAAGTGCTGGGATTAAAGGCGTGCGCCACCACGCCCAGCTGTTTTGATGAACATTTTGAGCAAGAGCTCAAAAGCTACAAAGAGCTACAGAGCCCTGCGCAAGAAATTCTCTTTTTTATTTATGAGAGAGAGAGAGAGATAGAGAGAGAAAAAGAAAAAGAGAGAGAATTGATGTTCCAGGGCCTTAGCCACTGCAAATGAACTCCAGATGCATGCACCACCTTATGCACATGTTCCACCTTGTGCTCATGCATCACCTTGTACAACTGGCTTATGTGGGTTCTGGGGAGACAAATCTGGGTCTTTAGGCTTCACCAGCAAGTGCCTTAATCACTAAGCCATCTCCCCTGCCTGAAATTCTCTTTTAATTGGTGTGAGGTGGGACGTAGGCAGCGTGGTTTTACCTAGCAACTCAGTGTTGCCAAAATATCAGGAAGGTTAAGAGTCACTGTTGGGGTGAAGGGACCTGCTGGTTAAAGCCAGAAAGAGGAGGGGCAAAGCACCAATGGATTATGCTTTTCCATAACCATGACCATCATCTGTGTTTACAGGTCTTCATTACTTCTCTAGAGGGAAGACATGGAATGATAGACTATACCATCTTTTTCACCTTGGATTCTCTAAAACTTCCATCTGGATACGTGCCTCAACTGTATGACACTGTCGACATAGTCATGGTGGAAAGCAGTCAGCTGTGCTCTGTTTGGAGAGCAATTTCTATGACCCCAGTACAAAAATCATCATAAGAAAACAGTTTTATTCCTTAATTGTTTTTCTTTTTCCTTCCTTTCTTTTATTTCTACCTTTTTTTCTTCCTTTCTTTTTGCTTTTGCTGTTTTGAGGCAGAGTCTCACTCTACCCTGTTGAACCTAGAAATCATTCTGTTGCCCAGGTTTGACACCCACTCAAGCACTCAATCTCTGCATTCCCAGCGCTGAGACTAAAGGCATGAGCCATCACAATGGGTGTGTGTGTGTGTGTGTGTGTGTGTGTGTGTGTGTGTATTTAGGTGCTAACCAATTGTACACATGTGCCACTTTGCATCCAGCTTTATGTGGATGGTGGGTAGTTGAACCCAGGCTGTACCAACAAGCACCTTTGATTACTGAACTGTCTCCCCAGCCCCAGATTCTTTATTTTTGTTTTTGTGGTACTGGGGATTGAACAGAGAACTTCATGTATGCTAGGAATGTGATCTACCACCAGGCTATATCCCCAGTCATTTTTTTTCACTTTTTAAAAAATTTTTTAAATTATTTTATTTATTTTTGGAGAGAGACACAGAGACAGAGGGAGAGGGAGACAGATAGAGATGGGCACGCCAGCAGTCTCTCAGCTGCTGTGAATGAAATCCAGATGTGTGCGCCCCCTTGTGGCCAAGTGCGGCATTGCGCCCTTGCCTCACTTCGCATCTGGCTAAACGTGGGACCTGGAGATTGGAACCGCTGGAGACTGGAACCAGCGTTCTTGGGCTTAGCAGGCAGGCACCTTAACCGCTAAGCCATTTCTCCAGCTCTTTTTTCACTTTTTATTTTGAGAATAATCTCACTAAGTTTACAACACTAGGCTTGAATTTATTCAGTAATGCAAGCAAGGCTTGAATTTATTCTTACTTTTGGTTGTAGCAAGGAGAAACCCTGCCATCAGGTTAAATTCCTGAATTCCTTTATTTTCTGTGCCAATGACCTGGTTTGTTCCTTCAGTACCCTGTATAGACAAAGCATTTAACTCAAGATTCACCAGGACCAGCAGGTATATAGGAATGAAAGTGAGAGCTTGCTTTTAATTCTGTGTTTCCTTATGCCATGTTCAATATTCACTTGTTAATAACATGTTTAATTTCCTACTAGATACTTAATTTGTTAAACTTAACAGTTCTCTGTTCCTGTCTTCCTATGCTAGTTCAATATTGATAGGCTTTTGCAGGGCTATTTTTTCCCCATTAAACCATCAACAAATATTCAGTACAGAGTGGGTCAATACTAGGGGCAGACTGTATTCTATCTACATAAATCAATAAATCCTCTGAGCAGCAATAGTGGTTGCCTGTGGTTAATTACCATTCACTCACTAGGAATGAAATTGTTCAGCAGTTCTTTTAAACAGAAACATCGCCATATGTGGTGGACATCCGCTCTCTGACTCACTTTGTGGGAGAGCTGTAGACCATGTGCTGACATGAATTATCCCACAAACCCAGAGCCTTTTGCATGAAACTGTCATTATTTTCCCATGGGGGAAGGATGCCAGAATGCCTGGCTTATATACTCACAGAAATTCCTTCTTTCTCTTTAACAGAGCATGGATCCAGGTGAATGCATTCTAGGGTCAGAACTATTTCAGAGCTTCAGCGTCACTGGAACTTGGTGGTAAAGTCACACCCAATACTAGGATTTATGATTCCACTCTAAGCCCCTGGCCCTACATAAATAATTTAGTTTTGAAATTGCTTTATAAGTCTAGTGGGCTCAACAGTCCAGTGGCTTCTGCTCTACATGATAATGAAGGGAGATAATAGAAGTGAATGAATACCTTATTGAGTTTCAGCTTTTGCTTTTTGGTTCATTTCTTAAATTCTTTTTTTTTTTTTTTTTGGTTTTGCAAGGTAGGGTCTCACTCTGGTCTAGGCTAACCTGGAATTAACTATGTAGTCTCAGGGTGGCCTTGCACTCACGCCGATCCTCCTACCTCTGCCTCACGAGTGCTGGGATTAAAGGCGTGCGCCACCACGCCGGGTTTATGCATACACTTTGATCATATTTATTTTCCCCAATATCCTTTCTTTCTCCCTCTCTACTATTTCTTCTTCCCCTTCTTCTCTTCCCTACAAGTTTCTCCTTTCAAGTCTTTTTTATTCTAGATTCCACACATTTGAAAAGAATCACGTGATACTGGTGTTCCATTTTGTTTTGAGATATTCTCCCTGTGTAGCCCAGGATGGCCTTAAACTTTGAGTCTTCTTGCCTCTGACTTCCAAGTGCTGGGATTACTGTTATGTCAGTATGCTTAGCTGGCTTATTTTAACATGTTCATCTCCAGTTTTATCCATTTTCCAGAAAAGTGACATGATTTTGTTTTTATGGCCCTCCATGATATATGTACAACACATTTTCTTTTATCTTTTTTTGTTTTTCGAGGTAGGGTTTCAAACTAGCCCAGGCTGACCTGGAATTCACTAGGTGGTCTCAAGCTGGCCTCAAACTCATGGTGATCCTCCTACCTCTGCCTCCCCATTACTGGGATTAAAGGCGTGCGCCAACATGCCCGGCCTACAGCACATTTTCTTTATCCATTCATTCACCTAGGCTAATTATGTAACTTGACTCTTGTGAATAGTGCTGAGATAGATATGAGCATGCATTTGTCTCTACAGTATGCTGACTTCAGTTCTTTTGGGTATATGCCCAAGAGTAATTGTCCTGGATCTTATGGAAGCTCTATTATAGCTAGGTGTGATGGCACATGTCTTTAATCACAGCACTTGGGAGGCAGAGGTAGGAGGATCGCCATGAGTTCGAGGCCACCCTGAGACTATATAGTGAATTCCAGGTCAGCCTGGGCTAGAGTGAAACCCTACCTCAAAAAACCAAAAAAAAAAAAAAAAAAAAAAGAAAAAAAAAAAAAGAATGAATGAAAGAAAGAAAGAAAGAAAGAAAGAAAGAAAGAAAGAAAGAAAGAAAGAAAGAAAGAATGAAACTTTTAGGTTGTGTGTGTGTGTGTGTGTGTGTGTGTGTGTGTGTGTGTGTGAACCTCCATACTGATTTCCACAGTGGCTACTCTAATTTATATTCCCACCAACATTGTATAAGAATTCCTTTTCTCCCTTCTCACTAGTGTTTGTTTTATTTTCTTGATGATACATCTTCTGATTGGGGTGGGATAGAATTGCAATGTGGTTTTGGTTGGCATTTCCCTAATGGCTAAAGATGTGCATATTTTTTCACGTTTGTTGGCTGTTTAGACTTCTTATTTCAAGGAGTGCCCATTCAATCCATTTGCCTGTTCGAATCATTTGCTCTTCTGGTATTTAACTTTTCAGATATTTATATATACTGGGTAATAATCTTCTGTTGGATAAACAGCAGGCAAAATTAACTTCTCTCAATCTGTAAGACATCTCCTTAATCTGTTGCCATAGCTGTCCAGGAGCCCTTTCATTTGATGCAATCCCACTTGTCAATTCTTGCTGTTATTTTCTGAGATATTGGTGTCCTATCCAGAATGGCAATGCCTATGCCTATATCTTCAGATGTTTCCCTAACAAGTCAGGAGTTTGAAAATTCCTCCAGGAGCTTGAAAGCTATAGATTTCACATGAAAGTCAATTTTGAGTTTTATTTTTTCGAATAGGGTTAGAGGTAGGTATCTGATTTAGAGCTTCTACATGTGAATATCCAGTTTTCCAAGTACTATTTTTTTCAGCTTGATTAAGAATCAGATGACTGTAAATACTTGAACTTATTCCTGTATCTTTTACTTTAATTCATCAGTTTCTATGTCAATACCATACTGTTTTTTGCAAGCAAGTGCCTTTAACCTCTAAGCCATCTCCTTGCCCCTTGTTTCTATTTATATACTGTATTATATTAATTTCTAAAATTTACTTTTTTAGCATACAAATAATTAGGTTTAATTTTGTTGTATTTTAAAAAGTTTTTAGGGCTGGAGAGATGGCTTAGTGGTTAAGGCGCCTGCCTGCTAAACCTAAGAACCCAGTTCCAATCTCCAGGTCCCACATTTAGCCAGATGCAAAGTGACACAAGGGCGCAATGCCACACTTGACCACAAGGGGGTGCACACATCTGTATTTCGTTCGCAGCAGCTGAGAGACTGCTGGCACGCCCATCTCTATCTGTCTTCCTCTCCCTCTCTCTCTCTGTCTGTCTCTGTGTCTCTCTCCAAAAATAAATAAAAATTAAAAAAAAATTTTTTAAATGTTTTAAAAAGTTTTTATTTTTACTTATTTATTTATTAGAGACAGAGAAGCGGGGGAGAGAGAGAGAGAATGGGTGCTCCAGGGCCTCTAGGCACTGCAAACCAACTCCAGATGCATGCGCCACCATGTGCATCTGGCTTACGTGGGTACTGGGGAATCAAGCCTTGAACCGGGGTCCTTAGGCTTCACAGGCAAGCACTTAACTGCTAAGCCATCTCTCCAGCCCTAGTTTTGTTGTATTTTATTTTATTTTTTATTTTTATTTATTTAGTTAGTTAGTTAGTTAGTTGTTCGAGGTAGGGTCTCACTCTAGCCCAGGCTGACCTGGAATTCACTATGTAGTCTCAGGGTGGCCTTGAACTCATGGCAATCCTCCTACCTCTGCCTCCCAAGTGCTGGGATTAAAGGCATGTGCCACCACGCCCGGCTATTTTGTTGTGTTGTATTTTAAAGAAAGTTTTTGTTTGTATTCCGCTTCCTCTCCCCCTCCGTGTTTATGCCCTCCGCCACCACAAACTTCTTTCTACTTTCATACTAAATATTTCCTTTTGTTCTCCCCACTTTCTCATCTCCTTTTGTTCCCCTCTCATGGGTTCTTATCTTGACTCATAGCCTATAATCACTCTCACATACCCTTTATTTATTTATATATATGTCCACTAAAAGTTAGGATCTTGCCAGGCATGGTAGCATACGCCTTTAATCCCAGCACTTGGGAGGCAGAGGTAGGAGAATCGCTATTTTGAGGCCAGCCTGGAATTACAGAATGATTCTAGTTTAGCCTGGGCTAGAATGAGACTCATCTCAAAAAAAAAGCCTGGAGAGATGGCTTAGGATTATGCCTGTCTCTGTTTATCCATATATTCCTAAAAGGGGGATCTTGCCACTGGTTCCAATCCCAGCACTTCCAAGAGGTGGTCCCTAAGTTTAGCCAGATGCAAATGATTCAGTTTGCACAATGCCGCACCTTCAAAAAACAAGGGGGTGCAGAGATGGCTTAGGGTTAAGGCGCCTGCCTCTAAGCCTAAGAACACTGGTTCCAATCTGAGGTCCCACACTGCAAAGTGGTGCACCCCATCACACATCTGGATCTGTTTGGTGCCTCTCCTGTCTTCTCTCCCTCTCTCTCTCTCTCTCTGTCTCTCTCTCTGTGTCTCTCTCCAAAAAATAATAAAAATAAAAAAATAGGATCTGCATATGAAAGAACATGTGATTTTTGTTTTCCTGGGCCTGTTAGCTCACTTAGTATATATTTTCCCATTTCCACACATTTTCCTGCAATTTTCATACCTTCTTTTTTTCTTTACAATCAAGTAAAACTCTATTGTGTATATATACCATATTTTCATTATCCAGTCATCAGTTGATAGATTTTTAGGCATATTCTATGTCCTAGCTATGGTGAATAGAGCAACAATGAACATGGATGTACAAGTATCTCTGTGGCAGGATATTAGTCTTTTGGGTATATGCTCAGGAGTGGTAGATCTAGGCCATGTGGTTGAATTAACTTTTAGCTTGTTTGTTTGTTTGTTTGTTTGTTTGTTTGTTTGTTTTTTGTTTTTCAAGGTAGGGTCTCACTCTAGCTCAGGTTGACCTGGAATTCACTATGTAGTCTCAGGATGGCCTTGAACTCTCGGAGATCCTCCTGAGTGCTGGGATTAAAGGCATGTGCCACCACGCCCAGCTTACTTTTAGCTTTTTGTGACCCCCCCCACACTGATTTCCATAGTGGCAGCACATGTTTACATTTGCACAAACAATGAAAACCAGCCCCCTCACCCCACAATCTCTCTAGCATTTGTTGTCATTAGTTCTCTATTCTGACTGGTGTGAGATGAAATCTCAGTAGTTTTAATTTGCATTAACCTGATAGCAAAGAATGTTGAACTATGTTTTGAAAAATGGCTGTTGGCCATTTGTGTTTCTTTTATGAACTGTCTGTTCATTTATTCACCCGTGTATTGACTGTTTTTTTGGTATTTACTTTTTGCAGTTCTTTATATATCAACCCTGATTTGCTATGTGTTGCTTTTATGTTGTACAGCTTTGCTGAAAGTGTTTGAAGTGTAGCTGAAATTTTTTTCTCCCCTTCTGTAGGCTTTCTATTTGTCTACTGATAGTTCTCCTAGCTGTGCAGAAGCCGTTTAATTTCAGGTAGTCCCATTTGCTGATTCTTGGGATTGTTTCTTCTGCTATTGGAGTCCCGTTCAGAAAGTTCTTACTCATGCCTATAAGTTGAATTATAATCCCTATGTTTTCTTGAGGCAGTTTCAGTTTTTCTGGTTTTAACTTAAGGTCTTTTAAGATTTTTTTAATTAATTAATTATTTATTTATTTATTTTATTATTATTATTATTTTTTTTTTTTTGTTTTCCAAGGTAGAGTCTCACTCAAGCCAAGGCTGACCTAGAATTCACTATGTAGTCTCAAGGTGGCCTCGAACTCACGGAGATCCACCTACCTCTGCCTCCTGAGTGCTAGGATTAAAGGCATGCACCACCATGCCCGGCAGAATTTTTGTATTTTTAAAGTTTTTTTTTCTGATTTATTTCTATTTATTTATTTATTAGAGACAGAGAGAGGGACAGAGAGAGAAAGAAAAAGAGAGAAAGGGCATGCCAGGGCCTCTAGCCACTGCAAACGAACTGCAGACGCATGTGCCACTATGTGCATCTGGCTTACCTGGGACGTGTAGAATCGAACTGGGGTCCTTAGGCTTTGCAGGCAAATGCCTTAACCACTAAGCCATGTCTCCAGCCCAGAATTTTGCATCAGTGCATTTTGTTTGTTATTTTTCTGAGGTTGGGTTTCACTCTAGCCAGGCTGACCTGGAAATCACCATGTAGTCTCAGGGCATAGCTTTTGTAAAAACAAATAGCCCAAAAATCTTTTGATAATAATAGAAAATATGCAACAAGAGGTATAAATTAATAACCTACCCATGATCCCAGCTATAGACAGGACACAGCAGTCAAGAAAAATGATGACAGCTGAAAAAACCACATAGAACTAAGAAGCAGATTCTAAAACAGTACTCTCTTCTTAAAAATAAAGGTTATGGGCTGGAGAGATGGCTTAGTGGTTAAGGCACTTGCTTGCAAAGCCAAAGGATCCCAGTTTGATTCCCCAGGACCCACATAAGCCAGATGTACTAGGTGGTACATGTGTCTGGAGTTTGTTTGCAGTGGCTGGAGGCCCTGGCATGCCCATTCTCTCTCACACACTCTATCTCTACCTCTTTCTCTCTCTCTCTCTCAAATAAATAAATAAATAAATAAATAAATAAATAAATAAATGTCTTAAATAAATAAATAAATAAAGGTTGTTTGGAGAATGTTGAGAAACATTGGATATTCAGAGGGAATCTGAGTCACACTGGAAATCAAATACCATTATATGTGCTTTGAGTTGTGTCATTGAAACATATTTCTGTTATTTGACAGAAGCCTAAGGAAGCAAGGTTACAAGTACAGTGCCACTCTTGAATTGGAAATAGGTGTTTCTAGAAGAAAATACAACCCTGAGGACATTTATTCATTTACTTATTTTGAGAGAGAGAGAGAGAGAGAGAGAGAGAGCACGAGAGAGAGAGAGGCAGGCACATAGAGAGAGATAACAACCTCATCAGGGCCTCCCGCCACTGCAAACAAACTCCAGAGGCATGTGCCACCTTGTGCATCTAGCTTTCATGGGTCCTTGAGAAGTAGACCTGGGTCATTAAGCTTTGCAACCAGTAAGCCTTATATAAAAAGGGTGTGGTATATGCATATATCCTCTGCACATTTTGCTATACACGTTAACTCATATTCCGGTTACTTACTGCACCAATACAGTGTAAGTGCTTTGAAATGGTTGTTTTACTATGTTGTTTAGAAAATAATGACAAGACAAAAGTATATGATCGGTATTGATGCAATATTTTTTTTCAAACATTTTTGTTGTGTAGATTTTTTTTTTTGAGCCTGTGGTTTCAGAAACTTCAAAAATGGATAGATGATAATAAATGCAAAATAAAGGTGATAGGCTGTTATAGAAAGACAGACTAAGGGCTATAGAGATTGCTCAGTGCTCATGTTGACACGGAGAGCTGTGATCTATTCATTTTAAGTAATATATCTTACCTGCTGAATGGATAAGCTATGCTCCTTGTTATGGCATTTCCTTTTTTTGTGTGTGATTATAAAGATTGCTACAGCAAACATTTTGTACACTCAGTATATTTCCAAGGAATATAGTATGTGGAAAACTGCAGGCTCATCAGGTTTGTACTTCTCGTCTTTGTCTTCAGTAGGTATTTCTAAATTGCTCTCTAAACTGAGTACAGTCCAACATGGTGATTATGTTGAACCAACATCCCTGGGATGAAAGCAATTTAGTCATAGTATATAATCTTCTTCATGTTCCCTTGAAACCGTTTCTTTGTAATTTTGTTGAGAATTATTACATCTATGTTATCAGGGAATTGTTTGGTAGTTTTCTTTTTGTTGCTGTTGTGCCTTTATCTGGTTTTTGGTGTCAGGGTAATACTGGCTTCATAGAATCACTATCCTTCCTGCTTCCTGTGAACAGCTTGAGAACTGTTGGATAGAATTTGGCAGTGCATTTATCTGGTCCTGGGGTTTTCTTTGTGGGGACAATTTTAAATGCTGGTTCAATCTCATTGTTCATTGTGGGTCTGTTTAAATTATTTTTCATGATTTGGCTTTAATTTTGCATATGCATTTAGAAATTTATAAATCTACATTTTCAAACATTTTAGAATACAAGGTTTCAAAATAGTCCGTAAAGTTCTGGATTTCGTTGGGATCTGTTGTGACAACTCCCTTTTCATCTGTTCTTTTTTTTTTTGTTGTATTTTATTTTATTTTTTATTTATTTATTTAGTTATTTAGTTAGTTAGTTAGTTGTTCGAGGTAGGGTCTCACTCTGGCTCAGGCTGACCTGGAATTCACTATGTAGTCTCAGGGTGGCCTTGAACTCATGGCAATCCTCCTACCTCTGCCTCCCAAGTGCTGGGATTAAAGGCATGTGCCACCACGCCCAGCTATTTTGTTGTGTTGTATTTTAAAGAAAGTTTTTGTTTGTATTCCCCTTCCTCTCCCCCTCCATGTTTACGCCCTCCGCCACCACAAACTTCTTTCTACTTTCATACTAAATATTTCCTTTTGTTCTCCCCACTTTCTCATCTCCTTTTGTTCCCCTCTCATGGGTTTTTATCTTGACTCATAGCCTATAATCACTCTCACATACCCTTTATTTATTTATATATATGTCCACTAAAAGTTAGGATCTTGCCAGGCATGGTAGCATACGCCTTTAATCCCAGCACTTGGGAGGCAGAGGTAGGAGAATCGCTATGAGTTTGAGGCCAGCCTGGAATTACAGAATGATTCTAGTTTAGCCTGGGCTAGAATGAGACGCTCCTTCAAAAAAAAATAGGGGCTGGAGAGATGGCTTAGGGGTTAAGGCGCCTGTCTCCTAAGCCTAAGAACACTGGTTCCAATCTCCAGCGGTTCCAATCTCCAGGTCCCACGTTTAGCCAGATGCAAAGTGACGCAAGGGCACAATGCCGCACTTGACCACAAGGGGGTGCACACATCTGGATTTCGTTCGCAGCAGCTGAGACACTGCTGGTGCACCCATCTCTATCTGTTTTCCTCTCCCTCTCTCTCTCTCTCTCTGTCTCTCTCTGTGTCTCTCTCCAAAAAAATAATAAAAATAAAAAAATAGGATCTGCATATGAAAGAACATGTGATTTTTGTTTTCCTGGGCCTGGGTTAGCTCACTTAGTATATATTTTTCCCATTTCCACACATTTTCCTGCAATTTTCATACCTTCTTTTTTCTTTACAATCAAGTAAAACTCTATTGTGTATATATACCATATTTTCATTATCCAGTCATCAGTTGATAGATTTTTAGGCATATTCTATGTCCTAGCTATGGTGAATAGAGCAACAATGAACATGGATGTACAAGTATCTCTGTGGCAGGATATTAGTCTTTTGGGTATATGCTCAGGAGTGGTAGATCTAGGCCATGTGGTTGAATTAACTTTTAGCTTGTTTGTTTGTTTGTTTGTTTGTTTGTTTGTTTGTTTTTTGTTTTTCAAGGTAGGGTCTCACTCTAGCTCAGGTTGACCTGGAATTCACTATGTAGTCTCAGGATGGCCTTGAACTCTCGGAGATCCTCCTGAGTGCTGGGATTAAAGGCATGTGCCACCACGCCCAGCTTACTTTTTAGCTTTTGTGACCCCCACACACTGATTTCCATAGTGGCAGCACATGTTTACATTTGCACAAACAATGAAAACCAGCCCCCTCACCCCAAATCTCTCTAGCATTTGTTGTCATTAGTTCTCTATTCTGACTGGTGTGAGATGAAATCTCAGTAGTTTTAATTTGCATTAACCTGATAGCAAAGAATGTTGAACTATGTTTTGAAAAATGGCTGTTGGCCATTTGTGTTTCTTTATGAACTGTCTGTTCATTTATTCACCCGTGTATTGACTGTTTTTTTGGTATTTACTTTTTGCAGTTCTTTATATATCAACCCTGATTTGCTATGTGTTGCTTTTATGTTGTACAGCTTTGCTGAAAGTGTTTGAAGTGTAGCTGAAATTTTTTTTCCCCTTTCTGTAGGCTTTCTATTTGTCTACTGATAGTTCTCCTAGCTGTGCAGAAGCCGTTTAATTTCAGGTAGTCCCATTTGCTGATTCTTGGGATTGTTTCTTCTGCTATTGGAGTCCCGTTCAGAAAGTTCTTACTCATGCCTATAAGTTGAATTATAATCCCTATGTTTTCTTGAGGCAGTTTCAGTTTTTCTGGTTTTAACTTAAGGTCTTTTAAGATTTTTTTAATTAATTAATTATTTATTTATTTATTTTATTATTATTATTATTTTTTTTTTTTTTGGTTTTCCAAGGTAGAGTCTCACTCAAGCCAAGGCTGACCTAGAATTCACTATGTAGTCTCAAGGTGGCCTCGAACTCACGGAGATCCACCTACCTCTGCCTCCTGAGTGCTAGGATTAAAGGCATGCACCACCATGCCCGGCAGAATTTTGTATTTTTTTAAAGTTTTTTTTTCTGATTTATTTCTATTTATTTATTTATTAGAGACAGAGAGAGGGACAGAGAGAGAAAGAAAGAGTGAGAAAGGGCATGCCAGGGCCTCTAGCCACTGCAAACGAACTGCAGACGCATGTGCCACTATGTGCATCTGGCTTACCTGGGACGTGTAGAATCGAACTGGGGTCCTTAGGCTTTGCAGGCAAATGCCTTAACCACTAAGCCATGTCTCCAGCCCAGAATTTTGCATTTTTAATTTATCTTTGTGCAAGGTGAGAGATGTAGATCTAATTCTATTTTTCCATAGGTGGATATCCAGTTTTGCCAGCACCATTTGTTGAATGAGTGGTCTTTTCTCCAGTGCATTTTGTTTGTTATTTTTCTGAGGTAGGGTTTCACTCTAGCCAGGCTGACCTGGAACTCACCATGTAGTCTCAGGGTGGCCTTGAATTCAAGGCGATCCTCCTACCTCTGCATCCCAAGTGCTGGGATTAAAGGCGTGCGCCACCATGCCCAGCTCTCCAGTGCATGTTGTTGACACCTTTGCTGAAAATAAGGTTACCATAGCTCTATGAACTTATTTCTGAGTCCTCTACTATATTTTATTGGTCTATATGTCTGTTTTGGGCCAATACTATGATGTGTTTGTCATTATTGCTCTGTAATATAATTTTAGTTCAGGAATTGTGATGCCTCCAGCAGTGCTCTTTCTGCCTACATTTGATTTGACTATGTGTTTCCAGATGAATTGTTGGATCATTTTTTCTAGTTCTGAGAAGAATATCATTGGAAGGTTGATGGGAATTACACTGAATCTGTATATTATTTTTGGTAATATAGCCATTTTCACAACATTATTTCTACCAATCAAGAGCATTGAAGGTGTCTCTAACATCTGATATCTTCTTTTATTTATTTTTATGTATTTATTTATTTATTTATTTATTTTTATTTATTTGAGAGAGAGAGAGAGAGATACAGAAATAGGCAGGTAGAGAGAAAGAGAGAATGAGCACACCAGGGCCTCCAGCCACTGCAAAGGAACTCCAGATGCATGCCCCCCCCCCGTACATCTAGCTTGTGGGTCCTGGAGAGTTGAGCCTTGAACCGGGGTCCTTAGGCTTCACAGGCAAGAGCTTATCCGCTAAGCCATCTCTCCAGCCCTTATTTATTTTATTAGTGTCAACGTTTTCTTAGGACAGAATTATTTCACATCCTTGGCAATGCTTTAGGTGCTTTAGTTTTGGGGGCTTCTGTAAATGGGATATTTTCACTCATTTTTTCTCAGCCAGTTTATCGTTGGAATATGTGAGAGCTACAGATTTATGTGTTGATTTTATATTGTGCAACTTTGTTGCAAGTATCTATTAAATCTAAGAGTTTTCTGGTAAAGTCTATAGTGTCACTTAAGTATAGAATTGTCATCTGCAAACAGGAATAGTTTCTTTTCTTCCTTTCCTATTTTATCCCTTTTATGTCCTTATCTTATAATTTTATCAAAGACTTTAAACACTGTATTAATTAACAATGGAGGTAGGTTGAAGAGATGGCTTAGCAGTTAAGGTGCTTGCCTGCAAAGACTAAGGATCCAGGTTTGATTCTCCCAAGTCCCACATAAGCCAGATGCACATGGTAGCGCATGCATCTGTAGTTTGTTTGTAGTGGCTAGAGGCCCTGGCATACCCATTCTCTCTCTCCACCTCTTTGTCTCTAGTAAATAAATAAATAAAAATACATCAGACAAAAAAATGTGTGACACCATGCTGGGCCTCCTCCAGCTCTTAAAAAAAAAAAGAATGAAGAGCCCGGCATGGTGGCACATGCCTTTAATTCCAGCACTCAGGAGGCAGAGGTAGGAGGATCGCAGAGAGTTAGAGGCCACCCTGAGACTACAGAGTAAATTCCAGATCAGCCTGAGCTAGAGTGAGACCCTACCTTGAAAACCAAAAAAAAAAAAAAAAAAATGAATGAAGCCAGTGTGGTTGGTGGTGCACGCCTTTAATCCCAGCACTCAGGAGGCAGAGGTAGGAGGATCACCATGAGTTCAAGGCCACCTTGAGACTCCAGAGTGAATTCCAGGTCACCCTGGTCCAGAGCAAGACCCTACCTCGAAAAACAAACAAAAAAAACAAAAAAAAAGAAAAGAAAAGAAAAGAAAAGAAAAGAAAAGAAAAGAAAAGAAAAGAAAAGAAAAGAAAAGAACGGAGGCAGGAACCCATGTTTTATTCCAGATTTTAGAGAAAATGTTTTCAGTTTTCCCCTATTCAGTATAATGTTGACTATAAGATTGTCATATACAGCTTTCATTATTTTTAGGTATGTTCATGTATTCGTAATTTCTCCATAGTTTTTATCATGTGGTCGTGTTGAACTTGGTCAAACCTTTTCTACATCTATCAAGATAGTCATGTGATTTTTTGACCTTAACTTTATTATATGGTGATGCCGGGGTTTTTTTCCCTCCACCACCGGCAGGTAGAGCAGAAGAGAGAGAGAACCGGCCAGCCGCTTCTCTTGAGGCTGAGCGAGAAGGCGGGTGTCAACGACTCAAAAAACCTCCCCAAGCCACGGGGGAAAAGAAAACCACATTGAGCCAGGAGAAACGTCTAAGGCGGAACTCTCCGTTTATTGTCAGGGGAGGTATTTATATACTTTGAGGAAGGGGGCGGGAAGAGGGGATGAGAGAAAGGTGTAAGGGCCAATAGTATTTCATCATGTCAGCAGTAGCTGGGCGGAGGCAGTTTCAGCTTAGGTGCTGAGTCACTCCAAGGACAGGTCGTAAAACTCTACTCAGGCTCTGGAAGCTCGACTAGGCCTCACCGGGAGTAGGCCAAGTACAGGTAAATTCTGGCTGGGCTCAGAACCACTAGGCCTCACACCAGGCAGGGTCCAACATGGTGAGAATTACGTTTATTGATTTGTGTATGTTGAACCAACATTAAATCCCTGGGATGAAAGCAATTTAGTCATAGTATATAATCTTCTTCATGTTCCCTTGAAATCCGTTTCTTTGTAATTTTGTTGAGAATTATTACATCTATGTTATCAGGGAATTGTTTGGTAGTTTTCTTTTTTGTTGCTGTTGTGCCTTTATCTGGTTTTGGTGTCAGGGTAATACTGGCTTCATAGAATGAGTTTGGCACTATCCCTTCCCGTTCTGTTCTGTGGAACAGCTTGAGAACTGTTGTTATTATTTGATAGAATTTGGCAGTGCATTTATCTGGTCCTGGGGTTTTCTTTGTGGGGACAATTTTAAATGCTGGTTCAATCTCATTGTTCATTGTGGGTCTGTTTAAATTATTTTTCATGATTTGGCTTTAATTTTGGTAAGTCATATGCATTTAGAAATTTATAAATCTACATTTTCAAACATTTTAGAATACAAGGTTTCAAAATAGTCCGTAATGAGCTTCTGGATTTCGTTGGGATCTGTTGTGACAACTCCCTTTTCATCTGTTCTTTTATTTATTTGGGTCTTATTTCTTTTGGTTAGTTTGGCTAGGGGTTTATCAATCTTGTTAATTCTTCTTAATTCTTGTTAATTTTTTTCAAAGAACCAATTTCTTCCTAGGTTAATTTTAGGTATTTTTCTTTTAGCCTCTATTTTATATACTTTTTATTTCATGTTTTTCTGACCTATCCGTTTTTGTTTTTTTTTTTTTTTGTTTTTTTTTGGCCAGGTACTGAGTCTGGGATTGGTGTCTTATTGTTTCTCTACAACCTCAAGTTTCATCATTAGATTGCTTATTTGAGGTCTCTTGGAATTTCTCCATTATTTATTTACTAATTTAAGAGAGAGAAGGGGTGCCCCAGGGCCTCTAGCTACTGCACATGAACTCCAGACATATGCACCACCATATGCTTCTCATGTGGCTTGTGCAAAGTCGAACCTGGGTCCTTAGGCTTTGCAAGCAAGTGCCTTAACTGCTAAGCCATCTTTCCAGCCCCTCTGTTTTTTAAAAATATTTTATTTGTTTATTTGAGAGAAAGAAAGAGGGAGAGAGAGAGAGAAAGAGAGAATGAGCACGCCAGAGCCACCAGCCACTGCAAACTAAGTCCAGATGCATGCGCCTCCTTGTGCATCTGGCTTACGTGGGTCCTGGAGAATTGAACAGGGATCCTTTGGCTTTGCAGGTAAACACCTTAACTGCTAAGCCATCTCTCCAGCCCCCTCCCTCTGAATTTTTAATGTGAGCATTTGTAGCTATACATTTTTCTCTTAGAATGCTTTGATTGTATCTCAGAGAATCTGGTAGGCTTTGCTATCATTTTTATTAATTTTTAGAAATTTTCAAATGTCCTCCCTCATTTTTTCAATGATTCACTGTTCATTCAATAGTGTATTGTTCAGTCTCCAAGTATTTGTGTTGTTACTGAAGTTTCTCTTGCTATTGATTTCTAGTTTTACCCTACTGAGGTCAGATAGGGTCCATGGAATCATCTGGATTTTTTTTTTTTTGCATTTGTTAAGGTTTACTTTGTGGTCAAATGATGTGGTCAGTTTTGGAGAAGCTTCCATATACCTTTAAGAATGTATATTCTTTATCTCTTGAATAGAATTGCTCTGTAGAAATCTGTTAAATCCAGCTGGTGTGTGATGCAATTTAGCTCTGACGTATCTTTGCTGATTTTTAGTTTGGAGGACCTACTTACATAGAGTGGGGTATTGAAGTCTCCCACTAATACTGTGATAGGACCTATGTGACCTTTTATCCTTTTAGTGTTTTTTAAAAATATTTTATTTATTTATTTGAGAGAGAAAGAAGCAGAGAGAGAGAGAGAGAGAGAATGGGCGCGCCAGGGCCTCCAGCCACTGCAAAAGAACTTCAGATGCATGCGTCCCCTTGTGCATCTGGCTTACGTGGGTTGTGGAGAGTTGAACCGGGATCCTTTGCAGGCAAATGCCTTAACAACTAAGCCATATCTCCAGCCCTTTTTAGTGTTTTTTAATGAAATTTGGAGCCCCAATATTTGGTGTATAGATGTTTCTAATTGTTATGTCTTCTCAATGAATTATATCCTGTGTCTCTTTGGACTAGCTTTGATTTGGAGTCTACTTTATCAGATATAAGAATAGCTATGCTACCATGTTTGCTCTTTCCATTTGCTTGGTAGCTTGCTTCCATCCTTTGATGCTTAGTTTGTATATAACTTTGCTAGCTAAGTGATTTTCTTGGAAATAACAGATATCTGGTCTTGTTTTTTTAATTTTTTGATTTTTTTTTAGTTTTCGAGGTAGGGTCTCACTCTAGCCCAGGCTGACCTGGAATTCATTCTGTATTCTCAGGGTGGCCTCCAACTCATAGCGATCCTCCTACCTCTGCCTCCCGAGTGCTAGGATTAAAGACGTGCGCCACCAAGCCTGGCTTGTTCTTGTTTTTTAATCCAGTCTGAGAGCTCTCTGAATTTTTTTTAAATTTTACTTATTATTTTTGGAGAGAGACACAGAGAGAAACAGATAGAGAGGGAGAGGAAGACAGATAGAGATAGAGATGGGCACGCCAGCAGTCTCTCAGCTGCTGTGAACGAAATCCAGGTGTGTGTGCCCCCTTGTGGGCAAGTGCAGCATTGCGCCCTTGCGTCACTTTGCATCTGGCTAAATGTGGGACCTGGAGATTGGAACCGCTGGAGATTGGAACCACTGGAGATTGGAACCTGCATTCTTAGGCTTAGCAGTCAGGCGCCTTAGCCCCTAAGCCATCTCTCCAGCCCCTCTCTGAATTTTTAATGTGAGTTGAGGTGAGTGTCACTGATGAGTTGAGGGTATTTCCATTTAATGTTATTTTTAAAAAATATTTTATTTTTTATTTATTTGAGAGAGAGAAAGAGACAGAGAATGGGCTTGCCAGGGCCTCCAGCCACAGCAAACGAACTGCAGACACATGCTTCACCTTGTGCATCTGGCTTACATGGATCCTGGGGAATAGAACCGAGGGTTTTTGGCTTTGCAGGCAAGTGCCTTAACCGCTAACCCATCTCAATCTTCTTGGCTTGTTGGGTTGAACATGGTTGATTCTTTTTCAGGTCTTTTTTCCTGTTCCTTTCTTGCTGAGTATTCTTTCATGTGGTCTCATGGATGAGGCCTAGTGGGCAGAGTCAGGACCTGGTCCCTCCATTCACTGGCTGAGGTCTTCTGGAAGAACCTTCTGCAGAGTTGAACAAGCTCCTTATGGGAGCTGGCTGTCTGCTTCCACAGAGACTAGGAGGGTGGAGATGTACCTGTCCCTCTGTTCACTGCCTGGGCAGCCATTCCAGTTCCCTTCAGATGCTGGGTGTACTCCCATGGATAGGGTCGAGATCTGCTCACTCTGCTGAGTTGTACCTGCTTCCTTTGGGGAGACTGGCTGGTCTTTTGCATTATGCTTATTAATTTACTCATGTTATACTATTCCTATATCCATGGGTGAAACTTTTTTTTTTTTTTGGTTTTTCGAGGTAGTATCTCACTCTAGCCCAGGCTGACCTGGAATTCACTATATAGTCTCAGGGTGGCCTCAAACTCATGGTGATCCTCCTACCTCTGCCTCCCGAGTGCTAGGATTAAAGGTGTGCGCCACCACGCCCGGCAGTATAAGGTCTTTTAATGTATTGTTAAATTTAATTTTCAACTATTCTGTTGAAAATGTTTGTGCATTCTCTTCCTCATCTATCTCCATGTGTTTCTGTATGTGTGTGTGTGTGTGTGTGTGTGTGTGTGTGTGTGTCCTTATCTGGTTTTGGTAGCTGAATAATGCTGACTATGTAGAATAATTCGGAAGTTTCCTTCTCTTTCTTTTTTTATGAAATAGTCTGAAGATTGTTGGTATTAGTTCTTGTGAATCATTAGTTCTTATGAATCATGTATCTAGCTCTCTCCATATATATATATATTTGTGGTAGGGTCTCACTCTAGCCCAGGCTGACCTGGAATTCACTCAGTTGTCTTTTTTTTTTTAAATTATTTTTAGAGAATGAGATAGAGACAGAGAAAGAGAGTACGTGAGAGAGAATTGGCACACCAGAGCCACAGCCACTGAAATCGAATTCCAGGCTCTTGTGCCACCTAATTGGCATGTGCTACCTTGTACCTGTCTCACCTTTGTGCGTCTGGCTTACATGAGATCTGGAGAGTCAAACATGGGTTCTTAGGCTTTGCAGGCAAGCACCTTAACCACTAAGCCATCTCTCCAACCCTGTAATTCACTCTGTAGTCTCAGGCTGGCCTCATACTCACAGCCATCCTCTTACCTCTGCCACCCAAGTGCTGGGATTAAAGATGTGCACCACCATGCTTGGTTTTATTTATATTTTTAATATTCTCTTGGTTCAATTTTTTTAAATTATTTATTTATTTTTTATTTATTTTTGGAGAGATAGACAGAGAGAGATAGACAGAGAGGAGAGGGAGACAGAGATGGGCGCACCAGCAGTCTCTCAGCTGCTGTGAACGAAATACAGATGCATGCGCCCCCTTGTGGGCCAGTGCGGCATTGCACCCTTGCATCACTTTGCATCTGGCTAAACGTGGACCTGGAGATTGGAACTGCTGGAGCGTTCTTAGGCTTAGCAGGCAGGCGCCTTAACCACTAAGCCATCTCTCCAGCCCTCTTGGTTCAATTTTGATAGTTCATTTGGGTCTATAAATTTACTTATTTCTTCTTGATTTTTCTAACATATTTCAGTATAAAATTTCAGTATAAAATTTCAAAACAGCTCAGGCTGACCTGGAATTCACTATGTAGTCTCAGGGTGGCCTTGAACTCATAGCGATCCTCCTACCTCTGCCTCCCGAGTGCTGGGATTAAAGTATGTTATTTCTTTTTTAATTAACATACAAAGTAACAAGTTTCTTTATGTTTGTGCATGAGACAGGGGTTCACGTAACTTGCACTGGCCTCAAACTTCCTATGTATCTGAAGATGACCTTGAACTTCTGATCCTACTGCCTTCACCTCCTGAATGCTGGTATTAGAGACATGCACCATCAAGACAAGTTTATGTAGTGGTAAGAATAGAACCCAGGACTTTGTGCATAATAGGCAAGCACTCTATCAACTGAGACACATCTCTAACCCAACATGTTTCTTTACAGCATTTTAATACCTACTTAGATTTGGTTGTTCCACCTGCCCTTGTCCTCGCTTTCCCCCTTTCCCCATTTACCCCTTAAAGCTCCTTTTGCTATATCTCAGAGATTCAAATAATGTGGTTTTTACATTTTCATTTGATTTCAGAAATTTTGTAATTTCCCTTGTGATTTTTGTAATGACCTTCTGAGAATTCAAAATTATATTGATAGGGGCTGGAAGATGGCTCAGCAGTTAAAGGCACTGGCTTGTGAAGCCTGTCAGCCCAGGTTCAATTGTTCAGCACCCATGAAAAGCAAAATGCAGAGCTGGGCGTGGTGGTGCACGCCTTTAATCCCAGCACTCGGGAGGCAGAGGTAGGAGAATCACCGTGAGTTCGAGGCCACCCTGAGACTACATAGTGAATTCCAGGTCAGCCTGAACTAGAGTGAGACCCTGCCTCAAAAAAAAAAAAAAAAAAAAAGAAAAAGAAAAAAAAAGAAAAGAAAAAAAATGCAAAATGGTACACACAGCTGTTATCACAATGCACCTATGACAATAGGGAAAGGGCAGAGCCAGGAAAACCAAAACCTCATGGGCCAGCTAATGTTACATTCCTTTGCAGTCTCACAGTTTGTTTACAGCAGTAAGAGACCCTGTCTCAAAGAAAGTAGAACCTAGGCACTTCAAAGTTGTCCTCTGACCTCCATGCTCACACTGTGGCACTTGCACCCCCACACAACAACAACAACAACAACAACAACAACAAATTTTTAAAGTATTTATTTATTTACAAAGGAAGGGAGGGGAGAACAGGTTTCCAGGGCCTCTTGTCACTGCAAATGAACCCCAGATGTATGTGTCACCATGTGCATCTGGCTTTATATTGGGTAACTGAACCCAGGCCATCAGGCTTTGCAAGCAATTGCCTTTAGCTGCTGAGGCATCATCTTTTCAATCCAATAATAGTTTTAAAAAGTATATTGTTCAAGGCTGGAGAGATGGCTTAGTGGTTAAGGTGTTTGCCTGCAAAGCTAAAGGATCCAGGTTTGATTCCCCAGAACCCACGTAAGCCAGATGCACAAGGTAGCGCATGCCTCTGGAGTTTGTTTATAGGGGTTGAAGGCCCTAACATGCCTATTCTCTAGTTCCATCCCTCTCTGCCTCTTTTTCTCTCTATCTCAAATAAATTAAAAATTAAAAAATTATATTATTCAATGTTCATGTTTGTATAGCTTCTTTTTCTGTCAATTTCCGTTTATTTCATTTCAATGTAATTTGCTAAGATGCAAAAAATTATTTAATTGTTTGCATGTGTGGGGAAGCATGTTTGTATGTGTATGGGCACACATTTGTGTGGGTGTGCACATGAGGACAGGTTGACATGGGGGTATCTTACTCCATTGCTTTCTACTTTATTTGCTAAGGCAGGATCTCTCCCTTAAACCAAGAGCTCAGCGAATTGGGCTAGCCAGCTGGCCCCTGGAATTTATAAATTTGTGTAGACTGGCATTATGGGCACATATACTCATATTTAGTACATCTTTTGGTGTGTTGGACCCTTCACCAATACGTAGTGACTTTCCTTTGTCTCTTCTGATTAATTTGCTTTGTTGGATCTATGTAAAGCTACGTTTTAGTTTCTTTCCAGACTCCACGTGCTTGGCTTGTCATTTTCCTTCCTTTTGCCTTTAGTCTGTGCATGACTTTCTGTACCTGGGTGATATGTTTGTTGTAGTCAATAAACAGTTGAATATCGCTGAATTCAGTCAGCTGTTATTTGTCATTTAATTGGAGAATTAAGTCCACTTACTTTTCGTGTTATTATTGAAAGATTTTTAAACTAGTGAGTCCATTGTTTTTAAATGTCTTTGTTTTCTTATTCTCATTTGCTGATTTACTCTTCTAGTAAGAGTTAATTGTTTATGATATTTTTATGGTTGTGTTTATCTTCTACTTCTTTGTGTAAGTTTCCTTTAAGGGTCTTCTGTCACATTGTCTTAATGCTCATGAATTCCTTTCATTTAAGCTTATCTTAGAAAGTCCTTTCTCCTTTGATTCTGAAGATAACTTTGCAGGTATGTAGTAAACTATGTTGGCAGTTATTTTCTTTGAACTCTCAAAATGTATAATTATATGCCCTCTTATTGAGAAATCTTCTGTTATCCTAATGGAATTTCTTGTCTAAGTGAGTTGGCAATTCTGTCTCAATACTTTTAACATATTTTCCATTTTTCTACATTCTTGGCATTTGGACTATAACATAAGGCCAGGTGTACTAGCATACACCTGTAATCCCAACATTCAGGAGGGTGAGCCAGGATTATCTTTGAGGTCAAGGCCAGCTGGGTTATAGAATAAAACCATGTTACACACACACACACACACACACACACACACACAATACAAGGGGAGAGTATTTTCACTTTTTTGGAGGCAAGCCCAATAGACTGGCCTTTTTTTATGTGAGAGACAGAGAGAGAGAGAGAGAATTGGCATGCCAGGGCCACCAGCTGCTGCAGTTGAACTCCAGACCTGCACTTATGCAACCTTGTACATTTGCATCACCTTGTTTATCTGGCTTATGTGGGATCTGAAGACTTGAACATGGGTCCTTAGGCTTTGCAGGCAAGTGCCTTAACCACTAAGCAATCTCTCCAGCTCTCTTTTTTCTTTAGGGTTCTAAATGCCTCCTTTACCATGTATTTCCATGTCTATGTATTTCCCAATATTTTAGAAGTTTTCTGCTATTATTAAACTGTATAGGTTTTCTATGCCTTCATTAGGCACCTCAGTGCCTTCTTCTATACTAAAAGCATTTAAGCTTTTTTTTCTTTTTGTTCCCCCTGTAGTAATGTCAACCTTATCTTTTTTGTTTTTGTTTGTTTGTTTGTTTGTTTGTTTGTTTGTTTGTTTGTTTGTTTCAAGGTAGGGTTTCACTCTAGCCCAGGCTGACCTGAAATTCACTATGCAGTCTCAGGATGGCCTTGAACTCACAGTGATCCTCTTATCTCTGCCTCCCGAGTGCTGGGATTAAAGGCATGTGCCACCATGCCTGGCTGGTAACCTTATCTTGAAGGCCAGAAATTCTATCTGCTTGGCTTAGTCTCTTGGTGATACTATCACTGGATTTTTTTAAATTGACTTATAGACTTTTTCATTTCTAAGATCTCTGTTTGATTCTTTTTCAAAGTATCTTTTTTCATTGATCTTCTCATTGACATTCTATGTGGTCTGCCTTAATATCTTCAGGGGTTATATATATATATATATATATATATATATATATATATATATATTTATATCCTTGGAATTCATTGATCTCTTCTTTAATTACACTGGTGCATGTGGGTCCTGGGGAATCGAACCTGGGTCCTTAGCTTTGCATGCAAGTGCCTTAACCACTAAGCCATCCCTCCAGCCCTTGAATTCTTTATTTGGCACTTCACACCTTTAATATCTTTGGAGACAGTAGACAACTTTGGGAGGAGTCACGTTGTCTTTTTCTTCATATTTCTTGCATTTCTATGTAGATATTTGCACATTGAGATGGATATTTCTCCCATTAAAAATATATATGCTTATTTATTTGCAAAGAGAGAAAGAAAGAGGATGAAATTAATGGATGTACCAGGGCCTCTAGCCACTACAAACTCCAGACACATATGTCACTTTGAGGGTTTTATGTGGGTACTGGATAGTCAAACCTGTGTTGTTTGGCTTTACAAGCAACCACCTTAACCACTAAGCCATTTCTTTTCTTTTCTTTTTTTTTTTTTTTTTACTAAGCCATTTCTCCAGCCCATTTCTTCAATTTTATGTGAGAATATTTTTAGGGACTAGCCTTCTTTTGAAGATTTGTCCCTGAATATTGGCTTATTATAAAACTGTTAGATAAATTTCCATAGATTTTGTAGCCTGGCTTCCAAGTTTCTTATTGGAAAAATTAGTGTATTTTAGCACAGTGCATACTGTGTTGGAGTCTGAGGGTTCTGTGGTATTTTTAGGTCTTAAGAGTGGTGTCATTCTACTAGATCAACAGATGTGTTGTAGAAAGTGTAGAATAGAGCTAGGGGGATAGCTCAGCAGTTACAGACACTTGCTTGCAAAGCCTGCCTGTCTGGGTTCAGTTCCCCGCCACCCACATAAAGCCTTAAAACAGGTGCAAAGTAGTGCATACATCTGTAATCCCAACATGTCCATGATATTGGGAGCCACAACCAGGAAATTCATGGGCCACTTAATCTGACATTTGTTTGTAGTTTGGCAGTTTGTTTCCACTGCAAGAGACCCTGGCTCAAAGAAAGCGGAGCACAGGCATCTTAGAGGTGTCCTCGGACCTCCACTCATGTGCTGTGGCAACATGTGCAGGCACACAGACAACACACAAATAAATAAAAAATTAAAAGAAAGTGCAGTATCTGGGGTATATCCTTCCTGATTACTCATTTATTGTCAACAGTGCATGGATAAAATAGTATGTGCTCCACCTGTGTTGCAGCTCCTCATACTTCCCATGTGCACAAGTTGTGTTGTTGTTTTGTGGAGCTTTTCAGTGCGACATATCAAACTCAGGGTCTGGTACGTGCTAAGCAAACACTAGCACTGCGCTCCATCCGCAGTTCACAGTGCTTCTGCTGTCCTCTGCTATTGTTGGAAGTGTCGGGAACCTTTTGATCTTGACTTAACTTCTGTTTGACAATGGGCTAAGATAAGCAGAATGTTTTGCCAAGCAGAGATCAGTTACCTGCTGAGAATATGGAAATTGAGGAGGAAGTGTCCTTTGATCTAAAAGGCAAAGATTTAACTGTTTTATGATGCAGTTTTTCTGAGAAATCCTGTATTTACCATTTGTTCCATTTGCATCCTTGTGCTCTGAGAAGAAGTATAAAAAGGTTAAACTAAATAAAATCGGGGCGGGGCCTCGGTATTGACCAACAGCCCTCCTGAGTTCATCTTTTGTCTCTCTTGTCTTTCTTTTTCCTTAATCCTCACTCCCCACTCAGGTACTGTTTGAATCTGCTGGTGGGCTCCGGCATGGAAAGATAGGTTTCTAGGAGCAGATCTTCATATATTCTCAGCAGTGCACACTTGATCCCGGTCATCACGTGGGTTGAAGTTTGAATGGGTACAGATGATGTGTAGAACAAGGTGTGCTGACTCTTAGTTGGGCTAGAACTGTATCTCCTTAACAGAGTATTTTACACTGTGTCCTGGAGGTGATGGGCTTGATTCCCAGCACCACATAGCACAGGAAAGACATAGCAACAAGTACCAGTGATCCAGGTACAGAAATAAAGACTAAGTACCAACAACAATACCCACAATTCCATAACAACAAAAGGCAGAAAGAGCGGCAGAAAAAAATTAAAGCAATTCTTTTCGAGGTAGGGTCTCACTCTAGCTCAGGCTGACCTGGAATTCACTATGTAGTCTCGTACATACATGAGTCTCAAATTCATGGTGATCCTCTGACCTCTGCCTCCCGAGTGCTGGGATTAAAGGCATGTGCCATGATGCCCAGCCAAAAGTATTTTAAGATTAGAAAAAGAAAAAAATAATTAAGAAGAATATACAAAAATGGACAGTAAGAAACAAGTTAGAATATTCCAAAATTGAAAAGGGAGGAAGCAGAAGATAGAACGTGAAGGGGATAGGGGACAGAAAATATGAATCTAAAGATATTTAACTTGTTTGATTTTATAGGACTCACTATCTTAAGTTGACCAAGACCATGGGGACCATTGAAACTGGACTGAATACAATTTACAATGTGTGATGGTTATGAATCTATTGGGGGCCAGGGGCAGAATGTGGTAGTTTGAATAGATGTCCCCCAATATATTCAATGTTTTATTAGTTTGTAGTTTGCATCTGCAGCCATCTGGCTGGAGGCAGTGTCACTGGGTGGATCTTAAGATGTGGTTGTGGGTTTGAGATTTCAATCTAAAGATATGCAAAGTGTGCCTAGCTGGAGTTCCTGAGGTGTGCTGTGCTGAGTGGCTTTTGGCTGTGGCTTCTCTCTCTGTGTTTGGCCTTGTGAAAGCAGACCAGCTTCTTCTGCCATTATGGAACTTCACCTGGATCTGTAAGCTTCAATAAATATCCCTTCCTCCATAACTGTGCATGGTCTGGAAGTTCAGCTCAGCAAACCTGAAGCTGTCTGCTACACTATCATACATATCAATAAGAAAATAACATAAGTCTTGGGCTGGAGAGATGGCTTAGCGGTTAAGGCGCCTGCCTCCTAAGCCTAAGAACGCTGGTTCCAATCTCTAGCGGTTCCAATCTCCAGGTCCCACGTTTAGCCAGATGCAGTGACGCAAGGGTGCAATGCCGCACTTGACCACAAGGGGGCACACACGTCTAGATTTCGTTCACAGCAGCTGAGACGCTGCTGCCGTGCCGGTCTCTGTCTTCCTCTCTCTCTCTCTCTCTCTCTCTCCCCTCCCCTCCCTCCCTCCCTGTCTCTCTCTCTCTCTCTCTCTCTCCAAAAAAAAAGAAAGAAAAAAAAAGAAAATAACATAAGTCTTAATAAAATTATTGTCTCCATTGGTGTGGTTGTGTAAGAGGTTATTCAATACCTTTGCCACTCTGCATTTTTCATTTTGTTCTGTATCTTCTTGGGCAGTGCAGGTTTCAGAAAGAACAAAGTTACTTGCCAGTTGGTCAGTGAGAGTGTCTTGGGATGACATCTGGTTCAAATCTTAAAGTTCCACCAACTGGAGTTAACTTTGTCCAGATTAGATCCATGGATCCAGGGCTTGTATGACAAAGAGCCTTGCTGCACATATGGATCTCAGGCACACACCTCCCCACACACTCCATGTCCACATGAACCGTGCAGCAACAAACTGCACTGGGTGGAGGGTGCACAGCAAGCCCTGTACTATCCTCTACCTGCCACTACAGATTTCTGAGGCCAAGTAATTGCACTCGATTGCATAAGTCTGCTTAGTCTCCTGACCCTTCTTAGCTGACCGCCAAAGCCGCCAGTATTGGGGGGGGGGAGTTTTTCTTCCTTCTGTGTTTCTGACTCAAATCCCACTGCATACACTTTTCAACAAACTTTCTTTAGTGGCATACTTGCTAGGGCCACATTAAGCCACAGCTTCCCAGAAGATGCTTCCCAGCACAGCATGGCGATACTTCCTGAGAGTTCTACAGAATAGGAAAATGTAAGAAATTCATGTTTTCCCAAAACAAAGCTTGGGTGCAACTTTCTCAGCATGGTTCTGCTTACAGCAGCACACTTTCATGTTGAGAAACGCAGAGCACACCTTAGCACCAGCCTGCTAAGAAGGTCCCAGGTAAGCTCAGGTCTGATTGCCCCTCTGTCATACATCTGTTTCTGTTTCTGAGACACTTTTGCCCACAAATTCTCTCCCTCTCTTTCTCTCAGTGCTTTCGTTTGTGAGGCTGCCGAGCCATCATAGGCTCAGGGTTGATGTGCTCTGTCTTGTCCTCTGAACATATAGCCAGAGTCTCTGGGTTTCTCCAAGTCTCTGTGCCTCTCCACTATTGTTCAGGGAATTACCCCACCACCCACCTCACTGAGAAGCTGTTTCTGGTCTGATCCATGGAGAACCTGAAATGGGAGCTTACAGCCAACCTGCCATCTTGGCTTTTATCTTTTTAGTGAGTAGTTAGTTTTTCCATTATTCCATGACTTCCCATGTTTTCCTCCTGGGTTTTTATTTCTCTTTTTCTTTTCTTTCTTTCTTTCTTTCTTTCTTTCTTTTCTTTTCTTTTTTTTTTTTTTTTTTTTTTTTTGGTTTTTTGAGGTAGGGCTTCACTCTAGCCCAAGCTGACCTGGAATTCACTCTGTAGTCTCAGGATGACCTCAAACTCACGGTGATCCTCCTACCTCTGCCTCCCAAGTGCTGGGATTAAACTTGTGTGCCACCATACCCAGCTGGGTTTCTATTTCTTACTGTTAACATCCAATTCTTTCAGCCAGATTTGATGAATATTGAATTTCTAAAAATCACACGTTCATTGCAAATTTGTGTATAAACTCTAGGCTAATGGAATTTTCTCTTACCAATTAGAAGACAACTGGTTATTACGCTTATGGTGAGTTTCAGACTCAGCATGTCCCAGTCTCCTAGGGCACATTCTCCTATGGCAATCAGAAAAGTATTCTCTCTGTATTTCTCAGATTTCCCTGCAGTAAGAAGTCTGGGGACTGGAGGGACTGCTTAGCAGTTAAGGCGCTTGCCTGCAAAGCCAAAGGACCCAGATTCTATTCCCCAGGACCCATGTAAGCCAGATGTACAAGGTGGCACATGTGCCTGGAGTTCATTTGCAGTGGCTGGAGGCCCTGGCGCACCATTCTCTCTGTCTTAAATAAATAAAAATATTTTTAAGAAAGAAGTCTGGCTATGAATTGATTCTATCCCTGAGATGGCTCTCCACAGGTGAGCAGTGGTGGCCCCCTTCCTGCTTGGCACTTTCTGCTGGGGGGCAAGGTCACCCAGCTTTGTGGTTGCATACTACAGCATCCCCTCTCTGGTCTTGCCACTAGCTTCAGGACTGTCAATAACAGAAGACTGTGGCAGCTTTCTTCTCTCTGCACAGTGAACAAGGTGTGTTCTTGAAGTCAGCAGCTTAAGTGCTGGGTTCCTGCTCCCCTACCCACTTTGATTGGGCATTAAGTGTTCTATTGTCACATCCTGGGGCTAAATCCCACTCTTTCCTGCCCTTGAAATAATAGTGTATGCTCTTGGGCCATGGCTGAATTTAACATCTGTTTAATGTGGCTTCCGTTTCCTGTGCCTTCACTCTTTAGTGATGCATCTTCTGGTTCCCAGTGTTGTGGATGAGGTTTGGGGTCAATCTGGTTATAATTCTTTGTGTGTGTGGTTTATCTTTCATCATTAGTGGCTTTTACGACCTTCCCTTTGCTCTGAATTCCCTTCAGTTTCATAGAACTGGGACTAAGGTTGTATTTTGTTTCCACACACATTTTCTTCTCACCACATGGAGTTTTGGCAACTAGCAGGGTGCAGACTTGGGGATCGAGTCTCGGTGAGTGTTTCAAGCCATGGCCTGGGCAGGAGACTTAGTCTCCCAGAGACTTCATGTGGGCAGAACACGATATCCTTTCTTCCATTCATGGCAGCTAGCATATTTCTGCTCCCAAGTTTGACAAAGAGAAGATATAATCCAGTTTCCTTCCACATATGGGGGCTGCTCAGATTCCAGCAAGTCTCTGGAGATGAGCTCAGAAAGGTAGCCCACCTCTGCATGGTCTCAGCTGCTCCCATCTGGAGCATTCCTGGCTGACCAGGCTTTTTTATGGGTCCTGGACCCATGCAGAAAAGACAAGGTCATCGTCCACCCTTGCCATGTCAGCATCCTTCACTCCCACTTTTCTACCCATCCAGGAGGCAAGGGGTTCATAAATGTGTTTGTGTTCAAGTCTATCAGACCTGGCTCCCACCTGGAGGAAGAGGAAGCCATGATTTGGGGACATGGGATAAGGATGGGGTGGGTGTGGGACTGTGCTGAGATCCAGGATTTAAAGCACCTAGCACAGGGAGAGGCATCCAGAAAGCTCTCATCTGATGTCAGCTTCCATCGTTTGGATCCTTTTCCTCCCAGTAACAAGGCTGCTCCAGGTGAGACCTGATAATGCATGTCTGACTTGTGTCGTGTTTATTGCCATGAGCACTGAAAGGCATGAACTGACCCCAGCGGGCACACAGAAGTAAGTGGCCAGCCTGGCTCAGGTTCTCCTGACCACCACGGCAACAGGAGACCGCCCAGCTTAGTGTCCAGAACCCTAGCTCTGAACTGAGCATCTCCCTCTTGGTTTGCAGGACCCTGGGACCCTAGAGGAGGATGTGGGACCATCACAGGATGATTTAGACAAGGAGAGTGAAGGGCAGGGACTGGGGACTACTCCTTGTGTAGTGGCAGATGCTACATACAATCACCCCACCCCCAGTGCTGCTGGGAAGGGTGTTCTTTTCAGGGTGCTGTGACTCCTGGGGAGCCCTTGATGACCAGCAATGAGCGTAATGTAGACCCATAAACCCAAGATGTACTTCTCAGGCAGAGCGTAACCCTGGATCCTCAGGAGGCCTCCTGCTCAGTGCCCTGTGGGCCCTTCTTCCACAGGCTCCCATGCCCTCTTCCCCAGGGTTCAACCAGTCTGGCCACCTACTCAGACTCCTTCCTCCACCTCTGTCCATGCACCCAGACTTCTCTCCCATTATCCTAACTTCCCTCTGAGCCTCATGACCTCCTTCCCAGCCTTCCACCCTGCCCTGGGCCTCCTGTCCTCCCCTGAGCTTCCTACTCATCCCATCCTCGAAACCTGCCCCAGTCTACTCTCCTCTTGATCTTCCCTCCCCAGCCTCCCTCATTCCCTTAAGTCTCACATCCTCCATCTGAGGATCACGCCTTCCTTCTCTTCCCTTGAGCATTATACCCTCCTGCTCAGCCTCGTACTATCGCCCTGAGCGTCCTTCTCTCCCCTGGCCAGCCTTCTCTCCCCCCTCTGTACCTCCTGGCCTCCTACCATCTTCCTGCTCTTCCCAACTACCTCCTATCCCTGAGCCTCCTGTTGCTCCCAGCCTTCTCCCCTCCCCTGATCCTCCTGCTCTCCAGCTTCCATCTCTCATTGATCTGCACGCTCTTCTTCGATCTCTTTCTCCTCCAACCTCGAGCCACTTGCCCTCACCAAGCTAGGACCGTGCCCTTCTTGCCATTCCTGACCTCACCCCAGCCCTTGGGTTCCTGGCTTCTCTGGGGGAACTCCTGGGAGTGAACCCTGAGGGGACAGAATTCTAAGGCCAGGGGAGAGAAGCAGGCACTCAGTTCCAGCACCTGGTAGGTGGTCTGTCTTCTCAGAAGTCCCCATCAATCTACAGTGGGAACTTTACCACCCGTGGTAGCAGCGGGGTGTCTGGCTTCACAAAGCCACCTACAGATAGTCTGTTTCACTCTCCTTTACCCTTGAGGTTCAACGTGAATGAAACACTTGACACAGGGCTTTAAAATGGAAGACAAGACACACGCTTGGCACGTGCTTTAGGACATTTCACCAAAAGGTGTAAGGAGGACCAGGGTGCCCTCTGGACCAGACTCCCCAGGTGTCCTTTGGCGCAGAGGGTAGACAGAGGACGGTGGTTCAAGCAAGGAGGTCTGAAGCAGCCGTGTCCCCACTCAGCCCCCGATGGCCCTTTGAGGCACCCAGAACTCTTGGCCTTGGGCCTGTTGTCCCGTGCTCTTCCCTCTCCAAACACACAGCCATTCAGGCGACCACATCACACCCAGCAGAAACAGGAGACATCCAGTCAGGATTCAGTATACTGAACTCAGGATTTTCTTTTAACACGGGGAGACAAGACATGACAACACCAGACACAAGAACGTGTCCCTGCATAGACATGGCAGTACAGTTCGTCACACATGGAAAAAGAAGTGTGTCCAGGCTGAATATGAATTTGCTCAAGCTCCACCACCTGGAATACAGACTGCAAATAAATAAAGTGCATGGCAACCCGTCACACAGCAAAGGCCCCGTGGAGGAGTGAATGGGGCGCGGGGGGAGGGAGGCCAGGAAAGCAGAAGCTCACCAACTACTCAGGTCAGGGCAAGGCTGAAGCCAGCCTTTCGCTTGGTGGATGCCTCTGGGCCCAGAGCCGAGCCTGAAGCTAATGTCTGTGAACCCACAGCCACAGAGCAGGCCTGGGATCTGGGCAGGCGTAGAACTTCCCTAACTGGGAGGGCGGAGGCTGCAGGCATCATGGTCAAAAAGGGCCTTTCTTCCAGGCTGGCCTAGCAAGAGCCTGGAGCTGGGAATCCTGTCACCCAGAACTAGGCCCACATGTCAGTAGTATACACCCAGGGGCCCCTGGCCTGTGTTTTCTTCTTCTTCTCTAGCCCTGATGGCTTTTGTCCGCCAGAGACCCATGGATGGATCATAGGTTGAACCCCCTTAAAACATGGTCCTGGGTGAGTAAGATGGACCAGCAGAATTGGGGGCTCTGGGAGACTTGGCACAAAAAGGAAGCCATCACTTCAGGGCTAAGAGGAACAGCAGGGAAGATACAGTAGCCACCTTCCAGCCTGTGTCCCCAGGGTGTGACCGAACAAGATCTT
This sequence comes from Orientallactaga sibirica, assembly GCA_036365145.1. Taxonomy (NCBI): domain Eukaryota; kingdom Metazoa; phylum Chordata; class Mammalia; order Rodentia; family Dipodidae; genus Orientallactaga; species Orientallactaga sibirica. The sequence goes on along the minus strand of JAEOAD010001318.1, from coordinate 264,408 downwards.
CATCTGGATCCCTGGTGGACATCCAGGCTACACTGCCCCTGGGGGTGGCCAGACTGCTGAAGGTTTTCATCCTATGGGCTGAGTACATAAGCTTTAACCTACCAGTGCCAGGGGAAGGTGGTGGGAGATGGGTGGTAAGGGTGCCCCCTGGCCCACTCTTGGCCATTTGGGGACCACAATCAGTATTCGACCCAGGGCCTCCTGGATTAACCTCTGGGTGAGATGTTCACATATGGCCACACGCCAAGCCTGGAGACAGAGATGAGGTCACTGCCAGGGGTCCCTGCCCCATTCCACCCCAACTTTCTCTCTTTACTCTCCGAGTTGACACCATCACCTTATGAACCATGGTGTCCCTCCATCCACCATGGAAGTGAGTGCTCCATCCACCATGGAAGTGAGTGCTCCATCCACCATGGAAGTGAGTGCTCCATCCACCGAATGGACGAGGAACCCTTGGTCAGGCTCACGTGCGGTGGGCAGGCTTGGCTCTGTGGGGGAGGTCGTGGCTCCCCAGAGGGTTCTGGTACCCACCGCTCTGTCCCCTGCCTCAGCTCATTGCTCTCCTGTCTTCCCCATGATCTTCCATACCAATGTAAAAGAAGCCAGATTCTCAGCTTCCCTAGCCAGGACCTCTGTGTAAAGGGAACAGGCAAAACTCCACTCCTCCTCTCTGTGTGACATGGGCAAATGCCAGCCCCTTCCCTCGAAGCCCATTAAGTTCATGAGGTGGGAGAACAAATCTCCCTCACAGTGTTGCTAGGAGATGTCAGGGCCCAGGGAACAGGGACACCTTTTCTATGCACAAGCCTGCGTGTCCCTGGGCTGGGCCACTCCCCCCTCTACCACAAAAGTCCTTCCTCTCTTGGGCAGAAGCTTCACTCAGCTGCTCCCCAGGAAGCTGCAGGAACAGAGGCGCCCTCAGTCAGGTTGGGGTCTGACTTGACAAGGCAGAGTAGGGTTGAGCCACCTCCAAGGACCAAAGCCTGCAAAACAAAGAAAGACGGGGAGACTTCAGTGTTGCCCGGCTGCCCCCGGGGGAGGGGTCCTTGTTTCCCCGGAAGGCTTTCTCTGCAATGCCCTTCACCCCATTCTAAGAGCAGCTGCCTGTTCATGGAGACCGTCCCATTTCCCCAGGTGCAGGGGCACACAGTGGGGTGCCAGGGCTGCCCTTGGCTGGTGGATGGGCTTCTGTGGCCCTGGGCGTGTCACAGTAGGTGCTTCAGGGAGCCTGTGTGGACAGAGAAGGAAGGAGGAAGATCAGGCTGTGGGGGTGGGGACATGGAACCGCCTCTCCCACACTGGGCTGTCTGGAAGTGCAGGGCCTCAGGGTGTCCTCAGACGAGGCTAGAGGAGCAAGAGGGACAGCAGGAACCCTCTCAGGCCAGTTCCTGGCCCCTCGTACAAGGCAGGCCCTGGTTTGGTAAATGGCTGTGAAGAGCGGCAGAAGACCCCTGGACCTGAGACCCGAGAAGGATCGGACCTGCAGCCTGATTCACAAGAGAAATGTCCATCCTACCTGTGCACCTGTTTCCGGCGGACACACCTGTTGTTTTTTTCCTGTAGGGTCCTCTTGGGTCTCGCTCCCCTCATGGGTTCAGGTGATAGCGACAGCGAGGGGCCTCTGCATAAAGGAGGGCATGAGGACTAGTGGGGGATGGGCGCGTGGGGGGGCGGTGAGTGTTTCTGTGGGTTGGTGATGAGTTGACTCTAGGTGAATCCACAGGGGCTCCCCTGGCCCTCGCCTCACCCCCGGGGAGCATAGGAGTGCCTGCGCTCCCTTTCTGCCCCACCCCCCACCCCAGCTCGGTTTTTCCCTATGTCCCCCATCCAACAGGGAACCTCCACACCTGGATGTCAGAGCAAGCGACCCCCTACTCCCCTCCCCGCACCCCTCGCCACCTGTGGCTTCCTACCTTTCAGCGGAGGGCCTGGCAAATGCAGTGTGCAGTGGAACCCTTGCCTGGGTGCTGGCCTTTTGGCCAAAGGGAGGCAACAGGTCGGCGGCCGGACTGAAGCGCTTTTTTCAGGATGGGCTTGGGAAGGAGTCTGCGCGTGAGGTTTACTGCGGTGCTGTGCAGGGCGGTGGGGTCTCCGGGGTGCGTCTCGGGCTAAGGAGGTGTGTGGTGGAGGGGCCCGGGCGGCCCCGATGATGGTGATGGTGGCGGTGGCGGGCGCGGTGATGGTGGCGGAGAGGCGGGCGGGCGGGCGGGTCACTCGATGCGCACCTGCAGGCGGACGTTGAGCATCACCGAGGCCACCATGTAGAAGTAGGGGAAGTTCATGCGCAGCCGCCAGGCCAGGTCGAAGAAGGTGAGCAGCGTGCGCGTGAGCCCCTTGCAGAAGGCGCCGTACGAGGCGCGGAGCGAGGCCGAGCGCGACAGGCGCACCGCCAGGCCCGACACCGCCGCCGCCGCCGCCGCCGCAGACAGGGCCGCGGACGCCGCCGCCGCCGCCGCCATCGGTCCCGCGCCAACGCCGCCCACGCCGCCGCCCACCCGCTCGCCCGCAACGCAGCGCCGCCCTCCCTCCCTCCGTCCCTCCCTCTGCCAGCCTCGTCCCCGCCTCCACGCGGCCACCCTCCTCCTCCTCCTCCTCCTCCTCCTCCCGCCCCGCCCGGACTGGCCGCACAGCTCCGCCCCCTCGCGCCTCCTTAGGGTGCTTGCCCCCAGCGTGGCCCCGCCCCCAGTCTGCTGCCGCAGAGTGGCTGCAGTGCCCCGTCCCCTGTACTAGGCATGCCCCACCCCATCCATGCTGCCGAGTTTGTGGGGCTCACCTCTCCAAGAAGTCTGCCCCTGCCACCTTGCCCACCCCACCTCACCTGTTCAGCTCTGCTCCAACAGGCTGCACGGCGCTCCTGAGCCCTTGAAGGGATTTTGAGGAGCTGTGGAGAAGCCTGTGGAATGGCCTGCCTGTGTGTACTGCATTGCTGATTGTGTATGAAACTCCATCTAGAAGGTCTGTGCACACCACCCTTCTTCCATCTTCTCCCCATTAAACCCGTTCATTGCAACCAAGCACACAGGCATACATTTTGTTTCTTTTTAGTGTAGTTTGCTGATTGCCTTTTTATTTTATTATTATTATTTTAAAATATCATTTCTTTATTGAAATAAATAAATAATTTAGTGTGTGTGAGAGAGAGAGAATGGGTGTACCAGGGCGTCTAAGCCACTGCAAATGAACTCCAGATGCATGCACTACCATGTGCATCTGGCTTACGCGTGTACTAGGGAATCAAACCTAGGTCCTTAGCCTTTGCAAGCAAGCGCTTTAACTGCTAAGCCATTTCTCCAGCCCTAAATTTTATTTTTATTTATTTATTTATGTGCGAGGAGAGAGAGAGAGAGAGAGAGAGAGAGAATGAATATGGGCAAGCCAGAGCCACTACCCACTGCAAATGAACTCCACACACATGTGTCACCATGTGTATCTGGTTTATGTGGGTTCTGGGGAATTGAACCTCAGTTCTTAGGCTTCACAGGCAAATGTCTTAACCACTAAGCCATCTCACCAGCCTAATTATTTTTTAATTAGTTTTATTTATTTTTATTTATTTATTAAAGACAGATGGGGGGAGAATGGGCACGCCAGGGCCTCTAGCCACTGTAAACGAACTCCAGACGCATGCTCCACCATGTGCATCTGGCTTACGTGGGACCTGGAGAATTGAACCAGGGTCCTTAGGCTTTGCAGGCATGCTTCTTAACCGCTAAGCCATCTCTCCAGCCCCAGCCTAATTATTTTTTTAAAAATATTTTATTTATTTATTGTGTGTGTGAGAGAGAGAGAGAATGGGCACACCAGGGCCTCTAGCCACCACAAGGAACTCCAACTATATGTGTCACCTTGTGCATCTAGCTTTTGGGTACTGGGGAATTGAACCTGGGTCCTTAGGCTTTGCAGGCAAACACCTTAACCACTGAGCCAACACCCCAGCACACCTTTTTATTTTTTTAATATTTTATTTATTTGAGAGAGAGGAGATAGAGAGAGGTGCACAGGGCTTTGGTCCATTTGTAAATGAACCCCAGATGTATGTGTCACTTTGTGCATCTGGCTTTACATGGACACTGGGGAATCCAACCCGGGTCAACAGGCTTTGCAAGCAAAGCATCTTTAAGTGCTAAGCTATCTTTCCAGGTTGCCTTTTCATTTTTCACCCACTCTTCATGTTATATAAGCTAAACAAAACCCAACCCAAACCCAGCCATGTTATTATTATTATTTTGTTTGTTTGTTTTTCGAGGTAGGGTCTCACTCTAGCTCAGGCTGACCTGGAATTCACTCTGTAGTCTCAGGGTGGCCTTGAACTCATGGCGATCCTCCTACCTCTGCCTCCCGAGTGCTGGGATTAAAGGCATGCGCCACCACACCCGGCTCAGCCATGTTATTTTTTAGACTAATGAAGTGAGGAGCTGCTCATCTTTCCATACTGTTACGATTTGAAAAGAGGTCACCACAACTCAATGCCCGTTTCCACCACAAGGATCCTGAGTGTTTAGTCCCTCTCAAAATGTTTGTTCACCTTCATGCTTGAGTATCTCTATGACATTCTGTAAAAACAAATAGCCAGTTCCAGAGCCACCAAGTTATTGTTTAACATCATGAGTCTATCAACAGCACATCCGCATTTTAACAGAAATGCATTTAAAATGTTGGGACAGATAAATAATACTGGTCAACATTGCTCAGCTCTGGTAAAGTAATAGGAGACTTAAACTTTCACTCCCTGTACTCATATGCATGCCTGTAAAGATTACTTATCTAATACAATGAAACAATTGTTTGTAAGAAGAAATCCTACATAAATGTAGACTTAAGTGACAAAGAAATTGTTCCAGCATGTTCAAGACTGCATTAAGCCTCAGTTACCTCTCTTTAGCTTAGTCTTATGAATTTCATTTATTATTACTACTACTATTGTTGTCGTTAGTTTGGCTTTGTGATACAAGTCTCACTCTGTAGCCCATTTAGGCCTGAAATTCACTATGTAGCCCAGGCTTGCTTTCATCCTGCAGCAACCTTCCAGCCTCAGCCTCCTGAGTGATGGGATTACAGGTATGTGTCACTCTGCCTGGCTCATCTCATTTACTTAGAGACAAATTCTCACTATGTAGTCCGGCTTGGCCTGAAAACTGCAGCAATTCTCCTGACTCTTCTCCCAAGTCCTGGGATTACAGGCACGTGCCACCATACCAGGTTTCATCTCATTTATTTTTAAGTAACTACTAATTTACAAGTTGTAAAGATAGTACAAGGAAGACCTTGTGCCTTTCAGTCAGCTTCCCCCAAAGATGACATTTTCTGTAGATGTCTTATAATATTAAAACCAGGCAACTTGGCATTGATACATCACTACTGTTGGCCTTAAAGCCTAATTCTACTTTTTCCATTTCTAATCTGCAATGTGTATGCATGTGTAGTTATAAAAATTCTATACCATGTGATGATTTGTGTAATCATCACTAAAATGAGTGTACAGACATGTTCTATCACCCAAAAGTGTTTCTTTTTGACAAATTTACCAAGGAGGCTAGACTGGCTAGCCAGCAGGCCCCAGAGATATTCTACTCTCTCCCTCCTTAGTACTGGAATTACAAACATGGGCCAGCATATCTGGCATTTTCATGTGAATTCTGATTAGACTCAGGTTCTCATGCTTGCAAACAATCACTTTATTGGCTAAGCTACTCTCAAGTCCTTCACATCAAATATTTTTTAATTATTATTTTTTTATTGACAACTTCTATACTTACATACAAAAAACACATGATATTTCCCTCCCCTCACTCATTCCACTTTAGAACTCCAATCTCCATCATATCCCCTCCCTCTCTCCATTAGTCTCTCTTAATTTGATGTCATCATCTTTTTCTTCTATTTTGAGGGTCTTTGGAAGGTATTGCTAGGCACTGCAAGGTCATGGATATCAAGGCCAATTTCTGTCTGGACAGTTGCATTGTAAGGAGTCATACCCTTCCTTTGGCTCTTCCATTCTATCCGTCCCATCTTCCGCCATGGTCCCTGAGCCGTGGAGGGTGTGACAGAGGTGTTTCAGTGCTGGGCACTCCTCCATCCCTTCTTTTCAGCACTGTGTTGTCTTAATATTTTTTGTGTATAACATGAGATAAGAAACAATGGTCATTTAAAATATAATTTAACTACAATACAAAGGCAAGGTTTTTTTTTTTTTGTTTTGTTTTTTTACTATGATAATACAGACTTTTGACCACAGCAGGCTTAAACACCTAACTTTTTATTTTTTGGAGAGAGATAGACAGAGAGGGAGACGGCAACAGAAAGAGAATGTACACACCAGCAGCCTCTCAGCCGCTGTAAACAAATGCCAGATGCGTGTGCCCCCCTGTGGGCAAGTGCAGCATTACACCCTTGTGTCATTTTGTGTCTGGCTAAAAGTGGGAGCTGGATATTGGAACCCCTGTTCTTAGGCTTAGCAGGCAGGCGCCTTAACTGCTAAGCCATCTCTCCAGCCCTTAAACACCTAACATTTAAGAAATTAAAATTAAGTGTCATGCATGGTGGCACATGCCTGCAATTCCAGTACTTGGGAGGAGGATACTTTGTTGAAGGTCATTCTTGGCTACAGTGAATTGAAGGCCAGCCTGTACTATGAGATACTTTGTCTCAAAAAAATTAAATTATTTTTAAAAATTGTTACAGAAAGGCTTTCTGTTGTGTATAGTAGAACTTGGACAGCTTCAGGTTCACTGAGACAAACTTCCAGACCAGGCACAGTTATGGAGGAGGGATATTTATTGAAGCTTACAGATCAAGGGGAAGTTCCATTAATGGCAGAAGAAGCTGGCAGTGCTTTCACAGGTCCAAATAGAGAGAGAAAAAAACTACAAGTCAAAAGCCACAGCACATAGCACACTTCAGGAACTCCAGGTGGAACTAGGCACTTTGCATATCTTTATATTGGAATTTCAAACCCACCACCACTCCTTAAGATCTGCCCAGTGACACCTCCTCCAGCCAGGTAGCTGGAGATCCAAACTGAAAAGTAATAAAACACGGAATATATTGGGGGCCATCTATTCAAACTACCACATTCTGCCCCTGACCCCCAATAGATTCAAAACTATCACATGTTGTAAATTGTATTCAGTCCAACTTCAAAGGTCCCCACAGTTTTTACCAACTTAAGATCGTTCCAAAGTCCCAAGTCTCATCTGAGATTTAAGATTATCTCTTAGCTGTGAGTCCTGTAAAATCAAACAAGTCAAAAACTATCAACATATAAAGGCACAGAGTAAACATTTTCAACTGCTATAAGGCATAGCAAGGAGAGACTAGAACAATGCCAACTCAAACACCATCAAGCAATCATCAAACTTCTGCAGTTCAAGTGCAGTTCAAGTCCAGATTTTCCAATTCCACCCCTCCAGCTGGGCTGAGTAGCCAGGAAAACTTCCATCCCTAGCTAACAGCCTCCATGGTAGCCCTTGCACAGTCCTAGTATATCTAAAATGTCTTCAGGTCTCCATGCAAACCACAGTCCATCTTCCAAAGGCTTTTCTAGCCTATCAGGGCATCACACCCTGCCTAATGCTGCATCTCAGCAGCAGCTCTGGAACTGTGTGCATGTCTTGACCCACTCCATGATTTATCAAGCTTCCAAAGCTAATGCCAGGTGTGCAAGACACAGCCATATTCTTCTTCTTCTTCTTTTTTTTTTTTGGTTTTTCAAGATAGGGTCTCACTCTGGCCCAGGCTGACCTGGAATTAACTATGTAGTCTCAGGGTGGCCTCGAACTCATGGAAATCCTCCTACCTCTGCCTCCCGAGTGCTGGGATTAAAGGCGTGCACCATCATGCCCGGCACAGCCATATTCTTACTTCAGAGACAAAATAAATTGTAACCTTGAAAAGCAGATTCTGGACTGGAGAGATGGCTTAGTGGTTAAGGTGCATGCCTACAAAGCCTAAGAACCCAGGTTCGAGTCTCCAGGTCCCATGTAAGCCAGATGCACATGGTGGTTCATGCATCTGGAGTTCATTTGCAGTGGCTAGAAGCCCTGCCACTCCCATTCTCACTTTTATTCTCCCTGTCTCTAATAAATAAATAAAAATAAATCTTGGTGGGTGTGGTGGCACATGTCTCTAATCCCAGCCCTTGGGAGGCAGAGGTAGGAGGATCACCATGAGTTCGAGGCCACCCTGAGACTATACAGTGAATTCCAGGTCAGCCTGGACTAGAGTGAAACCCTACCTTGAAAACCCAAAGAGAGAAAGAAAGAAAGAAAGAAAGAAAGAAAGAAAGAAAGAAAGAAAGAAAGAAAGGAAGGGAGAGAGGGAGTGAGGGAAGGAGGGAGGGAGGGAGAGAAGGAGGAAGGAAGGAAGGAAGGAAGGAAGGAAGGAAGGAAGGAAGGAAGGAAGGAAGAGAGAGAGGGAGTGAGGGAAGGAGGGAGGGAGGGAGGGAGAGAGGGAAGGAGGAAGGAAGGAAGGAAGGAAGGAAGGAAGGAAGGAAGGAAGGAAGGAAGGAAGGAAGGGAGAGAGGGAGTGAGGGAAGGAGGGAGGGAGGGAAGGAAGAAGGAAGGAAGGAAGGAAGAGAAGGAAGGAAGGAAGGAAGAAAGAAAGGAAGGAAGGAAGGGAGGAAGGAAGGAAGGAAGGAAGAAAAAAGAAAGAAAGAAAGAAAGAAAGAAAGAAAGAAAGAAAGAAAGAAAAGAAAGAAAAGCAGGTTCCTTCTTGGCTCAACTCTTTCCCAAAAGAGTTTGCATTTTTATCATAGTCTTTCCTCAGGCATCTTCTCCATTGTTTTAATGTAAAGCAGTTGGGCCACCTTCCTTAAGATTGCTAATGTGTTGACAATAGCAGACCAGGTACATTTATGGAGGAGGGATATTTATTGAAGCTTACAGATCCAGGGGAAGTTCCATAATGGCAGAAGAAGCTGATAGCTGGCAGCATTATGTAGTCTTATAGCAATTCTATACTATTCTGATCAATGTAACTTGAAATCAAGTAATTTATTCATCCAATTTCATTTTTTTTTGAGGAAGGGTCTTGCTCTAGTCCAGGCTGACCTGGAATTCACTATGTATTATGTAGTCTTATAGCAATTCTATACTATTCTGATCAATGTAACTTGAAATCAAGTAATTTATTCATCCAATTTCTTTTTTTTTTTGAGGAAGGGTCTTGCTCTAGTCCAGGCTGACCTGGAATTCACTATGTAATCTCATAGTGGCCTCAAACTCACAGCAATCCTCCTACCTCTGCCTCCCGAGTGCTGGGATTAAAGGCATGTGCCACCATGCCAGGCCCAACTTCATTTTTATATTTACTCTATTAGATTTATTCCTAAATATAACATTCTTTTGATATTGTAAGTAGAATTATTTTCTTAATTTCTTTTTGGGGTCATAATTAGTTTCTTTTTAAAATTTAAATCTTTTATTTTCTTTCTGGGCATTAATTATATAGCATTGTTTTGTGGGACTCAATGACTACAACCAAAAACAAAACAAAATTTTCTTGATGACATCTTTGAAATATAACCAAATCAATAAAACTATACATTTCCACATCAAAAACAGTTAATCAAATAATTTTCAAAGAGCATTTGTACTAAGCTATTTTATAAAAAGTTTTACTTTAAATAATTGTAATCATTGATTCCAGATGTTTTAGGCTACAATCGCACTAGATCAGGTGGCTATTACCTAGGCATGAAAAAATAAAACTGCCAGCAGCTACATGAATTAGGATCATGATTATAATTTAAAAAAACTCTTCTGCCGGGCGTGGTGGCCCATGCCTTTAATCCCAGCACTCGGGAGGCAGAGGTAGGAGGATCGCCGTGAGTTCAAGGCCACCCTGAGACTACATAGTGAATTCCAGGTCAGCCTGGGCCAGAGTGAGACCCTACCTCAAAAAACCAAAAAAAAAAAAAAAAAAAACCCTCTTCAAACAAACCGTGTCTTTGTGCATGTGTGTGTGTGTGTGTGTGGTTTATTCATGTGTGAGTTCATGTGCATGTGTGTGTATGCGTATGCATGTGTGGGTATGTATGCTCATATGTGTGAACTTGCATGTGGAAGCCAGAGGTCACCATCAGGTATCACCCTCAGTTTCTCTCTACCTTGTTCTTTGAGACAGATCTTCAATTGAATCTAGAGTTCACTAATTCGGCTACGTGAGCTACCCAAGAAGCCCCAGGGATCCTCCTACCTCTGCCTCCCCAGTGCTAGTGTTACAGGCAGGTACCACCATACCTGGCTTTCACATGGCTTCTGGGACTCTGAACTCAGGTCCTCAGAGCACACATTTTACACACTGAGACAGTCTCAAACCAACCAACCATATTTATCAGAGGTGCTAAGCAGAAAAATGAGGCATGGGAATGCATGCTTATAATCCCAACACTTGGAAAGCTGAGGCAGGAAAGTCTCCATGAGTCAGAGCCTAGATTGGGCTACATAGTGAGTTCAAGGGCAGTCTTGGCTACATAGCAAGAATGTGTCTGGATTACAGATATGTAGTCAGTAAAATAAGTAAGTTGGAAAGCACTTACATTCAAAATAAGCTAATAGCATTTATAACAATTCCACGAATAATTTCATATGTTAAATGATGTTGCTACCATTTGACAATAAGCTTATGCTCTTGCAGTCAAAGACAATGGATGGAACTTGACAGTTATGAATATAATATGGTATTTGGGACTTTGCTCTTAGTCGGCATATGGTCCTGAGTGTCTATTGGCATTTGGGATACATGAAAATAGTTTCAGGTCTGATACCTGGACCTAATTTTCACACTTAGATACTGTTTGAGGTTAATGGACTTGATTTTTTTTTTGAGGTAGGGTCTCACTCTAGTTCAGGCTGACCTGGAATTCACTCTGTAGTCTCAGGGTGGCCTTGAACTCACAGCAATCCTCCTACCTCTGCTTCCCGAGTGCTGGGATTAAAGGCCTGCACCACCATGCCCTGCGAGGGACTTGATTTTTTTGATGTAGGGTCAGCACAGGCTGACCTTGAATTCACTGTGTAGTCTCAGGGAGGCCTCAAATTCATGACAATCCTCCTATCTCTGCCTCCCAAGTGCTGGGATTGAAGGCATGTACCACCACACCTAGCTCATTAAAAGCTTTTAAATTTTTGTTATTTATTTATTTACTATTGCTTTTTTTGAGTTAGGGTCTTGCTCTGGCCCAGGCTGACCCAAAATTTACTATGTAGTCTCAGGGTGGCCTCAAGCTCATGGTGATCCTCCTAACTCTGCCTCCAAGCGGTGGGATTAAAGGCCTGCGCCACCACGACCAGATTATTTTTTATACTTTATTTATTTATTTGAGAGGGATAGAAAGAGAGAGTGAGTGGACACACCAGGGCCTCCAGCCACTACAAATGAATTCCAGACACATGTGCCTGCTTGTGCATCTGTCTTACATGAGTACTGAGGAGTAGAACCTGGGTCCTTAGGCTTTGCAGGCAAGTGTGTTAACCACTAAACCATTTTTCCAGCCCCAAGTGTCAGATTTTGGAGGTTAGGGAAGGTTCATATTTCTGAAATGCGAGTGATGTGGTCGTTTGAATCAGATGTCCCCCATCAACTCATGTATTTTGACTGCTTTGTTCCCAGCTGTGGGCAATGTAGGGTGGATCCTTGCTGGAGGAGATGTGTTGCTGGGGGAAGATCTTTGGGTTGATTAGCCCAATGGGCATTCAAAGGTAGCTTGCTTGGTCTCTGCTGCTGCACCAGTTGCCAAGCTTTCTCCACCATGATAAAACTTTCATTTGAAACTGTAAGCATGAAATAAACCCTTTCCTCCCATAAGCTGCTTCATGTTAAGTGTTCTGTCCTAGCAATGAGTAGGTAACTGCTCCACATGGTACCTTGAGATGAAATTGGATGTCTAGGATTCTTCCCACACCGTTGTCTACACTGACTGTCGTACTTCGACTATTCCTCTATATATTTACAGCACTTAATTGCCTAATGTCTTTACCATGTGGAAGCTCTTTTGCCCTCAAGAAAGTGATCCACTCATTTTCCCTTTTTCTCTGCTAAATGCTGTTGGTAGTTGTCTGAACTCCTCTTGCCAAATAGGCTCGTATGGCTTCAAAGAAACAGTTGCTTGCCATAACTGATCTGAGAAGCCTTATATGATCCTTTGCATTCAACTGAATAAAACTTATTCAAGAGCTGCAGAGATGGCTTAGTGGTTTAAGGCACTTGCCTGTGAGGCCTAAGGACCCAGGTTCCATTACCCAGTACCCACACAAGCCAGTTGCACAAGATGGCACATGCATCTGGAGTTCGTTTGCAGTGGCTGGAGGCCCTGGCACACCCATTCTCTCTATCTGCCTCTTTCTATCTCTCCCTCCACCCAAAAAATAAAAAAATAAAATATTTACAAAACAACTTTTCAAGGTTTTTCTTTTCTTCCTTCCTTCTTTTCTGACAGCTTTCACTATTTTGCACAGGCTGGTATAGGACTCACTATGTAGCCCAGGCTGGCCTCAAACTCACAGCAATTCTTTTGCCACTGGCTCTCTGGTCCTGTGATTATAAACATAAGCCACCATGCTCAGTTTCTCTTCTTTTTTTTTCTGCACTAGATGGAATGTTGCTTCAATTCTCTCAGTGAGTACACAATATATGTTTAAAGTGGATTTGTAGGATTTTAGAGCCTTCCTTTTACTTGATTTAAAATCACATGAGATGTGCCAAGAAGGAATAATTGGATTTTCAGTCCCATCTTTATCAATATGACTCTCCTCTTATGTGTTTAGGTCCTTAGTACAGCTATAGTAATCCAAGAGCTTGCTGATGCTCTTAATATTAGGCATATTTCTTAGGTGAGTCAGAATGTAGTGGTGTAGGGAATTAAAACAATGCTCTAGGCTGGAGAGATGGCTTAGTGGTTAAGGTGCCAGCCTGAGAAGCCTAAGAACTCCTGTTCAAATCCTCCAGATCCCACATATAGCCAGGCACAACAGTGATGCAAGCATACAATGACACACATGGCCACAAGGGGGTGCACGCGCCTGGAGTTCGTTCACAGCGGCTGAAAGTGCTGGCATGCCCATTCTCTCTTTCTCTAAACACACACACACACACACACACACACACACACTGCTTCCATTTGGTAAACAAGCTCTACATCTTGGTGAATCTATTGTTCAGAATCAGAACATAGTGTGCTGAGGAGTTCTTAATGAAACCTCAAAATTACTGTGGTAAACAGAGGCACACCCTGGTATGAATTCATCATTCTCCTGGAAGATGTGCAGATAGAATATATATGAAGAGTCTTCGACAACTTTTCTAGGAGCTACAGCACTTGAAGGATAAGGCTTAAGTTGCATTTGGAGTTGTCTGGTTTCTCTGTTCAAGTATTTTGAACTCTCTAGAAGAATAAAATCTGGGCCAGATTTATGTGGTAGTCACAGCAGGAGCTTTGGCAAGATAGAGAAAAATTATTTCATCTTGAAAGGGAACATGTGAAGTGAAGTATTTGAGGGATATTAAAAGTCTGGTATGAAGCACAGAGTATTACTCACTCTGGATATCCTTTCCCTCAGCATGTGGTGTTTTGAAATGCAGGCCAAATTGAAAGATGAAATCTGTGGCAGGGGTATCTAAGACAGGGAGGATCATGAGAAGACTCTAATCCATCATTACCCTATTGAAAGGAATTTCTGAGTGTAGTAATGAATTTTTGCATACAACTGAAATGATAGTGTATTTAATTGAAACAAAACTCTAGAAGAATTCAGCGACTCAGTGTTTATATTTTGAATATAAATTGGTTCCCTAATTTACACATAAGTTTTCCAGGTAATCTTTGGAAGTATTAAATAACAGTATATTGTGTCTGTTGGGATTTATGATGGGTTTCATTCACTCAAAGAAGAGAAGTGTCTTTCACTGTTGGAGAAAGCATTATAATTATTGGTATGCAAGCAGGGCGGAGGAGATGACTCCATGGGTAAAGTATTGGACATGAAAACATAAGCACCTGCTCATGGCAAGACATGCATGTAATCCCAGAGCTGAGGTAGAGTATGGTAGATTGAATGTTTGGCCCTGTTGATTCAGTCATTTTTAAATATTTTATTTTACATATATTATAACAGGTTATAATCTTCTTTTCCCCTTGCCCTAGCTCCTGTTACCCTGGGGGCCCTCCTCAGTGGATTTATGGTATTTACTGTGTGGTCATGAAGGCCTCAGTCAGTCCCTGTGTGGTGGGCAGGGGTGGACCATGCCTCAGGTATTCCTACTCACTCTGTGGCTCTTACAATCTTTCCATCCCCTCTTCACAATGTTCTCTGAGCCATAGCAGGCCTGTTGACAGTCTGATTTAGTGTTGAGCTTCTGGTTTTCTGCTTTGATAGATTTTGTTTGATCACAGTGTCTGTCACCATCACCCTGGAACTGGTTGTCAGGCCATTAGTAAGAGCAGTGTTCATGTCACCACTTCCTCTGCAATTTCTCCTGGGCCCTGGCAGAGGTGGCACATCTTGTGATGGGCAGTTGGCTATCTTCTTGTCTTATTGATGGATCTTGGTTTTCCTTCATTTTCTCTGTAATCTGTAAAATAAAACAGATTCTCCAGCTAAGAGTAATAGCAGCTTGGGTTAAAGGGGGTATGCAAATAAGCTTAGCCCATGATTGGCAGTAAATTATCTTTTGAAAGAACTTAATTTGCAGAAAGAATTTTGATTTGGAGTAATACTTTTCTCTTTTTTATTTTTTATTTGTTTTGTTTATTCAAGGTAATGTCTTGTTCTAACCCAGGCTGACCTGGCACTCACTCTGCTTCAGGCTGCGTTCGAACTCACCACAGTCCTCCTACCTCTGACTGCTGGGATTAAAGGTGTGCGTCACCATGACTGGCTTCTTTTTCCTTTTTCCCTTTTTTTTTTTTTTTTTTTTTTTTGAGATCAGTCTGGCCTCAAATGTGCACATAGCCAGAGGATGATCTTGAATTTCTGACCCATCTGCTTCCACCTCCTGAGTGCTGAGATTACAGGCATGAGACATCTCACTTGCCTTATGTAATGCTGGAGAGCAAACACAGGATTTCATACATGCTAGGAAAGCACTCTACCTACTGAGCTACATCCTCAGTCCTGGGAATGTATTTTTTTTATTTTTAATTTTTTTTTGGTTTTTCGAGGTAGGGTTTCACTCTGGTCCAGGCTGACCTGGAATTATCTATGGAGTCTCAGGGTCACCTTGAACTCATGGCGATCCTCCTACCTCTGCCTCCCGAGTGCTCGGATTAAAGGCGTGCGCCACCACGCCCAGCCCCTGGGAATGTATTTTTATAAAATGTTCTCTAAGTTCCCAAGGCTCCAGGTTTCCCTGGGTAGAAAATATATGTGAATTCCATTTTAAAAATAATTTTAAAGTAATTTTTTTTTTTCGGTTTTTCGAGGTAGGGTCTCACTCTGGTCCAGGCTGACCTGGAATTCGCTCTGTAGTCTCAGGGTGGCCTCGAACTCTCGGCGATCCTCCTACCTCTGCCTCCCGAGTGCTGGGATTAAAGGTGTGCGCCACCACGCCCGGCTTAAAGTAATTTTTTATTGAAGAAAAATTCATATACATAAAAGTCACAATTTTAACCATTTAATTTTTTGTAGCACTGAGATGTAATCTGGGGTCTGGCTCATGGTTAGTACTTGTTCCACTACTTAACTAAACTTCTAGACCCTAATACAGAATATTTTATCACCCCTAAAAGCAACCCCTTCCACATTAAAATTACCCATTCCTGATTTCCTCCTGTTCCAGCCACTGGAAATTACTAATTGGCCATGGATTTACACATTCTGGCCATATCATATAAATAGTAATACAATATCCTATATCTTTTAAAGTTTGGTGTGTTGTGGTTGTAGACTAGAGCCACACTGAAACAGTTAGCTTCTCCTTGCTGGGACAAGACACCATAACAAAAGCAGCTTCCGGGGGGGAAAGGGTTTATTTCAGCTGTTTTTTAAATTTTTTATTCTATTTTCTTTTATTTATTTTTTGGTTTTTCAAGGTAGAGTCTCGCTCTCATCCAGACTGACCTGGAATTTACTCTGTATTCTCAGGGTGACCTTGAACTCATGGTGATCCTCCTACCTTTGCCTCCTGAGTGCTGGGATTAAAGGTATGTGCCACCATGCTTGGCTTTAGCTATGGTTTTTGAGGGGAAGTTTCTTTATGATAAGGAAAGCATAGCAGAGCAGAGGCTGGTCTATCATGTCAGCAAGTAGAAGCAGCAGCAAGAATGAGGGAGCTCTGAACACTCAGTGGGCTGGACTAGTAAACCTCATGGTCCACTCCCAGTGCACACCTCTGCCAGCGAGCCTCTACCTCCCAAAGGCTCCACCAGCTGAGGATTGAGTACAAACTTAATCACAAACATGAGGCTATGGGGGACATTTCACAGGCAAACCACCATACTCACACATACTAAAGCATGTTCTCTGTCACTGGGCTATACTCCCAGACCCCAATACATGGTCTCTTGTGATTGGCTTCCTTTAGCAGCATGATGCTAAATTAAGGTTAATAATTATGTTAGCATGCATCAGGACTCCCTTCCCTATTATGGCTGAATAATACTACATGACAGGATATACCATAGGGACATCAAAATAAAACATTTTTTTAGAACTGAGAACTTTAACATATGAACGTACCTTAATTTGATCATGTCCCCATCCCATTATCTTCTTGTATTCCTTCTTCCCTACACCCACTCTACTGAAAACCCTCCTCTTTCAAAGTGGTCCTTCTTCTGTTTTATTGTCTCATTCCTTTTGTCCTCCTTCATCATCCACATCAAAATGTCAGAACGCTGCAGTTCTTGTGGTAGTATCAGCAACTACTGTGGAGTCATGAATGCACCAGTGAGTTCATGTCAGGAAGGCAGTGCCCCAAAGTACTCCTTCCCACTCCGTGGCTCTTACATTCCTTCTGCCTGCCATTCAGCAATGTTCCCTGAGCCTTAGAAGGTGTGATAGATCTCTTGTTTAGTATTGCACTCTTGACAGCAACTAATTTTCAGCTTTGATGGGTTTTGAATTTCCTAAGTGTCTACCGCCACCTCCACAGAGAAGTGTCTTTGGCTAGCAGTGAGATCAGCTCTCATATTCCTTCTGCCACTTCTTTTCAATGTTCCCTGAGCCCTGGCGAGTGTGATAGATATGATTCATCCTGTGCTAAGCCCTGGGTTTTCTTTGCTTCTTGACATTTTGGTAAGTCTTGAGTCTCCCCAGTATTCACTATCATCTGTAAAAAGAAGGTTCTCTTGGGCTGGAGAGATGGCTTAGGGGTTAAGGCACCTGCCTCCTAAGCCTAAGAACACTGGTTCCAATCTCCAGCGGTTCCAATCTCCAGGTCCCACGTTTAGCCAGATGCAGTGACGCAAGGGCGCAATGCCGCACTTGTCCACAAGGGGGCTCACGCATCTGGATTTCGTTCACAGCTGCTGAGAGACTGCTGGCTTGCCCATCTCTATCTGTCTCCCTCTCCCACTCTGTCTGTCTCTCTCTGTGTCTCTCTCCAAAAAATAAGTAAAAATAATAACATTTTTTAGAAAAGAAGGTTCTCTGACCATGTGAGAACAGTATTAACCATAGAGCATAAACGTATATATTTAGAAAGAATTTTGATGGATATAATGTCTCCTTTTTCCAAAGTTCAGTGGAAGCTTCCCTCTGGGGTCTATGGCTTTCCAAGCCATAATCTTTTGATTCATTTCTCAATGTCAGTCATCAATTCCATCCCATTGAGAGGGCCTCATATCCAACAGACATCAGACAACAGTTGATTGCTAACAGAACTTATGTACCATTGTTATATGGGTGCACCTTGCCTGGCTGGTTGATTTTGTAGCTGGCAGGATTCGCTGTTTGTTCAGACTGGTGATAACTTTTCTCTCACAGTAGCTCAAAAAGTGTTTTCCAGCATTATGACAGCTAGCTAGAAGGGAGATGGCCCCCATCTCAGTTCCAGCTTGATTTTTGTTCAGTGTACTCAATCACAACTGATGGTGTCTTCAGCGATAGAATCTTATCAAATAGTTCTGGAAGACAACCAAGGGTTGTAGCAATGGTATGCATTGTTTGGGGGTACTAATGATCCTCCCTCACAAACATCTCACTTTGTGGGGGGTGACCTCATAGCTCTGGCACTGGGATTTACCTGCGACAACCTACAGCTTCAGGGTCAAGTGTTCGCCTCCCTAGCAGTTTACTTCTTTTTTTTAATTTGAGAGAGACAAAGAGAGACAGAGAGAGAGATAGAGAATGGATGCACCAGTGGCCTCTCAGCCACTGTGAATGAACTCCAAAAGTGTGTGCCACCTTGTGCGCATGTGCAACATTGCATGCTTGCCGTCACTTGCGTCTGGCTAAATGTGGGACCTGGAGAATCGAACAAACGTTCTTAGGCTTTGCAGGCAGGCGCCTTAACCACTAAGCCATCTCTTCAGCCCTCTTTTTTTCTTTTAAAAATAATTTTCTTTATTTGTAAGGGGGGAGAAAGAGGGAGAGAGAGGAAGTGAATGTGCTAGAGCATCTTGCCATTGTTAATGAATTCCAGACGCATGCACCACTTTGTGCATCTGGTTTAACATGGGTCCTGGGAATTTGAACCTGCACTGCTAGGCTTTGCAAGCAAGTACCTTTAACTGCTGAGCCATCTCTCCAACTCCCAGCAAGGTACTTCTGTCCAAACACACACATACACAAACATACACACACACACTCTCTCTCTCTCTCAAAAATTACATATTTTAGCCAGGTGAGGCAGAGGTAGGAGGATCGCCACGAGTTTGAGGCCACCCTCAGACTACGTAGTGGGTTCCAGGTCAGCCTGACCTGAAGTGAGACCCTACCTCGAAAAACCAATAAATAAATAAATAAATAACATATTTTAGCCAGGCATGGTGATACACCCTTTTAATCCCAGCACTTGGGAGGCAGAGGTAGAAGGATCACTGTGAGTTTGAAGAAAGCCTGAGACTAAATAGTGAATTCCAGGTCAGCCTGGGCTAGAGTGAGACCCTACCTTGAAAAGCCAAAGAAAATTTTATTTTAATTAGCCAATAGAGCAAGTTTCTATAGTTAAAAAAATTTTATTTATTTATTTATTTGAGAGAAAGAGTGGGGATGGGGAGAATGGGCACGCCAGGGCCTCCAGCCACTACAAATGAACTCCAGATGCATGTGCCCCCTTGTGCCTCTGGCTTATGTGGGTCCTGGAGACTGAGGTGACTAGCACCTCTGGAGACCACCCAGTGACTACTATTCCCACAGTTTCTAGTGAATCATTCCTTCCCCCAGTGGGTCAAATCATAAAAACTGTCACTGACAGTGAGGACACTGAGTTGTACAGAAAAACAGAAACCAAGAGGACACATAATCAATATACGGGGTGAGCTATCTTTATTTTCTTGAAAAGTATGCCTACGTCTTTAATAAAATCATGACTGCTGGTTTGGGCTAACATTTTTGGCCCCTATGTGACTAGGCCCAGGAAAAGATGTCATAAGTAACACATAGAAGAATGTATTAGTCATTACCTGACGAAACAGCTTAAGGGAGGAAAGATTTATTTTGAGCTACTGCATAAATGGTTCAGCAGTTAAGAGGGCTTTCTGCTTAAGCATGAGGACCTCTGTGGGCCTGAAGCCACACAGCCTTGACTCTCTAGAACTCACATAAAAAAGCTGAACATGGGGCTGGAGAGATGGCTTAGCGGTTAATGCACCTGCCCGCCAAGCCTAAGAACGTTGGTTCCAATCTCCAGGTCCCACGTTTAGCCAGATGCAAAGTGACACAAGGGTGCAATGCTGCACTTGCCCACAAGGGGGCATACGCATCTGGATTTTGTTCTCAGTGGCTGAGAGGCTGCTGGCGTGTCCATTATCTATCTGTCTCCCTCTCCCTCTCTCTCTCTCTGTCTCTCTGCAAAAAAAAAAAGCTGAACATGGGGCTGGAAAGATGGCTTAGCAGTTAAGGTGCATGCCTACGAAGCCTCAGGACCCCAGTTTGATTCTCCAGGTCCCACGTAAGCCAGATGCACATAGTGGCACATGCGTTTGGAGTTTGTTTGCAGTGGCTAGAGGCCCTGGCATACCCATTCTCACTCACTCACTCTCTCCCTCTCTCTGTCTCAAATAAATAAATAAATAAATAAATAAATATTTTTTAAAAAAGAAGAAATAAAAAAAGCTGAACATGGCTACATACATTTGTAACCCCAGTCCATGGGGAGGGGCATACCAGAGAATCACTGGGAATTGCTGACCAAAAATAGCAGCTCTGGGTTGAGGGAGAGACCCCCCATATCAAGGAATTATGCAGAGGAGCAATAGAGAAGAGCACCTGGAGGTGCCTCCATCCTCCACATGCATGCATATGTCGTACATGTATCTGCACACACACGTGCATATACTGCAAACATCATACCACACATAATCTATATACACACATATGCAAAAAAAAAAAAAGGTTTCTTTGGCTTGTGGTTTCAGAGGTTTTAGTCCAGGGTCATGTGGCTCTATTGTTTTGGGGTCTGTGGTGAGGCAGACCATCATGGTGGCAAGAGCATGTAGAGGGGGTGGCTGCTTACCTAATGGCATATAGGAAGCTGAAGAGACAGCGAGAAAGTGGCTAGATATATCCTTCAAAGGCACACCCCAGTGACGTCATCTATCTCCTAGTAGTCAGTTCAGCTATGATGTCATCAATGGATTAACACTTTGATGAAGTTAGCACCTCTGAGCACCACCACCAACTGAAGCCAAGTTTTCATCCATGAGCCTTTTGGGGATATTTTATATGCCACCATGACAAATAACTTGTATGAGGATACCAGCTTGTTTTCAAGTGCAAAAATTAAATCTAAGGAAAGAGGAAACACTGCTTTAGTTGCATCCCATAAACTTTAGTATATTTGGTTTTCATTTGCCGTCTAGATCTTAGCTAGAGCATCTTGCAGCAAGTCAGCATTCAGCTGTTTTATGGGTCAGGGTGAAGCGAACAAGCCATCCTTCCCATGGTTGGGCAGTCTTTAGAGACCAGCAGAATCCTAATAAGACCTATGAGTATATTTGAGCATGTAATTTTCCCAGGCTGGTTGTCGCCTGGGCCTGTAGGTCACTTCTACTGTTTTAACACTACTTAGTGCTCTAAGCCTAGTTTTACATGAGGTTGGCAATAGACTGAGAGCCACGTGAAACAGAGAGCTTGAGGGGCTGGGGAATTGGCTCAGTGGATAAAGTGCAACACACTCAAATTTGAGTACCTGAGTTTGGATCCTCAGAACCCATGCAAAGCCAGATGCTTTAGTGTAGAGACAGGAGAATTCCCAGTAAGCTTGTGGCCTAGCTAGCCGGCTGCACACATTGGTGAACCGTGAGAGACCCTACCTTAAACAAGGTAAAAAGCACCTCTGACCTCCACACGGCTCGTTTCCACCCATATACGTTAACACGCACATACTTTCATCACACGTATACACACACAATAGAGAGCTTGGGAGGCAGGGTACTGGCGACTTTGGGAAAATGTAGCTGTCTGTAGTTGTCCACACCCTGTAAATATATGCTTAATAAGCTCATTTACTCAATATAAATTTATGAATTATGCTTAGTGCTGTGCTATCCCAGCTTGGAGGTAGATGTTTGATATCTACCCAGAAAAGTCATGCCAGCTTTGGCATCTGACCAAGGAACCAACAGACCCAAAGGTAAGTCAGGATGAATCATCCAAGAGGGAACCCTTCTCCACATGGTAGGGAGTAGTTTGCCTCCTAGATGAGTGTAGTTACCTGTGTGAATACAAGGACACCTACTCCAAACATTTAAACATCTATAGAACATGCTACAATCCCTGAAAGCAGTCACGTGGGATGGGATTATCAGAAAGCTGTTGGTAGTTAAGTAGACCACACTCTAGGCAGTGAGATACGCAACCAAAGTTATGCTGTCTGGCCAAAGGGAAGTTGCTCCCTTAAAGGAAGAACTCCAGTTAGAAAAGGATACATGGGTAATGTTGTCCACTGGAATTTGAGGGAGAGACCCCCATATCAAGGAATTATGCAGAGGAGCAATAGAGAAAGAGCACCTGGAGGTGCCTCCATCCTCCACATGCATGCATATGTCGTACATGTATCTGCACACACACGTGCATATACTGCAAACATCATACCACACATAATCTATATACACACATATGCAAAAAAAAAAAAAGTTTTTCTTTGGCTTGTGGTTTCAGAGGTTTTAGTCCAGGGTCATGTGGCTCTATTGTTTTGGGGTCTGTGGTGAGGCAGACCATCATGGTGGCAAGAGCATGTAGAGGGGGTGGCTGCTTACCTAATGGCATATAGGAAGCTGAAGAGACAGCGAGAAAGTGGCTAGATATATCCTTCAAAGGCACACCCCCAGTGACGTCATCTATCTCCTAGTAGTCAGTTCAGCTATAATGTCATCAATGGATTAACACTTTGATGAAGTTAGCACCTCTGAGCACCACCACCAACTGAAGCCAAGTTTTCATCCATGAGCCTTTTGGGGGATATTTTATATGCCACCATGACAAATAACTTGTATGAGGATACCAGCTTGTTTTCAAGTGCAAAAATTAAATCTAAGGAAAGAGGAAACACTGCTTTAGTTGCATCCCATAAACTTTAGTATATTTGGTTTTCATTTGCCGTCTAGATCTTAGCTAGAGCATCTTGCAGCAAGTCAGCATTCAGCTGTTTTATGGGTCAGGGTGAAGCGAACAAGCCATCCTTCCCATGGTTGGGCAGTCTTTAGAGACCAGCAGAATCCTAATAAGACCTATGAGTATATTTGAGCAGGTAATTTTCCCAGGCTGGTTGTCGCCTGGGCCTGTAGGTCACTTTTACTGTTTTAACACTACTTAGTGCTCTAAGCCTAGTTTTACATGAGGTTGGCAATAGACTGAGAGCCACGTGAAACAGAGAGCTTGAGGGGCTGGGGAATTGGCTCAGTGGATAAAGTGCAACACACTCAAATTTGAGTACCTGAGTTTGGATCCTCAGAACCCATGCAAAGCCAGATGCTTTAGTGTAGAGACAGGAGAATTCCCAGTAAGCTTATGGCCTAGCTAGCCGGCTGCACACATTGGTGAACCGTGAGAGACCCTACCTTAAACAAGGTAAAAAGCACCTCTGACCTCCACACGGCTCGTTTCCACCCATATACGTTAACACGCACATACTTTCATCACACGTATACACACACAATAGAGAGCTTGGGAGGCAGGGTACTGGCGACTTTGGGAAAATGTAGCTGTCTGTAGTTGTCCACACCCTGTAAATATATGCTTAATAAGCTCATTTACTCAATATAAATTTATGAATTATGCTTAGTGCTGTGCTATCCCAGCTTGGAGGCAGATGTTTGATATCTACCCAGAAAAGTCATGCCAGCTTTGGCATCTGACCAAGGAACCAACAGACCCAAAGGTAAGTCAGGATGAATCATCCAAGAGGGAACCCTTCTCCACATGGTAGGGAGTAGTTTGCCTCCTAGATGAGTGTAGTTACCTGTGTGAATACAAGGACACCTACTCCAAACATTTAAACATCTAAAGAACATGCTACAATCCCTGAAAGCAGTCACGTGGGATGGGATTATCAGAAAGCTGTTGGTAGTTAAGTAGACCACACTCTAGGCAGTGAGATACGCAACCAAAGTTATGCTGTCTGGCCAAAGGGAAGTTGCTCCCTTAAAGGAAGAACTCCAGTTAGAAAAGGATACATGGGTAATGTTGTCCACTGGAATCTCTGATGAGACAGCATGATAAAAAAGGGAGCACTGAGGGCTGGAGTGATGGCTTAGCAGTTAAGACACCTGCCTCCTAAACCTAAGAATGCCGGTTCCAATCTCCAGGTCCCATGTTTAGCCAGATACAAAGTGACGCAAGGGTGCAATGCCACACCTGACCACAAGGGGGCGCACACATCTGGATTTCGTTCACAGCAGCTGAGAGGCTGCTGGTGCGCCCATCTCTGTCTCCTCTCCCTCTCTCTCTGTCTCTCTTTGTGTCTCTCTCCAAAAAAGGGGGAGCACTATGGAGAAGACAAGTACTTGGGTCTAGCTTGCTGATACTGGACCTAACAGTGTGTCCTGTCCTGCCAGCAACACTGCACTCCCGCCCCCCTCTGTGTGTGTACTTCTGTCTGTCTGTGCCTTTCTGTTCTCTCTCTCTCTCTCTCTCTCTCTCTCTCTCTCTCTCCCATTCTGAATTTTCCTTCTTTCCCTGCTCCTGGTCCTCCATGAAAAAGTAGCCAAGAGTCAATTATTATCTCCCTCCAGTTCTTCAGGGGAACAGACATCTTTTGTATCTGAAAGTGCAATTACAGGGTTAACATGTAAAGATTTTTGGCTAATTGGGTATTTTCTTCCCCTTCCGCCTTTTTTTCTTATTTGTACTAAGATAATCTTTTTGTTCAAGATCTTCCGGAGGAAGTTTTGTTATTTTGGCCAGAACTAGTTGAAATACAATATACTATAAGTTTTAGACCAAGGAGGAGAGACATTTTAAGAGAGCCTTTTAAAATTTAAGCTGCAGGGGCTGGGGAGATAGCTTAGTGGTTAAGGTGGTTACCCGCAAAGCATAAGGACCCAGGTTCCCAGGTTCAATTCCTAGTAACCACATAAGATTAAATGCACAAAATGGCAAGAGGCCCTGGTGTTCCCATTCTCTCTCTCTCTCTCTCTGTGTGTGTGTGTGTGTGTGTCTGTCTGTCTGTCTGTCTGCTCATAACCAAATAAAAATATTTTTAAAATAAAATAAAATTTAAGCTGCAGAAACCTCTGCCCAAGACCTTGACCTTCAACAGATAAGAACTTGGTAATTTAGCAATGTGTATAAAGTGATCTTAGTTTGTTTCATTCTGTCATAAATGTAGTTTGGATTCAACACTCTTTCAATAAATTGGTCAATTTGTTTTATTATGTTGACTTGTCTTGTGAGTACATCTTCAATACAAAATATTTTGTTTAAAAGTAAATAAGGTTATGCCACAGGATGTGTCAGGATTTGTGCCACTTTGGCATACCATAAGATATAACTTACAGGAAACCCAACACCATCTTGGTAAGTCCATGGAAAACTCTGAAGTCAGAACGGCAGTATACATGGCAAGAGGAGGCGCATGTCACATGCATGACACCTTCCACATCAGAAGAAGACCTCAAGAGGTGTGAACCCTCTCCCAACTACTCCTCTAATGGATCACCAGCAATGAAGGCCATACAAGACAACCAGGGGGCTGTGGTAGTTTGAATATATGCCCCCCAATATATTCAGCATTTTATTAGTTTATAGTTTGCATCTGCAATCACCTTGCTAGAGGCAATGTCACTGGGGGCCGGTCTTAAGATGTGGTGGTGGGTTTGAGATTCCATTGTAAAGATATGCAAAGTGTGCCTAATAAGAGTTCCTGAAGCTTGCTGTGGCTTGACTGTAGTTTTGCTCTGTGTGCTGTGTGGCTGGTGGCTTGGTTTTTCTCTCTCTTGCCTGGTCCTGTGAGAGCGGGCTGCTTCTCCTGCCATTATGGAACTTCCCCTGGATCTGTAAGCTTCAATAAATAATATCCCTTCCTCCATAACTATGCCTGGTCTGGAAGTTCATCTCAGCGAACCAGAAGCTGTCTGCTACAGGGGCCTACTTTGAACTGCAAATATATTGGTTGATTACTGATGTACAGACCACGTGGAGTTCAGTGGACATTGAGACAGACTGCATTCTAATCCATTGCCATCTTTAATAAACTAGAGGTCAATAAACACTTGTGGATACATACAGAGATAAGACAGTGTAAAGGAAGAGAATCAGGCTAATCCTGGGGTAGGCAACTATCCTTTTTGAGTATACTGTTTATATCACTTCCCTGTAAGGAGTTATATTAGGGGTAGGTGTGCTTCTGAGGCATACCCTGCACACCACAGTCAGAGAGTTCCACCTGAGGGTATGAACAGTCAAGGCAGTAGCTTGTGGCGGGAGCTGGTAAATCCCCCACATAATATAGTCTAGTTGACACTAAACAGAATAGACTTATGAGGAGGATATAAATGGATCATGGTCACTTTCAATACAATTGAAAAGGTAAAAGTAATTTTCCAAATCTAAAGGCCCTTTAATAAAAATATTATACTACTGCCAGCAAATAAATCAGAGAGCTCATGTAAGAGGACTTAAATTAGAGTTAATTAAAGTAGGACCCCCATCCATGCTGCTGTAACCAACACTGCTCTCTTGACTAAACAACTGATACAAGTGAATGGGATCTTATGCTGTTTGGGATCTTGTTAATGCTTTCTTCAGTATTCTTTGAAGTTTCTGAGTTGAGTTGGAGAGATGGCTCGGCTGTTAAGGCCCTTGCCTACAAAGCCTAAGGACCTGGGTTAAATTCCCCAGTACCCACATAAAGCACAAGGTGGCGCATGCATCTGGAATTTGTTTGCAGTTGTTGGAGGCCCTAGTGAACTCATTCTCTCTTTCTGTATCTGCTTCTCTCTCTCTCTCTCATAAATAAATAAATAATTAAAAGTTTCTGAGTCCTTGGACTTGTTTCATTCATCTGGGACAGACAGAAATACTCACCCAAGGTTACCTATATAGTCTCACCATTAGTGGCTTAGTAGTGGCTTGGTACTTTGTCTTGTTATTCTGCCTATCTACTGTGTAAACATTCCATTATACAGATGAGGCCATCCTAACTTTGGAGTGACTAGCAGATATAGAAACACATCTGGAGTTATAGTACAAGAATACCTGAAGAAGCAAGGATTGGAAATCAATTCCAATGCAAACTGGCAGTTGCTTGGTAGGTCACTGCAAGTAATAACAACTGTGGAAAGAGATTTAAAAAGTATATGAGACCAGGCTGGAGAAATGGCTTAATGGTTAAGCCACTTGCCTGCAAAGCTAAAAGACTCACGTTTGATTACCCAGGACCCTCATAAGCCAGTTGCACAAGGTGACACATGTGTCTGACACATGCGTATGAACGCAGTGGCTAGATACCTTGGGATGCCCATTCTCTCTCTCTCTCTCTCTCTCTCTCTCTCTCTCCTCTCCCTCTCTCTGTCCTCTCAAGTAAAAATATAAAAATAAATTTAAGGGGCTGGAGAGATGGCTTAGTGGTTAAGGCACATGCCTGTGAAGCCTAAGGATCCCGGGTGGATTCTCCAGGTCCCACGTAAGCCAGATGCACATGGTGGCTCATGCATTTGGAGATCGTTTGCAGTGGCTAGAGGCTCTGGCACACCCATTCTCCCCCCTTTTCTGTCTCTAATAAATAAATAAGTAAAAATAAAAATAATAAATTTTAAAAATATGAGACAGAACCACTAACAGTATTCCATGTGGACACTCATGGAATACTGCTCATGACACTCATGGACCTGCTCCTATGTAATCAAAATGCTGATGCCCTCATGAGCTGTGGCCCATTTGCTCCTACACATATGAGGAAGTTGTTTATTATCTGGTACATGTGAAATCAGAGTTGTGGGGTGGCACAGTCTGGAAAATAGCAATGGTCACAGGTATTTCCCCACCCCCAAAGTTCTTATTTTACATGCTATAAGGCTTGTTAGGGTCTTTAAAGTTGGATGTACTAGCTGTATAGATATAGGTCAACATGCCCAGTAAGGAACTGGCAGGTATATTACATAGAACCCATCCCAATGAGTGAGGGATATAAATATTATTTCACTTTGTGATATTTCCACGGGCTTCTTGCTACACACCCTTGCAACTTGGTCACTGATGAAGCTACTGCCAGAAATCAACCTCAGCTCAGTGTTATAGATGGCTTTCTGAAGATGACTGATAGTAAAAGAAGAACCCATTTCACAAACACTGATGTGCAGAATTTGCCCAAGGACAAACCAAGTACAGTGGTACAGTGGGGGTTGATTTGATTGAAAAAAAAAAAGACAGTTAAAAAAAGACAGCTGGGCTAGAGAGATGGCTTAGGGGTTAAGGCGCCTGCCTCGTAACCCCAAGAACACTGGTTCCAATCTCTAGCGGTTCCAATCTCCAGGTCCCACGTTTAGCCAGATGCAGTGACGCAAGGGCGCAATGCCGCACTTGGCCACAAGGGGGCACATCTAGATTTCGTTCTCAGCAGCTGAGACACTGCTAGCTCGCCCATCACTGTCTTTCTCTCTCTCTCTCTCTCTCTCTCTCTCTCTCTCTTTCTCTGTGTCTCTCTCCCCAAAAATAAGATGAAATTTAAAAAAAAGTTAAAAAAAAAAAAAAAAGACAGCTGAGGGCTGGAGAGATGGCTTAGCGGTTAAGGAGCCTGCCTGCTAAGCCTAAGAACCCTGTTCCAATCTCCAGGTCCCACGCTCAGCCAGATGCAAAGGGATGCAAGGGCGCAATGCCGCACTTGCCCACAAGGGGGCGCACACATCTGGATTTCCTTCACAACAGCTGAGAGTCTGCTGGCATGCCCATTCTCTATCTGTCTCCCTCTCCCTCTCTGTCTGTCTCTCTCTCTGTGTCTCTCTCCAAAAAAAAATTTTTATTAATTTTTTTTTAAAAAGACAGCTGAAAGAGTTAATTTCTGGATAGGGTGCCTTAGCAGGCTCTGCATGGCCATATGGAGTACTATTAGTCATTGTCTCATTTCATATTTTTAAAAATATCTCTTTCCACATTGGTTGTTTCCCCACAGTTGCATTGATAAATAAAGGTGATTCCAAAAGCCATAAGATTGTTAAATTAAAACCCTAGTGCCAGGCCGGGCATGGTGGCACACACCTTTAATCCCAGAATTTGAGAGGCAGAAGTAGGAGGATCACTGTGAGTTCGAGGCCAGCCTGGGACTATAGAGTGAGTTCCAGATCAGCCTGGGCTAGAGTAAGAACCTACCTCTAAGGAAACAAAAGAAAAATAAACAAACAATGGGCTGGAGAGATGGCTTAGCGGTTAAGGCGTTTGACTGCAAAGCCAAAGGATCCCGGTTCGACCCTCCAGGCCCCACGTAAGCCAGATGCACAAGGGGGCACATGAGTCTGGAGTTTGTTTGCAGTGGCTAGAGACCCTGGTGCACCCATTCTCTTTCTCTCTGCCTCTTTCTCCCAAATAAATAAATAAAATATATTTTAATAATAAACAAACAAACAAAAAACCCAAAAGCTGGGCGTGGTGGCGCATACCTTTAATCCCAGCACTTGGGAGGCAGAGGTAGGAGTATCGCTGTGAATTCGAGGTCACCCTGAGACTACACAGGTCAGCCTGAGCTAAAGTGAGACCCTACCTCAGAAAAAAAAAAAAAAAACCCTAGTGCCAGGAGTGAACAACCTTTCTGATTCGTTGGCCAGGGAAGTCACCTCAAGGACCCCTATACCATAAGGTTAATAGCATTGAAATTGGTTCCACACTGTAAGTGAATGGAAAGTCCCTGCTGCTGAAAACACATGTTTGGGTTGTAGAACATAGAGAAATGAAGCTGGGATTGAGCAGACAGCTCCTTCCCACTGGAAAAGTGTTAGTAGTGCCAGAGTGTTCTATGCAGGCTGCCAGAGAGAACTGTCAACAACGAACCTACTTGGCTGTGAGCTCTATGTGTCATGCTATCAAAATTCCCTGCAGGATGTGACCCAGTGCAGTAATGGTGAGGGTTTGTGAGCACCAGAACTTTTCTCAGCTCCGGATGGGCTTAGCTTAGAAGTGAGAATGACACACACTCAATGATCACTAAAAGTCCCCAAGCCAGTGGCTCTTGAGTTTGTTGTCTTGTGACCTGCAAAGAATGATGAATGCAGACTTGGCAAAAGGTCAAGTTAGGGTTTGTTAGAAAGAAGTGAAAGTAAAGCAGAAAGTGAAGCAAAAAAACAAACAACAAAAACCCACCGCATTGTCTTAAATGAACATGATGTGTTAGTAAAACTGCTGTCTAAACATTTGTGTCTGTGCCCACAGATTACTGCTCTTACCAGTTACAATCAAGGGAAGTCTTTTCAGGCAGTAGGTGGTGACTACAGTGGCAACTCGCAAATCCAACTGCTGGGTATATGGTCAACTACCCTCATCCCATCATGTAGGTGTGCCCAGAATGTGCTGCCATTCCTCCCCCAGATTGGAGCATACTATCCAACAGGTATAGGGTTACATATCTGCCATACAACTGTACTGTCAGGCGTATATGCAAGTGGTCCTATCTATGGTTCCTTGTCTACTCAGCCTGAGAAGCTGCCAGCTCTATATTACCTGGGGACTGTCATGGTGGGAGTATCTTCTCACCCTCATGCCTCAGGTGGGTGGGGGTACTGGGTGCTCTGATTCCGATAATGGCACTCTTAACTAGCAATCGGGGTCATGTACCATTGATAAGTGTTTGTCATTTAGGAGTGGGCATTTGTTGCTGTGAAATGTAATGTCGCTATGGAAAGAAGCCAGGGCCCAGGCTGAAATGTGGGTTCTAGTTATTTCTGAGACTCCTCAGGCCACTCCAGAAGGCCGGGACTGAGAGAGGGTAGAGGAATGGAGCTCCTGCAGTTTCCTGGAGGGTCCAGGTCTGTTTCCCTTCACTATGCCACAGGGACGCAAGTGCAAGAGAGCCAAGGATAACAACGGCTCTCTTTCTGCCACCTAGTGGTGAGCCACCCCGGGGACTGACTTGCCTCTCTTTTTCCATTCAGACCTGAGTGAACTCCCTGGGAAGGGAGGAAGACAGCCCTGCTGATTCACCAGGATCAAGTTACAAATCTTTATAGAGGGATTGCAGTGGGTTTCTCTGTTTTCAGGAAGGAAAGATAAGATGGGATCTTGAGGGCGAGTATTCTCAGACTGGCTTGGAGGAGCCATGTTCCTCCTAGGTCCTTTAGCCTCTCATGTTTAACTGGTCACATCAATACTCAGCTATTAAAAATGTTATATCCCATCCATTGAACATATTTTAAAAAGCAACATCTTCTTACCAAGGGGAGGGTAAATATATGATGCAGGGAGGCAGAATGGGGAGCAACCCAATCTCTATGTCTCTGTTCCCATCACAAAAAATAATCATAATGGTGTTAAAGCAATTGAGAAGCCAAGACAAGACTGTTATTCTAAATCTGTGCCCACAAATGGAACCCTTATTTTCTAGTCTTTAGGATTCCTGACACACTTTATCAAATGCACATCTGTCAAAGAACAAATTGAAGCTGGGCGTGGTGGCACACACCTTTAATTCCAGCACGTGGGATAACTGTGAGTTCGAGGCCAGCCTGAGACTATATAGTGAAGTCCAGGTCAGCATAGACCAGAGTGAGACCCTACCTTGAAAAGCAAAAACAAAACTCAAAAGAAAACAAAATAAAAAATGCAGCTTTGAAAGTAGAAATAAAATGAAACTTTCTAACCACAATACATCAAAACTAAAAATCAAAAGGAAAATGTCAACACTGTATATCTTTTGGGTCAAAGGGGATTTCTAATGAAAACTATGATAAGAACAATTTTGAAAGTATCAAGAAAAATTATATTATAAATGAAAATTACAAAGCGTGACCAAACCTTAATTTGGAGAATATCCATAGAATTAAATGTTATTATCAGTACATTAAAAAGAATGACAATATGCTAAATACTTATTAAACACTCATACTGTGTAAGGCCTGAACAAAATAAATTTAATCTTCATAGTACTTGTGAGATGGGTACTGTTTTGCCCTTTATAATGGGAGGTAGGTCTTATATATGCCCTAATTAAGTAAATATATGTAATGTTCTAATTAAACAACCTGTTTCCAAGAACATATTTCACATGTTTCTTGACTCAATGCCACAAATATATATATACACCTTCATGTACAGAACCGTGCAACAAGAGGTGAATACAAGATGTATTTTACCATGAAAATATATAGTCATGAAATAGCTAAAGTAAAGAAGCAGCTCATATTATTATTGCAACTAACCCTACTAGCCCAAACGGACTGGATTAAATGCCAAAAGCAATGCCTAATCAAAGCACTACAGTTGCAGATAGAAAAGTGACTCCAGTATGGGATGGGGATATAGAAGGCAATCGTGATGCTTGTTGCTACTGTGTAGGGAAGGAGCTATAAGTTGTTTAGCTACTTAATGCAAGAGAAGCAGAAACAGCATATACATTTCCACTTTATTAGAATAGTGTATAAATACAGAGCAGTTGGGCACATCCATTGTAAGGCACTATTCAGGTTAGAATGCAATTCCACAAGAGAGAAAGAGAAGCCATTACATTCGGCATTTTTCATCACTACATTCAGACTCCTCCTACAATGTGTTTATTGTTACTGGGGTCTAACTGTAATCCCAGACTTATAGCAGCATCATACAGGGCCCTGGATGCCAAGAATTAAAGATACATCCTGGCTCTGGCACTTGATATGATTTGGCACTTAATTATAAACTCTCTTGCCTTTTTCTCTATTTGTTTCCCAACTCTTGTTTAACTAGAGATAATAAACTCTTTATGAGCCTTACATATGACATATATTTTGTT
The DNA here is from genome assembly GCA_036365145.1 of Orientallactaga sibirica. Lineage (NCBI taxonomy): Eukaryota > Metazoa > Chordata > Mammalia > Rodentia > Dipodidae > Orientallactaga > Orientallactaga sibirica. Next base: position 231,897 of record JAEOAD010001318.1, on the reverse strand, counting down.
ACTAGCTTTCATGAAGCCTAGAACAGGACTAGTTAGGCACATAACACATACCCCCCAAACACTTATGTATCACTTCCTAGAACTTCAATGCAGTAGAAGAGATATACTTTCCCTAGTTGTAGTTTATGGATGACTGGATATCTTCATGAAAGGAATATGCATGAATGTCCCATTTCTTGTATCTTATAACAAGGAATTAAGCTTAATGAATATTTCCATGTATCAACAGCTTCAGCTGATAATGAGACTTCTTCCCAGTGTATGGGATTTGAGTTGTTACTATGATTACATGAGAACACCGACAAAAGTAGCAACTGTGTCTGTGTGTTTATAAGTCAAATGTAAAACGGTTCAGAATCATTGAGCAACTTATAAATCATCTGAATTAGTGACCCTCACCTCCTTAAAATGATGTGTGCATATGTATATATGTGTGTGTAAGTGTAAGGAAAATTCAAAGAGGCTGAGGATCACTGGGCAACTTATAAATTAACAATCTTCACCTCCTTGAAATGGTATGTGTGTACAATACAAAAATGTGTATTTTCAAAGACATTTTCATAGTATCCTTGAAACAATTGAAAATAACTAGGTTGGGAGCAATAGGACTACACTGAGCTGAGGATCACTGGGCAACTTATAAATTAACAATCTTCCCCTCCTTGAAATGATATGTGTGTACAATACAAAAATGTATATTTTCAAAGAAATTTTCATAGCATCCTTGAAACAACTGAAAATAAGTAGGTTGGGAGCAACAGGACTACACTGATAGGTATAAATACATTTAAGGCAGCATGTTCCAAGGGATACTTTTCAGAATATTAGAACTGTGGGTTATTACTATGTGTACATGAAAAGGGTTCTAGGGTCAGAAAAGTTTGGAAAGCACAGAGCCAAAAGAAGTGCTGTGTCCTCCTTTACTAGCTAGGACCTTTCTAAGAGTCCGGTGATGGTGAGCACCATGAATCCAGGAAGGACAAACAGCAATAAGCAATTCCCCAAACCATTTGCAGAGCATTTTTAAGAACTAATTATTCTATGACACACACTTAGGAAGATACTGGACTAAAGAATGGGTAAGATTTCAAAATAATTGACAGACATGCCAAACGAGAGCAAATGGCCACAAATACTGGTTCTTTACTCCATCTACAAAAAATTAGATTCTATGTATGTAACTTTACCCAGTCAAGTGATTTCTGCTAGACCTAAAATACAATTATGAAATTAATACTTCACTCTAACCACCATCACCACAGACTGCCAACTAAGCAGACCAGCAAACTTTTCAAAATTCCCAAGTAAAAGTTAAATCTTAACTTCTTTAAGCCTAAAAATGTCAATGGAGATGACCCAGTTCCTACTAGGTTAATGAAATCCCCATTTTAGTGTTCCCAACATGTTTTTATTGTTTGACAAAATTAATTGCCTGTTTCTTGCCACTTGGGGGACATGTAAAGCTTTGATCTCGCTTAATAGTAATTATACAGCAGAACAAATGTGGTAGTGCTGTAGTAGATTTGTCAGCTTGACATGAATATTCATTGTAGTGGCTCTACTTCTAAAAGGACTGTCATCATTTATATACTCTATCCTTATGCTTATCATATTGTTGCCTTGGAACACCAAATTTTCCATTACAATAATAATAAAAAAAAAAAGTTGTAGAGCCAGAATAAATCAAATCCAGAAAAACTGCAAGAACAAGTAGATACTTTAGAACTCATATGCCTTAAAAGATGGATTTTGAAAATAGCCCCACCTCAAAAAGTAGTTCAAACAAAAATATTCTTTCAAGACAAACAGGCTGCTGCAGGCTATAATTAGTACAGGTTTTTTGTGTGATTGTGTTAATTCTTACAGAATCTGTTTCCCTTAACACTTTTTTATAGAAGTCCTCTAAAGTGAGTGACTTGGTGCATAATAAGGCCTGCTCTCTGTCTGAAGCTTTTAGAACAATGACTACACTTGTATGGCTTTTCCCCTGTGTGGATTCTTAAATGAATTACAAGGCTTGGTCTCTGTCTAAAGCTTTTCCCACAATAATTACATTTAAAAGGTCTTTCTTCAGTATGTGTTCTCTGGTGCAAAGTAAGTGCTGTCAGTCGACTAAAACTTTTCCCACAATTATGACACCGATGAGGTTTTTCACCTGTATGAGTTTTCAGATGTCTTTTAAGACTTGACCCATGACAAAAACTTTTTCCGCACTCAAGGCATTTATACGTTTCTTCTTCAGAATGGGTTCTCTGGTGCCCGATAAGATGTGACCGTCGAGTGAATCGTTTTTTACATACAGTACATTCATAGGGTCGCTCTCCTGTATGAAGTCGTTGGTGTCTATAAAGGTCTGAACTACGAAGGAACCTTTTCCCGCATTCAGGACATTTGTGAGGTTCCTCTCCTGAATGAATTCTCTGGTGCCCAGTGAGTTGTGACTTCCGAGCAAAACATTTTCCACATTGAGGACATCGATGAGGTTTCTCTCCAGGAATCTTCTTCTTTGGGGGCTTAGGATTGAGAGGTTCTTCCACGTTGGCGTTGGCACTCTCAGGCGTGTCTCCTAGAGTGGAGTTCTGATGATCTACAAGTTTTGTTAAATTTGTCTGTAAATCCTCTGGGGGTGGTTCCCACTGATTTTCTAATTGCACGTAGTCTTTTTGTAAAATGGGACCATGGAGACCATTGCCCTCTAAAGTTACAATAAATGGATACATATTTTCCAGTTTTTTCTGTTTTGAAGTGTCGTCTTCATTTTCTATCCCAATCTCAAAACCTGAGAAAAAAAGAAATTGTAAATGTCACCGTGATTCAAGAAAAATACATGAAGGAAAATGAGGACTACATATAGGAATTCCTGCATAGAATTCCAAGCTTGTTCCCCTGAGTTTTTTTTTTTTTAATTTTTATTTTCTTTCTTCACTAGTATATAAATGAATAATTACTTACCTATCTTGGAATCAAGTAATTGTTTCATCTCTTTGGAATCCTGTAACTCTTTCACCCACGACTCGTCTCTCTGATCCAATGGGAAGTTCATATCAAGCTTTGGTAAGTGATAACCTGCTCATAGAAAAGAAAGGAAGCATGAGAGTTTTTTTTTTTCATCAGAAGTTTTTCCAAGCTTGGCGTGGTGGCGCACACCTTTTGTCCCAGCACTCGGGAGGCAGAGGTAGGAGGATCGCTGTGAGTTTGAGGTCACCCTGAGACTACACAGTGAATTCCAGGTCAGCCTGGGCTACAGTGACACCCTACCTTGAAAAACCAAACAAAAAATTTTCCAGAAATTAGACTGATTTCTTGGATATATGGCTGCTTAATATCTATTTTCTCTTCAATTATTGTTACTTCATCTGGAGTTACTTAAAAGTCTGTTTAAAAAAGATAAGACAAAAAGTGATAAAGCCATCCTATGCTCACTTACAGCCAGGCTCTTTTTCTCTATTTTATGGAAGATGAATGAATCAATTATGTGCTGAAAGCAATCAACTAATTTAGTTCTGTATCTATTGTTAATAGATTTGTTTGAGTTAGAGGGACAATATGAAGCAAACCTTCATAAAATGTTGGCATACCAAAATTAGGAAACCCTGCTACTTAGTGTGTGTTCAAGTGTAAAATGATCCCCAAAGGATGATGTGTTTGAACACCCCAGGTGTTGGCATGATTTGGGAAGGTTGAGGAAAATTTAGGAGGTGAAGCCTTGCTAGAGGAAGTGTGTCACTGTGGGGTAGACCCTGATGTGCTATAGCTGGGCCCTATGTGCTATTCTCTTTCTCCACTTCCTCTCTGCTAATATACCTAGTGATGCTGACTCCCTGGTCCTGCAATGCTTTCCTAAACAGGATGGACTCTACCCTCTGGAACTGTAAGCTGAATTAAACCCCTTTCCTTCCATAAGTTGTTTCTGGTCAGGTATTTTGTCCCAGCAATGAGAAAGCAACTGATACAGTACTGAGTAGAACAGAATTAAGAAACTGATTACTGGAACAAGCGATAATTTCAAATAGACATTTCCATTTATTGAATTTAGTCAGTATCCAGCAAAGGAAGTCTTTCAGTTTGTTTCAGTAATGTCTAGAAGTGGATTCTTTTGAAAATAATCCAAATAACTAACTACCAGAGAAGGCTTCTGTCTGTGAACCTAAGGACAGCAAGGTAGTTTCTACCACTGACTCTCCTGCCATGCCCAGCCTTCACTGACTGGGCTGTGGCTGGTGTGCTGTTTTCCTACCCCTTCCTCTCCTTCTTCATTGGTGGCCATGGGTAGTGCTATTCAATGACATGGGCAGTCTAGTTTAGGTAACATTAATCCAAAGGAAAATTTTATTTCAGAACAAAACATGGGAAATGGACTAATATTCTTTATTTTGTCTCTTTTTTTAAAAAAAATATTTATTTATTTATTTGAGAGAGATATAGAAATAGGCAGGCAGAGAGAAGGAATGGGTGCACCAGGGCCTCAAGCCACTGCAAACAAACTCCAGATGTGTGTGCCTCCTTGTGCATTTGGCTTACATGGGTCCTGGGAGTCAAACCTGGGTCCTTTGGCTTTGCAGGCAAGCACCTTACCCACTAAGCCATCTCTCCAGCCCTATTTTGTTTCTTTTTTAAAAAAATATTTTATTTATTTATTTGAGAGAGAGAGACAGAAATAGGCAGGTAGAGAGAGAGAGAATGGGTGGGCCAGGGCCTCCAGCCGCTGCAAACGAACTCCAGATGCGTGCACCCCCTTGTGCACCTGGCTTACGTGGGTCCTGGAGAATTGAACCTCGAACCGGGGTCCTTAGGCTCCACAGGCAAGCGTTTAACCGCTAAGCCATCTCTCCAGCCCTATTTTGTTTCTTTTATGAAGAAAAGACTATATAATTCCTCTTTAAGATTTTGAAACCAAAGATAAATTTCAAGTGAAACATTGTTAAAATTCACTGTTTTAGCTGGATGTGATCTTGCATGATGATAATTCCAGCACTCAGGAAGTTCACATAGGAATATTGTGAGTTCCAGGACAACCTTGACTATATAGTGAGACTGACAAAAAGAAGAAAAAAAGATGCCCTAAAACTCGCTATTTTGTTTTTGATTGGATTTCAAAGTTAAGATAAGATGAAAGGGTAATACAGAACAGATCAAACAGAGCTGAAGGTCATAGCCCAAAGGACAACTGCTGCAAAGTAAAAGATGTCACAAGCTGGAACTTGGAAGAGAGTAGTAAGCATAGGCACAAAATGCTGATTTAGATTACACTCAAAATTGCCAAGTTCTCTGGGACATGGAATCAAAACAGCTGTCCAACAACTACCCTTTGAATAAGTGATGATGGAAAAGCACCGATGTTTAATTTTGAACAGTGACACAGGACAAGGAAGAGCACCCCAGGACTAAGAAAAGGGTGATGACAGAGCAGATGGTGGGGAATGAGGCAAAGGAAGGAAGAAACTCAGAAAACACAAATATAACAGGATTCAGACAGGGAATGTGGAATCTGCATAGCACAACTTCCCAACATACAATCATGAAGTGTTGGGGAGCCAGCTTGTCTAGAGCTGGGGAGATGTCTCAGTGGATAAAGTACTTGCTGCTCATGCCCCCTGCGTGTCTGAGTTTGGATCCTGAGGCTTCATGTAAAAGCTGGAAGCTGTGGTGAGCGTCTGTAATCCAAGTGCACTGAACAGAGGCAAAGACAAGAGAATTTCCCAGAAATTTGCAAATGGAATGAGAGAGTCTGCCTCAAATGAGGTAGAATGCAAGGGCTGACCCAAAAGTTATCTTCTGATCTCCACAGAGGCACACTGTGGCAAACACATACATGAGCACCACAAGAAGGGAGAGAGAGCGAGAGAAAGAATAAAGGTATATGAACTGCTTTGCCACTCAAAGATCTGTACTTTTTTTCCTGTCTCCAGAAACCCCATAGCAAAGAAGTTTTAAATGGATTCAGCAAGTGGTAGCCTATAGAGCCAAATTGGAAAAAAAAAAAAAAAAAAACAAAAATCACTGAATGCTCAATTCTATGTCTAGTCTAACCACTCCTGAACAATACAGTGCTTGAAATCTTAGCCAGAGCAACAGGCAGAAGAAGGAAATAAAGGGAATACAAGCAGGAAAGGATGAAGCCAAATTAGTTCTGTTTCCAGATATGTTCCTATATTTAAGACTATAAACACAGCACCAGAAAAATCTAAGATCTTATAAAACAATTTTAGCAAAGTGTCAAAACACAGAGGCAACAGAGAAAAACCAGTGGCTTTTTAAAAAAATAAATAAATAAAACAGTCACGAAGTTGAGAAAGAAATTAAGAAAAAATACAATTGCCAATATTCTAAAATATTACCTAGGAATAAACAGAATCAAATAAGTAAAAATCTTCTACAATGAAAGCTATTAAACAGAGTAGATGCTAGGAGATGACTGAAACCTTTTCATGGATAAGAAGAAAACATGTGGGCTGGAGAGATGGCTTAGCAGTTAAGGCCCTTGCCTGCAAAGCCTAAGGACAAGGTTTGATTCCCCAGGACTCACGTAAGCCAGATGCACAAGATGGCGCATACATCTGGAGTGCATTTGCAATGGCTAGAGGCCCTGATGTACCTATTCTCTCCCTCTTACCCCCCTGTCTCTGACCCTTTCTCTCTCTCTCAAATAAATAAATAAAATATTTCAAAACAGAGAACATGTAAGTCAGGTGTGATGGCGCACACCTTTAATCCCAGGGAGGCAGAGGTAGGAGGATCACTGAGAGTTTGAGGCCACCCTGAGACTACATAGTGAATGCCAGATCAGCCTGGGCTACAGTGAGACCCGACCTAGGGAAAAAAGGAAAGAGAAAGAGAGAGAGAGAGGGAGGGAGGGCAGGCTAAAAAGTATTCTACTCGAATGAAGCTTTTATACCATAAAAGGAACTGTGGCCCTTGGGACTTACAATATCACAGATCTTGTGACTCAAAATTTGGTGGGCAACTGAGTTTTCATTAGATGATCCAAACTTCCACATGAGGTATCCTGAAATAACACTCTTAGTGAAAAGTCCCTTTGGTAAGGCTATTACTTTAAACAGCTCCCAATAACAGTCTTTCTAGCCAAAGAAAGCCAAGTTCTTTCCTCTTCCCTCAGCCCCCATCCCTTTATCTCAGTAGTCTATGTCCACTGGGGACTTCTATTTCCAACCCATACAGACACAAAGTACAAAAAGAAAGCCTTCACCTTACCAGGATCCAAAAAGGGCTGGCATTCACCACTAGCACCATAGTTCAGCTCCTGTGGCCCTGCTTGTGGGATCCAGGCCTCTGCCACTGGGGGTTCCTGGGCAGGTTCCATTACCTGGAGTGCAGATGACTCCAGGTGCAGGTTTGGTGGCATTGGTACTGTTCCCACTGGTGCCAATTCTTCCAAAAGCATGTCATCCATGTCAATCTGAGGGAAAGGCCAGAACCCATCACTTTAAAGTATAAAGTCCAATTTTACCTCCTTCTAAGTAACCCATTCCTTTTAAATATTCCAGTGGTTACAGGAAACAATGAATTAAAAAGAATGTAGCCAACTGTAATATATGTCATATTCATTCCAACATTGGCAAGCTAACAGGATTTTAAAACATGATCAATACAACAGTAGTGAGGCATTCCACCTACTCTTCCCTTCAAGCAAAATCTCTTCCAACTGGTATGCATTCTATATTCACAGCCAATTTCCAAGTGTACTGCTCATATTTGAAGTACTCAAGAGCCAAGAGTGGCTTATAGCTCTTGTACTGGGCAGAATGGCTACACCCTGGAAGATAGTATCTTACATAGTCAACAAAACAGGAAGAGAGAGAAAGGAAGGGAAAACACTCACCAAGGGTAACTTAGGGAGGCAGGAAATTGTGGAGGACTCCTGTACAGGCTGCACCTTCCCTGAAGCCAACAGCTCATTCAGAGGGCATCCCATCCCACACGCCCAGAAACCCCAATTCTCAGAGAGAAGCCCATGCAGCCTCCTTCCAGGGCCATGGCTCTGTGCTCAGGCATGCCCTCCCTGAAGAGATGCTTCACAAGTTGGTTCTAAAGAGTACTACCATCACTCTCAAGGAGTGTTTGGGATGTGCTGGCAGGTGGTCCCACTGGAATTTGGAGGGCCAGGGATAGGAGCATCGCTCACAGTGTAAAGCTCTTCCTGGACTTTACCAAATGTGGAACTCCCCCCTAAATCACTTACGTAGGTGAAAAGAATCTACTAAGGAACACATCCTGTTCATCAGGTGGAAACAAACTATTTTTGTATAGCTTGGATGTCCTAGGAATTTACAACTGTGCAAATAAAAAAAAATCTATACTACTTATTATTTTTGTTTACCAAGACTTAGCTTCTACTTAGGGAAATCATATGAATAAGGGCCATACTGCTCATAGCACTGGAACCTTGGTCTGAATTCCCAACTGTCCTACTACAGTAACTGTAAACAGAGATGCAGGCATGTAACCGCTTCATCATGTCTTTCAGTGAAGTGAAGCCCAAACACACTGCTGAAATTCATATTAGTTTATAATAAATTGCATTGCCTTCTTTTATATCTTTTCTTGACTACTTGATTCAGTGTTAGCGAGATATTTCTGGAAAGAGACAATCAGTAAATATTTTAGAATGTGTGGGCCATATTTACCCGTCATCTCCTTTTGCCTCTTTGTTTTAATCAATTTGTTAACAAGGTAAAGGCCATTATGAGTTCAGAGGTCACCTCCAACCATACTATGGCAAGAATTGGCAAGCAGACAATAGAACGATACAATAATGATTTTTGATTGATGTACATAGATAAGATAAGATATGCTATTTGAGAACTTACTGATAGAAAAGGGGGCATCCCTATATGTGTGCTATAGAGAGGGGATGGGGTCAGATGCAGTGAAGAACTTCAGACCCATATGCTGATTCCAGCAGTAGAGAAATTTGAAAAGAATTCTAGAGACAACATGAAGCTGTGGAATGGCACCAAGACAAAATGCTGGGTATAGAACCAATCGTCTGAGTACCTCTTTTGGTCTAAGAACAGAGACCCACCCCCACCAATACACATTTTGTTCTCACCTGAGGTTCTGGTATCTCAAGTTCTCTCTGTAAGTCTTCTATCAGAGATACAACTCTTTCTCTATTCTCTGGACAGTGTTCCCTCACCCATGTCTCTATCTCTGTGGGCAGAATAGTTAGGAATTGCTCCAACACAAGCAGCTCCAGGATCTGTTCCTTAGAACGCATCTTTGGCTTTAGCCACTGACAGCAAAGCTCCCAGAGTTTGTTGAATGCTTCATGAGGCCCGGCTGCTTCTGTGTATTGGAACTGCCTGAACCGTTGTCGGAAGACTTCACAGTCAGTGTCATACTCTTGCAGCACAGAGCCCTGATTTAAGGAGGCCTGGATTGCACAACCAAGGGCCACAGCCATCACCCCTTGTAGAAGTTTACTGGCGACTGATATCTCAGATTCCAGTGTTTTTCCCTCTGTAATAATCTGGGAGAGGCACCTACAGCTAAAGACAAGAAAACAGGGCAGCGGGGGAGAAACAGTAATAGTTACATGATCATACATACTCACTGTCTTTAACTTACTTCCATTTTATTTTTTATTTTTTCCAAAGGCCCAAATGGCCATTTCTCAGATTATTCTGGTGGTTATGAGAATCAGATAAAATCTGGAAACTCATTTCTCAGAACACACACATCCAATTACACATACATTTCAAATGTTTACCAAAGCTCAGAGCAGAGTTCATCCCTTTTAGAACTGTGCTGTTCAATAGCAATAACATGGTGTCAATAGCACCGTGCATCACTTTAATTAAACATTCAGCTTCTTAGTTGTTTTAGCTAAATTTAAAGTGCTCCTTAATTATCACTACCAAAAGTTCTATGGAGAGCTTTCTCTTGTCTTCTGCACCCCCAAAGGTAAAACGTTTTCCCTTTTATAAGCTCCTGTAGATCTGTGATTAGCCACATTCCCGGTCTAATTAAAATTTTTTTAATATATGGAGATTTCAAAAGAAATATAAAAGTAATAATACAATACTTATGAAATAAATAAAACATGGTTGACATTTTAATGCATCCTATAAGGTCACAGATGTGGTCACATATATGTCTCCACAGGCCTCAGGACCTGCATCTACCTATGTACTATTAGTTCATTCTCCATCTCTCTCTCTCCCTCTGTGTCTGCGTGTGTGTCTGCATTTGCTGAGACAGCTCCTATACCTCTTCCTTTCAAGATTCCTAAGAAGATTTAAGAAAAAATACTCATGACTCTCTTCCCAGTCAGTCAAAATTGAAACTGTTTCCATGTCACTTTTTATTGTGACAGTATCCTGGACTTTTGTGGCAAATGGCTTTAGGCTCCATAACCTGATAGCTGTGTGACCCTGATTCCCATTGCTTCCGTCTTCAACATCCACTTCATAAAGTATCCAAGGACCCCATTGCATGCAAAGTGAATAGCGATGTGCCAACGAAGTTGATTGCTGGTCAAGACGCTTTCCTAGGAAGCTTCTACTTTCCTGAGCTTAGGCATGTAACCGTTATTGGAGGGCATCCAAGGAACTGTAGTTTTTTGGCGGTGAACCCACTAGTTAATCTGCTCCAGCCTCCCAGCTGGCCAGCCCTCCCATGCCTGACCCAAAGCCTTCCACCACGTCTACCAGCCAAGTGGCCCTCCAGGTTCCCTTCCCTGCGCCTTTCCTAGCTAAAAGTTCACTTCATTTTGGGTGTACTGGATTTTCCTCAAACCTCCCCACAGGGAACCCATCCTCATGGGGCCTACGAGTAAAGCGATGTGAGAAAAGAGGGCACTCAAGGAACGGCAGGCGTGACATGTCCCTGAAAAGTCTAAAAGCTGATTTAAAATCCGATGTGGATGGTAGGGACGAGGTACCCGACGGCTCCTAGGCTACAAGGTCAAGCGCCCATAGAGGCGCTTCCAGGCCAGGAGGACTCCCAGGAAGGCCTGGCCGGGTCTCAGGGAGCAGTGGCGGGGTCCCAGAACGGATAGGGGCCCACCGCCCTTCGTCGCTCCCGGGGCCTGGCGCCCAGGGCATATCTGGAATCTGCCAATTCGCGTGGCCCTGGCAGGCGAAAGGAGCCCCGCTACCCGCGCCCGCGCCCCAGGGACGGCCACGCCCTCTGGCCGCTCCGGGACTCACCGCCTCAGCGCCCACGGCTCTCCCAAGCTCACCGGCAACTGCTCAGGGCGCAGGCGCAGAGCCGCGCTGTGGACTACGTCTCCCGACAGGCCTCACGCTGCTTGCCGCTCTCAGGGCCCACAAGGATGCTGACGTGGGAACTGCCGGGACTCTCCACCTAGTTTCAAGCTGCTTTGGAAGTGCTCTTATTTCCGGTCTAATAGATTCTTGGTCCTACGGGATTGGGTGGGACGAGTCCCCGGGTCCAGAGCCAAGCGAGGGCTTCTTACAGTCATCAAAGCAGGTGGGAACCTCTCGGTTTTGACTGACTCTGATTCTCAAGCCGGAGGATTTCTTGGGAAAGCAAAATTTCAGATTTCTGACCCCGCTCTACACCCTCATGCATAGAATCAATCTCTCATGAGCTTGGGGCTTCACCACTCTATGTGTCACAGTAGTTATGGGTTTATTTCATAGTTTCTTCTTTTGGAGATCCGAGCTTCCATCTAGTGACCCCTTCGTTGATTCTCCACTTTCAACCGCCACCAGTGTGAGATTTAGGGTTTGCCCTGTGGCGTTGCCTCAAGCCTTCCTGTTGGTCCCGGTTCCTCCCCTGGAAGCCAAATTTCCCTGCATTTTGGTCAACGATGTGTTATGGTGAGACTCGATCCAATAGCCGCTAGGTACAGTGGTGTTCATTGGAAAACAGCGCTCTTGGTCCCAAGCTGGCGTTGCTGGTCTATGGCTGTTAAATTTTTATTGCTAGGACCGTCTGCTTAGGAGCCAGGATGTAGACCTGCGTGGGTCCAAGACAGAAGAAAGCTGCCTGTTCTTGTGCCTCTGAGAATCTGATATTAAAGAGACAGGCGAGGAAGGAAGGGATTGTTGGCAGGAGCTGTGGACAACTCCACCCAAACCAAAGTTGTTCTCATCTGCTGAGGGTTGAAGCCCCAGGACTGTGAGTCCTGCGAATGCATAATCCATTGTTGTTCTCAACCCAGGCTCAGTCAGCTTTGACTGCAGGGGTAGCTAGCTGCTCTCTACCAAGGAACCCGATGGTGGCTCAGGGTGTCAGATTTCAGGTGCAAAGATTCCTGTGTCTGGAGGCAGGACCTGCCCCCACTGGACTCTTAATCTACCTTGGAGCCCAACACCTATGTTTCTGTGTAGTCTGTTTCCAAGAGACTTCTGGTTCCTGGCAAACCCTTAGACATTTTCTAGAGCATCTCTTTAGCCTGAGATGTGCATCAAAGGGGTGGTGTTGGGGTTGCTGGTACTTGAGTAGTCCCTGACCATTCTGTCTCAGGAAATCCACTGTAAAGGTGCAGACATTAAGTACACTTGGAGAAGTCTGAAGAAATTGAGACTGTTTAAAGTTTTTTTTTTTTAATAAAGAAAGCTTGGGAAACTTGGGGAATTAGTAAAGATGGAAGACATTTTTTTTTTTTTCATTTTCAAATACCATTTGTTTTTGTTGTGTCCCATTCTTTCTCACACCCTCAATCTTCCCCCCAATTCTCCTCCTTCTGTATTTTCACCCCTTCTGTTTATATATTACTTGTATCCTTTTGTCCATCCATCCCGCCTCTTCCAGTTTATCTCTTTATAGTCATGTTTGGTTACAATCACTTTATAGGTATTATCCATATTTGCCTCCCCATGTGTACATACTTATAGATACTACAAGCTCAGACCCACATATCAGAGAAAACGTGCTGTTTTGATCTTTCAAAGTGTGAGTCACTTCACTTAATATTTTTTTCCAGACCCATCCATTCCCTGCAATTTTCATAATTACGTTTTTCCATACTGCTGAATAGAATTTCATTGTGCATGTACCACATTTTCATCATCCATTCATTTGTCACTAGGCAGTTTCCAATTCTTAGCTATTGCTAAATAGAACCACAATAAACATAGATGTGCAAGTGTCTCTGTAGTAGAGTGTGGGTATATGCCCAGGAGTAGCATAGCTGAGTCATATGGTAGTTGTATTTCTAACTTTATGAGAACCCTCCATATTATTTCCATAAAGGCTGTAGTAGTTTGCACTGACACTAACAGTGAAGGAGGGATCCTCTTTTCCTGCATCCTGCATCGTCGACAGCATTTGCTATCTGTTTTCTTGATGATAGCCATTTTGATGGATAAGATGGCATCTTAAAGTTGTTTTCATAAGCATTTCCCTGATGACTAGGGATGTTGAACATTTTTCTTTAGTACTTGTTGGCCGTCTGTGTTTCTTCTTTTGTGAACTGCTGTTGATTTCATTAGCCCATTTGATAATTGGCAAATTAATTAGGGGTGTTTAATTTTTGCACTTCTTTGTAAACTCGGGTTACTAACCTCCTTTCTGAAGTATAGGTGACAGAGATTTTCTCCCATTCTGTAGGCTACATGTTCATTTTGATGGCTCTTTTGCTATTCAGAAACTTTTTAATTTCATGTAGTTTTATTTGTTGATTTTTTTTTGTTTGTTTTTTCGAGGTAGGGTCTCAATCTGGTCCAGGCTGACCTGGAATTAGCTATGTAGTCTCAGGGTGGCCTCGAACTCATGGCAATCCTCCTACCTCTGCCTGCCGAGTGCTGGGATTAAAGGCGTGCGCCACCACGCCCGGTTTATTTGTTGATTCTTGAGGCTATTTCCTGTTCTATTGGAATCCTCTTCAGAAAGTTCTTTCCTATACCTATTTCCTTTTGCCCCCCTCTTTAGCCTTTTCTGTGTTTCTGGTTTTAAATTGAGGTCATTGATCCAGATCCATTTTGACCTGACGTTTGTACAGGGAGAGGGATATGGATCTACTTTCATCCTTCAACAGGCGGATAGCCAGTTTTCCAGCCCCATCTATTGAATAAGCTGTGTTTTTTTGTTTGTTTGTTTTTTTGGTTTTTCGAGGTAGGGTTTCACTCTAGTTCAGGCTGACCTGGAATTCACTATGTAGCCTCAGGGTGACCTCAAACTCACACAATCCTCCTACCTCTGCCACCTGAGGGCTGGGATTAAAGGCATGTGCCACCACGCCCGGCATTAAGTTGTTTTTTTGTTTGTTTGTTTTTTTCATTTTTCGGTTTTTTCAAGGTAGGGTCTCTAGCCCAGGCTGACCTGGAATTCACTATGTAATATCAGGGTGGCCTGGAACTCATGGCAATCCTCCTACCTTTGCCTCCCAAATGCTGGGATTAAAAGGGTGCGCCACCACACCCAGCAAACTGTGTGTTTTAAAAATACTATATTTTAAAAATATATTTTATTTATTTATTTGAGAGAAAGAAAGAGGGAAGGAGGGAGGGAGAGAGAGAGAGAATGGATGTTCCAGAGCCTCCAGCCATTGCAAATGAACTCCAGATGCATGTGCCCCCTTATGCATCTGGCTTACCTGAGTCCTGGAGAATCGAACCAGGATCCTTTGGCTTTGCAGGCAAGCACCTTAACTGCTAAGCCATCTCTCCAGCCCCTTAAGATTGTATTTTATTTGGAAGAAAAGTTTACTTCCTTTTTTATTTACTTGAGAGAGACAGAGAGAAAGAGGCAGAGAGAGAGAGAAAATGGGTATGCCAGGGCCTCCAAGCCACTGCAAATGAACTCCAGATGCATGTGCCCTCTTGTGCATCTGGCTTACGTGGGTCCTGGGAAATCAAACCAAGGTCCTTTGGCTTTGCAGGCTAACGCCTTAACCACTAAACCATCTCTCCAGCCCCTTAAGCTGTGTTTTTTTCCACTGAATATTCTTGGCCCATTTGCCAAGAAACTGTGAATTAAATTTGGTATCTTTTTTTTTTTTTTTTTTTTTTTTTTTTTTTGAGGTAGAGTCTCATTCTAGCCCAGGCTGACCTGGAATTCACTCTGTAGTCTCAGTCTGACCTTGAACTCATGGTGATCCTCCTACTTCTGCTTCCCGAGTGCTGGGATTAGAGGCATGCACCACCACACCTGGCTAGTTAAACTTTGTATCTTATATTCTGTTTCATTGGTCTACATGTCTGTTTCGGTACATGCTATCTTTATTACTATTGCCTTTTAGCCAAAGTGTTCCTAAGGAAAAAAAATCACAGCAAGAGGTATCACAATACCTCATCTCAAATTATATTAAAGATGGAGGATTTATCTACTGTTTGGCTGATCCCAATGTCTAGAATGACAGTATCCTGTCTTACTTCCCTATTTAGTTTTTCTCCTCCCCTCCCCTTCTCTCTTCTCCCCTATTGTGTGGGAAATTGAACCTAGGACCTCAGACATGCTAGGAAAGTGCTTTACCACTGAGCCATATCCAAAGCTCCTCTTTTCATTTTTAATTAGCACACATTAAATGCACAAAGGAAAGATCTCATTATGACATTTACATGCATGCATATGATGTGATCATATTCACCATATCTATTACCCTGTCTTGTTCTCCTCCCCTTCCCATTCCACATCTCTAAGCATCCCCATTTAACATTCATGTCTTTAAATTTTTATTTATTTATTTATTTATTTATTTATGAGAAGGAGAGAGAGAGAGAGAGAGAGAATGGGTGCTCCAGGGCCTCCAGCCACTGTATACAAACTCCAGACAGATGCACCACCTGGTTCATCTGGCTTTCATGGGTCCTGGGGAATTTTTAAAATATATATTTTTATTTATTTACAAGGGGAGAGAATGAGAGTATAGGTACACCAGGGCCTCTTGCCAATACAAATGAACTCTAGGTGCATGAACCACTTTGTGCATCTGGATTTATGTAGGCATTAGGGATTTGAACCTGAGCCCACGGGCTTTGCAAGCAAGTGCTTATAACCACTGAGAAATCTCCTCAGCCCATTTTTCTTTTCTTTTCTTTTCTTTTCTTTTCTTTCTTTCTTTTCTTTTTCTTTTTTTTTTTTTTTTTTTTTTGGTTTTGCAAGGTAGGGTCTCACTCTGGTCCAGGCTGACCTGGAATTAACTATGTAGTCTCAGGGTGGCCTCGAACTCTCAGCAATCCTCCTACCTCTGCCTCCCCAGTACTGGGATTAAAGGCATGCGCCACCACGCCCGGCCCATTTTTCTTATTTTTAAAAATATTTTTCTTGTGTCTGGTAATCTTTTCCACTGGTTCCAATCAGGTCCCACATTTAGCCAGATGCAAAGTGACTCAGGGCGCAGTGCCGCACTTGCCCAAGGCATTTTCAACCTGTCTTCCTCTCTCGTCTCTCTGTAAAAAAAAAAAAAAAAAAAAATGTGTCTGGCTTTACTAACAATTATTGAAAAGGCATTTTCAAGCTGGGTGTGGTGGCACACACCTTTAATCCCAGCACTCGGGAGGCAGAGCTAGGAGGATTGGCATGAGTTTGACATCACCCTGAGACTACACAGTGAATGCCAGGTCAACCTGGGCTAGAGGGAAACCCTACCTCAAAAAAAAAAAAAAAAAAAAGGAAGAAGAAGAGGAGGAGTATCAGGAAGAAGAAAAGGTACTTTGCAGATCAACAGGTACATACCAAGTTCCTGGAAGATATGATGTCAATTTTCTCAATCAATGAAACCAGCTTTCTGGAGTAACAACCTACCACTGGAGTTACCATCCAGTTCAATCTGCAGTAATCCACAGCCATCTTCCAAACTCCACCTGTCTTTGTTTTGGTTTGGTTTGGTTTTGTGAGGTAGGGTTTCACTCAAATTCAAGCTGGCTGACCTGGAATTTACTCTGTAGTCTTAGGGAAGCCTTGAACTCATGGCGATTCTCATGCCTCTGTCTCTTAAAGGTGTGTTCCACCACACCAGCCTGTCTTTTTTATTTTATTTTTATTATTATTATTATTATTATATATTTTTGGTTTTTCAAGGTAGGGTCTCACTCTAGCTCAGGCTGACCTGGATTTCACTATGTAGTCTCAGGGTGGCCTCGAACTCTGCAATCCTCCTACCTCTGCCTCCCAAGTGCTGGGATTAAAGGTGTGCGCCACCACGCCCGGCCCCATCTGTCTTTTATATAGGCAAAATAGACAAGTTGAATGGAGGTGAGACAGGAGTCACTGTCGCTGCGTTTTTGAAGTCCTCGATGGGGGTACTAATCTGTAGTTCTTTCAGGAATATGATATTGTTTTTGGTATACTATTTTACCAGGGAAAAGTGGTCCTGAGGGGTTTCCATTTGGGCTTTTCTATTGTAATACCTCTCACTCTATAGGGAAAGGTACCAATGTGAGGAATCTGCCAGGTGCTGAGTGTCAAAGTCTCTCTCGCACCACCAGGAGAGGGGAAGGCCTCCACACCACCCAAGGCACCTCCCTCCACTGAGCAGTTGCCCCTCCCCAAGTGCATGGGCAGAAAAGTTCCCAGATGCCATATTCTCCTTCTCCCTTTCTGGAAGTAAGGTGTGTGTTCTCTGACTGGTCTGTATCTCTGTGTCTCTGTCTCATCTGTCTCTCATCTACCTCTCTTCCTATGCATTCACCTTCTCTCATTCTCTCTCTTCCTTTCACGTGGCTGCAGAGTCCCGTCCTACCTACTCCCTGCCCTCTCCCAGCTGTGCCACTGTGCACAACTCTCCTGGCTCCTTGCCCCTCACTGCTCCTGAACCACACTGCTCTGAACCACTAATAATAAATAAATAATGTCTGAAACACCAACAAAGGTGTGGTCCCAGAACCTCTGGTTTGTACTTCTGAAACGGAATATCTTTATACCAAGTATACATTTTGACGCTGGGGAAATAAGCATAGGATGTATTCAGAGACATAACGGACCCACTGTGAAGTTGAGCTGAAACTCCGTCGACCACCTGGCATCCATAACAACCTCCACTCTGTCACTCTGACTGGCAGACCACCGCGATATCCCAGGTCTCCCGTAATAAAACCATTTCACATTTTGGGGTCTGCTGGGACTCAAGATTTGTTTTCAGTCTAGAAATAAAAAGAAGAGTTTTTTTTTCCCCCTGCATTTTGAAGCAGGATCTCATTATAGCCCAGACTGATCTGGAACTCACTCTGTAGCCCAGGCTGACCTTGAATTCAAGATCCTCCTTCCTCAGCTTCCCCAGTGCTGGGATTGCAGGAATAAACCGCCACGAAGAAGCTGGGCGTGGTGGCGCACGCCTTTAATCCCAGTACTCGGGAGGCAGAGGTAGGAGGATTGCCATGAGTTCAAGGCCACCCTGAGACTACATAGCTAATTCCAGGTCAGCCTGGATCAGAGTGAGATCCTACCTCACAAAACCAAAAACAAACAAACAAAAAAAAAACAGCACGAAGGATGTTTTTGAAGTAGATTCTGAGGAGAATAAGTAGTGTCTTGCAAGGCAATGAACTCAGGAGAGATCATGAAAGTTTCTTTAGGGCTCATCTCAGATAAGAACAGAAACATGTTTTTCTTTGAAGAGAAGATTCAGCAAAATGTGTGGGTTCACCACCTCCTAGCTTTGGTGGGACATTTCCACATGTTCTCATTCCAGTGTTCCTGAGACCTTTCTTTCCAATCACTGCCCTCATCTTAACGAAAGATACCCTGAAGGATGATTGTCTGGTTTGTTTTTCCACAATCTTATCCCTGTGGCTACAGAGATAAGGGTTTACTTCAGGGCAGGAATAGAAGCTTCTTTGTAATGTTTGTGGAGCCTCATCTGGGAATTTGAATCCCTGAGATTATCTCTTTCTTTTTCCATTTTCTCTAGCCCAGTTTGGATCAACTGACCAAACTCATTACAATCCTTAGTTTTATAAAAATGCTCTGAGGTATTTAATACACTGTCATCTCAGACCTTAAATGTAATAAGTCCTTTATTAGGATTATCTAATGTGATATTTTGTTTATCTGGATTTCTGATCATGTCATAGACTATCAGTGCTCTATTTACCAGCCAGCAGGATATGGGAAATACATACCCAAACACATGTATATGTGCAAATATGTGCACCTAGTCATATGTAGATATTTGTATATGTGTACAAATATATGTATACACACATACACAGGGAGATTTATTTCAAGGAACTGGCTTATGTGATGATGAGGGCTGACAAGTCTAAAATCTGTAGGGCAGGCTGGAAGGGTCAAACATTTAATGTATGAGTAAATGTTACAGTCTGAGGCAGAACTTCTTTCTCTGGGAAAATTCATTTTCTCTTTAACATTTTGAACTCATTGTATGAGGCCTATTCACTTTATGAAAAGTAATTTCCCTTATTTAAGTGTCAGATAATTGTAAGTGGACCCGTCTACAAAGTTCTTTCATATCAACACTTAGATTGGTTTTCAACTAGGTTCTGTAGCCTATCAAAACTGACACTTAAACTATTGCAATGGTTACAAATTAGTTTTGTAAGAAATTGTCAAATTGTTTTCCAAAATGACTGTATCATTTTACATTATGTACTGTATGGATGATTCAGTTTCTTTGCATCTTTTCCAGCGTTTGGTGTCAGCACTAGTCTTTATTTTAACTGTTATACTGCACACATATCAGTTATCATTTGCATTTTTCTTAAAAACTAATGATGTGTATCTTTTCATGGACTTGTCATCTGTGTAAACTCACCTTCCTTCTTTCTTTCTCCTTCCTTCCTTCCCTCCTTCCTTCCTTCCTTTCTTTCTCCCTCCCTCCCTCCCTCTCTCTTTTATCTTTCTTTCTTTTTTCTTTCTTTCTTTTTCTTTCTTTCTTTTTTTTTTTTTTTTTTTGGTTTTTCGAGGTAGGGTCTCACTCTGGCCCAGGCTGACCTGGAATTAACTATGTAGTCTCAGGGTGGCCTTGAACTCACGACAATCCTCCTACCTCTGCCTCCGAGTGCTGGGATTAAAGGCGTGCGCCACCACACCCGGCTTGCCTGCTTTCTTTCTCTCTCTCTCTCTCTTCCTTCTTTCCTTTCTTTCTTCTTTCTTTCTTCTCTCTCTCTCTCTGTCTTTCTTTCTTTGAAGCAGAGACTCACTCTAGCCCAGGCTGACCTTAAACTCACCATGTAATCCCAGGCTGGCCTCTAACTCATGGTGATCCTCCTACCTCTGCCTCCTGAGTGCTGAGATTAAAGGCATGTCCTACCACACCAGGCTTTGTAACCTTTATTTTATTTTTATTTTATTTTTTTTAATTTTTTTTGAGAGTGAGAAAGAGAGAGAGAATGGGCAGGTCAGGGCCTTTTAGTCATTGTGCATGAATTCCAGATGTGTGACCCCCCCCCCCTTGTGGGCATGCATAACATTGCATGCTTGCATCATTGTTGCCTCTGGCTAGGTGGGATCTGGAGGATTCCAAAGGGAGTCCTTAGGCTTCACAGGCAAGTGCCTTAACTGCTAAGCTATCTCTCCATCCCTGTAACCTTTTTTATGGCATGCCTATTGATGTCTTTTGCCCATTTTCTAATGTTCCTTTCATTGCCTTTTGAGAGTTCTTTATCTATCTTAGATACTAATATTTTAATTGAACATGAGGTTTATTGTAATTTCTCCCAGTCTTTAGCTTCTCTTTTTGTCATCCTAGACAATTCATTTACAGAACAAAAGTTTCATATTTTAGCTGGATGTGATGGTGCATGTCTTTAATCCCAGAACTCCTGAGGCAGAGGTAGGAGGATTGCCGTGAGTTTGAGGCCACCCTGAGACTATATAATGAATTCCAGGTCAGCCCAGGCTAGAGCAAGACACTACCTTGAAAAAAACCAAAAAAAAAAAAAAAGTTTCACATTTTATAATGTTCAATTTATCAATGTTTTCTTTTTAAAAATCTTTTTTTCGGGCTGGAGAGATGGCTTAGGGGTTAAGGCGCCTGCCTCCTAAGCCTAAGAACACAGGTTCCAATCTCCAGCGGTTCCAATCTCCAGGTCCCACGTTTAGCCAGATGCAGTGATGCAAGGGTGCAATACCACACTTGACCACAAGGGGGCGCACACATCTGGATTTCGTTCGCAGCAGCTGAGACACTGCTAGCACGCCCATCTCTGTCTTCCTCTCCCTCTCTCTCTCTGTCTCTCTCCAAAAAAATTTTTAAAAATCTTTTTTTCTTTTATTTACTTTTTAACTGAGAGGGAGAGAGAGAAAGAGGCAGAGCGAGTGAGCAAGAGAGAGAAAATGGATGTGCCAAGGCCTCCAGCCTCCTCTGCAAACGAATTCCAGACACATGCGCCTCCTTGTGCACCTGTGTGACACTGTGCATTTGCATCACTGTGTGTCTGGCTTATGTGGGACCTGGAGATTTGAACATGAGTTCTTAGGATTTGTAGGCAAGCACCTCAACTACTAAGCCATATCTGCAGCCCTGTTTGTTTGAGAGAGAGGCAGAGAGAGAGAATGGGCACACCAGGGTCTCTAACCACTGCAAACAAACTCCAGACTCATGCACCACCTTGTGCATCCAGCTTACCTGGGTACTCAGGAATTGAACCTGGGTCCATAGACTTCGCAGGCAAGCACCTTAACCACTAAGCCATCTCTCCACCCTACTAGTGTTTCTTTGGTGGATCATGCCTTTGGTAGCAAGTCTTTGCCTAAGCCTTGATTACAAAAATGTCTTTCCACTCTTTTTCCTAAAAGTCTTATAGTTTTGAGGTTCGAGACATTATGCCTCAACAGTTAAAGATGATTGCTGGCAAAAGCTTCTGGCCCTGGTTCAATTCCCCATCACCCCTGTAAAGCTGGATACATTGTGGCATATGCATCTCTGATACCAATGGACCTATGATAAGACAATGGGAGGTGAATCCAGAAAGCTCACAGGTAGACTAGTCATATTCATTTGCAGTCTGGCAGTTCACTTGCAAGAGAAGCTGTCTTAATGAAGGAGGAGCACCTTAAAGAAGTGTCCTTCTGCTTTATCTAACAGTTTTCATCTCAAAGAAGTTGTCGTCTGACCTCCACATGCATGCCATGGCACCACACACAGACAAATTACATTTATTTATTTACTTATAAGCAGAGTTAGAGAGAACAGAGGGAGAGAGAGAAAATGGGCACACCAGAGCCTCCAGCCAATGTAAACAAATTCCAGATGTATGCGCCGCTGTACATCTGGCCTTACCTAGGTACTAGGGAATCAAACTCAGATCATTAGGCTTTGCAGGCAAGTGCCTTAATCACTGAGCCATCTCTCCAGCCCAGTTTTATAGTTTATATTTATTTATTTATTTATTTATTGTATATTTTTACTAGATATGGACATATTTAGTATGTAAACTATGCGGGTGTTGCTGTTTGTTTCTATTTTATTGCTGAGTAGATTTTGTTTAATAAACTGTGGTACACCTGTGTTTGGTGCATATATATTTATATTGTCATGTGCTCGTGTTGGATCATTCCCTTGTTGAGTAACCAAGTGGCCTTCTTTGTTCTTTTTGATTACTTTTGGTTTTGAAGTCTATTTTATCAGATATTAATATGGCAACACCCACTTGTTTTTTATTTCCATTTGCTTGGAATATCATTTTCCAACCTTTCACCCTGAGGAGGTGTCTATCTTTAGTGGTGAGGTGGGTTTCTTGAAGATAGCAGATAGAAGGGTCCAATTTTTTGATCCACCTGCCCTCATATCCTGTGTCTTTTGATGGGTGAGTTAAGACCATTAATGTATGAAGTTATTACTGTGAGGTTCAAATTATTCCCTACCACGATGAGATGTTTTATGGGGTTTGGTGCTTTCTTGTGTTTTGTATATTTTGAGCCTGGTCAATTTTGGTTATGGTGATCTTCTTCTTGTTGGCTCTTGAGATTGGTTGTTTGACTGTTCTGTGTGGAGTATTCCCTTAAGTATTCTCTGTAGGTTTGGCTTTGTGTTCATATAATCAGAGTTGACTTTTTTTTTTGAGGTAGGGTCTCACTGTAGCCCGGGCTGACCTGGAATTCACTATGTAGTCTCAGGGTGGCCTCGAACTCATGGTGATCCTCCTACCTCTGCCTCCCAAGTGCTGGGATTAAAGGTGTGCGCCACCACGCCCAGTTAGAGTTGACTTTTTGTGTGGAAAGTTTTTCTTTCACCATCTATTATGAGGGATATATAGTTTATATTTAAATCTTTTGTTCATTAAATTAATTTTAATGTTTGAGTTATGAAATTTAGGTTGAATTTTATTTTTGTTTTTCTAATAGTTGTTCAATCAATACAGCCATCATAGGTTGAAAAGGCCTTTGAACTTTTATCAAGAATCCATCCAGATATTTGTGTGGACCTTTTTCTGAGTTCTCTGCTCTTATGAGTTTTCTAAATAATAGTGATGACTTGAAAAATTAGAATTAACAGATATTGAAGGCAATTATATTGAAACACAGAAAGCATAAAGGGGTATATGTAGCAGTGATGTTCCCACACTTTAAAAAGTGAGAATGTTAATATAAGTAGACTGAAAATTCAGATTCACTGTCATTTCTTTCTTATCCAGTTACACTACTGTATTAATTTCTACATCTAATAAATAAAACTTATTTTCCTCAGATAGAGTAATTTCTCCCTCTGTATTCTTTTTTTTTTTCAAGATTGTTTTCAGTATTTTGGGCCTCTGATTTTCCATAAACTGTTAGAATAAGCTTAGTTTGTTGCCAGAGAAGATTGCCATGTGGGGCAGTGAAACAAGTGGAGAAGGCCCACTGTGAATGTGGGCAGGCACTATGGTTGAAAGAGAAAGAAGGAGAGATTTCTTCCTCACTCCAGGAATGAGCACATTTTCTGTTGCTCCTTCCCTTTAGTCATTGGACTCCGGGAGCTTCAGCCACTGACCTCTAAGACTAGCACCAATGACCCTTTTGGGGGGGCTCTCACACATTCTGCCTTTGACTAGAGGCTGAATTGTCTGCTCTTTTCAATGTCAGATTTTCCACTTCCTCTGTCGAGCTCATACCAGTTTCACTTGCTCTTCAGCTTGTAGCTAGTCATCATAAAAACTTTAGCCTCTGTGATCATGAAGTTAAGTGTGTGTGTGTGTGTGTGTGTGTGTGTGTGTGTGTGTGTGTGTTTTCTATTGGTCCTATTTCTCTGGTGAATCTTAATACCCTGAATAATTGCAGTCTATTTTTAGTAATATTTTCACTTCACT
Source organism: Orientallactaga sibirica (assembly GCA_036365145.1). Classification (NCBI taxonomy): domain Eukaryota; kingdom Metazoa; phylum Chordata; class Mammalia; order Rodentia; family Dipodidae; genus Orientallactaga; species Orientallactaga sibirica. The sequence continues at coordinate 207,778 of JAEOAD010001318.1, read as the reverse complement.
TCATGATATATGGGAACTTTACTCCCACATGCCTCCCTTTACACTTCTTGCACTGAAATATAATGGTCTTGTTTATCAACTATCATTTTTATACTTCATTGAACCATCATATGTTGTCAATTACTTTCTCATTGCTGGGAGAAAATACCAAACCAGAAGCAGCCGATGGAAGGAAAGTGTTTATTTTGATTTACAGTTGCAGAGAGTAGAATCCATCAAGTCAGGAAATGCTCAGCAAGAGCAGAAAGCCAGTGTCACATCAGTAGGGAGGAAATAGAGCCCATGGCAAGCAGTGCTAGAGTATAAAATCTCAAGGCTTGCCCACAATGATACATTTCCTCCAGCAAAGCCCCTAAATGTTCCACAACCTTTCCAAACAATGCCACCAACTGGGAACTAAGTATTCAAATTTCTAAGTCTATCAGGGACATTTTACATTCAAAATACCACATCACATATGTGGTAGTTTGAATATATGTCCCCCAATATATTCAGTGTTTTATTAGTTATAGTTTGCATCTGCAATCACCTTGCTAGAGGCAATGTCACTGGGGGCCGGTCTTAAGGTGTTGGTGGTGGGTTTGAGATTCCATTGTAAAGATATGCAAAGTGTGCCTAGCAGGAGTTCCTGAAGTAGCTGTGGCTTGGCTGTAGTTTTGCTCTGTGTGCTGTGTGCCTGGTTGGCTTTTCTTCTCTGTCTGCCTGGTCCTGTGAGAGCAGGCTGCTTTTCCTGCCATTATGGAAGTTCCCCTGGATCTGTAAGCTTCAATAAATAATATCCTTTCCTCCATAACTGTGCCTGGTCTGGAAGTTCATCTCAGCGAACCTGAAGCTGTCTGCTACAACATATGATTTAGAAAACTCATGAAGAGGGTGGTCTGTTATACGTGCCCGAACATGTGCTCTTTCTATTATTTTCCCTCCTTCCTTATGCTCCTGAGAGTCGTTTTACATTTCATTTTAGATCAAAGAACTTCATTTTGCTATTCTTCAAGGGTAGTTCTAGTATTGACAAATTATTTTTGTTTTTCTTTATCTATAGGCCCTATTCATTCGAGCATTCTGGATATACATGCTTTTCAGATATACAATTTATGGTTGACAATTATTTACTTTACATCCTTTGAAAATGTCATGCTACATTCTCCTAGGTTTCTGTGGTATCAAATGAGAAATCCGCTGTCATTTGAATTGGTGTTGTCCTATAGATCATGTGTCTTCTCTCTAGCTACTTTCAAGATTTTCACTTGGCTTAAAATTTTAAAGTTTGTGGGGATGGAGAGATGGCTTAGTGGTTAAAGTACTTGCCTGCAAAGCCAAAGGACCCAGATTCTATTCCCCAGGACCCATGTAAGCCAGATGCATGAGGTTTTGCAAGCATCTGGAGTTCATTTGCAGTGGCTAGAGGCCCTAGTGTACCCATCCCTCACCCCACTCTTCCTTTTCTCTCTCTCTCTCTCTCTCTCTCTCTCTCTCAAATAAATAAAAAATAAAATATTTTTTTTTAAAAATTAAGTTTACTTTTGACATATCTTGGCATGGGCTTTTTATCTTATTTGAGATTTATTCACCTTCTTGAATCTATGGATTTATCTTTTGTCAAATATATTTCTTTGCATTCTCTTGCATCCCCACTCACTTGTCTGGAACACTGGTGGTATGAATATCAGGTGTTTTACTATCATCCTACATTTCCCAAGTCTCTGTTATTTATTTATTTATTATTATATATTTTTTGTTTTTTCAAGGTGGGGTCTCACTGTAGCCCAGGCTGATCTGGAATTCACTCTGTAGTCTCAGGATGGCCTTGAACTCATGGTGATCCTCCTACCTCTGCCTCCAGAGTGCTGGGATTAAAGGCATGTGCCACCATGCCCGGCTCTGTTATTTATTTTATTTAGTCTATTTTCTGTTTTGAAAGTTGTATAAACTCTATCAGTGTGTTCCCAAGTTCACTGATTTGGTTTTCTGTCATCTGTACTGTTGAGTGTATCCTACATGATTGTTTTGCTCTTAAATTTTAGAATTCTGAAATTCTTATTTGTACTTTTATAAATTCTATTTATCTTCTGAATTTTTTTTCTTTTCCTGCTTTCATTTCAAGTATTTATAATTCATTTTTGAATTATTTAGTGTTACTTTGAAGTCTTTACCAAATGATTTCAATATTTGGTTGATCTGGGTGTCAGGGTTAGCTGATTGTGTTTTCTCATTAACATTATTGGCTTTTCCAATTATTTAAATGTGAATGTTTTATTATATCCTAGACATTTGGAGGTATTATATTAGGAGACACTACGTCCTATTTATACTTTTTTTACTTTAGCATATCATCACCCTTTTGGGTTTGACATATAGGTCTAACCTATATGAGTCTAAATTTCACAGCATACGTGGTATTATGCTGTTATGCTTGGTTTATCATGTTTTTGCTGTTGGTTCTGCTTAAAAAGGTGAAAGTGCTTCTCCAGGCCTGTCTGTCTTGCCACTCCAGGGAGGAGAAAGCATCCTGATGACATTTATCAGAACAATGCTTGCAATGTTTGGTGTTTCTAGAGTCACATGTTCCCCTGGCTGGCTGAGAGACATTTCTGAAGTCTGACATCTTGGTTCATTGTGCTCTTCTTCCCAGTGAGAAGATATCCATGGCTAAGGAAAGTCAGTCTTGGGCCCCAAAATGAAGAGGGTTCCTGCACCAGGAAGTTTGCTGTGATAAGATCTCAGTTTTCCACACTGCCAGTCACAAGGAATCTGTGTATAGGAGAAGGAAGCCTTGACCTGGTGCCATTAAAGCCCTTTCTATGCAGTAGGACTGCTACGTGAATAAATGGGAGCCTGGGTACTGCAGTTCCACAGGAGAAATTCACTAGTTTTGTAGAGTACTTGTCTAAGATGCAGGAAGCCCTGGGTGTGTAGAGTGGGGGGGGAGAAAGACACTGGTATTCTTTTGTTGTGACCCCTCCCCCACCCTTTTGGATATTTTGATGCTTCTGGCTTCTTCTCTTTTTTTTAGTTTGTTTAGTCTTGAGGACCAGAGAATGGGTCTTGGGGAATGTTATAATTATCCATGGGATGCCAGGAATTAGGAATGCTATTCTCACTGTGATCCTTGTCCTCTTGTTCACTCCCTACTCTCTGCACTCCTCTCTTTCCTCCTGAGGGAATGACAGAAGACAGGGCTTCCAGATAATATGAAAATTCTCATGTCATTCCCCACCTCATTTTTCTTCTCTGAGTGTTACTCTTGTAAGACTTTTCTGCCACTTAAAACGGGTCATTTTCTCTCACTCATGTGTCTCCCTTGCCTTGATTTGTCTCCTACACACCCTATTCATAGGCCTGCTACCAATCTACCCCTGCAGCTATCCAAAGACTCTTCCATAGACCTGTTCTTGAATCTTCTCAGACTAAAATAAATCTTGTGCTCTTTCACTTACTTGAGGACTGGGCTTCAGGATCCTAGCAAAGAGACTACCCAGGGATGAAGTACATTCAAAGAAATGTGGATTAAGTGGTAATTATTCTCTTTCCTCAGACTGAAGATGGTACCTTTTATTGTCATTTTGTAACTTACACACTCATCTCTCTGATATAAACTTTGAGGTTGGCCACCAGTCTTCCATATGGGACATTCCTCGAGCTAATATCTCCTTGACTAGGATCATTTGAGTGTATCTGTCTATCACATGGCACAGTAACCTCAGACTCAAGCTCCATCTTCTAGTGCTTAGGGAATGGAGGCCAAACCTAGTGCATTTCTTAGGGCAGAACAAATACAGTCCAGTGACACTCACACCCATACACACATTTCTAATTCTGGGGAATGTGCTTGCTCTAAGGTTTTATTAATTAATTTATTATTTTTAATGAGAGAGAGAGAATGAGCATGCACAGGGCCTCTAGCCACTGCAAACTTAACTCCAGACGTATGTGTAACTGTGCATTTGGCTTGTGTGAGACCTGGAGAGTCGAACATGGATCCTTAGGCTTCACAGGCAAGTGCCTTAACTGCTAAGCCAGCTCTCCATCCCAGCTCTAGGGTCTTTTTTTTTTTTTTTTTTTTTTTCAAGGTAGGGTCTTGCTTTAGCTCAGGCTGACCTGGAATTCACTCTGTAGTCTCAGGGTTGCCTCGAACTCATGGCGATCCTCCTACCTCTGCCTCCCCAGCTGTCGCTAAGGTCTTAATTCCTTGAAATGTACTTGTTCTTCTGAATTCTCTCATATTTTCTAGTTCCCATTAGGAATCTTTGGCTCTTTCTGAGAAAGAAAATGTTCAGAGACACTTATCAGCATTCCACCTTATCAGACTTTACAGACCATAAAAATTCAGAAAGGAGGAACTATGTATGTGTTCAATAAATTGTTATGAATTTATATTAATAATTTTGGAATTTGAAAACAAAGAATATATCTGAAGTAGGTAAAGTAGGTACTTAGTCACCTCCAAAAGACTTTTATTATCACATTAGGGATTAAGATCCATCACAAGAATTTTGAAGGAATAACACCATTCAGACTACAATATGATAGTAAAAAAGTTTTATTTTCAGAAAAGACAAAACACAAATATATATTGTTTAAGAATGCAAGCATAGCCCGGCATGGTAGCTCACGCCTTTAATCCCAGCTGTCAGGAGGCAGAGGTAGGAGGATCACTGTGAGTTCGAGGGCACCCTGAGATGAATGGACTGGACTAGAGTAAGACCCTACCTGGAAAAAAAAGAAAAAAATGCAAACATAAATGAGAAACAAAAAAGCAAATTTCTGATTATGATAAACTATATAGTAGTTTTTTATTTTTTTATTTTTTTATTTTTTATTTGAGAGACAGATAGAGAATGGGCACGCCAGCAGCCTCTCAGCCACTGTGAACAAACTCCAGATGCGTGCGCCCTCTTGTGGGCAAATGCAGCATTGCACCCTTGCGTCACTTTGCATCTGGCTAAACGTGGGACCTGGAGATTGGAACCGGCATTCTTAGGCTTGGCAGGCAGGTGCCTTAACCACCAAGCCATCTGTCCAGCCCATATGGTACTGTTTTATACACACAGACATATGTGTATATGTGTGTGTATATATGTGGATGCTCAGAACTTGAAGGTAGAGTTGTCTTTATGTGCCATGCTAGGACAGGTAGACCACAGACTCAGCCTTTGATCTTATCATTTCTTTTTTTTTAAATATTTTATTATTTATTTATTTATTTGAGAGAGAGAGATACAGAAATAGGCAGGTAGAGAGAGAGAGAGAGAGAGAGAGAGAGAGAACGGGTGTGCCAGGGCCTCCAGCCACTGCAAACGAACTCCAGATGCATGCACCCCCTTGTGCATCTGGCTTACGTGGGTCCTGGAGAATCGAGCCTCGAACCCGGGTCCTTAGGCTTCATAGGCAAGCGTTTAACCACTAAGCCATCCCTCCAGCCCATGATCTTATCATTTCTTACCAACACTCAAACACAAGTCCCTTATCTTTTCAAGGAAGGTAAACAGCTTCATCAATTTCTTGGAACTGACTGAGAATGCTAATTTTGTAACATAATTCTGAAGGAGTGAGGGTATCCTAAAGGCTAACTTGGCCAGACAGGCTGTAGTTGAGTCAGAGGGTGGCCTTAGGAAGTCATCAGGGAAAGCTAGATGTGCCTCGCAGAGAAGAGGCATCTGGGATCTGCTCCGCATGGTTCAGTAGAATAGAAAATGGGGAAATTCAATGCTGTTCACTGCCTGAGAAGAAGCCAGACCTTTCCAAATATAATGAGGTCCTACAGGAATCTAGTCTCATTTACTTTTCACAAGTTATTGCCTAACTCCAACCCTAACCCATAATGGTTCCACTTATTTTGCTCGTCTGTTCTTTCAATATCATATAATCTTAAGCTCTTTTCTTGGCCTGGGGAATAAAAACCAAGGATCCTGGCAGACATCAGGGTGAAAGGGATTGTTTAGTTGTATAGGGTCAAAAAAAGAAGCTAGAGGTGAAAGTTTAGAAGGAGCTGATAAGCCCAAGACTGCCAAAAGTAACAAAGTACAGGAGATAGAGAGAACTATTCTGGGGTTGCTTGGGGTAGAGAATGACCATTATCCTATTAAATCCCCCTCCCCAAATACGGATTGGATGGTTGAAAGGCTACATTACTCCAAGTAAGATGCATCTTCCATGGAACAAACCCACGGCTCCATTACATTGCCCCATTGCCCTCATCTAGTTTCAGCTATGTGAGTTGCAAAATCTATATCTGTGAAGAGATACTGAGTAAATGACCTAGATTGTCAAGAAATTGGGTTTGCTACTTCACAAGGATAAAAAGAAGACTTTTCCTAAAATAAATGGGACTCACTGAGATACTCCCTAGCACTCTTGGGTCCGGTTTGAATTGTCAATAGAAAGCTGATGAAATTCTAGAATTACATCACCTCCAAAGATGGCTTTGATAAAATGTTAGGAATGAAAGTCTTGGTCTACCAACATTTCGAGATTTGGGCTGAATTAATTTTGCAGAGAGGGAGATATCTTTTTCCATCCCATGACACTATGTGGGAAAATTTCTTATTAACTTTAAGGTGAGAATTTACAATTTAGGTTCCAAGTGGAATTATGGTAAAAGTAACCTTACCCCATGATGGCTAACAGGATTTCATGTGTTACCATCTTGTGTTGAGCAAAGTGTTCCTTTACTTGATCAAAAAAAAAAAAAAACAAAACAAACAGTGGGTGTGCTGGAGAGATGGCTCAGCAGTTAAGGTGCTTGCCTGCAAAACCTAATGACCCTGGTTCAATTTTCCAGTACCCACATAAAGCCAGATGCACAGGGTGATGCATTTGTCTGGAGTTCATTTGCAGTGGCTATGGCTCTGGCATGACCATTCTCTCTCTCTTTCTCTCTGCCTCTTTCTCATAAATAAATGAATGAATAAATAAATAAATAAAATATTTTTTAAAAAACTGTGGGTGGAAGCCAGGCGCACTCGGGAGGCAGAGGTAGGAGGATCGCTGAGAGTTGAGGCCACCCTGAGACTACATAGTTAATTCCAGGTCAGCCTGGACAGAGTGAGACCCTACCTGGGGTGGCAGGCATGGTGGGAGGAATCCCAGCACTTGGGAGGCAGAGGTTCAAGTTCAAGGCCACCCTGAGAAGACATAGTGACTTCCAGGTCAGCCTGAGCCAGAGTGAGACCCTACCTCGCAAAACCAAAAAAAAAAAAAAAAAACTGTGGGTGCTGGCCGTGGAAAGAGTGGCAAAATGTTTTGGTTACTCTGTACAAGACCAATCCTGCTTTCTCTTCTTTCCTTCTCCCCACTGCTCCTTTCCTTAGAAAGTTGATGCATAAAGGCTCCATTCCACCATCCACACTTGTTGAAGAGGGCTACTTAAGTCTCCAACCTATTTAAACACCTCTTGTAACTACACATCCTCTCCTGAGGGAGTGGTTAAAGTTCTCATCTTTTCTTTTATCACCTTTATAGAAGAACAAAAGGCAGTCCCACTTGAACCTCTGCTGCGCTAGTGTGGATCCTTTGACACATCCAAGTACTGCTCTCAAGCTTTAGCAATCTTTCTTTACCTACCTCTGAACCTCTTGCAGCCTTTCTTGTGAGTGCTGTGAGATTTCTCCCAGTTGCCATGTGATATTTTCCATGCTTAAATTCTCTCTGCCCTTGCATGGCCCTGGAGTGTAGGGGTTTCTATTCCTCTGGCTTGTCTTCTTGCTATTGTTTCTGTCTCTGCTCTTCATCCTTTCTTCACAGCCATGGCTTTATTAGGCTTGGCTGATCAGAGGTCATGGGCACAGGAACATTCAGACACACTCCACCTACTGTTCCTCAGGATGACCTACACGGCTGAGGGCAGACTGGGACTATATTTTGACACTACAGAATCACAACAAGGACAGCAAAAGCAACAGGGAGGGAGAGAGAAGGGAGAATTTTCTGCATAAAGGCCTGGAAGATATAATGATAAGGGGAGAGGTAATAGCCACCCTGTGATGTAAGGGCAGGAGGTAAGAAATGCTCTATAGATGGTAAGGATGCAGAAACTTAGGTAGGAGTCAAAGGCTGCATGGAGTCTCATTTTGCATCTCACTTTAAAGGACAACAGTATGATGCTACTCCATGCCCTTTCATCTTTATTATCACTTGGACTTGCCAATATCCCCCATCACTTGACCTCTTAGTTCTTTCTTTACTCTCACCAACATTATTTCTCATATATATATATATTTTTTGGAGAGAGACACAGAGAGAGACACAGAGAGAGGGAAAGGATGACAGAGAATGGGCATGCCAGCAGCCTCTCAGCCGCTGTGAACCAACTCCAGATGCATGCGCCCCCTTGTGGGCAAGTGTGGTATTGCGCTCTTGGGTCTCTTTGCATCTGGCTAAACATGGGACCTGGAGATTGGAACTGACATTTTTGGCTTGGCGGGCAGGCCCCTTAACCGCTAAGCCATCTCTCCAGCCCTACTTCTCATATTTTAATGCTCAAGTTCTTGCATAATTTCCATTTCAATTTTCTTAGAATATTTTATTTCAGCTTATTCCTTTTGAAAAAAAAATTTTTAATGGAAGCCATCCCATTAGTCTTCTTGACTATGATATGGCTAAAAATGCCCAGAGGAATTATATGCAACCCACTGTGCCCCGAACAAGTTTATTTCGTATCACACATGTGTGCACTGAAACATGCGTACATGCACAACACACACTCCTCCAAGAAAAACACCACTAGCAACCAAAACGGGCACCTGGGGGATTCAACTTCTTTGGGAAGCATGAGAAGAAAAATTGCTTTTTTTGTTTTGTTTTGTTTTTTAAGGTAGGGTCTCACTTTAGCCCAGGATGACCTGGAATTCACTATGTAGTCTCAGGGTGGCCTTGAACTCATGGCGATCCTCCTACCTCTGCCTCCCAAGTGCTGGGATTAAAGGCGTGTGCCACCATACCCAGCTTCTTACTTATTTTTTTATTAGAGACAGAGAGAGGGGAAAGGGAGAGAGGGAGAATGGGCACACCAGGGCCTCTAGCCACTACAAATGAACTCCAGACATGTGCACCCCCTTGTGCATCTGGCTTACGTGGGACCTGGAGAATCAAACCAGGGTCCTTAGGCTTCTCTCAGGCATGGGCCTTAACCACTAAGCCATCTCTCCAGCCCAAGAAAAATTACTTTTGCACACCTCTCAGGGTGTTCATAAACACATATTCTTCAAATATGATATGCAGCAAAATTTCACCACCCATCATGAGATTGAGAGCTTCTGCATGGAATGTCGTCACCTTCTCGTTGAGGGAATAAAACACCCAACCAAAAGCTGCTATTGGGAAGAAAGGATTTATTTCAGCTTATAATCTCAAGAGGAAGCTTCATCATGGCAGGGAAAGCATGGCATGAGCACAAGACCAAAAGAAATGAAAGCAGCTTCTACTTCAATAGCTGAAACAGGGGAAATACTTCATTCTCAGTGCTTTTTGGGTGCTTTCCCATGATTCTGGGTAGGCATAAGCATGTAAGTAATGTGCTTTTTCGGCAAAGGCCAACTCCACCCTGGTGTTGCTCGTGTCAGCATCCACAGCCACTTTGACATGTCTGTATCACTCCAGTGTTTCCCCAGTTGTCTACTTAGCAAAAAGCTCAGCACATTCCTGGTGCCTTTGTTGGGCTTTAAGTATCCATCTGCCTTCTGCCTGGTGCTCATTATGCGTGTGCTGGTACTGGCCTCAGTTTGTCCTTTATCCATGTCTGGTACACTCCACACACAGGCTCAGGGTAAGCACAGCTGAAAAAAACCTATAAAAGATGATGAAATCCAGATAAGCAAGTGGACCCAATGACCTCTTCCTCAATGTTCCCTCCTTGCCCCACCCCACCTGCTTGCTACTAGCAGTATACTGTTTTATCTCCAGTATCACTTTCCATGGTTTCAATTACCAGTGATTAATCATGCTCTGAATATATTAAGTGGAAAACCCCAGAAATAAGTAGTTCCTAAATTTAAATTTGTATGCCATGGTGAAGTGGCATGATGAAATCTTATGCCACTACACTCCATCCTGCCTAGTATAACATAAATCATCCTTATGTTCGACAAATCCACACTGTACACTTTAACTACAGAATAATAAATATCTGCCGGGCGTGGTGGCGCAACCCAGCACTAGGTAGAATAACCCTGAGACTACATAGTTAATTCCAGGTCAGCCTGGAGGACCTGAGTAGACCCTCACTTGCATTTAGTCACCTTTATTTTACTTGTAGTGATCCTGAAACATAAGAGCAGAAATGGAGAAGTATTGGGTCATAAAACATGGGAAAGGCATATATAGCAATGCTGCAGGGCATGTAATGAAAAGCACAGCGTCGTGTTCAGTACTTCTCTTCTTCAGAGAAGAGGGGGCTATTATTACAGGTATAAATTATTTTTGGAGCATCATCTGATTCGTAATACAAATGTTATCACTTCTTTAATTTTTTTTAGTTTTTATGAGAGAAAGACAGAGAGAGAATGAATTGGCATGCCAGGGCCTCCAGACACTGCAATTGAACTTCAGATGTGTTCATGCATCTTGTGTGCATGCATGACCTTGCATATTTGCATCACCTTGTGTGTCTGGCTTATGTGGTACCTGGAGAGTCGAACAGAGATCCTTAGGCTTCATAGGCAAGCGCCTTAACCACTAAGCCATCTCTCCAACCCACTTTCATTTTTTTAAATCACATGAACCTTTGTCTATAGTCTACTTTGCTCTACTGATGCATTTGTAATTCCTGTTTTAATTATTAAATCCATCGCACAGGTTCCCATAAATTGTAATTCAAGTTCATTATCAAGTCTATACCCACACATGATCTTTCCTTTTGATTGAATCCTATTGAGTTCACAAATGAGATTACATTGAATTTTTAGATTGACTTTTGGTAAACATTTATAGAGTCATTACTTTTCTTACAGAGAATAAAATGATACCCTGTTTTCAAATGGGAATAAAACATGTGACATTTTGCGAATGATGCTCATCCTGACTGCCTGACCTGCAGACAGGCTTGATCCTGCACAGCGCACAGCAGGGTTCCCAGCGGCTTGCTGCTTGAAGTCTGACCTCTCTCTTGCAGCCTCCCTCCTGCGGACAGTAGCTTCACCTTCCACAGTTGCCTTACGACCTGACCCACTGCTTTCATATTTCTGACCAAATGATTATGTTATAGAGAATGGGAGTCTGGGCCAGCATAAATAAATGACACCAAAAATAAGTAGATGAGAGAATCAAATGAACATGAACATGAGCAATTCCAGTTCAATGTGGTTTCCATATGGTAATGTTTTATAAGTAATTTTCTCCACTTGATTTTTCTTTTATAAAATCCCATAGAAAAGTGTTTATGATACAACCATTTAATATATGTAAAAATTGTAAAGAATATGTGTAAATATTTTACATAAATATAAGAGCATGTAGAAGCCAATATATAAATAAATTGTTTAAAAAACTGAAAAAAACATGTGACATTTATATTTTCTACCATTTGTAAATCATATTCACATGCATTTTTCATGGCCATTTTCAATTACATATGTTCTTTCTATTTTTCCTATATCATCCATAGAAATATACCTTCTATTTACCATATTTTTGTCCAATATCTAGGTGATTGGTTGAATGACAATTTCCCCAAGTTCTATTTGTTAATGGATGCATATGTTAATAATACAAATAAACCACAGCCATTTAAAAGGATGAAAGAGCCTCAGGGTGGGTGGCAATAGTCTGTAGCACCATCTCCCCCACTCCCTGAGACTGAGGTCTTTAGGACCCCATAATGAATAACAATAACCCCATTGATGGGGGAGGACCCTCTGTAATGGGGGCATGGAAGAGGGGATATAAGAATACTTTTTTTTTTTTTTTGGTTTTTCGAAGTAGGGTCTCACTCTGGTCCAAGCTGACCTGGAATTCACTGTAGTCCCAGGGTGGCCTCGAACTCATGGTGATCCTCCAACCTCTGCTTCCCAAGTGCTGGGATTAAAGGCGTGTGTCACCACACCTGGCTAAGAATACTTTTTATTAAAAATCAATAAATAAGCCGGGCATGGTGGTGCACATCTTTAATCTCAGCCCTTGGGAGGCAGAAGTAGGAGGATCGCCATGAGTTCGAGGTCACCCTGAGACTACTGAGGTCAGCCTGAGCTAGAGTGAAACTCTACCTTGAAAAATCAAAAAAAAAATCAATAAATAAAATTTAAAAAATACTATATAACAAAAAGGCTGAAAAGACTATGTACATGCATAGAAAGGATCTCTAAGAAATAGTAATTGCAGAAAGGAACTTGCAAAATGTACATATCCTATTTTTCTTTCCTCATGTCTATATGCATAAAATGGGATCATACCAAGCTAAGCCTCTATACAGCGGAGAAAAGAAGAAACACAGAGCAGAAACACCACACAGAAAGAGAGAACGTTAGTACTCTAGAGAGAACACTCTAACATTCATCTGACGCAGGATAAACATCCACAATACACGACTGACTCAGAAACTCAGTAACAACAAAAAACAAGTGTTCTACCGGAATATACATTTCTCAAATGAAGAAAACACAAATGGTAAACAAATACATGATCACATGCTCAGAAAGACACATAGGAAAACTACACTGAGATATTATCTCAACCTACTTAAAATAGCTGTCTATGAAACATATGAAATGCTATCAAGAATTTGGAGAAAAGAAAGCTCTTATATACTGGTGGAAGTTTGAATTAATGCAGCCGTTATGGTGAATAGTAAGTAAGTCCCTCAAAAAACTAACCAGCAGGACCTCCACATGATCCAGCTCTCCCACTTCTGGGTATATGGCTATAGGAAATGACATCAGCCTATCAATGAGACACTGATACTCCCAGTTTTGTTATGGCACTTCACAATGGTAAAGATCCAGGATCAATCAGTGCACAGCAGTCTCGGAAGTCTCCTTCAAAGGGCCTGCTCTCTTCTTTGCTCCAAGGGCAACCTAGACAACCTGGCTCCTCTCTTGAGCTCGCACCCCTCATAAGCCCTTCTCCCATTGGCCAGTCCACCATGCCACAAGAACACATATAAACACCATGACATTTTCTGTCCTCCCTTTGCTGATCCAGGTGTGCATATCTTCTCACTTTTTCTGTCTTTGTTGTTGTTGTTGTTGTTTGGGTGTTTTTTTTGTTTGTTTGTTTTGGTTTTTCGAGGTAGGCTCTCACTCTAGCCTAGGCTGACCTGGAATTCACTCTGTAGTCTCAGGGTGGCCTTGAACTCACAGTGATCCTCCTACCTCTGCCTCCTGAGTGCTGGGATTAAAGGCGTTCACCACCACACCTGGCTTCTTTTTCTGTCTTTACATATACACACTCTATCTCTCTTTTCTTCTCTCCCACTCAATTCTCTCATTTTTTCTTCCCTCTTCCAGCCTTCCTGACCTTTCCACCTCCTCCAGCAGTGATCATGCTGCCTGTGGTCCCTTTAGGCCAGCTGCAAATAGCTTGCTCTGGATCCCTCTCTTTCTCTCCAATAATAAAATATTATTAATTAACCCACAAGTTGGTCTCAGAAGCCTCTATCTTGACCCACTTACACCTGACATATACATTGTTTCCTGCCTGGAGATTATACCCAGGCCACAGCAGTGAGAGCACTGAGTCCTAACTACTAGACCACCAGGGATCTGTACAGCTTTTCTGTTGCATAACCTGGTTAACATTGCTAATCACAGATAAATGGATAATAAATGTGGAAATCATGGATACACACACATACACACACATATACTGTGGTGGTGTGATTCAGGTGTCCCCCATAAACATATGTGCTCTGAATGCTAGGTCCCCAGCTGGTGGCAATTTGGAAACTGGAGCCTCTTGGAAGTGATGTATTGTAGGCTATTTGTGACAAACCTATAGTCAACATAATGCTAAATGGGGAAAAACTTCAATCTTTTCCGCTAAAATCAGGAACAAGACAAGGGTGTCCACTGTCCCCACTTTTATTTAATATAGTACTGGAAGTCTTAGCTATAGCAATAAGGAAAGAGACAGATATAAAAATGATACAAATTGGAAAGGAAGAGATCAAATTATCCTTATTTGTAGATAATAAAAATAGATTTAGCTGGGCATGGTGGTGCACACCTTTAATCCCAGCACTCTGGAGGCAGAGGTAGGAGGATCGCTGTGAGTTCGAGGCCACCCTGAGACTACACAGTGAATTCTAGGTCAGCCTGAGCTAGAGTGAGACCCTACCTCAAAAAACCAAAAAAATAAAATAAATAAAATAAAAATCGATTTACCATATGACCCAGCTATACCACTCCTAGGAATATATCCTTAGGGCTCATCTCACTACCTTAAAGATACTTGATCAACCATGTTTATTGCCACTCTATTCACAATAGCTAGGAAACAAAACCAGCCTAGCTGTCTCTCGACTGAAGAGTGGATAGTGAAGATGTGGTATACAATGGAGTTCTATTCAGTAGTAAAGAAAAATGAAGTTATGAAAATTTCAGGGAAATGGATGGATCTGGAAAGGATTATACTTAGTGAGGAAACCCAAGCCCAGAAGGCCAAGTGCCACATATTCTCTCTCATATGTGGATCCTAGCTACAAATGTTTGGACTTCGATTACTATGTGAGTAGGAATAAAACTTAGTAGCAGAGGCCAGTAAGCTAGAAAGAGGCTATAGGGGAGGGAGAAGAGGGGAGGACTTAAGGGGATGGCATTGTATATATGTAAGTAGAAGAACAGATTACTAGGGGTGGAAAGGCCTAAGTGAGGTCAGGGGAAGAGACTGAATAAAGGGAGGGTGGGAGGAGGGTTAATCAAAATCTAAGAGGGTATGAACAAGTCATATGGAAACCTACATTTATGGACAATGGTACTTCCAAAAGCCATAGATTCTTACTAGAAAATTTTTAGTGCCAGAGATGGGATACCTTCCAGTAAGTTGTTAGCCAGGAGGTCCCTGTTGCCCCCACAACATTAGAGGCCATTGCCAAGGCTCTTAGTTTTCCACCAGGAATAGATGGTAAGATCCTACTGCTGAAGACTCCACATGCTTGGGTGGCAAGGTCACTGAGAAATTTTGCTGGAGCTGAGCTGAAAACCTCTTCTGTGTAGACCAGCTGACAGAAAACTGGACAAAGCTACACTGCATGCAGCTCCATGGGGGAGAGGGGTTATTAGTGGAGATAAACAACAGTGGACACTGCAAGCCTTAAGTTTGGCCAGCCAGGCCATATGAGCTTACAGGTGCAATAATGGCATGTCTGTTATGGAGAAAACCAACCGTTCTCTAATTGGACTGAAGGCCTGCTCCATTGGAGGGAATACATGCCTGATACTGAAAACCTATGATTGGGGAAGTTATGAGCCCTAGGGGTGTAAGACCGGCTGGTGTCTGGCTAAATACATATATTATGCTCACCCAACTGCCCAGTAAGCACTTTTCTTAATGTTCATACCCATATATTAATGCTAGTCTCACTTTTGATTAGAGAAGCTTCTCTTTTCAGATGGCAGTGACCATGGGATGACTTAGAAAGCACTACGGTGCTGAGAAGAACTGACAGAGGAGTGCTTAGCACTGAAACGTCTCTATCACACCTTCCAAGGCTCAAGGTCCATTGTGGAAGAGGTGGCAGGAAGAATGTAAGAGCCAAAGGAGGGGTAGGACTCCTTACAATGCACTCTTCCAGTCACAAAATGGCCTGGATATCCATGACCTCCCAGTGCCTGGCTCTACCTACACAAGACCATTATAATAGGAGAAAAAATGATGATATCAACATAAAAGAGAGACTGATTGAGAAGGGGAAGGGTTATGATGGAGATGGAGAGTGGAGTTGTGAAGGGGAAAATGAGGGGGGAGGGAATTGTCTATAATTATGGAAGTTGCCAGTAATAAAAAAATACAAAGCTCTGTTCTCACCATTAACCATCTGACAACCTGTTAAAACCTCTAGGGTTGGGCTGAGAAGGATGGCTTAGTGATTAAAGTGCTTGCCTGCAAAGCCAAAGGACCCAGGTTTGATTCTCCAGGACCCACATAAGCCAGATGCACAAGGTGGTGCTTGCTTCTAGAGTTCGTGTGTCTGCATCTTTCTCTCTCTCTCTCTCTCTCAAATAAGTAAAATGCATTAATAAAAATTTTAAAAACCTCTAGGGTCTAGTCAATACTTAAGTGGGTCATGCTTTATGTTAACAATATGCTTCTTCTAGATAGAATCTACTGAAGGTACTACAGCCTGAAAATTAAACATCCCAATGATATAAATTATGTAATATAAAAGAAGTAACTGAAGACTCATGGCCAAGGCTGACCTAGAGATTATGGAAGAATAGAGAATCCAATCTGGGGCTGAGGTTTCTTGCAACTCACTGGGTTATTGGATATTGAGGCCCAAATCACTGACCACTGTCAAGTTTACCTGTAGAAATATAATGAACACTGCTATGACATTTTGATGATTCTTACTATAGAAGAAGTTAAAGGAGAGTTTTCACGAGCCAAGGAAGAGCTTTGAGGCCAAAAGAGCTGAGCGCCACATGAACAGATAGGATATGGTACCTGTACATAAACAATGGTAGTATCTGCCCCTTCTTCTGGCACCTCCTACTTAACTGTTTTTAGCTTTAAATTAGGAAAAACCTAGGAGGGTGGTGGCCAGGACAGAGATCCTGTCATTGTGTGTGGTACCAAAGTTCTGAGATCTATTTTAAGTTATTGTAATTCTTTTTTTTGGAGAGAGACACAAAGAGAGACAGAGAGAGAGGGAGAGGGAGACAGATAGAGATGGGCGTGCCAGCAGCCGCTCAGCTCCTGCGAATGAAATCCAGATGTGTGTGCCTCCTTGTGGTCAAGTGTGACATTGCGCCCTTGCGTCACTTTGCATCTGGCTAAACGTGGGACCTGGAGATTGAAACCGCTGGAGACTGGAACCGGCATTCTTAGGCTTAGAAAGCAGGCGCCTTAACCACTAAGCCATCTCTCCAGCCCAAGTTATTGTAATTCTTATTAACCAATCAGTTCCTGTGACTTAGGGGGAAAGGCATGGAAGGTAAAGAATGAATGTTTTTAATCTCCTTTCTTACCCTTTCTCCTTGTTCAAGACTGCCCCTTCAGGAACTATGGCTGCTGGGTAGTCCAGGGGATAAAATATCCAGATAAATTAAGATATTCAGGCATCTTTCATCACATCATCAAATTAATTTGATGTACACCAACCCTACTACATAGTAGCAAGGCATGGAATATCATTCGTCCAAATTAGTAAAGTCATTGCATACAGAAGTGATAGGAATACATACTTAAGGAACAAGTGGTCTGATTTTTTCTTTTAAAAAATATTTTTTATGAAAGAGAGAGAGAGAGAGGAGAGAACAAATAAGGGTGCATCAGGGCTCTTGCCCCTACAAATAAACTCCAGACACATGTGCTACTTTGTGTATCTGGCTTTACATGGGTACTTGGAAATCAAACCCAGACCATGGGCCTTTACAAGCAAGTGCCTTTAACCACGGAGCCATCTCCACAGCTCAAGTGGTCTGATTTCTAATCTCAGCGCTGTATGACTTGTATGAGTTGGCACAAGTTGCTGAAACTCTGTGATCCTCAAGTTCTGCATTTGTAAAGTATACACAACAATGCCTTCACCTTTGAGTGTTTATGAGACTTCAATGAGATGGAACTACAAAAGTACATATGGACCCGGGGTTAGCATGCAGTGCATATTCAGATGACGCTAGAATTGATCCTCTGACTTAAGCAGTCCCCACTGAATTTATTTATTTCCTTGATAGTTTGCCTTATTGATGAGGTTGTTTCCTCCCTCCTCCCGGTCCCAAAGATAAATTCTTGGGGTAAAGGAAAAAGAATGGTACTCACAGTATGAAGCCTGTACAAGCTCTTGTCTCTGAGTGTTCTGCCAGTGTATGCTGTGGACAACCTAAGCTGGAGGAGCTCAGCATAAACTGTACTCCCAGGGAGCTAAGGCAACTGGCTTTGCATTTATGCATGAGCTTACTTCCAGTTCTCACCGGGGCTGGGGCTTCTGAGGTCAGCCTATGAGCCCAGTAGGTCCCAGTCTGCAAATCTCAGCCTGAAGCATTGCTACTGGTGATACTGATGGTGTTCTGGTGAGTCATAACCCTATGTCACATGCAAGATCATGGGATCCTATAGCCTACAGCCATATTGACCTTCAGCCTCTCACTACAATTTTGCTGATGGCAGAGAGGGATGTGTGTCCTCAGGCAAGCAAACATGCTTTTACTAATGTTGTCAGAGGAGGCATTGACGAAAAGGTGAGTTTCATGGCCATTTGTAACAAGGGTTAGTATACCAGCAGCAATATACTGCATAGTTATTTTGCACACAGTTGGTGCACTAGTCATCATTAATTTGTAGAAATTCAGACAAAATAAGATTATGCCATTGTTTTGGAAATCAACATGTTATTGAAACACTTTGCATTTTACCTGGACTGAATTAGAAGCACAATTACTAACATAAGGTAAATATGTGTCTGTATCCTACTGTTGATACTTATAAAGCTATATTATATGTAGTTCTGTCAAGCTGACTTACCTAAGTCTTTATTTTGATTTATTGACCTGTGTGTGTGTGTGTGTGTGTGTGTGTGTGTACATGCCAGAGTGTCTTTTTTTAACCTTATTTATTTATTTATTTTTCCTTTTTATTGACAGCTTCCATGCTTACAAAACAATAAACCATGATAATTCCCTTCCCCTTCACAAATCTACACTCCATCATGTTCCCTCCCTCTCTGAATTAGACTCTCTTTTATTTTGATGTCATCATCTTTTCCTCCTATTTTAAGGGTCTTGAAGATAGTGGATATCAAGGCCAATTTCTGTCTGGTCGATTGCATTGTAAGCCGTCCTACCCTTCCTTTGGCTCTTACATTCTTTCTGCCACCTCTTCCGCAATGGACCCTGAGCCTTGGAAGGTGTGATAGAGATGTTTCAGTGCCGGACACTCTTCCGTCATGTCTTCTCAGCACTACGGTGATTTTTGGGTCATCCCAGTGGTCACCACCATCTGTAAAGAGAAGCTTCTCTAACCAAAAGTGTGAGGAGCATTAACATCGAATCTGTTAATACTGCAAGTTTTTTTTTTTTGAGAGAGAGAGAAGAAAGAGAGAGAAAGGGGGAGGGAGAGAGAGAGAGAATGGGCATGCCAGCGGCCTCTCATCTGCTGTGAACAAACTCCAGACACGCGCGCTTCCTTATGGGCAAGTGTGGCATTGCACCCTTGCATTACTTTTTGCGTCTGGCTAAACATGGGACTTGGAGAATCGAATGGGCGTTCCTAGGCTTAGCTGGCAGGTGCCTTAACTGCTAAGCCAACTCTCCAGCCCTGCAATTTTTTTGGGGGTAGGGTCTCACTCTAGTCCAGGATGACCTAGAACTCACCCTAGTCCCAGGCTGGCCTCGAAACCACAGCAATCCTCCTACCTCTGCCTCCCAAGTGCTGGGACTAAAGGCATGCACCACCATGCCTGGCCACTTCAAGTTTTGCATCTGGCTTTACATGGGTACTTGGGAACTGAACGCAGGCCTTATGGCATTGCAAGAGAGCAGCTCTAACTGCTGAGCCATCTCCCCAGTGACTTACCCAAATCTTATTTGCTCATCATAAAGGACAAACGGGCAAGAGTTATAATCACTCCTATCCCAGAGTTTGTTAAGAAAATGTGTCCTAAAGTTTCTTATACTATTGTTGGCCTTTGATTGCTGGTGAACTTCTGTCTTCACTCTGGGAAGTCTGCCATACTCTCCCCAGAAAGCTGAAATGTGTGAGTAAGAACTGTTATTTTTTAAAATTATTTATTTATTTTTTATTGACAACTTCTATACTTACAGATAATAAACCATGATATTTCCCTCCCCTCCCCCACTCCCTTTCAGAACTCCACTCTCCATATTATCACCTCCCTCTCTCCATTAGTCTGTCTTTTATTTTGATGTCATCATGTTTTTCTCCTATTATGAAGGTCTTGTGAAGGTATTGCTAGGCACTGCGAGGTCATGGATATTGAGGCCAATTTCTGTCTGGACAGTTGCAGTGTAAGGAGTCGTATCCTTCTTTTGGCTCTTACATTCTTTCCGTCCCCTCTTCCGCAATGGACCCTGAGCCTTGGAGGGTGACAGAGATGTTTCAGTGCTGGACACTCCTCCATCCCTTCTTCTCAGCACTATGTTGCCTTTTGGGTCATCCCAGTGGTCATCGCCATCTGAAAAGAGAAGCTTCTCTAACCAGAAGTGAGAGTAGCATTAATATGTGAATATGAACATTAAGTGTAGTGCTTTCAGGGCAGCTTGGTGGGAATAATAAATACATTTAGCCAGACAAGAGCGGGCTTTTTACCCCTAAGGCTCATGACCTCCCCTGCCATAGACTTTTGCTTAGGTTTTTTTTCAGTACCAGGCATGTATTCCCTCCATAAAGAGGGCCTTCAGTCCAATTAGGGAGCAGTTGGTTTCCCCAAGAGCAGACATGCCACTATTGCACCTGTTTAGTCATTGGGCCTGTCTGGCCAAACTTGAGGTTTCCAGTGTCCACTGTTTTCACTGCTGATGATTTCTGTCTCCCATACACTGCATGCAGTGCAGCTTTTTCCAGCTTTCAGTTGTCTGATCTACAGGGAGAAGGTTTTCTGCTCAGCACCAGCTTGCTTTCTCAGTGACCTTGCCACTCAGGCAAGAGATGTCTTCAGCAATAGGGTCTTATCATCTGTTTCTCAAGGGACACCAAGGGCCTTGACAATAGCCTTTAATGTTTTGGAGGCTACCTGATGGGCTCTTATAATTATTAAGTGTATCATTTCTTTCCAGTGAGCTCTACAGAACGTGAGTTAATGCCTTATTGAGAGTAATTTTCCTGAACCTAGTGCTTGTGATGGTTTATGTTGGAATAGAGACAAGGTCTGAATCCCACAGACACATGATCAGGTAGGGGCTCATTTGAAGGTAGAGCAGCTACAAAGTGACAGGCTTACTTGACATTCTTTTTTTAAATTTTTTATTTATTTATTTGCAAGCAGAGAGAGAGAGAGAGAGAGAGAGAGCAGCAGACAGAGAGAATGGGCATGCCAGGGCCTCTAGCCACTGCAAACGAACTCCAGATGCATGTGCCCCTTGTACATCTAGCTTACGTGGGTCCTGGAGAATCGAACCGGGATCCTTTGACTTCGAAGGCAAACACCTTAACCACTAAGGCATTTCTCCAACCCTTACTTGACATTCTTAAACGTAAGTGGTTCAATAGGGCCCTATAAATGTTTTTACCATTGCTCCTGCCCATGACTCTGTTACACAGAACTCCTGATCCTCAAGATTATAGGGAGGACCTTCATCCATGGCACCCCTGTGGCACAGCCAAACAGGTTAAATAATTCAAATTCAATTTAAGCCCAGGATATTTAAATCCAGGAAAGCAATTACTGCCATGAGGGAGACTCCTAAATCTGATGATAATTATTTAAGTATTTCTGAAAGAAGAAACCAGTAAATACGAAAAGAGTAGAGAGGACATCTGCATGTATCTTGTGCTCCCCATAAAAATCTGGATATATGGATAAGAAACCAAATAACTGAAAGGGGGTCCACAAATGGACCTAATTGGAAATCAAACATGTACCAAAATAATATATATAGAACAGAGGGATGAATGGGTAATGGTGGGCTTTTATGTCCTTGAGTTCTGAATTAGGTTTAACATCTGTTAAAAGGTACCACTTGGGGGCTGGAGAGATGGCTTAGCGGTTAAGGCGCCTGCCTGCTAAGCCTAAGAACACTGGTTCCAATCTCCAGTGGTTCCAATCTCCAGTGGTTCCAATCTCCAGGTCCCACGTTTAGCCAGATGCAAAGTGACACACAGGCGCAATGCTGCACTTGCCCACAAGGGGGCGAACACATCTGGATTTCGTTCGCAGCAGCTGAGAGACTGCTGGCGCGCCCATCTCTATCTGTCTCCCTCTCCCTCTCTGTCTGTCTCTCTCTCTGTCTCTCTCCAAAAATAAATAAAATAATAAAAAAAATTTAAAAATGTACCACTTGGTAAATCTTCATGATGTTAATCAGTACTGGAGCTCAAAGCACAGCAGTCCTTGGGCATCTGACTAAATTTATGCAAAGTACTTAGGGCAGTAATCAAACATAATATAGAAGGTACAGACATATGTCTCACTGTAAACAAAAGAACTGTTGTCTATATTTGCACTGTCATAATACCCATTCCCCTAAAATATCCCATAGTGGGCACTAATGCTTTAACCCAGTGAGGAAAAATAGAAATCTTTGTTCACTTAAAATCAGTCTGATAAAATAAAAAACGTTATCAAACCTACCTCCACAAGTTGAAATAATTAACTTGGTATATATTATCCATGTAGAGAAAAGGCAATTGTGTCAAGGTCCAATCATTAAGAAACCTGTTTAGTTTTCTATTACTGCTGTAACAAATCACAAAAATTGAGTGCCTTAAATTTATGTAGATGCATCATCTTTAAATTATGAAAGTCAAAGCCAGGTGTGGTGGTGCGTGCCTTTAATGCCAGCACTCTGGAGGCAGAGGTAGGAGGTTTGCCATGAGTTTGAGGCCAGCTGGAGACTACATAGTGAATTCCAGGTCAGCCTGGGCTAGAGTGAGACCCTACCTCGAAAACCTAAATATATACATGAAGTCAGAAGCTGAGCATGGTGGCACATACTTTTAATCCCACCACTCGGGAGGTACACTCGGTATACTGAGGAGACTCAGTTTGCCATGTGTCACCATAAGAGTAAAGTCTTGGAAGTCCCAAGGTGGACCAAAGAGCTAAAGGAGGTACTGTGGTAGAGGTACCGCCTTCCCAGTGAAAACAAAGACGGACAACCCTTGTCTTTCATTGCCTCCTGTCGGCACACCACTTCTTAGGTTGAGCACCTACTTGGGAAGATATGAAGAAGGGACAAATTCCATAAAGTGCAGTGCTAATTCGTGCCCCATTGGGTGTGTGTGGGGGGAATAGCCATGAATTTGGAAGACTAACTTCTGATATTTTCTATCCAGAAGTGGGCAAACTGCTTCTAGAAGAAGATCCTGGAAACAGACTCACCCTTGGAATTTTGCTCCCCACGGGTGGTCAAAGCCCCACTTTATTAGCAGCCTGAGGAAAAAAGAAGCCAATGAGAAGTTATTTTAAGCCATTAGTAAACCTGCTGCATCTGCTGTCACTGCTGCTCTGATGTTACTGTGGCTCTCCTGCATACAGGTATTCATTACAGGTAGTCATTGACATTTCTATTGAAGAGCCAAAATCCAGTAATAGAAGAACAAGTAGTACATTGTATGAACAAAGGGTAAGGAACTTTCTATTTTACATAATCCTTAAGCATTTGTTAAAGGAAGGGATTTCGGGGCATAATCTGTCAATCTTGAACATGTATACACTCGGATCACAAATGTAATCACATTAGAGCCACCCGTTGCCTTCAACAGATCTGTGGGCCCATAGTTAATGACCTCATTGTCTTCAACACTATGATAAGCACCTCATGCATATATGTTTGTTCTGAGTAGAGAGTCCAACCAGGTCGTTGTGGAAACTGGGCAGAGCATAACATAAGACCAGTCAGCATCTCTAAACATGGCTTGTCAATATTGGTCGGCTGTGCTGTTCAGGCCAAAAGTACACCAAGACAGAGGAACCTCAGTCACATTTCTTTAAGCAGATGGATTACAGTTGTAATATTAACTTTAGGGCAAGTTACAAGTAAGGAACTTAGCATCTTATAGCAATAGTCTTAGAAAAGTTATGTTTAAGGTCCCTAAGAAATATTCCCACTATTCCTTCCCATAGTTCATTCCCACATTTCACTGTTATATGAACAGCCCCATAGTTCTTGCAGATCATCCCTACAGATTAGACTCAGAGGGCTGCTCTTAATGCCAACAGATATTATCTAAATAAACTGCAAGTGGGGCTGGAGAGATGGCTTAGCGGTTAAGACGTTTGCCTGCAAAGCCAAAGGACCTCGGTTCAATTCCCCAGGACCCACGTAAGCCAGATGCACAAGGGGGTGCATGCATCTGGAGTTCGTTTGCAGTGGCTGGAAGCCCAGGCGCGCCCATTTTCTATCTCACTCTGCCTCTTTCCCTCTCTCAAATAAATAAAAATAAATAAACAGCAAGTGTATACATGTGTGGTGTGCATGCATGTATGTGTGCGTGTGTGAACGTGTGTGCATTCATGTAGGGGCAAACAGTTGACAACAAGTATCTTCCTCAGTTGCTCTCCACTTTATTTACTGAGGCAGATCTCTCATTTGACCACAAGCCTGCCAATTTGGCTAGTCAAACTAAACATCATGCCCAGTGGATCCTCTTTTTATGCCTTCCAAGAACTGGGATTACAAGCTCATGCCACCACTACCACTTGTCATTTACTTGGGTGCTGCACCTCCAGACTCTGGCCCTCACACTTGTGTGACATATACTTACTTTATCCACTAAGCCATCTCCCCAGCCCATGCTTGAGGGGCCCCATATTTTACTGTTTCAAATCACCTCCTCAAGTTCTACATTCTTATCCAGGTATTCAGCATTACAGATGTTAATTGAAGACAGACATTTACTATCTGTCAATGTGTGCAGTGTATTAATATTTGATATCCCTAGCAATGTGGCTCTAGCTGCTGCTAGACATCTGAGAAGTCTGACCACTAAAATGGAGAAATTTCTCCACCTCCCAATCTGACTGGCTTAAATGTGAGAAGTAGGGGTGACACAACTCAGCATAAAAGCTAAAGAGAGACACTGTTGTAGGGGGTGCCAAAGAAATAGGATTCTAGGCTGCTGTATGCCAGGATGCAGTATATTTGTGTTAATACAGTCTCAGTGGAGTCATATTTAAAGGCTGCACTATGAACACCACAAGACATTGTCTTTATACTTTAGGATAAAGTATATCTCTCATAAAGGGTAATACTCATATCTGATTGGTTACTCTGAACTTTTTTTTGGGGGGAGAGAGAGACACAGAGAGAGATGGAGAGGGAGACAGAGAATGGGTGCACCAGCAGCCTCTCAGCCACTGTGAACGAACTCCAGATGTGTGCTCCCCCTCGTGGGCAAGTGTGGCATTGCACCCTTGTGTCACTGCATCTGGCTAAATGTGGGACCTGGAGATTGGAACTGGCATTCTTAGGCTTGTCAGGCAGGCACCTTAAACGCTAAGCCATCTCTCCAGCCCTACTCTGAACTTTTTTTTTTGTTGTTTTTGGAGAGAGACAGAGAGAGAGAGAGACAGACAGACAGAGAGGGAGAGGGAGACAGATAGAGATGGGCGCTCCAACAGTCTCTCAGCTGCTGTGAACGAAATCCAGATGTGTGCGCCCCCTTGTGGGCAAGTGCGGCATTGCGCCCTTGTGTCACTTTGCATCTGGCTAAACATGGGACCTAGAGATTGGAACCGCTGGAGATTGGAACCGCTGGAGATTGGAACCAGTGTTCTTAGGCTTAGCAGGCAGGCGCCTTAACTGCTAAGCCATCTCTCCAGCCCTACTCTGAACTTTTTTTTTTTTTTTTTGGTTTTTGAGGTAGGGTCTCACTCTGGCCCAGGCTGACCTGGAATTAACTATGTAGTCTCAGGGTGGCCTTGAACTCACGGCGATCCTCCTACCTCTGCCTCCCGAGTGCTGGCATTAAAGGCGTGCACCACCATGCCCGGCTTCCTACTCTGAACTTTTTAAACAGAGTTTACCAAAAAAAAACCAAAAACAAAAAACAGAATTGATCACCATTGCTTACAAGAAGGGGGAGAGGAAGTAGGCTCAAGGAGGCTGACCAGCCTGTTGCAGATGTTTCTTGTCTTTACTTCTGCTCCTCAGAGCACTCTTATCATCACTCCCCTCCCCCCCATCAATGCAGTAATATACTATTCCAAGCTACTGGGCACAATGCCGGATACAAGGTTGATATGGACACACAGACCTTCAGCTGCCTTCTCTATTCGGCGGGGGGCTTGTAGCAGACAGCCTCATGTTGCTGAGATGAACTTCCAAACCAGGCACAGTTATGGAGGAAGGGATTTATTTGAAAATTACAGATCCAGGGCAAGTTCCATAATGGCAGAAGAAGCTGGCCCCCTATTATAGGTGGAGGGGGAGGGAAGAGAGAGAGAGACACAGAGGGCGGGAGGGGAGAGGAGAGAAGAGGAGAGGAGAGGAGAGGAGAGGAGAGGAGAGGAGAGGAGAGGCAAGGCGAGAGAAAACCCACCAACACCAGTATACCAAACAGAATTCAAGTACTTTGCATATCTTTAGACTGGAATTCCAAATCCACCACCACGACTTAAAGGCTGGACCCTAAGATCTGCTCAGTGACACCTCTTCCAGCCAGTTGGCTGCAGGTCTAAATTACAAACTTTAATAAAATCGTTAATATATGGGGGCCATCCATTTAAACAACCACAGAGCTCTTACCACAACATGCATGCTTCAGATACTAGGAAAGATGCTGGGCTGAACCTGGGGCTGGTTATTTCTGAGACTCCTCAGGCCACTCCAGAAGGCCAGGACTGAGAGAGGGTAGAGGAATGGCGCTCGTGCAGTTTCCTGGAGGGTCCAGGTCTGTTTCCCTTCACTATGCCACAGGGATGCAAGTGCAAGAGAGCCAAGAATAACAAGGGCTCTCTTTCTGCCACCTAGTGGTGAGCCACCCCGGGGACTGACTTTCCTCTCTTTTACCATTCAGACCTGAGTGAACTCCCTGGGAAGGGAGGAAGACAGCCCTGCTGATTCACCAGGATCAAGTTACAAAAATTTTAGAGGGGCTGATGCTTTCAGGAGGGAAAACAAGGATGGGATCTTGTGGGTGACTGTTTTCAGGCTGGTTTGGAGAGGTCGGGCTCTTCCTAGGCCTCAATCAACTTGCAGTTTGCACTGCTGGCTTAAATGGTACAACCATTATGGAAAGCTATATGGAGGCTCCTGAAAAGGATGATTATAGATCTACCAACAGACCCAGTTATTCCCTTACTGGGCATTTACCCTAAAGGCTCCAAGCCTCAGATCAGAGAGGTATGCACCTTTTAAAAATTGCTGTGTTGGGCTGGAGAGATGGCTTAGCAGCTAAGGCGCCTGCCTGCTAAGCCTAAGAATGCTGGTTCTAATGTCCAGCGGTTCCAATCTCCAGGTCCCACGTTTAGCCAGATGCAAAGTGACGCAAGGGCGCAATGCCGCACTTGCCCACAAGGGGCGCACGCATCTGGATTTTGTTCACAGCAGCTGAGAGACTGCTGGCGCACCCATTTCTGTCTCCCTCTCCCTCTCTCTCTATCTCTCCAAAAATAAATAAAAATAATAATAAAAATTTAAATTGCTGTGTGAACCTTTTACCTTGAGGAGATGTGAACACACATCTATTAACCCCAGATAGGGCTCAGAGAACAGACCAAAGTACGATTGCACTAAAACCTGTTTGGGTTTTCTGTTTTGTAAACAATGACTTTATTGGGATTACTTACAGAGCTGGGTGAGGGGTTGCTTATAGGGACATGGATGACTTAAACGTGGCTGCATCACCAACAAGCCTCCACCCCAGCACAGGTGACAATTCACGGAATCTGTGTCTCTGGAACACATTACAAGACTTGCAGGCAGCACAGCTGGTAGGAGAGTCTCCTCCCCAAGCAGTTAGGGAGGGGGTCTTTAAAAAAATATTTTATTCGAGGGCTGGAGAGATGGCTTAGTGGCTAAGGTGCCTGCCTGCTAAGCCTAAGAACGCTGGTTCCAATCTCCAGCGGTTCCAATCTCCAGGTCCCAGGTTTAGCCAGATGCAAAGGGATGCAAGGGTGCAATGCCGCACTTGCCCACAAGGGGGCGCACACATCTGGTGTTCGTTCACAGCAGCTGAGAGACTGCTGGCATGCCCATCTCTATCTGACTCCCTCTCTCTCTCTGTCTCTCTCTGTGTCTCTCTCCAAAAATAAATAAAATAATTAAAAAATTTAAAAAATATATTTTATTATTTATTTATTTGAAAGAAAGAGAGGAAGAGGGAGATAGAGACAAAGAGAGAATGAGCTCACCAGGGCCTCCAGCCACTGCAAACAAACTCCAGATGCATGTGCCACCTTGTGCAGCTGGCTTACGTGGGTACTGGGGAATCGAACTGGGGTCCTTAGGTTTCGGCAGGCAAATGTCTTTTTTTTGTAATCTCTGTTTAAAAAGTTCAAAGTAACCAATCAGAATATGAGCATTTCCCTATATGAGAGATAAAGAGACTAAAGTATAATGTCTTGTGGTGTTTAGGGCGCAGTCTTTGGATATGAATCCACTGAGTCTGTGTTAACACAAATATACTGCATCCTGGCCAGTTGCCCTCCTGACGCCCTGCTCCCTCTAGGAGTGAATATTTTAATGTAGAGGATTTTTCTATAGAACATGGTCAGAGTCTGCTCCTGACTGTTGTTTACTGTTCCTATAACCTAGGGAAGTGATCATGGGACATTTAAGTTTCAGCTCTCCCAGACTTGCTGACCTCTTGACTCCCTCCTCCCTTCAGGAGGGAATATTTCAGTTCAGAGGAATTTGTCATACAACAATGTACCTTTCCTCTGGATCTTACATTCTTTCTGCCTACTCTTCTGCAATATTTCCTGAGCCTTGGAGGGGCTGAGATGGATATTCGTCTATGGCTAAGCATTGGGCCACTATGCCATAGCAATAGTCACTTAGTCTCAGGGGCTTGACCAGTTGTCTATGTAGTATAACTTCCATTTTAAGAACTTCTTCTTTCCAGACAACAGCAGTAATAGTAGCAATGTTCTATGAGTGCAATCGCAGATGCTTACAAGGAACTTTGACAGGTACATCACATCCATCAAACATAACTCTAGCTGTTGCTTCTCCACTGAGGCTTATGACCTCCTCAGCCACTCAGTTTTACAGTACCAGACATGAACTCCCTCCTGTGATACAGGCCTTGAATTGGAGAGCTATTGGTCATGCCCACAACAATCCCTCTACTATTACACTAGTAAGGCACCTCTTTTCTTACATGGTTATAATGTAGCACCTAGGGTCCACAGCTTAGCAGGGCTGTTGGTGACAATTTTCTCCCAGCACTCTGAATAGCACCCACAGGCACTATGAAAGCTATCCAGCAAGGGGGGAGCTTCTGATTCAGTTTGAACATGATTTCTCCATTTCCTATAGCCAAAGCACGAGTGTCTTCAGCAATAGGGTCTTATCATCTAGTTCCGGAATGCACCCAGTAACAGTGGCCTTTATTATTGTGGGGACCTTTGGGGCTTCCCTGGCCAACAACTCTTAGGGTGCTAGCTCATCTCTAAGACTGTGATCTTTATCAAAAAAACTTATGACATTTGAGCATATCTTTTCTTACCTACGTAGAATACCTTCCTTTAAACTCGTTGTTGCAGGGCTGGAGAGATGGCTTAGGGGTTAAGGCGCCTGCCTGCTAAGCCTAAGAACACTGGTTCCAATCTCCAGTGGTTCCAATCTCCAGGTCCCATGTTTAGCCAGATGCAAAGAGACGCAAGGGGGCAATGCCGCACTTGACCACAAGGGGGCGCACACATCTGGATTTTGTTCACAGCAGCTGAGACACTACTGGCGCACCCATCTCTGTCTCTCTCTCTGTGTCTCTCTCAAAAAAATAATAAAAAATAAAATTTAAAAATAAAAAATAAAAATAAATAAACTCCTTGTTGCAGTCAGGTTCGCATTGCTGGCAGAAATCACCTGACCAAGAGCAACTTGTTGGAAAAAAAGGTTTATTTGGGCTTACAGACTCAAGGGGAAGCTCCATGATGGCAGGGGAGAATGACTGCATGAGCAGAGGGTGGACATCACCCCCTGGGCAACATCAGGTAGACCATAGAAGCAGGAGAGTGTGCCAAACACTGGCAAGGGGAAACTGGCTGTAATATCCATAAGCCTGCCCCCAACAACACACTGCCTCTAAGAGGCATTAATTCCCAAATCTTCATCAGCTGGGAACCTAGCATTCAGAACACCTAAGTTTATGGAAGACATCTGAATCAAACCACTACACTCCTTAACTACTGTCTTTACTGTTCTCCCAAGACACTTTTCTAAACATATAAGACATCCAGAAGTTAACACGCTAATATTTACGTAATGAAACCATTTGTGCAGAGGGTGGGCGGGCTCTCTGATGGTCCACGGCCATTCATTCTGAGCAGGCATCCGTCAATCTCAGTAGTCAGTGGCTAAGGGGTTACTAAAGAACCTTAGCAAGATCCGTACAGCATGGAAGAATGCTATTGACAGCCCACTGCCATCCTTTCTCAGCAGGCATCAGCTGGTCTCAGTAGTCAGCAGCTAAGGGGTTCCTAAAGAAGAACCTTAGCAAGGTCCAGACAGCATGGAAGAATTCTACTGCTCGTATCACCTGGTTCCTTAGAAGAACAATGCTGGGGACAGCATCATGAATGGGAGGCACTTCCCATCCGGGCTTTCATAATCTATAGGAATTTTCCATAAGCCTTCCTGCTTACTTACCACTAGAATGCTTCCATAGGGCCTCCATGCATCTTCCAGCCAAGTGGAGCCCACTAGGGTGAGGGGTTGCTTATAGGAACATGGATGACTCAAAAGCAGCTGAATCACCCAAAATCCCACTTCAACATAGGTGACAACTCAGGGAAGCTGCATCTCTGGAGCACACTCAAGGTTTGAAGGCAGCACAGCTTAATGAGCTGGAGAGACAGTTTAGTGGTTAAGGCGCTTGCCTGCGAAGCCTAAGGACTCATGTTCGACTCTCCAGGTCCCATGTAAGCCAGATGCACAGTGACATAAGTGCACAAGGTCACACATGTGCACACGGGGGTACATGTGTCTGGAGTTCAATCACAGTGGCTGGAGGTCCTGGTGTGTCAATTCTCTCTCATACTCTCTCTCTCTTTCTCTCTCTCTTGCATTTAAAAAGGCAGTCTGTTGGGCTTACCTCAAAAAAAAATTAACTATATATAAGCACAGGGAGGGTTCTTGCAACCTTTTTCCCAGACTTGTTAACTTTCTGGTCCCCTCATCCCTCTTAGAGGGAATATTTGTCTCCAAAGTGCCCCGGCCGGCGGGGTTCAACAGAGGCTCGAGGGGAGGCTGTACCTGGATGGGGGAACAACCAGACACAAAGAAGAAAGCCTTGCTTCCACACCAGTCAAGGCTTCGTTTATTATTATTCATACAGAGGTATATATAGGGGAGGCAGGAAGAAGGCAAATGGGATTTATGGCTGCCAAATGGATTTTATGGCTACCAGAGGTTTTGATTGATGAGGAGAGAGGGGCGGGGGGTCTCTTGAGTGACAGGCCTCACGGATGTTTACAAGAATGTCTGTGTTGAGATCACAGGCAGGGCGGAGTTACATCAATCCTGTTTGTTAAGATACACATCTTTAGGTTACACCTTGTTCTTATCTACAGATCAAAGTAGGCTTTTTGGGAAGGCTTGGTAAATTTCACAAAAACTCAGGAAGCTGAAATCTTAACACAAAGAGTGGAGGCTTCTTCCTCCAAATGGTTGCAGTTTGGCTCAGTGGTCTCCAACACAAAGTTTGTACAAAACAAAGAAAAATGCAAGGCTTCAGCCTGGGTAGCATAGTACCTTTTGGAATGCCAATATCTTGTGTGAGTTTTAATGACCTAAGATGTCTTAATAACACAAAATTAATTCTGAGTCTCCACATGACCTTCTGGGGTAGTTTAAATATATGGCCCCCAATATATTCAGTATTTTATTAGTTTGCAGTTTGCATCTGCATCCACCTTGCTGGAGGCAATGTCACTGGGTGGATATTAAGGTGTGGTGGTGGGTTTGAGATTTCAATCTAAAGATATGCAAAGTGTGCCTAGCTGGAGTTCCTGAGGTGTGCTGTGCTGTGTGGTCTTTGGCTTTTGCTCTCTGTGTTTGGTCCTGAGAAAGCAGGCCAACTTCTTCTGCCATTATGGAACTTCCCCTGGATCTGTAAGCTTCAGTAAATCCCTTCCTCCATAACTATGCCTGGTCTGGAAGTTCATCTCAGAGACCCTGAAGCTGTCAGCTACACCTTCCATGAGGGCAACACTTATTTTCTCTGCTCCATAGGATATCAGTATTTAAGAAAATAAAAATGTACACAAACCAGAAATAGAAATTCTTTTATGAATCAAAATGTAAATATAGACAAAATGTCAATAAATTGTTAGTGTTGTCCACTGGTTGAGGCAAAGAGAAGGGAGTAATATGAAAAGTACAATAATAATAAGCCATCTAAAATTACATAACCCTGAGAAAATGGAAGAATCAAATGGATGATCAAAGATAGAATTACAACAGTCCCCAACGCTAACAGAACCACATAATTTCCAATTGTAAAAAAAGACAAGGTTCTAGCCTGATAGATGCCTATTGGAATCAAGGCTAGCTCTCATCAGACCTGGTCTCCATCTCTACCTTCCAGCAAATTGGCATGGCATCTCTCTACCTACAGGTCTGTTTAGGTCCTTTCTACTTCCCCTTTCTTCTTTTCCTCCTTCACCGCCTTGATACCTCTGCCACAGGTCAAACCTGCTCAATGAGGAATAGAGGAGGAGTGGTGACTGCATGAGGACCTTGTATGATACAGGCATACAATATTCCCCATAGGGTGAGTATGAGAATTGACAAGGAGGGGTGCTGGAGAGATGGCTCAGTGGTTAAAGCACTTGCTTGCAAAGCCGAATGACCCAGGTTCGATTCCCCAGTACCCATGTAAAGACAGATACTCAAAGTGGTACATACATTTGGTGTTCATTTGCAGTGGCAAGGGGCACTGGCATGATCATTCCCTCTCTGTAGGTCTTTCTCTGCTTGCAAATAAATAAATAATTCAAAAAAAGGGTTGGAGAGATGGCTTCGTAGTTAAGGTGTTTGCCTGCAAAGTCTGAGTACCCGGGTTTGATTTCCGCAGTATCCATGTAAGCTGGATGCACAAGGTGGCACATGCATCTGTAGTTTGTTTGCAGTGGCTAGAGGCCTTGACAGACCCATTCTTTTCTCTCTCCATGTGTGTGTGTATGTGTGTGTTTCCCTCTCTCAAATAAACAAATAAAATAAAATATGTTTTAAAATTAAAAAAGAATTTAGAATGGGTAGAAAGCATGAGGGCGGGGGAGGGAACAAAGTCCTAATGGCCTCGTTTGGTCAAGAAATCCAAACATTTTCCTTGCTACCTCCTCTCTCTGTATCTTGCAAAACAGTGAATGGTAGATAACAGGTATTAACCATTTGGGGAAGGAATTTCCTCCTAATCTGAAGGCTGCCTACAATCGTCCTGCCCCTGGCCCAGCGGTCATGCTTAGACACTGCCTTTTTTTTTTTTTTTGCCATCCTCCCCTAGCTCATTTTGTTCTGTGCTGTAGCTTCCTTACTATCATCTTCAGGCCAAACCTGCAACACAGCTATGGAAAAAGGGATGGAGTATGAGGTAAAGATCCACAGATCTTGTAAAATTGTATAAGGAGAAAGAGATGGGGCCATGGTTGAGAATGGCTGACAAATCATATTGGCCTCAGATCTGGGCATCCCAGGGAAAGTAGGATGGGAAAAGACCAGGGCAGCTTCAGGAAGGAGTTATGTCCATGGCTAAGATTTAGGGAAGAAATTAAGAGGAAGAGCTAGGCAACAGCAAGACATTTT
Organism: Orientallactaga sibirica; assembly: GCA_036365145.1. NCBI lineage: Eukaryota > Metazoa > Chordata > Mammalia > Rodentia > Dipodidae > Orientallactaga > Orientallactaga sibirica. The sequence continues at coordinate 174,041 of JAEOAD010001318.1, read as the reverse complement.
TCTTCTGTTTCTCCTCAGGCCCTGGGTATCTCTGTGTGAAGCCTGGGATGGCAAGAAGGAACTGGATCTAAATTGAGGGCTCTAGCACGCACTTCAGAGCAAACCTGAGTCCAATAGCCTCAGCGCTCCTGCCTTTCCAGGTAGTGTCCCGTAGCCTATCAAAGGAGTTACCTTGTTATTGCTTGGACAAAACACTTGACCGCAAACATGTTAGGGGAAGTAAAGGTTTCTTTCAGGCTTACAGGTTCTAGGGAAAGTTTCATCATGGTGAAGAAGGATGGCAATCAGCTCACATCTTCATATCTCAGCAGAAGGGTGGTGTAGCAAGAGCAAAGTTCTGAACAGCCAGCGTGTGGACTAATAAACCTCAAGGTCGACCCCCAGTCGCACACCTCCTCCAGCAAGGCTCCGCCTCCAAGGTCTCCACCCACTGTGGACTAAGGAGGAGGAGCAACCACAAACACTTGAGGTTATAGGGAACATTTTATACTCAAACCACAACATCTACCCATCTTCAGACCTCCCCAGAGAAGCCCTCTACTTCTCTAAAGAGGATACTTCTGGTTTTCCTTCTAAACCTCATACTACACTGTGAGAAGAACTCAAGAACCGTATTTTGGTGGCACTACTCCATGTGGTTCGGGTTTCTGGAAGTCCCTTATAAAAGAAGGCTATGTTGGGCCCTAAGAGGCCCCGGTGTGAGGCCTAGTGAAAATTTCTGAGCCTAGCCAGAGTTTAGCGACCTGTCCTTGGCCTACTCCCGCTTGTGAGGCCTAGTGGAACTTCCTGAGCCTGACTAGAGTTTAGCGACCTGTCCTTGGAGTGACTCAGCTGGAAACTGCCTCCGCCCAGCTACTGCTGACGTGGTGAAATACTATTGGCCCTTACACCTTTCTCTCATCCTTTTTCCCACCCTCTTTCTCAAAAAACACCTTCCCATTACAATAAACTGAGTTCATGCTTAGGCAAGGCTCCCGGCTCAATGTGGTTTTTCTCCCCGGTGTCTTGGGGAGGGTTTTGAGCCGCCGACACCCGCCTTCCCGCTCAGCCTCGAGAGAAGCGGCTGGCCCGACTCTCTCTCTTCCGCTCTACCTGCCGGTGGAGAAGAACCGGCAAGGCTAAGAGTCTTTTCACTGCCTATAGGGTTTTGGGTTTGTATCTCTATCTATCTATCTATCTATCTATCTATCTATCTATCTATCTATCTATTTATGAGAGAGAGAAAGGGGCAGAGAAAGAGAGAGAGAGAGAGAGAGAACGGGCATGCCAGGGCCTCCAGCCACTGCAAACAAACTCCAGATGCATGCGCCACCCCTGTGCACCTGGCTTACGTGGGTCCTGGAGAATCAAACTAGGAACTGGGATCCTTTGGCTTCGCAGGCAGACACCTCAGCTGCTAAGCCATTTCCCCATCCTGGCTTTGGGGTTTTGAACTGGTTCTTTGTCACCATCTCTAAATATCCCCTTACCAGGGAATCCACTCCTGAAATCTTTAAGCGCTACGCTGTCATTGGGAGCCACCCTTTCATGAACAGTTCCTCCTGTCCCTGAATACAGTCTGAGAACATTTCTCTTGAATCATTCTCGGGTATGTGAACATATGAAATCTAGACAACAGAGGAATGTGCCTATGAGGCACTCTTCTCAAAATTACTCACCCTCACATTTCTGTGCTACATGTCCATCGGTTTTTCCAAAATGCTACAGTCACAGTATGATTCTTCCACTTCCTAAGCATCCTAATCTCATACCTTTCCAGCCTACACTCTAATTTGGCCTTAAGTCTCGCATTGATTCCTATAGTGACTAACTGTCCCTCCTCTCTTGCAGTTCGGATAGACCTCACACTGAACCAAGCTCTTACGCTGTCTTTGATTATGCTTTCCTAAACCTACAATGTTGTCCCCTAATCTGTCTAAACATGTTCTCCAACCTTAAATTTCCTTTCATCTTTCCCACCTCCCACAAAGAAAATCACTCCACATTGACTGTTTGCTCTCTTAGAAAAGCACTTAAAACTTCAATTTTGTTGGCACACTAATTGCTGCATCCCATGCACAGAGATCCTATAGTTTCTACTTCACTTATTTATTTCTGTTTTTTTAAAAAATATTTTATTTATTTATTTGAGAGAGAGAGAGATACAGAAATAGGCAGGAGAGAAAGAGAGAGAGAGAATAGGCACGCCAGGGCCTCCAGCCACTGCAAACGAACTCCAGATGTGTGCGCCCCCTTGTGCATCTGGCTTACATGGGTCCTGGAGAATCGAGCCTTGAACCGGGTCCTTAGGCTTCACAGGCAAGCGCTTAACCAATAAGCCATCTCTCAAGCTCTATTTCTGTTTTTTTTTTTTTTTAGGCATGCACTACCATGTCCAGTGGCAGAGTCATGTCCTTTTTAAAATGTATTTATTTTATTTATTTGAGAGAGAGAGAATGAATGGGTGTGCCTCTGCAAATGAACTCCAGACGCATGCAAACTTCACCTATTTCAAAGGCGGATACAAAGTAGTCCTTGCCAACAAGATCTCATGTGTCCTGCTGCCACTCCCAGGCCCTGCCAAAACGAGTAGCAACGAAGCCCAGGGGCTCCGTCTCCTAGGTTTACCTCTTTCATGAGGTGGGCAGGGACCAGATCTACCCAGTGCCCAATGGGAGCCCTTGATCAATGAGAGACACTTACCACAGTGGCTCAGGCCTGTCCACAGTTCTCTGAGAAAATGGAGCCTGTCACCAGCAGGTTAGTGTGATTCTTACCTTGTACGATGTGCAGGTTCCCAAGCACTGCAGGACGGGACACTCAGATCCCACAGAGCCCTCTGCAGATGTGATCAGAGGGCAACCGTTCTGGAACCCTTAGCAAAATTCTTTAAACGAATGGATACTTGTACCTGGGAAGCCACAAAACATTTCCATTTGCCTGAAAGTTAATTTAATGAAATCTATTTTCAAGACCTGGGTTCCAAATATTCTTCTTCCTATGAGGGAAATCTTGTTGCAAGTTCTTGTTCTACCTCCTGTTCGGTATCCCTGGCCCACAAGTCTCCCCCACCAATGCCTGACCGTGGTGCACTCTCCCGGAGTTTATCTTCTCCCATCAGCTAAAAGGAATCGCAAGGGGACACTAGTTGACTCTCTTACCCACCCTCCTGCAAACCTCAGACCTGAAACTTGTGAAACAGGACGAACTAATTTATACACAGCGGCCTGTCTTCCCCGAAAATGCAACACATTACTTGGTGACTGGTCTGTCATGCTTCTTGGCCTCCTGAAACTGAGTACGTTCTGCTTGCTAGAGAGGAGACATCACACAGGCGCACACATGCACGTGTACACACTCACCCTCCCTTTTTGTACAGATCTCATCAGGTTGTGGACTAGCTTCCCGTTTGACATCTATTTCTGTCTTTCTTTCTTTCTTTCTTTCTTTCTTTTTTCTTTTTCTTTTTCTTTCTTTCTTTTTTTTTTTTTTTTTTTTTTTGAGGTAGGGTCTCACTCTAGTCCAGGCTGACCTGGAACTCACTACATAGTCTCCAGGGTGGCCTCGAACTCACGGTGATCCTCCTACCTCTGCCTCCCAAGTGCTGGGATTAAAGGCGTGCGCCACCACGCCCGGCTTGACATCTATTTCTTGACAGCTTCTGAAATCTGCCCATTTTCTAGTGCAAAAGAACAAATAGTACCCATCTTTGCGTGCTAGATTTTCAGAGGGAAGAGATGTCATATTACCAGAGAATAACTTCTGGGGATGCTAATTTTACCAAGACTGGCTGGACCTCTTTGTAACTGGGGTCAATTTGGGCCTGTGACCTGTAACTTGTGCCCAAGAAGGACAACAAGAAGAAAGTCCATACTGAGTAGAATGGCCGAGCTCCTAGTCCCGGTGATGCAGGGCTCTTAGCATGTTAGTGTCAAATCCCCTGGAACCTCGCTATATAGGCCTTGTTTTTGCGCTGTCTTCATTTATGAGCAGGCCACAGAAACACATCCCAGAATACCCAGACATGGACACACGCACATATTTCCTCATTTTTGCTGATTCTGATCACAAGTGAGTCCTTTTGCCTGATTCTTGACTCGCCTGTTCTGTTCTCTTCATCTTGTTTTCTTTTTAACAAGAACCAAACCCTATTTTGGTGTTTTGTGCACTGTAGCATACATGGTGTTTACATGAGATGGAATTCCTCTCCTATAATAGGATCTCCACATTAACAGAGCTAATAGATTTGTTTCTTTACACATTGACTTATTATTGTTATATACTTGATGTATATATCAATTATCATTCATCTATTCAACATTAACTTCTTCAATTAAATCATCTACATCCAACTTCTCTTTTCTCAGAGTCTCTTGGCAACTTGAGTTGACATTTTCTCATGCAGATCTCTTTCATTCTACTGGAACATTTTATGAGTTGATGCCAACTATATAGTGTGCTTGCCTAGAATGCACAATGTCCTCTTTCACTCTCTAGTGCCTACAAAATAGTGAAGAAATAAAAAGAAAACCATGTTCTGACTGCAGTGATTGCTTCAGGAATAGATAAATGTTCCAGACTAGTTCAGTGATTTTCCTCCACAGGAATTTTCTGCAATAGTGAGCAACTGATGAAGACCACCTCAGTCCGCTGCAGCTACTAAATTTCTAGTAAGTCTAAAATTGGGAGAGCGGAAGAAGCCCACTAATGACTTTCAAGGGACCCCAGATGACTACTTACATAACCCTTGCCTTTCACCATTCAACTGTGTGTGCAGCCAACAGACCCCTTATTTCTTTTACACAGACCAGTACTCCTTCCTTTATCCCAACAAGTTTTTGATGCTTGAAACTGCATGACTCCCAACTGACCTAAGAAGCCCAATGGATTTTATGAGCACGGCATGTGCCTATACTTCCGTGGTTTAGGGGTGAATACAAACAGAACACATAGCCAAATGGGTGAGGAAGCCTGGCTCAGTTCCTTGGGCCCAGTGCAAGGCTAGCTTCTCTATTCCTAGTGACACTTGGTTATAATAGAACGTCATCGTGATACCTACAGTTACGTTTTCTTGCTGTTCCTGAAATTCCAGCATCTCTGAATCCCACTGTTGAAACACAGAGTTAAACTGCTCACCATGTTCAGTGTGAAGCATCTGCCTATAAAACATAAAAAATGGATGATACTACTTTTTAAACTAGCGTGCAAAGCACATTTAAGTCAAAATGCATTTGATTTTATTGAGTTATGAGTTATTGCTTCTAAACTCTAACAGGAGAATATTATATCAGTGTGAATGGTCTGATGCAAACCTTAGAAGAAAAACTAGTCTTATGCTGATTTCAGAAGTATTTTCCAAAGAATATAACATAAAGTCCTCTCATTTACTTTGGATCTGGAAAAATAAGGAATTTTTGTCATATCTTCCAATTTTCCAGAAACTTCCTTTTACCTGCAAGTAGTTTACTTTTTACTTTCTCTACAGAATGTAGATTCAGATAAAAAGATTAAATGAGGGGGCTGGAGAGATGGCTTAGCGGTTAAGTGCTTGCCTGTGAAGCCTAAGGACTCCGGTTCGAGGCTCAGTACCCACGTAAGCCAGATGCACAAGGTGGCACATGCGTTTGGAGTTCGTTTGCAATGCCTGGAGGCCCTGATGTGCCCATTCTCTCCCTCTCTCTGTCTCTCTGTCTCTGTCTCTTTCTCTCTCTGTCTCTTGCTCTCAAATAAATAAAATTAAATTTAAAAAACTTAAAAAAAACAGATTAAATGACTTCCAAGTACAAATATATCAATAAGTTTTCCTCTGTTTTGGCACAACAGAATTTCAGTACAGAGAGCTAAGTCTTTTTTTTTTTTTTTGTTTTTCGAGGTAGGGTTTCACTACAGTCCAGAGTCCAGGCTGACCTGGAATTCACTATGTAGTGTCAGAGTGACCTTGAACTCATAGTGATCCTCCTACCTCTGCTTTGCAAGTGCTGGGATTAAAGGCGTGCACCACCATGCCCGGCTCCTAAGTCTTTTTAAATGTACAAATTACTTACAATATAACATAGATCCTTTTAACACTGTCAAAAATAATTAACTATCAGAAAATTAAAAGTTGATGTAATATCTACTTTTCTCACCTAGTTTGTTTTCAGGATCACATAAATTACTTTAAAAAAACCCTAAGTTATTATTTCCTAGACAGAAAAGGTAATCACCACTGACTACTGTGAAATATACCCATTCTATGATCCCTGGAGACCACAGGACTTCCTTCTTGGAGGAGATTAAAGTGCAACATGTCCTCGAGAGTTAGAGTTAATAGAAGATAATGGTATTTTTCACAAATATTTTCCACTTCGTGAACTGTGAAATGGTATAAGCATGGCAATAAAGAAGAAGCAATCTTACATTAGCTCTTGTTCTGCTTTGAAAATTTCTTGGATTTTCTGGTAACCGGCCTGGAAAGATGCTTTAGTAACAGCTTCCATTCTTTGTGTCTTAGCAACAACAGCCTTATTAATGTGAGCTATGAGGAAAATAAATATTCATTAATATCTAGCATGTCAAGTGATATCAAAGTGGATCACATAGTGATGGGGACCAGGAAGGAGGAACAGGAGAAGATGATGGGAGGGAGACTCAACAAAACCTGACACTTTGTAAGCTCATTTCAAAACAAAACACTGTTGTGTTGAAGGAAATGACTTTACTTACACATAGTCAAGGAAATATGAAATGGATAATGTTCATTCGATAATATCAAATATATTTAAAATTAACTTAAAAACAGCACGAACATGATGCCCCAAAGTTTCATATTTTACAGTACTTAGCATTTTGGACTTTCTGATGAGAGATGCTCAACCAGTAATGTCAATAAAATATCTAAATCAAAAAAGGCTGAAATCTGAAACACCTATGAAACATTTTGCATAAGAAATACACAACCTTGCTGGGTGTGGTGGCGCATGCCTTTAATCCCAGCACTCAGGAGGCAAAGGTAGGAGGATAGCCAGTAGTTCAAAGCCACCCTGACACTACATAGGAATTCCAGGTCATCCTGGGCTGGAGCAAGACCCTACCTCAAAAAAAAAAAAAAAAAAAAAAAAAAGAAAAAGAAAAAGAAAAAAAAAAGAAAAGAAAAGAAAAAGAAAACAAGAAAAGAAATATACAACCTTATCCTAATTTTGATTACCCTAACTGAAGATCATCATTTTTAAACTTAGGGGCCATAAAACATTCAAATAAATAAATAAAAATAAAACAGGAGTGGATAGGCTATTTTCTTCATGAGGAAACAGTTCAAAAAGACATAGATATTTCTGGGCTGGAGAGATGACTTAGCAGTTAAGGCGCCTGCCTGCTAAGCCTAAGAATGCCCATTTGATTCTCCAGGTCCCACGTTTAGCCAGACACAGTGACAGAGGGTGCAATGCCACACTTGCCCACAAGGGGGCATACGTGTGTGGAGTTCATTATCAGTGGCTGAGAGGCTGCTTGTGCTCCCATTCTCTATCTGTCTCCCTCCCACCCCCTCTCTCTCTCTGTGTGTCTGCACAAAAAAGATATTTCTGAATTTACAAAACTTTCCAATTGAAGGGGTTCACATGGATAAAATACTCTTAGAAATCATTATGTAAAGCACACAAAAGTAGCCCATTAAGAAAAAGAATCTGGGTTGGGTCAATGGCTCAGTGGGTAAAGGTGCTTGCTAGCAAAGCCTGCTGGCCTGGGTTTGTTTGATTCCCCATTACCCACAAAAAATCAGATGCTCAAAATGACACGCATCTGGAGTTTGTTTGCAGACTCAAGAGGCTCTGTGTGCCTGTTAATAATATTTCTCTTCCTCTCTCTCTCCCACCTGCTCTCTCTCATCTCTGCTGCTCACAAAACAATAATTGAAAAAAATCCACAGGGCTGGTTAAGTACTCATTGAGTAAAGTGTCAGCTGCACAAGTGTGAGGTACTGAGTGCAGATCCCTAGTAACCCCATAAAATTCAGCATGTAAACCACATGCCTTTAATTCCAGAGCTGGGGAAGTGGAAGCAGGGGGATCTTTCAGGGAAGCTGGCTAGATTAATCTAATCCATGAGAGACCATGTCTCAATAAACAAGAGAGCAACTGAGGAAGATATCAACTTCTGGCTTCCAAACAGTGCACATACATGTGAAAATGCACATACCTCCACATGTGTATCCACATAGAAACACATACTCATAAATATACACACAACCCAGAATCTACAAAAGATTAAAATAACAAAACTATTTATAAAAATATTATAGTTGGGCTGGAGAGATGGCTTAGGGGTTAAGGTGCCTGCCTCCTAAGCCTAAGAATGCTGGTTCCAATCTCCAGCGGTTCCAACTTCCAGGTCCCACGTTTAGCCAGATGCAAAGTGACGCAAGGGCGCAATGCCACACTTGACCACAAGGGGGCACACACATCTGGATTTCGTTCGCAGCTGAGAGGCTGCTGGCAGGCCCATCTCTATCTGTCTTCCTCTCCCTCTCTCTCTGTCTCTCTCTAAAAAATATATATATATAGTCAAGGGCTTGGAGAGATGGCTTATTGGTTAAGGTACTTACTTGCAAAGTCTAAGGACCCAGATTAGAGTTCCCAGTATCCCCATACACCAGGATGCACATGTTGGCACATACCTCTAGAGTTTGTTTGCAGTGGGTGGAGGCTCTGTCATGCCCATTCTCTCTGTATTTCCTTCTCTCTCTGTCTCAAATAAATAAATAAAATATTAAAAAAGAATTACTTCTATTTTTCCTATCATGGCAAAGGTTAAGAAAATCTATGATGGTAAACACAAATATGCTTTCAAGTTCTTACAAAGCCATATAGCAATCAATTAAAATATGCTTTTATAGATTAACTATATGGTTTTACTTATTTATTTACTTATTTATTTATTTATTTAAGAGAAACAGGCAGGGGGGAGAATGGGCACACCAGGGCTTCCAGCCACTGCAAACAAACTCCTGATGCATGCGCCCCCTTGTGCATCTGGCTTACATGGGCCCTGGGGAATTGAACCTGGGCCCTTTGGCTTTGCAGGCAAGAACCTGAACCTCTAGGCCATGTCTCCAGCCCCAACTACATTGTTTTAAACAATCATATATAAAGTATAAATATCTCCAAAGCATACCTCCAAAGTTTTTCATCATATTCTGTACTTCACCACTATGAAGAAATAACGTAAACAATTTTTACTCACTTTTACCTTTGTATTTATGTATTTTGGAATTTGTTAAATCTTCTCTTCCCTGCTTATACAATATTAAATCTGTACAAAGAAGTAAAATGGATCCGTTTTATTACCCAATACTACCCAAATCAGTTGTATTAGGTTTGATTTAGAAGATCTTTGACACAGCATTTTTTTTTTTTTTTTTTGGTTTTGCGAGGTAGGGTCTCACTCTGGTCCAGGCTGACCTGGAATTAACTATGTAGTCTCAGGGTGGCCTCGAACTCTTGGCGATTCTCCTACCTCTGCCTCCAGAGTGCTGGGATTACAGGCGTGCGCCACCACGCCCAGCTTGACACAGCATGTATTTTTAAATATTTTATTTATTTATTTTTAAGTTGAGAGAGACACAGAGAGAGAAACACTCACAGAGAGAGAGAGAGAATGGGCACGCTAGCAGCCTCTCAGCTGCTATGAACAAACTCTAGATGCGTGTGCCCCCTTGTGGGCATGCTCAGCATTGCGCCCTTGCATCATTTTTTTGCATCTGGCTAAACGTGGGACCTGGAGATTTGCATGAGCGTTCTTAGGCTTTGCAGGCAGGCACCTTAACCACTAAACCATCTCTCCAGCCCCACAGCATGTATTCTATATACTCTAGTTGTTTGACAACCACAAAAATCTTTTCTTGAAGTAACTGTTTTCAATAAGCAAATATTACTTTTCAACCTATTACCTCACACCACCAATGTTTTCTGATGATGCAGTTTCCATCCTAGGCGCTGTGGAGGGCACCTACAGCCTCTCTCTGTGTCTCTCTGTCCGTCTGGTTGTTGTACCCCAGTGAACACTCCATCTCCCTTTTGACTCCAGCTCTGAGTGAGCCTCCAATGTTAAAGTATCTAGAATTGAACAGAAAACCCACCACATATTATTAGGCATGGGCATAGGCGAACAGTATGAAGAAGAACAGGAGGGCCCTTCGTGTAGACATCAATCACCAGGGCTCTCTACAGCAACATAGCGGCTGCCTCCACACACCGTCCATGGAGAACTGTTAGTTGGTTAGTTAGCTCGTTAGCTAGCTAGTTAGTTAGTTAGTTAGTCAGTTAATGAGGAATGGAGCCAGGATTCCCACTGGCCTTCCCTCCCTCCCTCGTCAAGGGAGAGAGAACCCCACTGTCTACACAACTCCACACCCAACTAACACGCTTTTCTTTTCAGACTGGCATGGAAAAAATATAACCCTTATCAAAGCCGCCCGACCAACCCACCCACCTGAAAGAAGTTGTTGAGGGAAGAAAGACAAGACACACGTGTGCCTTTCCTTTCCCCTCTCCTCCCAGGAAAGGGAAGGGGCCATGTGGTAGAGCACTCACAGAACAGAGAAGACAGCTACATGTCTGTGGCATGTAAACCACCTTGAAGCCTGGTATGAGGAAGATGATCGGGGGAACTGGACAGAGGGAAAACAAGGCTGCTCAGCGTCCTTGAGCCTGTGCCCCAACCTGTTCCTTGTAACCCTGCCCTGCCTACAGATAGAAGAAGTTACCTATCATGTAATGACAAATATGATCAACATTATTACTGGGCATTCTTTCCCAAAAATAGTGTTGGAGAGATGGCCGAGCAGTTAAAGGCTTTTGCTTGTCTGGGTTTGATTCCCCAGGACCCAGGTAAAGGCAGATGCATAAATTACTCTATCTCTCTCTCTCTTTCTCAAATGCATAAAGAAAAATATGTTTGAGAAAACTTCAATCAGGCACAGTTTTTTTATTTTTTAAATTTTTTCTTTATTAATTTTCAAGAGAGAGAGAGAGAGAGAGAGAGAGAGAGAGAGAAGAGAGAGGCAGACAGAGAGAAAATGGACACAAACGAACTCCAGATGCTGTGCCCCTCGTGCATCTGGCTTACGTGGGTCCTGGAGAATTGAACTGGGATCCTTCAGCTTCGCAGGCAAACGCCTTAACTGCTAAGCCTTTTCTCCCCAGCCCCAGGCACAGTTTTTTTTGAGCGCTTACTCCAGGTGGGTGACCCAGCTCATAGAGCTGTTGTCTGTGACCTCAGTGCCTTCACCAGACCATGTAAAACCAGCAGAGAGAGAGAGAGAGAGAGAGAGAGAGAAAGAGAGAGAATGGGTGCACCAGGGCCTCCAGCCACTGCAAACAATCTCCAGATGCATAGGCTTCACAGGCACGTGCTTAACTGCAAAGCCATCTCTCCAGGCCCGGATTTTTGTTTTCTTTGATTCAATGTGTTTGAGAAATATTTTTCCAGGTTGTTCTGGAGATCTGTATGTATCCTGGGGTTCCTACTGAGCTCAGGCTTCCTTGCCACAGTTTTCCTTGATTCTATACATTAAATAATTTTTTTTTGGTGTTTTCGATTTTTTCGAGGTAGGGTCTCACTCTAGTTCAGGCTGACCTGGAATTACCTATGTAGTCTCAGGGTGGCCTTGAACTCACGGCGATCCTCCTACCTCTGCCTCCCAAGTGCTGGGATTAAAGGCGTGCGCCACCACGCCCGGCTTCATTAAATAATTTTTGTACTTTGCATACATTTATTTAGGCTTCATATGTTCTGGCATTTTCTTGGACATGTGTTTCCTTGCCTCCGTTTTTCAGAGTGCTTAAATCATACACTTTGACACCACCACAACCAGCTCCATTTATCTTCTTCTGAATACAAACATCCGGCAAGTATAAGCAATACTATTTTCTAAATGATTGGATCATCTCAAAGCAAGGTTACAGATAATCTTCTCTCTCCATCATCCCGCACTCTGGGAGGGGTCCTCATGGCTAAATTGAGTTTGTAGCCCATGCTAGAGCAACCAGGACCATGGGACATCTGCCAAGGAAAGCCATGGGCTTTGGGCAGATCCAGCCAGAGACAGGTTACAGGTAGTACTTCTGGAGGGGCGCTTCTACCCAAGCCTACTGGAGCCCAGATGATTCCATTCATCGAGCAGCAGGATTTGTTGTTTGCCCTGTTGGGTCCTGGTCTTGTCTGGGTCCAGTCTGTCCTTCCTGTGCCCCAATTATTGTATTCCCAATAGTGGGAATACTAATTTTGTGCCATTATGTTGGAAATATGCTAATTATATTTGATTTTCAGGGCTCACAGTGAAGAGACAACCTTGAATCGTGGACGAGACATCAGATAGTGTATGTTTTAACAGTTTTGGAACGGATAAAGACTATGAGTGTGTAACTTGTTTTTGATTTGACAGGGATCACAGTTAGGCATCGATGCTTAGATGGGTCTTTGGGCTTTGGACATTTGAACACTGCTGTGACTGTTAACAATGATGGAGATTTCTTTCTTTCTTTCTTTCTTTCTTTCTTTTTTTTTTTTCAAGGTAGGGTCTTACTCTGGTTCAGGCTGACCTGGAATTAACTATGTAGTCTCAGGGTAGCCTCAAACTCTAGGCAATCCTCTTACCTCTGCTTCCCGAATGCTGGGATTAAAGTGGAGATTTCTAAAGTTGGATTGAATGCATTTTGTGTCATGAGGTGGACATGAATAGATGGGTGTGGTTTGTATGTAACATGTCCCTCATAGGCACAGGTGTTTGAATACTTAGTGCCCAGTTGGTGGCACAGCTCAGGAAGTGTTAGGAACCTTTAGGAGGTGGAGGAAATTGGTCACTAGGGGCAGGCCTTGATTTTTTTTTTTTGATTTTTTAGAGAGACACAGAGAGAGACAGAGAGAGAGAGAGGGAGGAAGACAGAGATGGGTGCGCGAGCAGTGTCTCAGCTGCTGCGAACGAAATCCAGATGTGTGCGCCCCCTTGTGGCCAAGTGCGGCATTGCGCCCTTGCCTCACTTTGCATCTGGCTAAACGTGGAACCTGGAGATTGGAACCAGCGTTCTTAGGGTTAGGAGGCAGGCGCCTTAACCCCTAAGCCATCTCTCCAGCCCAGGCCTTGAGATTTTATAACCCAGGCCTACATTCTGTCCTCTTTTATTAATTCCTCCCTGCACCTGGAATGACTATGTGAAGCTGGTTTGCAACCTCTGCCATGCTTTCCCTGGCATAATATACTTACCCCTACCTCTAGAATTGCAACCTGAAACCCTTAAACGCATATACTTCCCCCCTTAAACCTGAATGGCAATGGTCCAGGTCTCTGCCTCCCTTTGTGTTGATCATTCATCCAAATAGGAAAAGACTGTCTTGCCTTTTAAAAAATTTATTATAATTTTTTTTACTTTTTTTTTGTCTTGCCTTTTAAAATGTGGTTTCCTCCTTTCATACCCTTTCTTGAAAGATGATCTAATGTAAAGTGGAGGAATGTGAAAGGAAGAAGGGTCTGCATTTGCAGTATCCAACTCCATATCCCAGTGGAAGTGAGGTGTCATTGCTCTTCCCTGCCTAGTCTCTCAGATGAGTGTGCTTTTCTGTTATTGACTGGAAAACTTCCTCTTTCTTACCATTGTGGAGCTCCTCCATAAGGAATACATTAATTGGTTTTAATGAGTGATTCAGATGCATCTTTGGGAAGATCTTGGCAAGATATCTTCATAGCGACTAAGCTTTGTCAAAACAACTAACTAACTAAATAAATAAGCCTGGGAATAGAGGAAGAGAAAACTTCTCTTTCTAAGGTCTGCCTCATTATATGCTCAGCAATATTTAAGGCATTGTGCAGATTGAATGATCACAAATTAAGCCACAATTATATTGGCATGATTACTGATAGTACTGATGTGGGAAAATAAGAAATGAGACATAAGAAAAATGTTGCATATGTCAAAATTCTACCAATGTTTAGAAATGTCTCAGTTGTGACAAATATCCGTTTACGGTAGGTTTTATTCATTACATGTATGGGATAAAATAAAAAGTGGAAGGAGAAAGTCAATGTGAAACATGCCCTTTCCCACGCTAATGTTGGAGGTAAAAAATTAGACCAAATTTGATGTAACTGAGTTGACTAAGTTTTCCCCAATGAAAATGTGATCTAATTTGACCAGGAAGTGGCAACAAGTATCCAACCCAGAGAAGTGACTTCCACAGAACTTCATCTTGCATTAGTTATCCTGGGAGCCTTGCTGTGTCTTAAAGAAAACAGCAAGAGACACGTAAGCTTCTAGGTTTCTACTGAGTTATCATCAGCATCATATACCATTGTATCATTTCTGACTGTGTCCCTACTTAAAATAAATGCAGCTGTAACCATGGAATCATTTATTTGAAACCACTGGTTGGTGTCCTTTTTAAAAACAATTTTTCATTTTATTTTATTTGACAGAGAGAGAATTGGCATGCCAGGGCCTCAGCCACTGAAATTGAACTTCAGAGGCTTGTGCCACCTGGTGGCGATGTGGGACCTTGAGTGTGCCTCACCTTTGTGCATCTGGCTTACATGGGATCTGGAGAGTCGTACATGGGTCCTTAGGCTTTTCAGGTAAGTGCTTTAACTGCTAAGGCATCTCTCTAGCCTTTTGTCCTTTATTAAAAAAAATAAACTAAGTATTGTCTACATACATCTTCTACATTATTTTATCCTAATTTCCTAAAGGAATTCCTCTCTTTTCAATAAGTAAAAGTGTCCTTTTCACAAAAAAATATATGGGCAACCACCTACAATAAAATCCTGGACTCATAAATTGGGTAGACCAAACAAGACCCAGATGACAACACAAGAAAAGAAAGCCAATTGCCTAGCACAAGACACGTCTTTTGTGTCACATCTACCAGGGTTCAAGAGATTTTACAGAGGAAGTTGCAGGTCATATAAGAGTGCTTCTTTCAGTGCTAGCTTGAGAACCCCCTCCAGGGAGATTGTGGTAGACACTGAGGAGACTCAAGAGTCATCAAAGCAGAAAATCAGACGCTGTGGAGAGAGATCAACACTGTAGAAGCCTTTTAATACACCCACCAAGGCTCAGGGAACGTTGTGGAAGAAGTAACAGAGAGTTTGTAAGACCCACAGGGTGGGAAGGAATATGCTGAGGCATGTCTCCTCCACAGAGACTGACTAGTGAATTCATGACCCCACAGTGGATACTGATAAGCCCACTGAGCAGGGCCTCAGGGCAATGGTAGTGAGGGAGAAGGAACATAGGAGTGTAACCCAATGGGATCATGATAAACATGTACACATATGTACAGTAAAGTTCACAATTAATTTTTAAAAAAAGACAAAAGAAAGGTAGACATACTCTTTAGTGTGGAACTGAGACACATATGTTATCCAGATACTAAGAGAATTTGAAGTTTTCCAGATTTTGGACACCAGGACTTTCACCTGCCTGGGACCTGTGTGTTTAGGCTGAGAATTACATCATTGTCTTTCCTGTTATTTTGTAGCATGATCAGAGCCTGTTGTGAGATGTCAAAGTCACCAAAATTGCTTGAAAAATTCTTTTAATAAATTGCCATCGTGTGTGTGTGTGTGTGTGCATGTGTGTAAACCCTGGACTCCCACTTTCCTAATTATCATTTCCCTTGAAAACAGAACAAATAGCAGAGAATGCAGACAGATTCCCAGGCTCAGGAAAAAGAATGCTACACTACTATTGGCCTTTGCAACCAAATGGGGCAAAATGAGGTTGCCACTGATAAATATTCAGTCTGTGGTCATTTTACTGGAATTTCCAAGTCTTTCATGTATATATCAAAACATAGATTTAGGGCTGGAGAGATGGCTTAGTGGTTAAGGTGCCTGCCTCCTAAGCCTAAGAACGCTGATTCCAATCTCCAGGTCCCACATTTAGCCAGATGCAAAGTGACACAAGGGCGCAATGGATTTCTTCACAGCAGCTGAGAGGCCTGGTACAATCTCTGTCACAGGATTTTGTTTGCAGCAGCTAAAAAAATAAGGCTGCTGGCGTGCCCCATCTAGAAGGATCACCTGAGTTTGAGGCCATCCTGAGACTACATAGTGAATTCCAGGTCTCTTGGACCAGAGTGTCTCTCTCAAACAAACAAAAACATAAAAACCATAGTTTATATTAATTATACATGAATAAATGTATAAAAGGATAAAATGCATAGCATTTGGCATAGTAAGTCCACTAGAATGATTTTGCAAAACTTACTGTGCAATGTGAGCAAGAAATAGTTGGAAGATTATAAAAAATGTATTTATCCAGCTGTCATATTGCAGACTTCTCACATTCCCAATATGCAGGCATACAACAGGTCATTTTCTCAACATCCAGTTGGATGATGGTCCAGTGTTGAGTAGGAATGGAGAGAAACCTGTCATCAGTCAATCCACAGTTAGAATTGTCAAGTTTCATGAAGCAGATGAGATGATTTTTTGTTGTTGTTGTTAAAGATGGAATGATTTGTCAGGTATGGTTGACATTTCTGATCTCATGATTCCTTGAGTTACCATTAAGTTTATCTGAGCTTTAGTGATATTCCTTTATTATGTTAAAATGAGACAAAAAGAAACAATTTGAGAACATTGGTCTGTGAAAATGTATGTGAATGAGGACACTGGGCATGTTAAATGACAGCACTACTGAGCCGGATCTGAAAGAGAGTGACCTAAATTCAAGAAACAGAAAGAACTAACGGAGCCAAAGTGGGCCTGGCTGCCACGTAGGGATCATCTGGTTGCTGTGCATGGCCTGACCTAGCTTCATGCACCCTGAGGCTGAGTGTGCCTTCAGGCCAGATATGGAGCGGCAAGGAATACTGTGTTCTGTGTACGCAACACACATGCACACACTGACACTTTTTGTGTGGAATGTGCATGAGTGTCTTGATGGGTCTCATGGCCCAGGCTGAACATATATCTCAGGGTGGCCTTGAACTGCCTGTGCTTTAAAGGGCACCACTTGTGTCTTGATGGATGTGTAAACATATATGTGTGTTTGGGCACACTTGTATGTGGACACACGAGTGTAAGTGCATGCATATTCCTTAGAGGAAAGGGGTTATTGGTCATTTTCCTCAATCTCACCTTATTCCTTGAGACAGTGTCTCTCACTGATCCTGAAGCTCCCGTATCGGGCTACACTAGCTAGTCAGCAAGGCCTAGGGATCCTCCTGTCTCTGCCAACAAAGTCCTCGTATGACAACCACGGGCTGACGTGTCTGGCTCCCATGTGGGTGCTGGGAGTTTGAACTGAAGCCCTCATGCTTCCACGGCAGCCACTTTACAGGCTACGCCATCACCCAGGACACCACGTGCCTTTTACGTGCAGAGCTCATTGGGAAGCAGAGTAGCCTGTGAGATTGACGTCTTGAGACCTATTTCTTCACAGCTTCTAAAATCTGCTGCTTATGCTTTGGAGTGAAAGAACTTGTAACACTCGTCTTTGCATGGCAAAGCTTTAGAGGGAAAAGATGATATATGAACAGAAAATAGTAATCTATTTTAGCACAGTTGTGGAATACAAAAACTAAAATGGAGACTCTTTCTGAGTGTAACTTTCTGCAATCTTTATGGAGAATCTCTTCCTCATATTTTTCAGCTACCACAGGCAAGCCTGTGTTGTCACAGACTCTGCCTGAATTTGGTCTAAAATCTTTTCCTGACTCTCAAGCCCAGTGTTCTCATGTCTTGTGACTAATCACACAGGGTTGACATGGACATACATTCAAATGTCTTTATCTCATGAACATTAAATCAATTACAAGTGCAAATTCTGTTTTAGGACTCTTGCATTAGCTCATCCAAGGTGTGGAAATTGGGCACAGAAAAGGGGCTCCCGTGGATCACCAAGAGAGCTGACTGTGCCTGCCTCACAGCTGAGAAATAGAAAGCACTGGACACCTTAATGCACAGAGGACATGGGTGGGGGTTGATATGCTGGAACCAGCCCACACCCCCTAGGTGCTGTGCTGTGGACCAGATATGGGCCACACAAAAGACAGAACCAGCACTGTGTCAATGGAGGTTAGTACCTGGAATCTCAGAGGGCTGCAAGGGGCTGGGAGGATAGACTCCATTATCGTATGTTGCTGGAGCCATGGACGGAGTAACACACACTTATGAATGAAGACCCATTCATTCTCAGCATAAAAGGGCATGGGACAGTTGAGAGCATGGTAGTGGGCGTGGTCACTCAGGGATGACTGGCAAAGCACAGGGTAGTAACACCTTTAACACCTGGGAGTCCCAGAGATGTCCTGAACCTGTTTTTGCTTGTGTAAATCTTGCTAAAGTTTCCCAAAGAAATCCCTTCTTAGAACCTTAATCCTGCTTGGGATTTATATTTCATGTTTCAGATATAGCCAAGTCATAGTGCAATCTTAGCATGGACAAGGCACCATTTCTGTTTTGCTAGGGGGGATTTTGGGGGATTCCTTAATGAGTGATTCATTAAAGGCAATTTCAGAACAAAATAGGAAGTTTAACTCACTACAAATAAGTGTTTAAATAATTTAATATTTGTTCTTTTTTAAAATACTTTATTTATTTGATGTTGGACATTGCTAAACATGGGCTGGGACTGTGAGGAAGCTGGCCTGGGCTGTTGGACATGGCCAGGGACCTTGGACTGTGGGGGTTGCAGCTGGCCTTATCGCTGGGAACCCAGTCTGGTGATGGAGCTGGCCCTCCCTGCCTCGGGCAAGGATGTAGTGTGCCCTATCTTCACCCAGAGTGGGCAGAAATGTCAGGCCCTCCCCCCTTTATCCCAAAAGCACCTGACTATTCCATAGTCAGGCTTTTCCATGGTTCCTGACCTTAAATAGCTGCCCAAAACCCTTATGAACAGTCTCCCTGCAGCTGTAGCTATCCAACAAGTGGCTGAAGTCAGGTAGCTTTTCCCACCACTTCTGTTATCTCCCTTGATAATTTTCCTCAAAAGCATGGAACACCAGCCAAAATAGCAACCCATAAACCTATTTCCAATCACCTTATAGTCTGTAATCTTGCCATCTCAAAGTTTCTCAAGTGTTTATAAACCCACTTCTTAAAACTTGAACTCCCAGGTAATGATTGCCTATTTCATGTGCTGCAGGACCCTGCTTCCCCAACCAAGTCATAGGACACTCTTAGCCCTGGAACAGCAAGGACCCACAACTTGAGAGAAAGAGGGGCAGATAAGAGAGAGAGAATGGGCATTCCAGGGCCACCAGCCACTCAAACTAAAGATACATACACCCCTTTGCAGAACAAAATCCTGGAGAGTCAAACTGGGATCCTTTGGCTTTTCAGGCAAATGACTTAACTGCTAAGCCATCTCTCCAGCCCTAATATTTATTCTTTTATTTATTTTTCAGGCAAGGTCTCACTATAGCCTGGGCTGTCCTGTAACTCAATATATAGCCCAGGCTGGCTTCAAATTGAAGGTGATTCTCCTAGCTAAGTTTCCCAAGCACTAAGATTAAACACATGGGCCATCAGGCTTAATGTTTATTCAATCAAGATTTTGTAAGTTGACCATTGTAAAATGCACATTTTATAAGACAAGGTCTGAAAATCATCTATCCATGTTTGAAAAAAAATGCAGTTACTTAGTGAACATTAAAACTGATGATGAATTGTAGGAAATTTATCTTTAGAGACAGATGTGAAGTTATTTACTTGTTAAATAATTTGCTATGTTCATGATTTTTAGTTTCATTACTATCTGCAGCCACCTGGATGGAGGCAGACCTAACTGGGTAAAATCTTAAGGTGTGGTGATGGGTTTAGAAATCTGAAGTCACAAATCTTTGATTTAGAAGTAATATTCAGGAATCTTGTCAATTGGATTAATGATTCTAGCAGTTTAATTTATTCCGAGATACAACCTGATGTTCTTTTAATAAATTTTGGATCTGTCAAAATAATAGATTTGGGGCTGGAGAACTGGCCTGGTCTGGAAGTTCATCTCAGAGAACCTAAAGCTGTGGTTACAATCTCCAGTGGTTTACCAATCATGATGTGGTCCCACGTTGTAACAGACAGCTGCAAAGTTGAGATGAACTTCCAGACCAAGCACAGTTGATGGAAGAAGGGATATTATTTATGAAGCTTTAGATCCAGGGGAAGTTCCATAATGCTGAAGAAGCTGGCCTGCCTCTCTGGGCCAAGCAGAGAGTGAAAAACCACCAGCTAAAAAAAAAAAGAATACTTTCTTTCTTCAACAAAGCCCACTTTGCATTTTAGTAAGTATATGGAATTTAAACCACTGGGCTGGAGATAAGATGACATTGCAGGCAAGGTGGCTGCAGATGCCTGCAATAAACTAATAAAACACTGAATTATCTAGTATCCATCTATTCAGATGCACAAAGTGGTGTGTACATCTGGAGTTTAACTTTGACCAAAAGCAAAAGAAAGGACATAATATTCTCTCTGTCCATTTCTCTTCTATTGATTTAGAACTTGCATCTTGTCAAATTAAATTTATTCCAAGGTACAACCTTAAGTTCTTTTAATAAATTTTGTATATCAAAAGAACATATTTTCTTTCAAGACAAAGGTCCCAGTGTTTAGCCAGATGTAAAGGGGCTGGAAAGATGCCTCAGCAGATTAGTCGCTTGCCTGCAAAGCCTATGGCACAAGTTCAATTCCCCAGTACCCATGTAAAGCCAGATACAAAGTGGCATGTGCATCTGAAGTTTGTATGCAGGGTAAGAAGTCTCCCTCTCCATCTATCTCTCTCTGTGTCTCTCCAAAAATAAATAAAAATTAAAAATTTAAAATTAAAAAAAATTAAATAGGTATCACTGAAAAAAGATATATATATCGTTATAATCTATGTATCTTGGTAAATATATGTGTGTGTGTGGATATATAAATAACTTTTGTGGGTCTTTCCCTTCAAGAACAACAACATAATCCTAGCATTGTGACACATACCTATAGTCCCAGGTAAATGTAAGGCAGAGGTGTGAGAGTCACTTGAACACTAGAGTTCAAGACCTGTCTGAATAACATTGTGGGAATCTGACTCATAAAGAAAACAAAATAAAACACAATGTTCAATATAACAATCTATGATTACACTTTGTATCTTTTGAGACTGATAGAAGATATGTTGAAGTCAAAAATGAAATGTAACTCATCTTTATTGGGAAAAGTCAATGAGTAGTGTTAGAACTACAAAAGAACTCAAAACTATATACAGGAATAGCTGCTGTTCACAAAGCTTGTTCGTTTTTATTTGAAATATAACAAAGCTGGTCTCAAGCTTAAACAAGTTTCTACTAAATATAGTATAATTGAAATGAAAATTTCTTATTAAAGACATGCTTTTCAGCTAACGGTGGGATGACATCCCTTAGTTCAAATTCCTTCTTCAGAGACATCTCATCACTCTAGCATGGACTGGATTAAATTTCAAATGTTTGCCATATCTTGCTTTTGCTGTTTCAGAAAAGTAGATAATAAACATGATTAATTTTTATGTATCTCAGACATATATCAACAAATTAAATCTTCTCATGCTTACATTAATTTGAATCTTTCCAAGGGGAAGCATAACTTACAGTTTTCGTCATAATCTACTTTGGTAGCATAGTCAAACTTTAAGTGCATTCAGACTATATATAAGTTGATTCACAGCATTCTTTTCCAACTCATCCAAATCCTAAAACATAAATGTCTTACTTTAGTATAAAATGCAATTTTTCATCTTGGGTTCTTTGCATTAAAATAAATTTTTAGGGGCTGGAGTGATGACTTAGTGGTTAAGGCCTGTGGAGTCTAAGGACCCTAGTTCAATTCCCTAGTACCCATATTAGCCGGATGCACAAGGTGGAACATGCGTCTGCAGTTCATGTGCACTGCCTAGAGGCCCTGGTGCATTCATTCTCTCTTTCAGTATAAGAGAAATAAATAAAATTTAAAGTTAAGTTTTGAAAGTGAGAATCTTTCATTAAATTCATATATTAACACGTCAGTAGTTTCATCCTTTATATAATGTATTTATTGTGGTCATATCTCTCCATATACTACCCATTCTTCTTCGCTTCACTGGGGCTCCTCTTACTTTCATAACTTTTTTGTGAGGCAAGTCCAACAGACTTTCCCTTTTTTCATGCAAGAGAGCGAGAGTGTGTGAGAGAGAGTGTGTGTGAGAAAGAACTGGTGCACCAGGACCTCTAGCCACTGCAATCAATCTCCAGATGTGTGCATGTGCCACCTTGTGTTCTTCTGGCTTACATGGAACCTGAAGAGTTGAACATGAGTCTTTAGGCTTTGTATGCAAGTGCCTTAACCCTATGAGCCATCTCTGCAGCCCATCTTTTCAAATGACCAAGTAATGGTCATTAATTATGTCAAGTTCAAATATTTTTTATTATTACATATGACTGAAGTTCCTATATAATGAATTAAAATATACAAGATATGAATCAAATGTAATTATAGAAGGTATAACACTTTGCTCAAATACTAGTTGGAATGAACTATTAAGGTCAAGTATCAAAGCAGGTATAGATGCACAAACATGCAAAGTACTCTGGCAGCTCAGGCTCATGGATCGAGAGCTTCAGGCCAGCCTGGGAAATACAGTGATACCCTGGATTAAATAAAAGAAAAGGAAGAAAATATCTAGACATAAAAGGCTATAATCTCTCATCACTAAATATAAACTTGTAATATTTTAGCAATTTACTCTGAGATCACATTACAGCCTACTTGTAACAGTCAATGTGACATTAACCCATGAAAGGGGAAATAATCTGTAGTAGATCTTTTTTTATTATTTATTTGACAGAGAAAGAGGAAGAGAGGTAGAAAGCAGGTATAGAGAAAGAAAGGCAGCTTGGGTTCGTGGAGGGCCGCTTCAGCCAGCCTGCAAACAGTGAACTTCAGATTAAATAAAAGAAAAGGAAGCATCTGGCTAAAAGGCTATCCTGTGGAAATATTAAATTGGGTCCTTTTTAGCTTTGCAGGCAAATGCCTTGTAACAGTCAAGCTTAATCCATCTAAAGCCCTGTAGTAGATCTTTTTTATGTTATTAACACAAATGTATATTTCAGTATTTTCATTTGAAGACAGGTTCCATTAAATAGCCAAGGGTAGCATCCAACTTCCTATCATCCTGCCTCAGTCTCCCCAGAACTGATACTATGAGCATGTGCCATGACCCAGTGAAAAACTTACATTTTGAATCTTTAATATTCATTCAATATATAATTATCCTACTGCACACTATGAAACATGTCCTATGCTGAATGCTAGGGAGACACTCAAAATGATAAACTGCAACTGGTATTTTTTCCAGTGTGGAGAAACATCAAAAGAAAAATAACTCTAATCTTTATACTGGGAATGATAATGAAGCTTCATGTAACTATAAAATAGGAAATTGAGACTGATGCCAGTTTAGTTGGAAAACAGTAAGAGTTCAATAAATAAAAAGAAATTAGAAATAATCTATGTTAAGAGTGTTACCACAGCATCATAGTACACAGATAGTAGGTTCAGAAAAAGCTATCATGCAGAGAGGTGTCATGGACAAATGCAACTTACACTTAAAAAGCAACATATGTCCTAAATACCTAAGAACCTAGATGTTCTGTTTCCACACAAAGTTCTGAATGTGACCAACTAACTCAACTCCTGCACTCATGCCTTACCTACCAAATGGGACTGCTATCTTGAATAGTAAGCTAAAATACACCCTTCCTTCCTTAAAGTATTCAGTCAAGGGATTGAGAAAGTAACTCAATACTGGAATATGCTGAATATGATTTCTGGGAAAAAAAAGTGATATTTTAGAAAGATAATAAGCATACCTATGTAGGATGGATGGTAGAACTGATCACTGACAATTCTCACAGTACAAAGGATGGTGAAAATTTAGTAGTATAGGAAAGAATGAAGTATAGGGAGTAATAGTAATACTTAAAAGAAATAGTAAGTGATTGAATGTAAAGGTTATACAAACTTGTAATAACTCAATGTTATATACAAAGACTGGAGGAATCAAAAACTATTCTAAAAATTCCTACACTAAGTGTTATGTTTTTTCATAATATTAGGGAGAAATATTTGCTAGTACTTTATGAAGCCATTGTGCCAATTAGCAAACTCTTCTCAGGAAACATTAGAGCAAGTTGAGATGGCTCAGCAGTTAAGGTGATTGCCTGTGAAGCCTAAGGACCCATGTTTGTATCTCCAGATCCCATGTAAGCCAGACACATAAAGGTGAGGCAAGCACAAAGGTTGCATGTGCCCACTAGGTGGCACAAGCATCTGGAGTTTGACTGCAGCAGCTGAGGCCCTGGTGCACCAATTCTCTCTCTCTCTCTCTGTCTCTCTCTATTATGCTCTCTCTAAAAATTTTTTAAACTTTTTTTTTATGTTATTTTTTGGAGAGAGACACAGAGAGAGAGACAGAGAGACACACACACAGAGAGAGAGAGAGAGAGAGAGAGAGGGAGGTAGACAGAGATGGGCTTGCGAGCAGTGTCTCAGCTGCTGCTAAAGAAATCCAGATGTGCGCGCCCCCTTGTGGCCAAGTGCAGCTTGCACCCTTGAGTCACTTTGAATCTGGCTAAACGTGGGTCCTGGGGATTGGAACCACTGGACATTGGAAAAGTGTTGTTAGAGTTAGGAGGCAGGCACCTTAACCCCTAAGCCCTCCAGCCCTCTCTAAAAATTTTTTTAAAATAATTTTAAAAAACTGTACTTGATAGGCTGGGCTTGGTGGCGCACGCCTTTAATCCCAGCACTCGGGAGGCAGAGGTAGGAGGATCACCATGAGTTCGAGGCCACCCTGAGACTATATAGATAATTCCAGGTCAGCCTGGACCAGAGTGAGACCCTACCTCGAAAAAAAAAAAAAAAAAAAAAAAAAAAAAAACTGTACTTGAAAACACAAATAATATTGTGTTCATATAAATTATTTAATGTTCTTGGAAATATTTATTTTAAAATTATTTTAATGGCCTTTTTACTTATATACATACATATACATCATTATTACTTCTAAATCTACATTATTTATTTATTTGTTTAAGACAGAAGCAGACAATGAGAGAGAGAATGAGTGTACCAGGGCCTCTAGCCCTTGCAAAGGAACTCTAGATGCATGCACCACCTTGCACATCTGGTTTACATGGGTACTAGGGACACGAACCTGGATTCTTAGGCTTCACAGCCAAGCACCTTAACCACTAATACAACACTTCAGTCCATAAACCTATTAATTGTAATTTTATACCTTTCTTTCATATTGTAAGCTTTCTTTTATGAATATAAATTTTAATATTAATTTGTTTTTATGACTTTACTAAGTTAATGTGCTGTGGTGGTTTGATTCAGGTGTCCCCCATAAACTTAGGTGTTCTGAATGCTAGGTTCCCAGCTGATGGAGATTTGGGAATTAACACCTCTTGGAGGCAGTGTATTGTTGGGGGCGGACATATGGGTATTATAGCCAGTGTCTCCGTGCCAGTATTTGGCATGCTCTCCTGTTGCTATTGTCTACTTGACGTTGGCCGGGGGTGGTGTCCACCCTCTGCTCATGCCATCATTTCCCCTGCCATCTATTACTTACCAGTAGTGAATGGTTTCTTTTTTCTTTTTTTTTTATTAGTTGGTTTATTTTTTTCTTATTTCAAGACAGGCTCTCAATATATTGCACAAAACTGAGCTGGGATTTCTAAATCACAATCCTCAATTTCTCAAATATTTGACATTGCAAGTATGAACTACTGTATCAGAGTATGTCAGAAATCTGAATGTTCAAATTATGCCTTAATCTGGCGACTCCCGATATCTACACAAGTGTCATTCCAATAACAGTAGTTTCTCAGTTAAACCCAACTCTCCTGTTCTCGACTACTGCCTGACCTCATTACTACTGTGTCCATCCATATACAGAAATAGATTTTACTGTATCGAGGAACAGAATCTCTCTGCAGGATCCACATAAGCCAGATGCACAAGGTGGTGCATGCATCTGGAGTTCATTTGCAGTGGCTAGAGACCCTGACATTCTATTCCCTATCTGCCTCCCTCTCTCTGTGTCTCAAATAACATATATGAATAAAGTAAATATTTCACAAAATGAAAAAAGTGGGAAAATGGACTTAACAAACATCTACAGATCATTCTACTGAACTCTACAAAATATATATTATTCAAAGAAGGTCATGGAACCTCCTCTAAAATACATCAGATTTTCAGACATAAAACAAGTCTCCACAAATTCAGGGAAACTGACATAACTACCTGTATTAGATCAGACCGTAGTGCAATAAAGCTAGATATCCAAAATAATATAAACAGAACATGTACCAACTCTTGGAGATTGAACAACACACTATTGAACAATTAATGGGTTATTGAAGAAATCAAAAGGCAATAAAAAAATTCATAGAACTGAATGAAAATTGAAACATAACATACCAAAACTTACAGGGCACAATGATGTCAACACTAAGCAGGAACTGTATAGCTCTAAAGTCTAAGATTGGGAGAGCTGACTCAAGACAATGAAGAAGCCCACTGATGAACTACAAGGGACCCCAGATGACTACTTACATAACCCTTGCCTTTCACCATTCAACTGTGTGTGCAGCCAACAGACCCCTTATTTCTTTTACACAGACCAGTACTCCTTCCTTTATCACTACAAGTTTTTTTGTTTATTTTTATTCATTTTATTTAAGAGTGACAGGCAAACAGAGAAAGAGGCAGAGAGAGAATGGATTTTATGAGCACGCCATGTGCCTCCAGCCACTGGTTTAGGGGTGAATCCAAACAGAACACATAGCCAAATGGGTTATGGGGTCCTGCCTCAAGCTCAGTTCCTTAGGCCCAGTGCAAGTGCTTAACTAGCCATCTCTCCAGGCCCCTGACACTTGGTTTTAATGATTGAAACTCGTGACTACCAACTGACCTTTTCTTGCTGTTCCTGAAATTCCAGCATCTCTGAATTCAGTGGTTTACTTCAGTTGAAACAGAGGTTAAACTGGGTCACCATGTTCAGTTCCTGAAGCATCTGCCTATAAAACATAAAAATGGATAGTGACGCTTGGTTATAACAGCAACATCATTGTGATACCAACACTTGGGAGGCAGAGGTTCCTGAGGAATCCTGGAGTCTCTGAATCCACCCTGAGAAACTGAGCAGTTAAACAGGTCACATGTTCAGTGTGAGACCCTGCCTATAAAACAAAAAAAAAAAAAATGGATGATACTATTTTTTAAACTAGTATACAAAGCACATTTGAGTCAAAATGCCTTTGATTTTTTGAGTTATGACTTATTGTTTTTAAACTCAAAAGTGAGAATACTAGATCAGTATAAATATTCTGATGCAAACCTTAGAAGACAAACTAGTCTTATGTTTATTTCAGAAGTGTTTTCTAAAGAACATTATATAAAATCCTCTCACATCCTTTTTGGCTCTTGAAAATTAAAGAATTTTTGTCATCTCTCAATTTTCCAGAACCTTCATTTTGCCTCCAATAGTTTATTTTTTTACTTTCTCTACAGAATATAGTTTCTGATGAAAAGATTAAATGACTTCCTAGTACAAACATATCAATGTTTTTCCCTATTTAGGCACAACAGAGTTTCAATATAAAGAGCTAAGTTTTAAAATGAGCAAATTACTTATAATATAAAATAAATATTTTCTTATATTGTCAAAAATAAACCATTTGAAAATTAATAGTTGATATGATACCTACTTTTTCTCACCTTGTTTATTATCCAGGATCATATATAGTATTTTTAAAAGAAAATAATTGTCTCTCAGTTGTTATTTCAAAGAGAAAAAGGTAATTACCACTGACTGCTGGGAAATATATCCATTCTATGAACCCTGGAGTCCATAAAACTACCTTTTTAGACAAAATGGGAGTGTAACATTTCCATTAGAGATACAAACAAATACAAGATAATAGCATATATACAATGGACTGGCATAAGCATGGAAGAAAAAAAACAAACTCACATTTGCTCTTCTTCAGTTTTGCAAACTTTTTTGATTTCTTGGTCACCGGCCTTGCAAGAAGCTTCAGTACAAACTTCCATTCTTTGTTTCTTAGCAACAAATGACTTGTTAATGTCAGCTGTAATGAAAACAAATATTCATTAATATCTAGTGCTGTGTGCTATATAAAAGTGGAAGGGGGACCACTGGAGGTTGAAGGGCTCAAGCAGGAATGAAAAACAGGAGATGATGGGAAGGAGATTAAAAAAATCTAAATAAGGACAAAAATGCTGTTAGCTAACCTGTCACTTTGTAAGCTCATTGAAAAGAAAATAATATGTTATTGAAAATTATTTAGCTTACAGATGCCCAAAGAAATATAAAATGGATAATGCTCTTCCAATAATATCAAATATATTTAAAATTAATTTTAAAACAGAACAACCATGATGCCCCAGAGGTTTCATATTTTATAGCACTTGAAAGTTTGGATTTTCAGACTGGGGAAGCTCAACCAGTAAAGTCAATGAAATATCCAATTCAAAAATGTTTGAAAAATGAAACATATGTGAAACATATTTTGGATAAGAAATACACAACTCTGTCCCAGTATTGCTTTTCCAAACTAAAGATCATTTTTTTTTTTTAAAATTTTTGGTTTTGCAAATAAAACCTCACTCTGGTCCAGGCTGACCTGGAATTAATTCAATCTCAGGGTGGCCTTTTTAAATTTTTCCTTGACCTATGTTTTGGTGGGGAGCAAGAAAGAGAGACAGAGGCAGAGACAGAGATCATTTTTAATTTTAGGAATGAGAAAATGAACAAATAAAACCAAGGGGACTTTACTTTCTTCATGATTTAGCAATTTATTAAAGGCTACATATTTCTTTTTTAATTATTTACTTATTTATTAATTTATCTGGGGAGTCAAACATGGGTCCTTAGGCTTCAGAGGCAGAGTTTGAACCACTGGCCATCTCTCCATGCCAGCCTGCATATTTCTAAATTTACAACAATTTCCTACTGAAAGGGTTCATATAGATAAATTATTGGTAGAAATAATTAAATAAAACACCCAAAAGTAGTTGATTAAGAAAAAAACATGGGTCTGTAGGCTTTGCAGGCAAGCACCTTAACTGCTGAGCCATCTCTCCAGCCCAGGCTACTTATTTCTAAATTTACAACAATTTCCTACTGAAAAGGTTCATACAGATAAAATTGTTGTTAGAAATAATTAAATAAAACAACCAAAACTAGTCGATTAAGTAAAAGAATACTGAGCTAGAGAGACTGCTTATTGGTTAAGAGGATTGCCTGTTAAATCCTAATGACCAGATATGATTCCACAGTACCCAAGAAAAGCCAAATGCACAAAGTGAAGCGTGCATCTGGAGTTTGTTTGCAGCAGATAGAATCCCTGGCATACCCATTCTCCCCCACTTCTCTCTCTCTCCTTTTAAACAAATAAATTTTGTTTTGTTTTTAAGAAAGGGGGCTGGAGAGATGGCTTAGCTTAAGCAGGCTGACCTGGAAGCCTAAGGACCCCACTTGAAGTTCGTCTTCCAGGTCCCTTGAACTGCACAAGGAGGTCACACATCTGGAGTTAGTTTGCTCTGCCTCCCAAGGCTGCCATTAAAGCTCTCTACCTGCCTGGCCTATATCACTCTCATTCCTTTTGAATAAATAAATTAAATTAAATTTTCATAAACAGAAAGTGAGCTGACAGCATTTAAAAGGCCTGAAGAGATGGCTTAGCTGTTAAGGCACCTGCCTTCAAAGCCAAAGAATCCCAGTTCCCAATCTCCAGGTCCCATGTTTAGCCAGATGCAAAGTGACGCATCTGGAGTTCAATGTTGCACTGGTAGAGGCTTTGGCATGCCCATTGTCATTTCTGATTTCTTTCTTTCTTTCAGCTGAGAGGCTTTCTTTCTTTTCCCATCTCTATCTGTCTTTCTTTCTTTCTCTTTCTTTCTGTCTCTCTGTCTGTCTCTCTCTCAAAAAAAAAAATAAATAAAATATATTAAAAAGAATTATATCTAAAAAAAAAAAAGAAAGCTGACTCTTTAACAACAAAAAGAATCCGGGCTTAGGAGGTAGTTCAGTGAATAAATTATTTGCTATCAACATAGAGCCTGAGGCACAAAATGGTGCATGTGTCTGGAGATCTTTGAGGCACAAAATGGCACATGTGTCTGGATGGTTTTCTCAGACACAAGTAGAGTTTTTGTTGTTGTTGTTGTTTTGGATTTTTTGTTTGTTTGTTTGTATGTTTATTTTAAGAATTGAAAGGTCTGGAGAAATGCTCATTTGATACTATGTTTGATGCACACTGTGAGGACCTGATACAGCTCCATTATAAGTACATAAAATGCAGGGCATGTAAGCCCCAGGCTTATAATCTCAGGAT
Organism: Orientallactaga sibirica; assembly: GCA_036365145.1. NCBI lineage: Eukaryota > Metazoa > Chordata > Mammalia > Rodentia > Dipodidae > Orientallactaga > Orientallactaga sibirica. Next base: position 143,666 of record JAEOAD010001318.1, on the reverse strand, counting down.
TGCAGAGGTGGAGATAGGGGCATCTTGCATGGACTGACTAGACGAGTCTAATGGGTGACCTCTGGGTTCAGTGAGAGACCTTGTCTCAATAAACAACAGAGCAACAGAAGAAGACATCAGCCTCTTACTTCCACACACATGTACAAACACATGAAAATGAACATGTGCACCCACACACAAAAACACACATATACATAAATACACACATCATAAATCCAGCAACAAAAAAATATCACTCAAAAAGCAGAATCAAAAGGATCACCACTGCCAATCAGGGCATCCTGAGAAATGGCTTAGTGAGTTGGGTCAGCCTGGAAGGATCTAAGAAGTGAGTTCCAGGCTCCAGGTCCTGAAACTCCAAAGTGAAAAAAAGTGGTGCATGCATCTGGAGTTTGTTTGCACCATTCCACAAAAAAAAAAAAAAAAAAAAAAAAAAGATTGAAATAGTACTATTTGTTAAAAAAAATACTGTAATCAGTGAAAAGTCTGGACATACATAGCTCAGTTGGTAGAGCGCTTGCCTAGCATACATGAAGCATACATACATGTTTGACCCCAGTACTGCATTAAAGAATCAAGTATGGTATCACATGTTTCTAATCCAAGCACTAAGAAGGCAGACACCAAATGATCAGAAAGATCAAGTTCATCCTTGAAAACAAAGTTTTAGGTCAGGCTTGGGCATATAAGAACCTCTCAATCTCTTTCTCTTGCTTCCTCTCTATATTTTAAATTACAGGCTTACATAAACCCAAACAAAAGAGATAAAACGAATCTTTTTTCTTTAAATGTTGATAATTTATTGAAGAATACTTAAAAATTCTTTAATGAAGTTTTTGTGCATGATACAAATTTTCTGATTCAATATGTATTAGGTGTTCTGATGCTTTCCCAGCTGATGGAGATTTTAAATAAAAATAAACAAAAATCCTGGAGAATGTTCCATGTTGTTCATAATTTATTATGAATGCACAGCCTTGTGTTCTTGTGTAGTTCTGGTAGAGATCCTGTGTCCTGTAAACTGGCCTGAATGTTGGCCAGTTCTAGTTACTTTGTCACCTCTTTGTTCATGCCATTGTTCTCCTCTGCCATCATGGAGCTCCCCCCTTGAGCCTGCAAGCCAAATGGATGATTTCTACCAGCAATGTGAACCTGACTGCAAAAGATACAAATTTTTAAATATTTATGGCTGAAGATATTTAGCGGTTGAGCCAATTGTATGCTCCATCCTAAGAATGTTCCAAAATCCATCCCATTTAGCCATGAATGCAGTGAAACAAGGGCTTCTGTTCTGAGAGTTCTGTGAATATTTGATTCTGGCTTAGTGTTGTCCAAGTCTAGTTACTTTGTCACTTTGTTAGCAAAAAAAAAAAAAAAAATTCTGTGAAAAAGACTAAAAATCTTTTGAAGGTGAATTTATGTCTAATTTTTTTTTTGTGTGCATGATATAAATTTTCACAATATGTATGGGATTTGATTTTGAGCCTATTTTCACTGCTCCATGAGAATGTGCATTGAATATTAAATATTCTCGAGATTCTGTAGAATCCTGCTTCTAGCTATGTTGTTCCAGTCAACTATCTCACCAAGTTTGTTTTTTGGTGACAAAATCATATTTAATATACTGTGCTAATAAAAAGGGCATCAGCTACCTCAGCACATGCATCCTCCAACTACTATTTGGTTTTATAGAGTTTTTATTAGATTTATTTTTGAATAATACAAAACCTGGGACCTGAGATTGAGTTTTATTGAGCTTTTATAAGACCTTTTTAGAGCCAGGCAAAGCGCCATTGCAACTGAAATTGGCTCCAGGCCTGGCACTGGACTCTTAACCACCTAGTGCATGTATGACCTGGTGTTTGGGTGACCTTTGTGCATCTGGCCTTACATGGTATCAGGAGAGAGATCAAATATGGGTCCTTAGGTTTCTCAGGCAAGTGCCTTAACTGCTAAGCCATCTCTCCAACCCTTATAAGACCGTTTTATGTTCCTATGTATAGTGAGGTGTTCACAAACATGTAACATTTCAAATAGAGTGTGCTAAACAGGAGCCTTCTCCAATAGCTACCTGTCAGTAACCATGATGTATCTGCACTATTACATGATTATACTTTTAGCATCAATAATAACAAACACATGTAACAGATTATAAAGTGAGTAGTTTGTTGTCATGAAATAGAGCAAATCTTTCAAAAAAGACTTGATGATATGACGAACTCCTATCAAGGAGGAAAACATTAACCTGTTATAGATTATAGTCTCCTCAGCTGATTAAGTTGGCCGGTGCCTGTCATCCAGCACCCGGGAGGCTGAAGCAAAAGATCTGCAGTTTGAGGCAGCCTGGGGTTCACAGTGAGTGCCTTCCTCCAGATCAAGCCAGCCAGCAACTGTCTCCTAGCAAATATTGTTGGGATTTTGTCTCCTGGTGAACCTGATACTTAAGAGGATTTACAACAGTACTTCTTTGCATCAGTAGACATTTATTGCTTGATATCAAATTATTTTCCACTTTGAATTTCAACAAGGTATTGCATGTATAATTCTATTCCTTTCTTTTCTTCTAAAATTCCATTAAAGTCACACTGTCAAAAAGCATTATCTTTGGTCTGGAGAGATGGCTTATGGGATGCATTTGCTTGCAAGGCCTGATAACCCAGGGTTTGTTTCCCAGTACCCACACATGCCAGGATGCACAAGGTGGCACATGAAGCTAGAGTTTGTTTTCAGTGGCTGGAGACCCTGTTATGCCCATTCTCTCTCTCTGTCTCTCTCTCAAATAAACAAATATAATATTGAAAGCATTACTTGTACATTTCCTATCATGGCAAAGCTTAAGGGAATCTATGACGGTAAACACAAATGTACTTTTAGATTCTTATAAAACCATACAGTGCATCAATTAAAATATGCTCTCATAGAACTAAAAACATGGTCTTAAACAATCATATATAAAGTACAAATGTCTCCAAAGCATACCTCCAAAGTTTTTCATCAGATCCTGTACTTCACCACTAGGAAGAAATAACATAAAAACAATTTTTACTCAATGTTACATTTTTATTTACATATATTTAGATCTTTTGAATCTTCTATTCCCTGCTGAAACAACATTAAATCTATACCAAGCCATAAAATGGATCCATTTTATGAACTAACTCTATCAAAATCCCTCTTTTAAATTAAGGGTTCATAATGTATTAGGATTGATTTAGAGGACCTTTGACACGGCATGTATTCTATATTCTCTAGTTGTTTGACAGCACAAAAATCTTTTCTTAACAACATTTTTCAATAAGCAAATTTTACTTTTCAACATATTACCTCACTTCACGAACGTTTTCTGAAGATGCAGTTTCCATCCTAGGATTACTTACTGTAAGGAAAAGAAAAGAAAGGCACTTGAGATTATGTAAAATATTCTGGTAAACTCTTAACAAAATAAATGCTGTCTTTGAGGTTCATTTAGATGTTTGCCAACATAAACATCTAAAGCAGATATAAAAGTTGTCTTTGAAGGTTACGTGAAAATAAATCACAATGCACAATCATTTTAAGAAAATATGTTCAAATCTTTTTTGAGTAAATAATAGCAGTTACATCCCATGTGCAGACATGTTGGGACTGCAAAGGCAAAGGAGGCGATATCAAGTTCTTGCTCTCTGATGCAGGAACATGAAGATGAAATGAGAGAGGAGGTACATGAAAATGTGTAAGAAACTTGTGTTCAGTTCTAAGTGTAATAGGTTCAAAACAAATGAAGTACATGGCCCCATCCAGGTGCAACCTTGGATATGCTGTACCTTCAAAAAAACTCAGGTTTTCCTCTTCCTCGTCTTCATTAAAGTCAAAGACTCTAAGTCGTGGGTCCTCACAGGGTGCTGATGTCACAGATTTCCTAGAGCGCTTTCTTCCATGGGAAGACATGTTTAGATACCTCCTGATCTAAAACACAAACCCAAAACAAGCTCTCCAGCCATCTTGGATATTTCAATATGACATTTCAGCAAATGTGAAATGCTTTCAACTCACTGCAAAGGCATTTATCATTCATCCTTTTTTCTTTGAACCTTGTGAATAGGACGCAATTCTAGAGCACTGAGCTACCTCCCCCAGTGAGTGCACACACCAACAGAAAATTCCCGTCCTTCTGCTGAAAACTAGCGAATACACATTTTAATTTTTGCCCCTTTTTTTTTCAGGCGCTGGGGATGGATGGATTGAGGGTGTTGTGCTGATGGGACAGGTGGATGTACCTGTGGTTGATCAACAGAAACGTTCAGACACGTGACTAGTTTTGAAATTTCACATCAATCACCCCCCAAACTCCGCCAGGTCCTGACGGTGCTGTGCTTGCTGTGCAGAGCGGTGGAGGCAACCTACAGCCTCTCTCTGTCTGTCTCTCTCTGTCTGTCTGCCTGCCTGTCTGTCTGTCTGTCTGCCTGCCTGCCTGCCTGTGGTACCCCAGCGAGCGCTCCATGGGCCCTTTGACCCCAGACAAGTATGTGGAATTCAATAGACGTCGCAGGCCACGTAAGAGTCGGGTGTTGTGTGTGGACGTGAGTGATGAGGGCTGTGGAGACAGAGGCCCGGCCCCTCGCTGTCCAGCAACCACGGAAGGAAGAAAGGAAGGAAGGAGGAAGGAAGGAAGGAGGGAGGGAGGGAGGGAGGGAGGGAGGAGGAGGAGGGAGGAGGGGGAAGGGGAGGGAGGGAAGAAAGGAAGGAAGGAAGGAAGGAAGGAAGGAAGGAAGGAAGGAAGGAAGGAAGGAAGGAAGGAAGGAAGCCTTACAGCAGCAAAGGATGGCGGCCGCCTTACCTCAACACGGCACACGCCAGCCACGCCCGACAACCCTTTACGGACTCAGTGAACGAGTGAACGAGTGAGTGAACAAGTGAGTGAGTGAGGATCCGCCCCGCCCTCCCGACACACTGTCTACACAACTCCACACACAACCAACACGCTTTCCTGTCCACACCTCCACCGAAAATCATACAACACTCACCAAAGCCGCCCCACCAACCACCCACCTGAAAGAAGCTGTTGAGGGAAGAACACACACACACACACACACACACACACACACGTCTGAGCTCCCTCCCTTCCCTTCCCTTCCCTCCCTCCCTCCTCCCTTCCCTTCCTTCCCTCCCTCCCTTCCCTTTCCTTTCTTTCCTCGCTTCCTTCCTCTACCTTTCCTTCCCTTTCCTCGCCCTGCCGCTGCCGCTCCACGTGCCCACCGGAAATGACCTCAGCAGGGAGGTGAGAACACGGATGCCGGAAGGGAAGGGAAGGGAAGGTGGTGGCACCGCGCGCTGACGGACACAGTGGCGCCCCTGCTGAGCGGAGGACCGAATTACACCTGTCCACCATTTCCACCTACGTGCTTTTCACCTGAAGCATCCTTGAACAGCTAGCAGCTCCATTCTACCCAGGATTCACAGGAACAATGACCTGAGCCCACCATGCACACAGGACATATAAAACACACCTCGTCATATCATCTCTATCAAACAAAATGTGTACAAAAAGTTAAAAATTTGCTACAATGAAAAAGCAACATAAATCCAACTCATGATAGTTATAAAGTCTACTGCTGGCAATGATTTCTAATATTTTTTTAAAGGTGTGTGCCACGACACCTGGCTCAGAATTTTTTATTTTTTATTTTTATTTATTTTGTTTGTTTGTTTGTTTCTTTTGTTTTTATTTTTTGAGGTAGGGTTTCACTCTAGTCCAGGCTGACCTGAAATTAACTATGTAGCCTTCAGGGTGGCCTCAAACTCATGGCAATCCTCCTACCTCTGCCTCCCAAGTGCTGGGATTAAAGGTGTGCACCACCACGCCCAGTCTAATTTTTAAAAAAAAAAAAAAACTCTTTTGGTTTTTCGTGGTAGGGTCTCACTCTAGCCCACGTTGACCGGGAACTCTGTAGTTTCAAGCTGGCTTCAAACCCACTGTATTCCTCCTACTCCTATCTCCCAAGTGCTGGGATTAAAGGCATATGCCACTATGCCCAGCTGTAGCAGACCGCTTCAGGTTTGCTGAGATGAACTTCCAGGCCAGGCAAAGTTATGGAGGAAGGGATATTTATTGAAGCTTATAGATACAGGGGAAGTTCCATAATGGCAGAAGAAGCTGGCGTGCTCTTAACAGGACCAGGCGAGAGAGAGAGAGAAAGACAAAAAAGCCACACAGCACAGCACACTTCAGGAACTCCAGCTAGGCACACTTTGCATATCTTTAGACTGAAATCCAAACCCACCACCACACCTTAACATCTGCCCAGTGACACTGCATCCACCCAGGTGGCTGCTGATCCAAACTACAGACTAATAAAACACTGAATATATTAGGGGCCACGGATTCAAACTACCACATTCTGCCCCTCGCTCCCAATAGATTCATAACCACACATTATAAATTGTGTTCAGTCCAATTTCAAAGTTCCCCATGGTCTTGACCAACTTAAGATAGTGAATCCTGTAAAATCAAACAACTTAAATACTTTGAACATCTAAAGACACAGAGTAAACATTTTCAACTGGTATAAGGCATAGCAAGGAGAGACTAGAACAATGTAAACTCAACCACAATCAAGCAATCATCAAACTTCTGCAGTTTAAGAAGTTCAATATAACCAGAGACTGACAGTCTCCAGGTTTTCCAATTCCGCCCCTCTAGCTGGGCAGAGTAGCCAGGGAAAAATTCCATCCCAGGCCAACAGTGCACTCCATGGTAGACCTTGAACAGTCCTGGTATATCCAAAACGTATTCAGGTCTCCATGCAAACCATGCTCTATCTTCCAAAGACTTCCAGCCTATCAGGGCATCATGCCCTGCCTCATGCTGCATCTCAGCAGCAGCTCCTGGAACCGTGTGCAATTCATGACCACTCTACGCATTACTTTAATTTTTTTTTTTTTTTTTTGGTTTTTCAAGGTGGGGTCTCGCTCTGGCCCAGGCTGACCTGGAATTCACTCTGTAGTCTCAGGGTGGCCTTGAAATCATGGCAATCCTCCTACCTCTGCATCCCAAGTGCTGGGATTAAAGGCATGCACCACCACACTCGGCTCACTCCACGCATTTTTAATACTTCCAAAACTAATACCAGGTGTGCAGGACACAGCCATATTCTCTAATTCAGGGATGAAATAAATCATATCCTTGAAAAGCAGGTTCCTTCTAGAGTCAACTCCTTCCCAAGAGTTTGCGTTTCTAACAGTCTTTCGTCAGGCATCTTCTCCATTGTTTCAATGTAAATGAGTTGGGCCATCTTCCTTAAGATTGCTAATGTGTTTCACAATAGCAGATTCAGAAACCTAAAACCAGTCTCAGTGCCTCTAATTTTAATTTGCTTGAGGTTTTCCAACTTAAAATATTATATTATATTTTAGCCAAGCACATCAGTCCATTACAAACTTAACCTTGATCAAACTCTCTGGGTCTGGGCAGCAGAACGTAGCCATCCCTTATGCCAGTATCCCAGTTCCAACAAAGTCCTCTGCAGTCTTTCTTTCCTCTTAGAAAGCTCATAAGCCAATGCTTGAAGTTCAATACTGTCTGCACTTAGGATTTTCAAATTCTCATCACAATAGTCCATAAAACTTGGCTTACCACTCTAGAAGGTGTCTTCATTTGCAAGCACCAAGTCCATGCCCGTTTCTCCAAAATAAATGTTCCAAAAGACCCAAATACACATGGTCAGGTTAATCTCACCCCACTACTAGTACAAACTTCTATAGCAGACAGCTTCAGGTTTGCTGAGATGAACTTCAAGGTCAGGCAAAGGTATTGAGGAAGGGATACTTATTGAAGCTTGTAGATCCAGGGGAAGTTCCATAATGGCAGAAGAAGCTGGCATGCTCTTATAAGACCAGGCAAGAGAGAGAGAAAAACAAAAAAAGCCACACAGCACAGCACACCTCAGGAACTCCAGCTGGGTATACTTTGCATATCTTTAGATTGAAATCTCAAACCCACCACCACACCTTAAGATCTTCCCAGTGACACTGCCTCCAGCCAGGTGGCTACAGATCCAAACTACAGTCTTATAAAACACTCGATATATTGGGGGCCATCTACTCAAACTGCCACACCAGCTTGTTCCTTTCATTTTATCTAGGTAAAGTCTAACTGTAGCCCAGGCTAATCTGTAACTCACTCTGTAATGCCAGGCTGGCTATGAACTTGCAATAATCCTCCTACCTCCTCCTCCTGAGTACTGACATTAAAGGTGTGCATTACCATGCCTGGTTCCTGGTGGTATTTTTCATTATTGTGGGTTTGTTTTTCTTGTTGATTCTTCACCATTTTGAGAAAAATATAACATCATTTTATCTTAGGACAACATCTTGTTTTATCAGACAATGACTTTTTCCTTAATATAACACAGATAAATAAGAAAAATAAACTTACGAACTTCTTAAAAGGGTTGAATCCAAATTTCATTGATAATAATGTAAGGTTACCTGGCTATATATTGTTAACCTATGAACTTTTGGTTTGTTACACTTCCTAGAGACCTGCACAGTGTGAAGCCCCAAAGAGGAATAATAACCATAAAACTTTAAATAATTGATGTTTCAAAACACGACCCTCTCAGCCCCTCACCGGATTCTCATCTTGACCTGCCTGACACACAGAATCCTAATATTCCCAAAGGTCTGTAAACACAGTCATGCAGATGACCAGCTGCAGCCAAAGGCAACATGAGCAGTGCTCCACAGCTGGCAAACGCGAGGGTATGACTAACTGAGCTGACCTGTGTGGAATAAAACTATTTTTCCCAACTTCTCACGTAGAGACTAGAGGGATCCCTATTGGAGCAGTAGTCAACAACTAAGGTCACATACTTCCACTTCAAAATGGGCCCAAAGGTGAACTCTAGAGGACTAAATCTGTGCACTCACGATTGTGATAGTAGCTTTTTTTTTTTTTTTGGTTTTTGTTCTGGCCCAGGCTGACCTGAAATTCACTCTGTAGTCTCAGGGTGGCCTTGAACTCAAGGTGATCCTCCTACCTCTGCGTCCCGAGTGCTGGGATTAAAGACGTGCGCCACCACGCCCGGCTTGTGATATTATCTTTATGGGAGGTGTCTTGATGACACTTGTGCTCATCCTTAACTGTGACCCACCAGGAAAGTTCATTTTCATGGGACTGAAGCAATGGCTTAGTGGATAAAGTGCTGACCGTGGAGGCATGAGTCCCTGAGTTCAGATCCCCAGAACTGCCGTAGAGCCAGATGTTGTGGCATGAGTGTCAGTGACCCCAGTGCACCCAGGACAGGAAAGGACGGGGAGACGGGAAACTTTCCTGAACGCTTGCAAGCAGCTCATCTAGAGACCACAGTGGATGGAAAGAAATGGCAGACTCTGCCTCAAACGAAGTAGAAGATGGAGATCCACATCCGAGGAGTCCTCTGACTGCTACACGTGGGCCGTGCCATTTGTGCATCCAGACTTACACTCATGTACACACACACACACCAAGAATGTATTTTTCAATGTGCCCTATCCTTCAATCTACACAGAGTCACCTGGCTCTGAGTAAGTAGAAGTCCAACTGCCTGTATACTGACTCCTGTAGTATTGCTGAAAAAATTTCCATGACGGCTGGGTCTGTCATTCCGTCCTTCCGCTCTATCTACACCACCTGCACTTTACACCACTCCTCACAATGTGTCTCGACTCCTCCTGCACTCCAAGTACTGGACATGATGTTGTCTAAGTCCATCTCCTACCATGACTCTCCCTTGTCTCATGGCAAGTTTCAGAAGAAAACTGAACCCCACATCCTGGTGCCCCTTGGGAGAACAGGCTCTTGCCTCCTCGTGTTCTTCCCTGATGGGTAACCCTCTTCCTTCAAGCCAGGCCTGTAGCTCTCTTCTTTCTCCTTACTCTCAGTTTTCAACATCATTGTTTGAATTGCTCTGGCCAAGGTTAGCCTCCCTTGTATCCTCCTTACAAGATTCCTTATGTTGTTCTACATTGCCCGTCTCTGCCTCCTTCAATGACTAATCAAGGTTGTACCTTCTGGAACGTAACAGATCAAGCTTCAAATGGTTGCAACAAGGATATTGACTTACCTCCTCTGAGTCAGACCCTGAAGCAACATAATTAAAAAGGTATCCAAAGGGGAAAAAAATCTGTGGCTCACTGTAGTCAATAGAATCAACTGCCACTCATGGCAACAGGCCCCCACGGCCCCTTTCTTGCTAGTCTACATTTTCATTTTGTCTCTGTGCCCTTCCCCCTCACCGTCCTGCTGTGTTTGGTGTGTTCTTGACATTGGGGCATGAAACCTTCAGATGATGTTGACCTTGGGATACCAACTGCTATCTGTTATCACCATCTCCTTCTATAGGAGATTCCTGGGTCTCCTTGAGTCCACTGACAGCAAAACCTGGAAATTCCAGCCATACAGACTTCCAATCCTCACTGCAGAAGCAGATAGATAAGAAAATAGCTCACAAGAGTTTAGGGTTTCCAGGTCTAGAGGAGGTGATGTTTGGAAGAAGTGAGATAGGAGTGGTGGAAGAAGGGCATTCAGACAAAGGTCTGTTGTTTACTCTAAGCTCTGATGCAGCAGGATGTCTGGGTGGACAAACTCTCCTGAGACGTGGTCATGAGATGCCATGATTGGGTATAGAGGTCAAGGTCAACCCTGGTTTAAGGTGGTTGTGGGTAGAAGCTTACACTCTGGGAGATAAACATTTAAAATAGCCCAATTTAACACCACCAATGAAAAGGGACAAGGGTGGATGTCTTGACTAGATGACACAGAAAACTATTTTACAATGTAGCCGGAGACCATGTAGGCAATCTCCTCTCTCTGTATAGTCCACTCATGTCTGCATAAGTGTGCCCTGAGTCTAGGAAACTTGTTCACTCTACCCAGGTGTGTTTACTGAGACTCTCTGGGCACGTTATGGAAAACCTCTTGCAGAGAACACAAGAACCAATGGGGGACCACCATATCACTATCATTGCATGTTTGAGACAGGCTCTTGTAATGCAGGGGGTCTTGAACCTGCACTGATTCTCCTGCCTCAGGCTGATGAGGACGGAGCCAGCTATTATTTTAGTGAAGCATTGGATGAAAATGTTTCACAAAATCAAATTGGACACAAACCAGAAGGAGATTTATTTATTAGTCAAATGCAGTCAAAACAAAACAGAACAGGAAAGTGCAAGTGTTGTCCAAGCTTTGGGGAAAGAAGGGGGAGAGATATGGAAAATGAAACAATAAACTATCCAAAATCTTAACCAGGAATATAACTTCATGAATGAAACAAGACCAAGCTAGATGTCAAGGACAATCTGTCTGATGACATCACTTCCAACAACATTCAAGACAAGGTGCACAGCCTCCCTAGTGGAATCTTTCTGCAGGGCAGGGTCCACATGCTATTATTGTTCATGGGACCTATGGATTGTGTGTTTAGATTGTGTGAATATCATAATCAAATTCCTTGTGCGGTGGGTGTACGTTGCCACTCTTCATAGAAATGGTTGGTTGTCCTTGCCTCTCTGACATGGTCCACATGTCAAAGGAGACCTTGTAAAGATGTCAAATGATGCAAGAGCAGGGCCCATCTATACAGAAGCCAGTGATTCTAGCATGTGCTAGGAGGCAGTCAAGTCAAGTAAGTGCTTGTCACCATGGTTCAGTGCAGCACAGTCATGTCACTCAAACATTTAGATGAAGACATGTAAATAGGAGGAATTTTACACTTCCCGTGACACTCAAACAGTCATCAGTGCAAAAACCACAGCGTCACTGTGCAATTGGGCAAGGCCCAGGGTGCTGGGATTGGGTGCCCCACTGCGAATGACCCCACAGTGTATGTGCTTGTGACCAATGCTTTTGTTGTGCTGGATTGGGACCAATCAATATTCATGGTAAGGTAAAACATGATCTGATTAGCTGAAGGAAAAAAAAACTTGAGACCACAGCAAGAGTAGAAGAATATTCTAGAATAGATAAAGCTGGCTTTACATAAAGCTAAATGCAAAGCTCCTCTCTGATATGAGCCCAAACTAACCTATGCACTACATGGGGCTACTCTTAAGGGGTTGTGTCATCTGCAGGACCTGTGCAACTCAGTGCATTCTTGAGGGATTCAGCTCCAGAAGTAGCAGCTTGGTCAGCAACAAGGCCTACTTTCTTCCTGCGGCCTGCGCTACCAGACCTACCCCTGGGGATTTGTTCCCCTGTGTGCACAGTTAAGTGTCTCAGCAGGCCTGATATATATTTATAAGCTTTCTGACAGTATTCACACATAAAAGACTTCTCGTCAGTGTGCATTTTCTGATGTGTGACAAGAGTAGAGTGCCATTTAAAGGACTTCCCACAAGTGGGGCACTCGTGAGATTTGGCCTGTGTGTGAGTTTTCAAGTGTGCTTGCAGACTGGACCAATACACGAACTTCCTCCTACACTCTGAGCAGTGGTACATTTCCCTGTTGGCCTGCTTTCTCTGACCCCCACTAACCTGTGTCACGTGACTGGAGGGCTTGGTACACACAGAGCACTCACAGGGCCTCTGACCCTGATTGAAATACTGATGTTTGAAGCGGTCTGCCCCCTGAAAGGACCCTTTCCCACACCCAGGGCCACCGGGAACTAGCTCTCCTGTGTGAAGCTTCTGATGAGCAGAACACTGACCACCCTGATCAGAACAGTGAGCTTTCTCGGCCGGGCTCTTCTGCTTGTGGGGTTGTGGGCCCAGAGGTTGCTCCTGGTGGGAGCTTCCAGGGATGTCTCCTGGGCTGGGCTGCTGGTACATCATGGGCTCCAGACAGTCAGCCAGCAGCTGTTCTTGGGTTTCTTTGCCAGGAGATTCTAGCTGTTCATACCATCTGTGGAAATTGGTACCTGGAAATGAAACAGAAAATTGAAACACACTTTTCACTTTCTTTTTGTTTTTCCATTTTAATGCATGTGTTTCATTTCCCCGACTTGCTATCAAAAAAGCTTAGAAAAGTAGAAATCATGGGGGTCCTTGTATTGCATGGAACATGTAGACAGATAGAAAATGAAGATGCCTAAAGAGGAGGTGCTATTTCTCAAATGACACCTTGGCCCCTTTTCCCGGATGAAGGCTGTCTTTTCCTGTCTTTCTTTCATCCTGGGCGTCCACTCCTCTACCCCTACTGGGAACGGGTGATTGTCCCTCATGTATGGAATCCAGCAGTCCCTCCCCTCGGTCAACCTCTGGGGGTCAATTGCTATGAGGCTTTGGTATTACATGTCCTGTCCACAGGGAAGATGGAAGGAAAGAGATCCTACCCCCACATGCTGCTTCAGAGTTCAGGCTGTGGTTGTTACATAGGCCCTCTCGACACCTCTATTTTCCTCTGTTAGGGTCACATCACCAGGATAATCATACACAAGCTGTCTGCTTTTCTCCCCAACTTCAAGAACAAAAAGCTGATGAAGGGAAGAGGCCATGGAACTCATTTCAAGGATATTCTCCTCTTATTTGTGGAAAGGGTGGGACTCCATCCGGGTTTAAAGTCAAACAACTGACCTAGTTTCACATGGATCTTGACATGAGAGACTAATCACCAAGCACAACTTCCGATGCTATTGGCGAATGGAGACTGAGTTATTCTCACATTGATTGTCAGAATACAGGAGGGAGGCTGGGAAGGGGACAGAGACAAGGAGAGGAAAAAGCAGAGACTGGGGAAAAGCTGGAAAATAGCTTGGTTATAAGAATAATTTCCACAAGAGGTCTCAAATCAAAAGGGGATTTGGAACAGGTTGGGGACAAGCTCTGAAGATCTCTACCTGCTGGTTTCAGAGGAGGTCAGGTCATAGTATTTGAAAGCAAGTCTAATAACACTCACATAATGCTCCTGTCTGACCACCTCAGGAAAACCATAATCTATATGATCCTAGCCCAGTGACATTTACTTTACTCATTCTGATGACCAAATGCCTGAACCAAAGCATTTTAAGGAAGGAAAGGTTTATTTAGGTCTAATGTTTGAGTTGAGAGTCCATCGTGATAGGGAAGGTGTTGTGGCAGGACGATGAGTCCACACACCAACTTGGACATTGGGTCAGGACACAGACTAATGAATACTGCTGCTCAGATGTCTTTCTCTTAAAAGCCCAACAGATTGCCTTTTTTATGCACAGAGAGAGAGAAAGAGAGAGAGAGATTTGGCATGCTATGGCCTTCAGCCACTGCAATCAAACTCCAGACACGTGAGCCCCTTGTGCACGTGGCCTTGCGCATTTGCCTCACTGTGCGTCTGGCTTATGTGGGACCTGGAGAGTCAAACAAGAGACCTTTGGTTTCATAGGCAAGCACCTTAAAAACTAAGCCATCCTGCCAGCCCTCTTTCTCCTTTTTATTCATATAGTCAAGGAGCAACCCACAGTTATGATGGGTCATCCCACCCCAATGATCCCAATCTAGAACCTCCTTCACAGACATCCCCTGTGATCTGTCAACTAGGTGATTCTAGTTCCAGTGAAGTTGACCACTGAGCTTAACCACCACAGCCCCAGGCCTTGTCAACATGACATCAAAACACATGACTTTTAGATCATAACCTTTCATCCTTATCCCTATAAGCTCATGGACACCTCATAGTGCAACATATGTTTCAGTCAATCTCCAAGTGTCCCCAAAGTCTGTAGCAGACACAACAGTGATCAAAAGTCCAAAGTCTAAAGCCTGTTCTACTACATTCAAGCAATTGCTTGAATGAGAACCCTAGGAAATTAATAAGCAAGTTATATATTATCAAAATATGGTGGGACACAGCAAACATTCACAGTTCCAAAAGGGAATGGGTACATAGAAGAGATTTTACCAAAAATGACTGGCTCCCAAAAGGACAAACATCAAAACTGCAAGTCCCAAGGGGTACAGTGGGTCTCCCAATGGACTCATGTGGGCTCCAAGGGGCTTTGGTAGTCCTGCCACAGCAGCTGTTACTGCCTGACACACTCCTCCCTTCTCTCCTGGGCTGTCTCCACTCTGAGCCTGCAGCTCTCCTGGCATCTGCAGCTTAATGAGCTCTCCACTGCAACTCAGTCTTCCCTCTCAGAGTTCACACAGTGCCCTCTCAGAGCCTCCTTGCAGGGACTCTGACACACAATGCCTGCCCTCAGCTGGCTCTCTGAAACCATGCAGCAGGACTCCATGACTCTGTAACTCTTGCCTCTGCAAAACAGTTCCACATGGATGGTGATGAAAAATTCTGTGGTAACCTGAGGTGGATGCTGGACAGGTGGACATCAGTGGCATCCTGTGTGTACAGATCCAGGACTAGAAATGCCCTAGGCCATTAGCATGGGCGGAGGAGAATCACATCAGTGACATATTTAGTTCAGGCTCTCTGGTTTGAAACGGGTGTGGACTTCCACAGGATAGAGCCTAGCATGCATGGTGATTGTCCTCAGAGCATATTCTCTATAGCGTCAGCCTAGAGCAGTAGTTTTCAGCTTAATGGGAATACTCTCTTTAAGATGTACACACACTTTCACAGACACCTTCTCTGCACTTTTAAACATGGTCACTCACTCTCTCTCAACAAACTGCTCATTTTTTAATTATCCTCATGCCCCACTTCTTACTCTTTTCCTCTGTAGACCTGGATAAGAGAGGTGAGTAGTAATCACAGCAAACCCAAAAGCCATCCTGCCTTGTAATTTCCTCCACCAACAAATTACATCTGAACACCGCCGCCTCCCTGAGGTTCTCAGGAAACCAGAGGAATGCACTCAGGATTTTGGATCAAATACAACACACTGCTTCTAGCCTGGTTCAAAGAACGTTCTTGTTCCCCTCAGAACCTTTATGAGCTGGACCTCCATAGTTTGCAATTCTCTTGGCCTTCTGGTACCCCAGACCCCCACACATACTGCCCACTGAGGTTGGCATACAGCAACCCAAGGCTGTTCTAGGACATAGTTCCCCTCTCTTCCATATTCCTCCCACAATCCAAAGCCAAAATCCTACAGATCACAAGATCTGGTATATCATAGCAACAGTACCAATTCTGGGCACCAATTTTCTGAATAATTTACATTTCCCATTGCTGTGTTGAAATCCATGACAAAAGCAACTTTTGGAAGGAAGGGTTTATTCTGGCCTGCAGTTTGGGGTTACAGTCCATCAGGGAAGGCATGGTGGCAGGAGCATGAAGCAGCTGGTCACACGGAATCTTCACTCAGGAAGCAAAGAGTGAGGAATGGTGCTGCTTATGTAACTTGCTCTTTTATTGGGTCCATGACAGCAGTGCATGGGGATAGTGTCACTTCCAGGTAGAGTGGGACTTCTCACCTCAGTAAACACTATCTCCAAACTGCCCTATAGACAAATCCAGAGATTTGTCTCCTAGGTGATTCAAGATCCAATCAAACTGTCAATCATGATGAAGAATCACAAGCCCTTTCTCTACCACAGAGCCCTGTGTCCTGCCAGTTGTCCATTGTTAAGTCCCTTCCTGTCCTTCATGATTGCTCTGTAATGACATATGGATAGAAATGCAGTGCCTATCTGAGAAAAGATGATGAATCAAATTAAAAGAGACATATGATGGAGAGTGGAGTTCTGAAATGTTGGAAATAGAAAGAAAGAAAAGAAGGAAGGAAGGAAAGAAAGGAAAAAGAAAAAAGAAATGTATGTTACTTGAATGCATTCTCTAATCAGACAGGAACCCCACTGAATCCCATATTTGATGAAAATTGAGGAATGCAGAAATGGCTTAACTGTTAAGGCCCTTGCCTGCAAACCCTAAGGTGAAATTTCCCAGGACCCACATAACCCAAATGCACATGATGACACACAAGTCTGGACTTTCTTTGCAGAGGCTGGAGGCCCTGATGTGTTAATTCTCTCTCCCTCCCTCATAAATAAATAAATATTTAAAAATATATCCTACTTCTTTGCATTTTTCTTATGATCACGTGATGACTGGAAGATACACATTGTGCTGTACGGCTTTGTGCCAGTGTGCTGGTATCATCATTTACTGTCTCTAAGAAATCAGACCCAGTGCATAGTTCTGTGGGAAGAGAGGCCTGCCACCTGTAGCCTCAATGCCAATCATTCTGTTCTATGACACAAACTTTCTGAAAAGTTTTATCAATATGACCCTAATGTAATTTTTAAATTCTGGTCCCAACACCCTGACACTTATTTCTGACAAAGCTGTCTTCCCCAACCCCAAATATTCTCATGCTCAATTTCTTTAACACAGATCTTGACTCATTTTTAGTCCCCTGCTGGGCAGATCTAACAAATCCTTACTCCTTATCTGCAGGCTGTTGATGAGGAGAAACCTCTGGGACGGAATCTCCCAAGGTGATCTTGGACATCCTTTGACCCAGAAAGTGAACCCTCATTCATCAGTGTTGACAAGGCAAGGGGTAACCTCACCTCCACTCCTCTGATCCCTCTCCCCTGCCTTCCTGCCCATCTGATGGTTTGCATCACACAATACACAACATCAGTGTTTCCCCTAAAGCTCCAGTGAGTTGCTCCTGGCCACAGCTTAGCCTGGGAATGTGGTGGTGAGAAAACAGATTGCCTGCAGGTATGAAGGGGTCAGAATGTCCAATCCCTGCTGTCTTGAGGGTACCATGGTCATTGTAAATGCAGGAACCCAAGCAAGGTTCCACATCTTTGAATTTGGGTACAATGGCTTTGATGGCATGGTATCTCCTGAGATCTGACAACAAAAAATTTATTATATTCCAACCTCAACTTTCATCACGAAACTTGACTTGAAAATCTGTCTCAAGCTCCTTTTGCTCTTCTGAGCTCCAATTTCACATGTGTCAGGTCAGTCTGGAAATGTACGATCACCCAAACCTGCACCTGCTCAGATAAATGCCAGCCTTTTCTCTACCACCAGCCCTATGCAAATGCTGTATCTTTGGCCTGAAGTCATCTCCCCCCTCACTGCTAAGGCTCACTGAGCAGGTCCAGTCCAGTCCCTCCAGAACCCCATGCTTCAGAGGTCACCCATCTTCTCTGGTGAGTTGGCCCTCCTAGGGGCTGCCCCATGGCCCCTACACCCTCAGCACGTGCAACTCAATGGGGAGACTCAACTGCCTGCCAGAACGTGAGCTGCTATGCTGGGTGGGACTTTCTCTCTCTCTGCCTTGTGTACCACTGAATTCCCAGAGTTGAGCACGGGGCCTGGTTCTCCACAGGTCCTCACAATGTTAGTTAATGAATGCCAAGCAGTGACTAGGGACATGGATCTTGAGACCAGGATGTACGTGCGCCATGCATTTATCACTTTTATTTTCTCACATGGACTATTCTCACTGATTTCCATTTTGTTGATCTCCAGTGTTGTGTCAATAGTACACAGCTTGGTGAAAACATCAGTGTGTTTCAGCTGTGCCTGGGGCACTAAGAGAGGGGCTTGTGGCCACTCTCGCACCAGTTCCTTCGATAGCATAGGGAAAGCGACAGCAGAGCTTGCGGATAAAACTGTACAAGAAACCCACAGAGAAGAGACTTGCAGGGGCTCATGGGCTCCGGGGACTGGCGGCCTTTCAACACTGTCTTAGCTCCTTCTAGAACTCACCTTGCCCTGTCAGGAACACAATGTCTCAAGGAGTGTCTGCAGCACTCAATGGGACAGCTTGTTAATAAAGAAAACTGCCCTGGATGATGCAGAGTGGGGGCAGGGAGTCACTGGACTACGTTCTGAGAAACACGATTCTGGCTTGGGAATTACAAAGGCAGATATTGTGTTTGTATCCGGAAAGCGAGAAAGCCCTCTCCAATCACCAGAAGAGGGCACATTATAATGTATCTCATCAGAATAAGCCTTTTATGCCATGATATTAACTGGGGGCTTGTGATGCGCCCCCAAAGCTCAAGTATTCAAACACTCATGGGAGATTATCCCATGTAACACTGTTGGTGAGGATCCCTGTAGGACCATTGCTTTAACAAGTTCCCAGTGACATGTTCATAAAAGTGCATTCTTCACTCCTCCCATTAGCAGAAATTTTATCACCTTCCTCCTCTCACCAATATTCCTTTTTAACCCAAGGGACCAATGTCATTGGGGAATTGATAGTTAGAACTTAACACATCCCACAGAAACAAAGAGAAGAAATCAAACCGTCACCTTACCAAGGCCCAGAGAGGGCTGCCATCTGCCAACATCATGGTTTTTCAGGTCCTGTGACTCTGCTTGTGGGATGTCAAGGGGGTCGGTAACAGGTTCCATTGCATAGAGTGCAGGTGCCTGAGAGAGCATGTTCGGAAGCATGAATAATGGATGCGCTGGCCCACGTTCGTCAATGAGGGGACCATCCATGTTGGCCTAGAGGAAAGTCAGAACCCATAACTGCAATATCTACTCCCAAGTGGAAATACCGCTAGCGTCATCTCATTCTAAATGTGCCACGAACCAGTGGTCATGGGAGGAGAGCCAGACATGCAGAGTGAAAGTTTCCAAAGACCATGGGAGTCAACACATACAAAGAGAAAAGATCCACTGTGGTGGTACCATGTCACATTCATCCCAGCATCCTCACACCACCAGGATTTCAGCACACGAGCCAGCCTGCAAGGAGTGAGATGTCCAAGCTACTCTTCTCTCCAAACCAAAGCTTCCTGCACATTCCACTCTCCTACCACATGTCCACATACACTGGTCACTGGTCATTCCAAGTGCTGACGAGCCAGCAGTGGCCTGTGCCTGCAGTGCTGGGCAGAATATGTCTACACCCCCAAGGTAATATTGTCAACAAACCAGGCAGACCTAGAGCCAGTGAAACCGCACTCCCAGGCTGCTTTAGGGAGGCAGGAACGACTGGCAGACTCCTTTACAGACGTGGCTGCCCTGAAGCCAGCATCTTATTAGAAGGGCCCACATCCCACCAAAACCCAGAGATGCGGAATCTCAGCTGGAAGCTCCCGCTGCCTCCACCGGGCGCCGCGGCCCTTTGCTCAGACATGCCCTCACTGAACACGGGCTCAAAGACCGGTTCACAGCAGGTTCATGTGTTGTTCTAGACATGCTGACAGGTGAGGAAACTGGAATTTGGTGGGCAAGTGGTGGGAGAACCACCATACGGAGTGCTCGCTTGATGCTTCCATATGTGGAATTCCTGCTCAAACACTTATACAGACCACAAGAATCTAGCAAAAGCAACATCCTGCAGTTCAGGTGTAAACAAGTTTGCCTAACTTGGATGTGCTGGGAATGTACCACTGTGCAAATCAGAAGAAGGCCACACTGCTGACTGACTGAGTTTACCAAGACTTGGCTTCCTCTTGGGGAAAACATATGACCAAGTCAGAACTGCTCACAGCACTGAATGCTTGGCCTGAATCCCTGACTGTCCCCACACAGTGACAGTGGATACAAACCCAATCATGTCATCGCTTCATGATGTCTTCCATGAGGTGAAACCCAGTCATGACTATTGACGATGCGTGTGTTGTATAATAAACCAGAATCTTTCTCTGTATATGCTTTCCACCCTATGCTCCATTAGGCTCATCACTCTTTCTGAAGAGAGCCAAGCGGGAAACGTTGCAGAGCACAGAGCAATGCAGTTACGCTTTTGATCGATGTACAGGTTATGATCTTTGAAAACATTGTGGCCTAGTAGTAGAGGGACATTCACATAGGTGGACTATAGAGTGCTGGGGCCACATACAGAGGGGAACCTCTCACCACATGATGAATGTCGGCTGAAAAGATAGTTGGGTACAACCCTGGGGAAGTCAGGTGAATGACACGGGGACACAATGTCCAGTCTCGTGCCAGCTGTGTGGGGCACCCCTTCATGTAAGACAAAGACCACAGCATCGTTTCCTCACCTGGCACTCTGGTCTGCCACGATCTCTCTGCAGATCTTCTACCAGGGAGAAAAGTCTTTGTCTGTCCTCTGGGGCATGCGTCCTCACCCTGGTCTCGAGATCGGAGGGGAGAATACGGAGGAATTGCTCCAACACGAGCAGCTCCACGATGTCTTCTGCAGAATGCACCTTCGGCTTCAGCCATCGAGAGCAAAGCTCCCAGAGCTTGAGGAAAGCTTCTTGAGGCCCTGCAGCTTCGCTGTACCGGAACTGCCTGAAGCGCTGGCGTGAGGCTTCACACTGCATGCCGTAATCCTGCCGGAGAGGAAGCTCACTCAGCAGCAAGGAGCCTCGGGTGGCATGCTTCGTGGTTCTCGCCATGGCGCCCTCACAGGTGGTCACAGCTTTGGTGGAGGCACGGGTCTCAGATTCCACCTTGTTTCTCTGTTCATTCAGGGAGAGGAGCCACCTACAAGAGAGGAGAGAAATCCATGAGAAGCAAAGCAGACGAGGCTCCCTGTGGTGAGAAGAAGGGTCAGCCATGGCCTTCCAGTGTCCAAATCTGAGGAACGTGGTGAACTCTCTTCTCAGAAGACATAACCCGACATGTACAACTCTGCATGCAGACGCCAGGAGGTGACAGCGTCCTCTCCGTCCAGTGACCTTCTAGACGTGTGTCCTCCCCTTCTGGTTAGGCTCGAGCCCGTGTGGCCCGCTGAGTGGGCATTACTGAGGGTTCATGGCTCTTCTCCTAGCCTAGCCACATGCACCCTGCAGAGCGCTACCTGGTGCCAGGCAGCTCTGCCCCAGGGCTGCAAGCACTGCTCGCTGAGAAAGCCTGTCCTTCAGGAGACCCTACACATAGACAGGCCTGCAGTTTCTGCCCTGGTCCAGTTACATTAAACTCACGTTTTTGAATAATGTGAGGCCAGAAGTCATGGAATGCTGTTGAATTACCTACAAATCCCGCATCTTGGAGTCCTCCTTAGTAGTCTTCAGAAAGACCTGTGTTGGAGGCATGCTCTAAAAGTCAGTCAATCCCTGCTCTCTCCGTCTCTCATCACAGACTTTGTGTGATCACAGTGGAGACCTCCCACCATAGCCTCCCACCATAGCCTCCCAAGTGGCTCTCCTAAGAGAACATTGCACTGGAGAGGCCATGGGAGTGGCCAGGGGGAATCCCTGTGAGTTCCCAGGTACTTGTCAAAATGTCCCCCAATTGACCTGCACAGGACCTCAGCAGGGGAGGAATGCTGTGATCCCAGGAGGGCTCCTGAGGAAAGGCAGGAGCCAGACTTAAGGGGACAGAATTAAGTTGGTCAAGGTCACCTGGAGTCTGTCTCAGCACATGGGGGTGAGGAGAGAATCCCTAGTCTCATGCATGCTTGCATTCAGTGAGTCTAGATGGTACCTCAGTGCTGCTTTCATGGAGGTATACGCAATCTCCATGCCTCCTTAGGTCTCAAGAACACTGTCTGCTGCTATGCCATTCTCTCTCCTTCCCTCTCAGCCTCCCTCCCTCCTTCCCAGTTTCCTCTTTACTCAAACAGCTCCTGTCGTCCTACTTTTCTGAAGTGAGTCCTGTGGAAGGCACTTTCGTGACTGTGAACCCCCATCCCCAGTATAACACTCACCCACACTTCCCCATACCATTTCTATGCAAAGGGAAGTGACTCCTAGTGCCTTGTAGGCCCAGTGTAACTGTTCAGAGAGATCACTTGTCCCACGATCTGACACTGCGAGCCACTCATCTCCTTGAGCTTCTCTTAGTGTATGCCGCGTCACCCACAGATTGCACAGAACAATTTGCATGTCTGCTCAACATGGTCAGGGTGCTTCCTAGTAATTATATTACAGCCAGCACAGAGTACAACCAACACATACACAGAACTTACATTGTATTTGATGTTTTACATATTTTCATTTCATTTATTTATTTTAGAAGGAGAGAAGAAGTGAGGGAAGAGGGAGAGAATGGCCTCTATAGGGCCTTTAGCCACTGCAAACAATCTCTCGATGCACGCAGCACCTTGTTCATGTGGCTTACATAGGTACTGGGCATCAACCCTGTGTCCTTAGGCTTGCAGGCTAGTGTCTGGATTGCTGAGTCATCTCTCCAATCCTGTTGTCAAAAGTCATCTACACATAAACTAAAGTGCATGTGATGTGGGCATAGGTTACTACTAACTCCAGGTCATGAGTTTTGCGCCTGCGGGGATTTCATTATCCTTGAGCATAGGATGAAAAAGTCCTTCCTGAGCATCACCTAAGAAGCTTCTATGTTTCTTGACTAAGGAATTGGGATTAATCTGAAAGCCTTTGTGTTTGGATGATTCCTAATGTGTTCCAGGCATGAGTTCTCTTCTGCGTGACTGAAAAAGTTCCGCTAGTCTACCAGGTCAGGGGCGCCCTCTGCTCCCTTCCATAGGTGCTTTCAAGGGTCATTGTAATAGGGCATTGTAAAATAGGAAGACACTAACAGCATGTGGCAACTGTCCCTGAGAGGCTCAAAGGTTGAATGAAAACCAGCTAGGGGAATGTCCCCAGTGTCCTTCCAGAGGAGGTCTCACTCCAGAGTCCTTCCTCCCCCCCTGAAGAAGGCCTGGCATGCGCATAAGAAACTCCATCAAGGACAAGACTGAGTCAAGCTACCTGCATGCAAGTCTCACCCACGGACTGATACCCATGTCCCTATCTCCACGCATATCCCACATCCCCAGAACATGGAGCCCACCCCACCTGCATCCTCCCAGTCAGAACCCAGGCTGAGCAATGTGGGTAGGCTCAAGGCAAGACTTTCCCTGCCTCTTCCTCTCCACAGTTACTGACATGAATATTGTGTTGCCTGACACTGTCACATGTTCCATGGGTCAGTCCTCCCCACCATCAGGCTCAGCACAGATCAAGGCAGGAAGAAGCCAGGCCTTTAATCTCTTGTCAATTAAATGCCATCCCTACCCATGAAGGAATCCATGTCTCGATGCTACACAGAGTCTGGCCACTTCTCACCTTTGCCAAGTCCCACACACTGGCATGAACTCCAAGTTCTTTCTCAGCTCTGCATTTTGCTCAGTGCCAAGAATCAATTCATGTCACTCAACATCTGAAGGAGCCAACCAAAGGGTGTGTGGCAATCCTGCAGCAGCCTTCTGGTGCACGGAGACACACTCAGGATTTGGCATGTCAGGGGGAGACAGGATCACCAGTCCCACACATGTCTGCCTCTCCACTCTGAGCTCACTTCTGGGTGAATATAGACATGGACAGTTCACGACCTGTCAGTGGTTTGGCTTTCTTGAGCCTCTTTGCCCCCATGCTGAACTAGCTCTGCATTTCTCAGCCAGACCAAACACTGGAAGCTCCGAGGATGGACAGAGTATTCCGATGACACACTCCTTCAGGGTGCAGGTTAGGAAGTGGAAAAACAAATGTCAGTGCAGGTGAGAACGTCCCATGTTCAGGTCCAGGCTGGTGAGAGCAATTAGAAGCAGGGTGGACAGGCACCTACGGAACTGAATACTGCATGGGTGTTCTTACGTTTATAAGAGGGAGAAGTAGGAAACACAGTGACAGAATATTTGGCTAGTAATATGATATGAAACCCAGATCAGTTACAAAATAAAACTAAATTTTAGGCTCCCTGATAACTATCCTGTAAGGATCACTTCCAGGGCCCCAAGCTTCCTAAGCTCACACAAATTACAAATACATGGACATGGAACAACATGAAATCAAGAGAAATTTTTGTTTTGGAAGTAGGGTTTTACTCTAGCCAAGGCTGACCTGGAACTCCCTCTTTGGAATGGAAGGCTGGCCTTGAACTCACAGTGATCCTCAAAACCTCCCATAAAAAAGGCATGTGACAGCACACCCAGCTAAGAAGATTTTTTTGAAATCCTTCGAACCAAACTTAAAGAAATGCAGAGCTTGTTGGACATGTTGGGACACAGCAATGGTATATCTAAGAGTATGGTTAGTACTTATCAATGCTCACATTGAAAGGGAATTGCAATTTAATCATGTACCTCATGGTCTTGGAAAAACAAGAGGAGGGGCTAGAGAGATTGCTCAGAGGTAAAGGCACTTCCTTGGAAAGCCTTCCAGCCCAAATTCAAGTCCTCAGTACCCACTCAAAGCCAGATGGACAAAGTGGCACATACATCTGGAGTTGGTTTGCAGTGGTAAGAGACCCTGGTGTGAACATTCTTTCTCTCTGTCTGCTTTTCCCCCGCTCTGTCTCTTTTTGCAAATAAACAAAATATTGAAAAAATAAAGATTAATCAAACACAAATGCAAACTATGATAGAAATAATAACATTTGGGCAGTGGTTAATGAAATGGAGACAAAGAGAACAATACAAAGAAAGAATGAAAGAAGGTGTTGCAGTCAGGTTCTACTCACAGTCCTGGAAAATAAGATCCACAAAGCTCTTGGCAGCCATCTCATGGTCCCGAATCTCCACTGATACTGCAACCCACGGTCTATCCTCATGACCCCATGGGATTCCATGCAGGCATCCAGATGAGGCTCCCTGGCCATTTCCAAAACACAAGACCACATTGCAAACTCAATGACAACTCTCTTTCCTGCAATTTCAAATCATAATACCATATAAATAAAAATTTGTTAAAAAAGGGGAATAAAGCAACTAAATTAAAACAGGACACTCCTTTGCACAAGGACCCTTCCAACCTATTGCCCCAGTGCAGGTTTGGCCCAATCTCAGTGCATAATTCTCAAGAAATCAAACAGTCAGCAGTTTTTTTTTTTTTTGATTTCATTATTGTCTGTTCCAAGTTCACAGGCAGTTCATTTCTACTAAAGTCTCAGGGTGGGCCTGCAGGACACAGCCATAACAGCAAACTTCTCACACAAACTGCTAGGCCAGTCCAAGTAAAGCTCTTTCTCACCCTCATAAGCCAAACCTCACAGTCCATAGTTCTTACTGCATTCCGGTCATTCAACTCTGACCAGAATAGTCCATCAAGCTATACTTACAACACTGCAAAGTATCTCTTAAACCAAGGTTTCAAATCATTCCACATTCCTCTTGAAAATCAGCTCCAAGCCAGCACTCGGGAGGCAGAGGTAGGAGGATCACCATGAGTTCGAGGCCACCCTGAGATTACATAGTGAATTCCAGGTCAGCCTGGGCTAGAGTGAGACCCTACCTTGAAAAACCGAAAAATGAAAAAAAAAACAAAAAGAAAAAATCAGCTCCAAAAAGCCAAAGCCACAGAGTCAGGTGTCTAGCAGCAACTCCACTCCTGGTACCATTTACTATTGCAATCAGATTCTTGGTAAAACAAGAGGAGGGCTAGAGCAGCTTGTGGGAAAGAGGTGTATTTTGGCTTACAGGCTTGAGGGGAAGCCCATGATGGCAAGGAAAACAAGGCATGAGCAGAGTGGACATCACCCAAAGCCAACATAAGGTAGACAACAGCAGCAGGAGAGTCTGGAAACACTGGCAAGGGGAAGCTGGCTGTAATACCCATGGTGCCCCAACAATACTCTGCCTCCAGGAGGCTTTAATTTCCAATTGCCATCAGCTGGGCAGACTAGCATTCAGAACACTTAACTTTATGGGGAACACCTGAATCAAACCACCACAGAAGGATTTGCCTGTTGGTAAGGATAAAATCCAGAAACCCTTGGACAAAATACCCAGAAGGAAAAAAAGACATAAATTAATAAAATTCAAGATTTGAAAAAGTGAGCCTGATACAGAAGGATAAAACGTTCAGGGACAATCTAGGTCTTAATGAAACAGTTTTGAAATGGGAAATGGAGTGGGTATTTTAAAATCCAGGAAATCTAAAACAAGGGATACATTCTTAGACATGTATGACTGAAAAAACTACATCAAGAGCATATAAGGAACTTAAAGATGTGTAAGGAGCAGCTAGATAGAAGCAATGATAGCCTTCCAATAAAGGAAGCCCAGGAACAGACAAGTTTATTCCCATTTTCTACCAAACTTCTAAAGAACTAACACCAATGTTCCTCAGGGTATTCTATAAACTCTAAAAGATGGGAACACCACCAATTTTCTTTTTTAAAACTAAAAATACTGGGCTGGAGAGATTGCTCAGTGGTTAACGTGTTTGCCTGCAAAGCCTAAGGACCCAGTTCCTATTCCTCAGGACCCACATAAAACAGATGCACAAGGGCTGGAGAGATGGCTTAGCGGTTAAGGCGCCTGCCTGCTAAGCCTAAGAACGCTGGTTCCATTCTCCATAAAATACAAAACAATCTCCAGGTTTGTTTTGTTTAGCCAGATGCCAAGTGACACTCTGAAACCAACACCAGATATGACCCAACTAAAAGAAAACTTCTGGATTTTATTCACAGCAGCTGAGAGACTGCTGGCAAAATATCTCTATCTGGGCTCCCTCTCCCTCTCTGTCTGTCTCCCTCATCTCTGTGTCTCTCTCCAAAAAACAAATAAAATAATTTAAAAAATTAAAAAAAACAGATGCACAAGGTGGCACATGCGTCTGAGTTCATTTGCAGTGGCTAGAGGCCCTGGTATGCACATTCAGCCTCTTTTCCACCCACCTGTCTCTCTCTCTCAAATTAATAAATAAAATACAAAACAACATTTTCAAAAAAACACAAAAAACTAGAATTAGTGTGAAACCAAAACCAGACATGACCCAACAAAAAGAAAACTTTAATTTGGAAAACAGACTGACAAACACAAAGGCAAAAATATTCCAGAAAAGGCCTTTGACCAAGTTCAATACCCCTTCTGACAAGAACACTGAAAAAAATCAAAACACCTCAACAAAGTGACTTCCTTCCAGGGATGCAAAACATTACATTTAATTCAGACTCGGGGACTGAAATCTCATGATCACCTCAATAAATGAAGAAAAGGAATTGGACCAAGTTCAATACCCCTTCATGACAAGAACCCTGAAAAACAAAACAAAAACCCACCCAAATGGGAATAGAAGGAAAAGACCTCAAGGTAATTAAGACTGTGTAATTAAGACAAGCCAAAAGATAACGTTATATTAAATAGGGAAAAACTGATGGCATTTCTGCTAAAATCAGGAGGAAGGCAAGGCTGTCCACTCTTTCCACCCATATTCAGTATGGTTGTTGAAATTTTAGGTAGAGAGGAAGGAGTGAATGAGTAATAAAATTGTTAGTCAATTTTGGTGGCTCACAGGGCTGTATAGAAAGATGTCAGGGAGAGCAAGGCCAGCCTGGGCTACAGAGTGAGTTCCACGGCAGCCTGGGCTAGAGTGAGACAATGACTCAGTTTTTAAAAATGACACAAATAGGAAAGGAATGAGTCAAATTATCATTATTTAGAGGCAATGTGATCTTATACCTCAAAGCCCTTAGAGAATCCACTAGAAAATTCTTAGACCTGATAAACACTTTCTGGCAAAGTAGCATGATAAACACAATCAGCACATAAAATTCGGTAGTTTCCTATGCATCAAGAATGGATTTACAGGCTGGAGGAATGGATTAGCAGTGAAGGCACTTGCCTGCAAAGCCAAAGGACCCAGGTTCAATTCCCCAGGACCCACCTAAGCCAGATGCACAAGGTGATGCATGCATCTGGAGCTTATCTGCAGTGGCTAGAGGGCCTGGATTGCCCATACTCTATCTTCCTCTCTCTATCTCTCTATTTATCTCTCTCAAGCAAATACATACAAATAAATATAAAAAAGAATGGATTTACTAAGGAGGAAACCAGGGGCAAAAGTCCCCTTCAAAAGGGCTTCCAAAAACTAAAATACACACGGGCATGTTGGCTCATGTCTACAATGCCAGCCAGCATCAGGAGGCTGAGATAGGAGGACTACCACAAGATTGAAGCCAGTCTGGACGACATAGTGAGTTTCAGGTCTGCCTGGCTACAAAATGAGACCTTGTTTAAAAAGAAATATAATAAAACACTTAAGAATGAAGCTAATCAAGGATGTTAAAGGACTCTACAGTGAGAACTTTAAAACTTTGAGGAAAAAATTGAGGAGACCTCCTCACTTCCATAGATTGGCAGATTACTATTGTGAAAACTTGGGTATGGGCTGGAGAGATGGCTTAGTGGTTAAGGCATTTGCCTGCAAAGCCAAAGGATCCTGGTTCAATTCTCCAGGATCCACGTAAGCCAGATGCACAAGGGGGCGCATGCATTTGGAGTTCCTTTGCGGTGGCTGGAGGCCCTGGCACACCCATTCTCTCTCTCTCTCACTCTCCCTCTCCCTCCCTCTCTCTCTCTCTCCCTCTCTCTCTCGCTTGCTCTCTCTCTGTCCTTTTCGTTCTCTCAAATAAATAAATAAAAAATAAATAAATAAAATATAAAAAATCTTGGGGACGTTTTTAATCCTCAAAGCAATCTAAAGAGTCAATAGAATCCCGGTCAATATTTCAGTGATCTTCCTAACAGGACTGTGAAAAGCAATTCTACAATCCATCTGGAAGTACAAAAGATTCCAAATGGCTGAGGGAATCTTAAGCAGATAAAGTAATGCTAGAGCTATAATAATACCTGATTTAAAATCATACTACAGAGCCATAGTAACAAGCACAGCTTGGTACTGACACACACTCAAAGACACCTAGAGCAAGGTAACTGAATAGAAGATGCAGAAAGAAGCCCATACAGCTACAACAGCCACATGAGTGTGAGCAAAGGTACCAAAAACACATTGAAGAAAACACACTCTCCAGGGGCTGTGGGAAGCAGGGTGTGTTGACACATTTCTGTAATCTTGTATGGGAAGAGGATGAAGGTGGATCAGGAGTTCAAGGTCACCCTTCACTACATAATGACTTTGAGAACAGAATGTGCTACGTGAGATTGGAAAAGGAAGAAAGAAGGAAGGAAAGAAGGAAGGAAGGAAGGAAGGAAGGAAAAGGAAGGAAGAGATGGAGGAGGGAGGGAGGGAGTAAGGAAGGAGGAAAGAAGGAAGGAAGGAAAGAAGGAAGGAAGGAAGGAAGGAAGGAAGGAAGGAAGGAAGGAAGGAAGGGAAAGGAGGCAAGGAAGGAAAGTAGGTAGGAAGGATAGAAGGAAGGAACAAGAAAGAGAGTGTGAGAGAAAAAGGAAAGAAGGAAATTAAAAAAAAAAAAGAAAAAAAACCCAAAAATATCATTTCAGGCAAGGTGGGTTCAAGAAGTCCACAAGTCTGGGGAAAAGGTTACAGCCCCCTCCCTAAGGCTGTATAACGGGTAAACAACTGCTTCGGGAGATTCCTCAGCCGCCGAGCACCCTGCAAGTCCTGCACAGTGTGCCTCATACTGTCCCAATGGCCAGGCCCAGGTGCCTGCAAGTCCTGCAGGGTGCTGCGTACTCTTAGACCAGCAGAGCTGCCCGAAAATGGTGCAGTTTGCTGCAGAGATGCAGTCTCTGTGAGTCATCACCTCCTCCTCTGGGCTGGGCTTCTCAGTGGTGTAGCTGCCTCTGAGCTATCTATCCATTGTTTCTATGAGCAGCCCGTTACCCTGCTCTGTAAGTAACCCCCAACAAACTCACTGGTTCACCACACCTCGTTTGGGTGCCATCATTCTTTGCTCTGTCTTCTGAGCCCAGCTGGGGCCAATAGATGTGTGTCCTATGTTTGTGTGTCCATTGCAAAAAAGTTTCCTGCCACAGTGGAATAAATGAAAAACCACATGACCCTCACCCTGCAGAAAATAAACTTCCGAATAGATCATAAACTTTAACCTAACACCCATAATTCTGAAACTGCTGGAAGGGGGTATAGAAGTTCAATATATTGACCGGGCATGTTGGCACACACCTTTAATCCCAGCACTAGGGAAGCAGAGCTAGGAGGACCACTTTGAGTTAGAGGCCAGCCTGAGATACATAGTGAATTCCAGGGCACCCTGGGCTAGAGTGAAACACTACCTCAAAAAACGTTCAATATAGGATTGGCAAGGACTTTCTGAAAATGAGTCCAATACCACAGGAAATAATCTGGAGAACTGACACCTGAAATTAAAGAAAAATAATTGCACATTAAGGGTAACAACCAGCAGAGGGAAGAGACAACCGATAGAAAGAGTAATCTTTGCCAACTGCACATTGACCGGGAATTGATGCCTAGACATATAAAGAACCCCCCAAATTAAACAACCAAAAAATCTAATAGATAAAGTGGCAGATTAGGAGAACAGCCATCTTGGAAGCACAAATAAAGCTAATTTGAGATTGCATCTCAAACCAGTCAAAATGGCTAATACCAAGAAAACAAATGTCACAGAGGATGAGGGGGGAGATACAATTATCCACAGCTGGAGGGAAAGTAAACTGCTACACACTATGGGAATCTTTAAAAGAAAACCTGTAAAAGAGAACGCCTATGCTTGTAGGAGCCCTAGCAGCATACCACAGAAATACCTGCATATATAGATTGATTCCAGCACTATTCATTATAGTTGGGGCATGAAACCAAATGTGATGCCCAGCAAGAGAGTAAAGGGTGAAGATAAAGCCATGTGTGCTCACATAGGCCTTTAATCCCAGCACTAGGAGGGCAGAGCTAGGAGGATGACCATGAGTTCAAGGCCATCCTGAGCCTGCATAGTAAATTCCATGTCAGCCTGGGCTAAAGTGAGACCCTACTTCGACAAAACAAAACAAAAAAAGGTTAACATAATGTGGTATATATGCACAATGCTATTTTATTCAGCTAGCCATAAAGAAAAATAACATTTACAGGAAAAAGTGTGCAACTGGAGAAAATTATAAAAATAATGAAAATTAAGCCAGATTTGGAAACACAAATATCACATTTTCTCTCCTATGCTGATTCACAATTTATGGTTTATATGGAAATGTATACATTGCAATATTTATGTGAAAGTGGACAAAATGGGGAGAGATCGAAGGCACCAGGAGGGTGGTGGGCAGAAAATGACAGGAAAGACAGACAAATTTTGCCTGTTTTCCACCTATCTAGATTTAACTTCATAAATACACATACATATGTATATGTTCATTAATCCATGCATGAAAATAAAAAAAGCAACTATTTATGAGAGTAAGGACACCATCAGGACACAGAAGTGGTACGAGGAAGTCAATTGCGTAGTGCAAAATAGCAAAATACCTGAGAAATCGTGCATCAAAAGTAGTGATCTCTATTATTTTGTGCACTAAGCAAACATACCAAAATTATAACAATTAAATAGAACATAGTATTATATACATGGTTTGAAAATATTCTATTCCCCCACTTGTCCTGAAGGATGAATATCATAAAGTATTAATCAATATTTAAAAAGAAGTGTTTCATTTTTAAGAAATTAGCTGTTCAGTTGAAGGGAGTAAACTAAGAGGATAGTAAACTAAAAGGTGCAGATTATATTCTTTTTCTTATGCCAACCAATCATCAAAATATTTATTGGTTATATTCACAAATATCCACTAACAGCTTGTATTTAAAAAATAATTCTAGGGCCGGAGAGATGGCTTAGGGGTTGAGGCACTTGCCTGCAAAGCCAAAGGATGCATGTAAGCCAGACGCACAAGTGGAACAAGAGTCTGGAGTTCATTTACAGCAGCTGGAGGCCCTGATGTGCCCATTCTCTCTCTCTCTCTCTCTCTCTCAAATAAACAAATTATATATATATTGATATAGATATAGCTGGGTGCAGTGACACTTGCCTGCAGTACCAGCTACTCTGGACTGAGGCGGAAGGATCCAGTTCTGGGCTGTACAGAGCCCAACACGGATTCGCACTAAGTTTGGCATCTGTATGGTGACCTCCTGGGAGCCAGAGACCACCAGGTGCCCAAGGAAAGGTGGACTAGCCCAGGTAGTAAAAGTAGCAGGTCAAACAATATTTCTGGCTGGGAAGAAGGCTTAATGGTTAATCATGTGACTGCAAAATTTACAGGTCTGTGTTCAATTTCCAAACCGTCCACATACCCCAGATGCAAAAAGTGGCAAAAGCATCTGGTGTTCATTTGGTAGTGGCAATTGTCACACTTCCCCTCACACACACACAGTCCAATAAATAAATGCAGTTATATTTAAAATAGGTCATTTTAGGAAATGTATTTAGCAAGGGGTGATTTAATCTCAGAGGACAGTTAGGTGATCTGGTCTTCCACGGAAAGCAAGCAAAGGCTGTAATTACTGCTCATGGTAGACTCTTCCCTATACCCACATTCGTGGTGAAATGAGACACTCACTTAGAAGCACGAACAAGGCACATATATTTGTGCCTGTGATGCAGGATCCCAAAACAACCCCTCGCACTGCTCTCATTTGCTCCAAAGCCTAATATATCCAACCTCCATCTCCTTGGCTTTCACAGGTTGCACAGACAAGGCTGGAAGAAGCAGGTAGTTAGGCCCTCACTAGAAAACAGCCTTGCAGGGCATGGGGCCCAAGACTTCAATTGCAGCACTCAGAAGGCAGAGATAGGAGGTTTGCTGTGAGTTCAAGCCCAGCCAGCGACAACAGGGAGAGTTCCAGGCCTAGAGTGAGACTCTACCTCAGGACAACCAACCACAACGACAAGAGCAGGACCAGCAACAAAGCCTTCCTGGGCATGGCAGCTTGAGCCGTTCATCCCAGGTCTGGGGAGGATGAAGTAGGTGGATTGCTCTGAGTTCAAGGCCAGCCTGGGCCACAGAGTGAGTTCCAGGTCAGCCTGAGGCTAACGTGAAGCCCTTTCTTGAAAAATAAAAAATAAAAATAAAAAAGAAAGAAAAACGGAATGGCGCCTCCTTTAACCCCACTCCCACCCCACGAACAGACCCGTGTCCGGAGACTGCGCAATGCTCACGTCCCACACATCCACAAGAACTCTTGTCTCCATCACCGTTCCACACCTGTTCAGGGCTGAAGTCGGCCACTAAATGTCACCCTCTCCAGGACCTCTGCCTACAGCAGTCCAGGGCTAGTAGCACTGGGGCACAAGTGCAGCAGCTTCCTGGTGTTGGAGCCAGACTCACAAGTGTTCACGAGCCCTCCCCTGCCCTCCCTCCCCCATGCCCATCTCTCTATTCTGGGCTTACTTGTAGAAGGGGTCTCCTCCCCTCCCCCATGCCCATCTCTCTATTCTGGGCTTACTTGTAGAAGGGTGACAATGGAAGCGCAGGTTCCTGTCTCAGCGCTCTGGAGCCTCTCTGACCACCCTGCTGTAGCTCCACTTTCCCCAGCCAAACGTACCGTTGGAAGCTCCCAGCGTGCAGTGCGGTGCAGTGCAGTGCAGTGCGTCAGCCCCTCAGCGGGAACTTGGACTAAGTGGACTCACTGCCCTGCCCCAGGGGCTGAAAGTCTGAAAATCAGGTCCCCACTAATCAGGTCAAGGACAAGTCAGCCCCGCCCTTTCCGTGCCCCACAACACCCAATCGGCTTTGTATTCAGAAAGACTGAAGCCCTGCTCCCCAATGGCACAGCAAAATCTCAAATTTGTTAGACGAATTTGTGTTCTAATATAATAGTCTTAACTATTTAGCCACTGTGGCTTCCATTCCTTACTCCAGTGAAAATGAAGCCATCCGACAGGATCAAATCCCATAGGGAAGGTTGACCTTATCTTTGACTCCCTCCTCTTGACCTCACAATACATTGTTGCTCCTGGGAAAATTCTGAACCCGCCTTTTGTCCTCTGGGTGGTTGGCATATCTGGGGAGCTCCATATGGGGTCTGCAAGAATCTCCCACCAGGCTGCCTATGAATATGATATATAGGCATACATTTCATATATGAAACATGGCATATTGGGTGAGAAGAGCAACTTGCAGTAGGTCCTTGTTAGTTCCTAGTGGGGAAGCAGCTAAGTATGATCTAGTGAGTGACTTTGAATTCCAGATGGAAGGAGGGCAGGCAGGAATCCCTTGGTCCTGGGAATTCAGGGTGGACCTAGCGACTGTGGTGACCACTGAGTGTGTACACACACAGTGAGCTGTGCACCCTGTCAGACTCATGTCCCTGGGTCTCCTCCAGCAGAGTCCTCAGAAGACAAGGAGCACCCCCCTAGGTTAGCCGCCTGGGACTCCTGTGGGACTGCTCAGGAAGCCTACCTGTTGGGGGCACTTTTCAGGGACAATTTTCACATTTTTCCAGTGGATTATTTTGCACGCTGACTCATTCTCCTGCTCAGCACCTGTGAGGCTGGTGCCATTTCAGAAGAATTTGAGGGAAAATCAGGAGGCAGGTGCTCAAGTGAATTTGCATTGAAAAGAGCCATTGTAAAGAAAAGTGCCCAGAGTCGCATTTACTGAAAGGTTTTTAGGCACTCCTTGTTGGTGCCTTCTAGAATGTAATTGATTAAGCTTAAAATGCTTGCAGCAAGGATATTGACCTATCTCCATTGAATGAGACCCTGAAGCAACTTACTCAGCAGGGGTTCAAAGGGGACCCGTCTGTGGGACTTCCCAGGCAACAAAGTCACCTGCTACTTACGCCCAGAGGCTCCCAGGGCTCCTTTATTGCTCTTGTAATTTCCATTGAGTCCTTGTGCCCTGCTCACTCAACCCTCCTGCTGGGATGGATGTAGGCCCGAAACACTTCAGATGATGATGATGATGGCCTTGGGATACCAACTGCTGTCTGCTGTCACCGTCTCCTTTTATAGGAGTTTCCTGCTTGGCCTTGACCCCACTGACAGCAAAAACGAGAAATCCTGGTCACATAGGCTTCCAAAGCTCACTGCAGGGCTAGATAAGATGATATTTTCAAGGAGTTTAGGGTTTCTATAAGAGTACTTCCAAAGAGTTTAGGGTTTCTATAAGATATTTAATTCACAAATGAGGAAAATATTTTTTCTAATTATCTTTTTACCTCTTACTTTATAGAGTTAAAGTTTTTAAGAACTTTAGTATTTATAAAGTCAACTTTGGCCAGTTCTCTGAGTTCATTTTTTTCTTTTTTTGGTGGTGGTGTTCTTTTTTTTATTTTTTTTAACAGTAGTTACAGTTTATATGCCTCCTCGTATCTCTGAATCATTTGGGATCGTTTAGTATTTTGTTTTCCCACAACATGTGGATTGGCTATCTTGATCTAAATGGATTTAATGATTTGTTACCAGGTATATTTCACATATTCCCTATCCATTCACATATATATCCATCCATCTATCTATCTGTTTTCTAAGTATCTATTTAATCTATATGTGCTAGGGGCTGAACACAAGTTTCTGCATTTTCTAGGTAACTCTCTACCACACAGCCAAATGCCCAACTCTTTCTTTTTCTCTTTTTCATGCTTCCAATGACCAATATTCACACAATTTCATTAGAGTTTTACAGATAGAAGGCACAAATTTTTTTTTTTTTTTTGGTTTTTCGAGGTAGGGTCTCACTTTAGCTCAGGCTGACCTGGAATTAGTCTCAGGCTGGCCTCGAACTCACAGCGATCCTCCTACCTCTGCCTCCCGAGTGCTGGGATTAAAGGCGTGCGCCACCACGCCCGGCAGAAGGCACAAATTTTGGGGGACTGAAAGTATGAGAGCTGGGGCTGTAAGATGGCTCCATAGATAAAGGCAATTGCTCTCAAAACTTGCCAGCACAGGATCATTTCCCATCCCACCTGTGTGAGCTAGATGCAAAAATTGGTGCAAGCCTGCTGTTCATTTGCCCTGGCAAGAGGCCCTATCATGTACACACACACACACACACACACACACACGAATAAACCAAAAAAAGAAAAAGCACATATATATGGGGAGAGAGAGAGAGAGACTGAGAGGGGCTGAAGAGATTGCTCAGTGGTTAAGGCACTTGCCTGCCAAGCCTAATGGCTCAGATTTTATTCCCAAGTGCCCATGTAAAGCCAGATACACAAAGTGGAACATGTATCTAGAGGTTTTTATTATTAATTGTTATTATTATTATTATTTTGGTAGCAGCTGCAGGCCACAGCACACCTATTATCTCTGTCTCCTCTTTTCTCGGCTTGCAAATAAATAAATAGTTGTTTTTTTTTTTTTTTTTTTTTTAAGACTGAGAGCTGTTCTGATCAGGAAAAATGGAATGACACTGTTAGATATCGCCCCTACTTCAGGGACTTAGAGCATGCTTGTGGAGAAAAACAAAAAACAAAAAAAAACTACTAGCGGCAACATGTAACTTGCTGCTCATGACGGAGGACTTCAGGTGACCTTTAAATTAAGAGGCAATGCACGCTCAAGAGGTCAACGATTCATGTTACTGTGTGCATCACAGGAAAGTGTGGCCTTGATGCAGATGAGTGTGTTATTAATAAGCATCGTTTCCCCCTCCCCATGAGAATTCTGGACTTGGCTACTACTGAAGATGTCACAGTTTGTTGCTTTGGGTTTCAGACTGCTCCAAAGGAGTACTCCCCATCCTGGTGCTCTGGCACTTTTTGTGGTCCCTGGTATGCAATGTTTTCTTAGCCTTGGCGGGGGTGAGGTAGATGCATCATTTAGTGCTGAGCACTGAGTAGTCACTTCACAGCACCTTGACAAGTTCTGAGTCTCCCCAGTACTCATCACCATCTGCGAAAAGAAGCTTCTTTCATCAATGGTGAGAGCAGCACTAATTTATGGCAGTGAAATTAAGTACTTAGAGGACAATTTGATAGGCACAACACATTTATTTCTCCAAAGAACTATAGTAGCTTCCAACCTAGTGTCTATGGCCTACCCAGCCTTCGGCTTTTGACTAGGCTTTCAGAGCCAGACATGAATTCCCTCCAATGGCGCTGGCTTCATCCAATCAGAGAGGCATCAGATGTGTCTGTTGGATCTGGCACCACGCAGGTTGCGACTGGGAGCAGTGTGCACTAAGACAGCAGGAGTTCTCAAAGCCCCAGGTCCTGGTGAAAGTCAGCCTTCTTCATCAGCACCACCACCTGCAGGAATCACAAAGGACACCCTTGGTACTGAATGGCGCCTGGGACATTTATTCCACCAACTTCCATTTTCTTTTTTCTTTTCTTTTTTTTTTCTTTTTTTTTTTTTTTTTACCATTTTCTATAAATAGTTTTTTGGTTTTCTTAATTATTATTTTTTATTGACACCTTCTATAATTACATACAAAAAAAGCATATGATATTTCCCTCCCTCCCCCCACCCCCATTTTCTTCTCCACCTTCTCTGATGATGCCTGTTCTCTGGAAGTCATGGAGGGGAAAGTGGGAAGAATTACAGGTAATTCAGTCAGAGCCCCTGTTTGCCCCAAATCTGGACTGAGGCATTTATTGGCAAGATACATCTTTCCCTTTCCCTTTTGGAATAAAAAGCCCATTTGCTTTCTTAGACCAGGGCCAGCACAGACACACTTTTGAGCAGTTTACTCCTGGTAAACTTGAGAAGGGGTCGGCACACTGGGTCGTACATCCTAAATGCCAACTGTTTCTCATTGTATTGTAAAGAGCCCATTGACACCTAAGACACACAACTCTCCCATTCAGAGTGCACAGGGTCATGATATGATAGTATCAGTATACAACTTTACCAACAACCCATATTCAACTATGCTTATGTTCCTGGAAAAAAATCCCAGTGCCTCAGGGGTGTCAGTCCCTTTTGCCATTGCTTGTTTCCTCCATCATTCCTCTTGTCGCCTTGGGCAACAGAGTGGTGCCATCTGTGCCCCTCCTCCAGGCAATCTCTAGCATGCTGCTGTGGGTGTGCGGTTAGATAAGCACAGGGCAGCAGAGACGTGTGAGGTGTTGTTATTCTGAACCTGGCCACACCCCGGCACACAGCCTCACCTGGGTCACAAGGGATAGGTCTCCTATAGAGTCTAATGCGAATCTTCATGTCATCTAAATATAGAGTCAGTTGTCACAAAGCAACATGCCCCTAACCACAATGTGGACACTCATAATGTTCTCCTTTGCTTGAACACAGACCAATAGGGACAGTGTTAAGCTTAGTTGTTCTATGTATGTCAGAGAGGCACTACTTAGCCCATGGGATCTGGTGGTCAAGAGAATGCAGCTCCAATAGAGCCTTGAGTTCAGAGGACAGAGTCCGCAAGTACTCATTGGATAACTGCGACACCTGGTGGTCGCGTTCAGCACCTGCACATAGTACACAGCAACAGTTGTTAGGGTCACCTGCAGGGGCAGCTTCCATAGTAGCTTTTTTCTACCAGGGAGCAGTGTTGCTCTAGTGTAGAACATGGCAATGACCTGGTTCCTATTACACTAGCGTGGCATGCTTCCCAAGTATAAATAAAGGCAAGATGAAGCTAGAACTGCCCCGCTATGGAGCATGTCAGGGGTCTAGACAGGGCTGGATCAGGCCAAGGAAGGACAACCTGCCCTGCCCTGCCCTGCCTTGTCTGGGATTCCAGTTACCATGAAGGTACTGCTTCGAGGCTTCGGGATTTCTGTGGTCCCGGAACAAATGTTCCCATCCTTCTTGATAAGGATTTATAGAGAACAAGGGTGAAAACTTCAAAGACGTTTTCTATCCCTGCTCTCAAGATGGTGCTCTGTCACACACAATCACCTCAGTATCTTTCATCCCATCCCTCCCTTCCTGCCTCCATGGCAATGGTCCAGCTCTCTGCCTCCCTTTGTGGGGATCATTCTTCCAACTAGGAAAAGACTGTCTTGCCTTTTTAAATGAGGTTTCTTCCTTTCATCTCCTTTCTTGAAATGTGATCTGTTGCAAAGTGGGGGAGTGCGAATGGAAGAAGGGTCTGCAATCTTCAGTTTCCACGTCCATGTTCCAGTGAAAGTGAGCGGTCATTGCTCTTCCCTGCCTAGACTTAAGAGTGTGGGAGGCTCACCCGGACTTGATTTGCTCAGTCTCTCAGATGGGTGTGGCTTTCTGGTATTGACTGGAAAGCATCCTCTTTCTTACCATGGAGCAGCTCCTCCTTAAGGAATATAGTATTTGGTTTTCATTGGGTGACTCAGATGCATCTTTGGGAAGACTTTTGCAAGATATCTTCATAGTGACTCAGCCTTGACAGCAAAACCTGGGAGCAGAGACTTCTCGATCTAACATCTGACCCATTATATACCCAGAAATAGTTAAGCCGTTGTGGAAATTGAGTGATAAAAAAATTAAACCACAATTATATTCACGAGATCATTGATAGTTTAGATATGAGATAATAAGAAACCATACCTAGGGAAAATATTGCATGTATCAAAGGCATACATGTTTTTAAAAATTTCTCAGTTGTGACTTATATAAGCTTACAGTAAATTTTATTAGTTACCTTTAAATGATAAAATAAAAAGTCAGGCTGGGGAGATGGCATAGCGGTTAAGGCACTTGCCTGCAAAGCCAAAGGACCTGGGTTCGATTCCCAAGGACCCACATAAGCCAGACGCACAAAGTGGAGTATGCATCTGGAATTCGTTTGCAGTGGTTAGAGGCACTGGTGTGCCCATTCTCGCTCTCTCTCTGCTTCTCTCTTTCTCAAATAAATAAAAATAAATAAAACTATTAAAAAATATAAGAAATAAAAATAAAAAGTCAATGTGAAATATGCCCTTTCTCAAGTTAACAGTGCAGTTAAAAATTAGATTAGCCAGGTGTGGTGGCGCACGCCTTTAATCCCAGCACTTGAGGCAGAGGTAGGAGGATTGCTGTGAGTTTGAGGCCACCCTGAGACTACATAGTGAATTCTAGGTCAGCCTGAGCTAGAGTGAGACCCTACCTCAAAAAAACAAAAAAAAAATTATATTAAATTTGATGGAATTGAATTGACTAAGTTTTTATCAATAAAAGCTGGTCTATACTAAGCAAGAAGTGGCAACAAGAAGCTGTTTGAGAGATGTAATTTGCCCTGAACTATGTCATACACCAGTTGTCCTGGGGACCTCTCTCTGTTGCAAAGAACATAGCATGCGCCACGTTAGCTTCGATGTTTCTACAGAGTTGTTATCAGCATCATTAGGCCGCTGTGTCCTTTTT
This sequence comes from Orientallactaga sibirica, assembly GCA_036365145.1. Classification (NCBI taxonomy): domain Eukaryota; kingdom Metazoa; phylum Chordata; class Mammalia; order Rodentia; family Dipodidae; genus Orientallactaga; species Orientallactaga sibirica. The sequence continues at coordinate 103,032 of JAEOAD010001318.1, read as the reverse complement.
CCATGTTCTTCCTTAAAGCCATGTGAGGATATAACCATGGGACCATTCATTTGAAACCACTACTATGTGTCCTCTTCAAAAACAATACAGTGAAGTAGGTGTTGTCTACGTACACTTTATCCTAAGTCCCTTCCTTTTCAACAAGTAAATGTGTCTTCTCTACCAAGAAATATATTGGCAAATACAATCAAGATATCCTAGACTCCACCAAGTAGCATGGGCCAACCAAGGCCCAGATGGCAGCAGGGAATACTGGGGAGGCCCAAGATCCATTAATATGACAAGAAAAGAAAGTCAAATCCCTGTCATGAGAGAAGTCATCTCTCTCCCATCTGCTAGGGAGACTCAAAATTCGTCCAAGTGGGAAATCAGAGGCTGCAGAGAACTCAACACTATAGGAGTCTTATAAAACACCCACCAAGGTTCAGGGATCATTGGGGAAGAAGGGGTGGAAAGTTTGTAAGAGCCATAGGGTGGAAAGGATTCTCCTTGAGTCCTTGTCCCCTCACAGACACAGACTAGTGAATTCATGACCCCACGATGGATACTGATTAACTCCACTAAGGAGGGTCCTCAGGGGAATGGGGATGCGAGAGAAAGAAGACAAGAGTATAACCTGATGGGAATATGACAAACATATAATACATACATACATACATACATACAGTAAATTTCATAATTAATACAAATTGGCAGAAGAAGACAAATTTATACTCTTTAGCGTGGAGCTGAAACACATATGTTCTCCTGATATTTGGACCTATAATTTGAATTTCTCCAGATTTTTGGTATCAAGAATTTCACGTGTGCTTACACTGATAGTTAGACCATTGTCTTTCCCGTCATCTTGTAGCTTCTAGCTGTCCTACTGGGGGACTTCTAAGTCCGAAAAATTCTGTGAACAAATTCTCTTAAACTTCTCTATGTATGTATGTATGTATGTATGTATGTATGTATGTATGTATGTATAAATCCTGAACTCCTAGTTATTGTTTTCCCTTTGCCAACAAGACCAACACAGCAGAGAATTCAAACATGGTCCTAGGCTCTTGAAAAAGGATCCTATACTAGCATTGTGCTTCCCAACCAAATGAAGAAATGTGGAATTTGCAATGCAAGTCTTTTATTTCCTGTGTGGCTGTTTCCACCAATATTAGCATAAAGGTATTTTTTTTTGAGGTAGGGTCTCACTCTAGCTCAGGCTGACCTGGAATTCACTATGTAGTCTCAGGGTGGCCTCGAACGCATGGTGATCCTCCTACCTCTGCCTCCTGAGTGCTGGGATTAAAGGAGTGTACCACCACGCCCGGCGTCATAAAGGTATGTCTATAGACTTATGTGAATACAATCAACTTTGGAACATGGAAGTAAAGATACTTTGAATTTCCTCTGTTCAATATTTGGCTGGAGGTCATGTTTCCATGTCTTTGAAGTATATTTTATAGCATAGTTGTATGTCAATCATACCCGAATAAATGTGGAAGTACCTAACAGCATAGCATGGAGCACAGTAACTACACTAGTTTGACTGCAAAGCGTACCGTGCAATCAAACAAGAAATAGATGGCAGATTACAAACAATGTAGTTATCCTACCAGATCCCAGAAAGCTCACATTCCCAATGCAGGCAGAGGACAGTTCATCTTCTCAGCAGCCAGTCAGATGATGGTCCAGTGTTGAGCAGGAATAGAGAGAAACCCATCATCAGTCGAGCCAGAGTTGGAGTTGGCAAAAGGTACATGAAGCAGGTGAGGTGGTTTCTTTGTTAGAGAGAGAATAATTTGTCAGCTATGGTTGACATTTCTCCACATAAAGTTACTATTTAAGCTGTAGTGATAGTCCCATGGGTAAGCTATGCAAAGGAATGAGGACACTGGGCCAGGAAAGTGTGAAAGGATAGCACTACTGAGCCGGATCTGAAAGAGGGTGACAGAAACGAGAGAAACAGAAAGAACTAATGGATCCAAAGTGGGCCTGGCTGCCACATAGAGATCACCTGGTTGCTGTGCATGACCTGACCTAGCTTCATGCACCCTGAAGCTGATTGTACCTTCAGGCCAGATAGGGTGAAGTAAGGAATACTGTGTTCTTTGTGTACACACAAGCACACCCTTACACACACACACACCCATGCATGCACAAATTCACACTTTTTTGTGGTATGTTTTCATGGGTATACACACACGTGTGTGTGTTTTTGCATATGTGTATATTGACATATGCATGTGTAGGTACACACCCGTGCCTTAGAGGAAAGATGATATTGGTTGTTTTCCATAATCATTCTCCACTTATTTCTTTTTGTTTATTTATTTTGGTTTTTCAAGGTAGGGTCTTACTCTGGTCCAGGCAGACCTGGAATTCACTATGTAGTCTCAGAGTGGCCTGGAACTCATGGCAATCCTCCTGCCTCTGCCTCCCAAGTGCTGGGATTAAAGGCATGTGCCACCATGCCCAGCTTCCACTTATTTCTTGAGACAGTGTCTCTCACTGGACCTGGAGCTCCTGTATTGTGCTACACTAGCTATTCAGCAACCCCTAGGAATCCTCCTGTCTCCACCTCCACAGTTCTGGTTTTAAAATTGGGGGTGATATGTCTGGCTCTCATGTGGGTGCTGGGGGTTTGAATTGAAACCCTCATGCTTCCATGGCAGCAACTTTACAAACTTTTTCATCACCCAGGACACCACATGCCTTTTACGTGCAAATCTCATTGGGAAGCAGAGTAGCCTGTGAGATTGACGTCTTGAGGCCTATTTCTTCACAGCTTCTAAAACCTGCTGCCTAAGCTTTGGAGTGAAAGAACTTGTAACACCCATCTTTGCATGGCAGAGCTTTAGAGGGAAAAGATGACATATCAATAGAAAAAAAATGATCAATTTTAGCACAGTTTTGGAAAACAGAAAACTAAAATGGAGATTCAGGCTGAATGTAATATTTTCTGCAATCTTTATGGACAATCTCTTCCTCAACTTTCCAGCATCCATGGAAAGCATGTGTTTGTTGCATGTGTCACAGCCCCTTTCTGAAGTTGGTCTAAGCTCTACTCCTAACTTTCAAGCCCTATGTTCTCATGTCGTGTGACTAATCACATGGGGTTGACTCGGACATACAGTCAAATGTCTGTATCTCATGAACAATCACATGTGCAAACACTGTTTTAGGTCTCTTGCATCACTCATCCAAGGCCTGGAAAATGTATTTCTTACCCTTTGGGGCACAGCAAAAAGGCTCCCGTGGATCACCAAGAGAGCTGACTGTGCCTGCCTCACAGCTGAGAAATAGAAAGCACTGGACACCTTAATGCACAGAGGACATGGGTGGGGGTTGATATGCTGGAACCAGCCCACACCCCCTAGGTGCTGTGCTGTGGACCAGATATGGGCCACACAAAAGACAGAACCAGCACTGGGTCAATGGAGGTTAGTACCTGGAATCTCAGAGGGCTGCAAGGGGCTGGAAGGAAAGACTCCATTATCGTATGTTGCTGGAGCCATGGACGGAGTAACACACACTTATGAATGAAGACCCATTCATTCTCAGCACAAAAGGGCATTGGAGGGCTGGAGAGATGGCTTAGGGGTTAAGGTGCCTGCCTCCTAAGCCTAAGAACACTGGTTCCAATCTCCAGGTCCCACGTTTAGCCAGATGCAAAGTGACGCAAGGGCGCAATGCCACACTTGACCACAAGGGGGCGCACACATCTGGATTTCGTTCGCAGCAGCTGAGACACTGCTGGCGCACCCAACTCTTTCTTCTTCTCCCTCTCTCTCTCTCTCTCTGTGTCTCTCTCCAAAAAAATAATAATAAAATAATAATAAACTTAAAAAAAAAGGGCATTGGACAGTTCAGAGCATGGTAGTGGGTGTGGTCACTCAGGGATGACTGGCAAAGCACAGGGTAGTAACACCTTTGACACCTGGGAGTCCCAGAGATGTCCTGAACCTTTGCAGGAAGAGCTTCCTGCCTCATTGTCCTGCCTTGTCCTGCAGGTTCACAGCAGAGGTCAGAAAGCAGAGAACGAGGCACACAGGACAATGAAGGAGAGGAGTGCACGTGCCCAACCTCCTCTGAAATTGCTGGCCTGCTGCCTGGCACAGGACCAGCTGGAGGAAGCATGAACCTTCTACCTAAACTCAGACATTGGAGGAACTCAAAATGGTTACAGAATTGATTCTGAAACTACGTCTGCTCTATGAATAAGCACCATGAGAGACAAACATGTCTGTCACAGGAAGGGAGTGACAGGGACATAGGTGGACATCTTTATAAATCCCACCATTGAAGATTAATAGGAAACAGGGAGTGGGAAAGGAAAATACAATGTTTGGGTTGCTGATGAAAGGGGGTAGAATTTCCCGAGACATGAAGTTCCATGGGCCATATGATTAAATAATTGGAAAATAAAGGCACAATGAATGTGTGCTTTATTCTAAGCAAAATTAAAGCATTTTGCTCAGTACATCTGGCTAAAATTTCTCAAAACTTGATTCCTACTTAAGGTTTATAATTTATAAATGAATTTATAATTCATGCTGGAGATATACCCAGGCTAGAGTGCCTTCTTAGCATAGAGCAGGCACTGGGTTCATCACCCAGGCCAGCAAAATAACAAGAAATTAAAGTATTCAATCAAAGTTGAATATTTATTCATGGTGAAGGACTAATTTCTTTCCATGTAAATTATCATAGTTAGAAGCACATAACCTGTATAGATGAGTAAAACCTAGAATACTTTGCAAGATAAGGACCTAAAGCTATAGGAACATTAATAGAATGTAAGCATGTAAAAGCCAGTAAAAAGTTAATTTTGCTAAGGGACATTTTGGTTCTGAGTCATTTGTAAATGACAATATCAGGAAAAAAGTAGGAAGCTTAACTGTCTTCAAATAAATGTTTGAAAATTTATTTTTTTTGTTTATTTTTGAGGCAGAGACTCCCTCTCACTGAGGCTGTCCTGGAACTCACTATGTTTCCCAGGCTGACTTGAAACTTAAGGTGCCTGTCATAGTCAGCTCCACACTGCTGAGATGAACCTCCAAACCAGACACAGTTTACAGGAGAATTGGGATTTATTTCACGCTTACAGGTCAGGGGAAATTCCATAATGCCCAAAGAAGCTGGCCTGAGTCTATTATGGGACATAGATTCAAACTACCATATTCTTCCCCTGGCCCCTAATAGACTCATGACCATCTCACATTGCAAACTGTATGTATTCCAAAGGTCCCATAGTCCTTGCTAACCTTAAGACTGTCCTTTAACTGTGAGTCCTGTAAAATCAAACAAGTCACATACTTTCAACATATAATGGTACAGAGTAAACATTTCCATTGCATAACATGGAGAGACTGGACCAATGCAAACTCAACAAACATTAGGCAAACACCTGCAGTTCAAGTCTGATATTCATAACCAGTGACAAGTCTCTGGATTTTCCTAATTCCGCTCCTCTAGATGGGCTGAGTATCCAGGGAAAACTTCCATCCCAGCCAAGAGTGCTTAATGGTAGTCCTTGCACAGGCCTGGTTTACCCAAAATATCTAGGGGCCTCCATGAAAACCAGTCATTTTTCAACAGCTCCAATGTCCCCTTTATCAGTGTCATTACACCCTGCCTCATGTCATGTCTCATCAGTGACTCCTGGCACCATGTACACTTCATGACTCACTCCCCGAATATTTCATGCTTCCTCTGAAACCAATACCAGGTGTGCAGGACACAGCCTTATTGTTAATTCAGGGACTAAATAAATCATGACCTTGAAGAGCAGGGTCCTTTCTGTCTAAACAGTTTGCATTCCTACCATCTAGTTTTTCCAACTCAGGCATCCTTTCCATTGTTTCAATGTAATGTAGTTGGCTCATTTCCCCTAAGATTGTTAATGCATTTGACAATAGCAGCTTCAATAACCAAAAACCAGTCTCTGTGCCTGGAAAATTTAAAATTGTTTGATTTTCTCCAACTCTAAATCTTATAACTCTCAATTCCATATCTTTAGCGAAGTCCATCAGTCCATTACAAATTGAAGCTTGATCAAACCCTCTGGGCATGGACAGCCAGTCCTTATGCATGTAATCCAGTTTCAACAAAGTTCTCTGCAGTCTTTCCTTCCCCTTTGAAAGTTCATAAGCAAACTCTCTACCATTCTCTCTGTACTTACCATTTTCAAACTCTCAACTGAATAGTCCATACAACTAGGCTTACTGCTCTGTAAGGCATCTTCAGTTGCAAGTACTAAGTCCATGCCCATTCCCCCAAAACAAAAGTTCCAAAAGACTAAAATCTACATGATCAGATTCAGCACACAGCAACAACCCATTCTCTGGTATCAATTGCAGTCATAGTCAGCACCACGCTGCTGGGATGAATCTCCAAACCAGACACAGTCTATGGGAGAAGTGGGATTTATTTCAGGCTTAGAGATCCAGAGGAAGTGCCATAATCTACATAGAGAGAAAAGCCACCACCACCACCACAAACAAGGACACTCTGGAAACTCCAGACAGAACTCAAGCACTCTCTATACCTTAGGCTAGAATTCAGATCCACCTCCCCCCATAGCAGGAATCTGCCTGCTAGGGGCAGAAGCTGCAAACTCAATTTTAATAACACCTGAGTCTATTAGGGAGCATAGATTCAAACTGCCACAGTGCCCCTCGTACCTAGGCCTCCTGAGTGTTAGAATTCAAGACATGCACCCACACACCCAGCTTAATATTTATCGAATCAAGATTTTGTAAGTCTCTTTCTACAAAATGCACACTTTATAAGACAAGGTCTAGAAATCATCTATCTGTGTTCTAAAAGAAATATAAAAACTAGCTGGGCGTGGTGGCGCACGCCTTTAATCCCAGCACTCGGGAGGCAGAGGTAGGAGGATCACCATGAGTTCGAGGCCACCCTGAGACTACATAGTGAATTCCAGGTCAGCCTGAACTAGAGTGAGACCCTGCCTTAAAAAAAAAAAGAAAAAGAAAAAAAGAAAAAAGAAATATAAATACTTACTGAACATTAAAACTGATGCATTCTAGAAAATTTATTTTTAGAGCTATATATGAGATTCTTAACCTGTTAATTATGATCATGATGTGCTCTTATCTTCACTATGGCCCTATGTAACTTAAAAGCAGAGCAAACCCAATAAAATCATGTATAGATGTCTTTATAGAAGCGACAATCACAAATTTGTGCTTTAGAAACAATGTTCAGGAATCTCATCAATTGTATTAATATTTCTAGCAATTTAGTATATTCCACGACACAAATTTAAGTTCTGTTAATACACATTATGTGAAAAAAACAGATTTTATTTCTTCGATTAAAAACTATGTATTTTAGTAATATATATATGGTTTTTAAACTATGAATCTTAGTAAGTATATAGAAAAGAATATAATATAAATAAATTATGTAGGTCTTTCCTTCAAGAACAACAGTATAATCCTAGCACTGTGGCACTTAACTATAGTCCCAGCTATATCAGTCTTGGCAACCTGGTGGGAATATGGCACATAAGGAAAACAAAAGAAAATACAATGTCCAAAATAACAGTCTATAATTGTACTCTGTATCATTTGAAGGTGATGAAAGATATGCTGACACCAAAAAGTAATTTTAAATCATCTTTACTGGTAAAAGTCAATGAGTACTGTTAGAGAGAAAAATCCGCTTGTTACTACAAAAGAACTCAAAGCTTGATATACAGGAATAGTTGCTAACAAAACGTCTTAAAGTTTTTTGGTATATAACAAGACTGGTCTTGCACATAAACATGTTACGACTAAAGCTATTATAATTTAAACAAGAATTTCTTCTTAAAGGCATGCTACTTAAAAATGTTGGGATGACATCACGTAGTTCAAATTCCCTCTTCATAGTCATCTCATTATTGTAGCATGGACTGGATAGAATTTCGAATGTTTGCCATTTCTTGCTCCTGCTGTTTTAGAAAAGTAGATATTAAATATGTTTAATTTTCAGTTAACTCATACACACTTAGCATCAAATTAAATCTTCTCATGTTTATATTAATTTGTATCTTTACAACTTGAAGCATAACTTACAGTTTTTGTCATAATCTGTTTTTGTAGCATAGTCATACTTTCTTTAAGTCCCTTTAGAGTACCAATAAGTAGATTATCACTATTCTTCTCTAAGTCCTCCAAATTCTAAAATACAAAAGCTACATTAGTATGAAACGTAATTTTTCAACTTGAGGTCTTTATTGTAAAGTTAATTTTCAGAAATGAGAATTTGTATTTAACCTTATATATTACTGTTTCAATGATTTCATACTTGCATATAATGTATGTATCTTGATCACCTTCTCCCCCCTATTACTCCCGTAGTAAAAGAGTTCTCTAACGGGGAATGGGGGGGGGAATATCATGCGTTTTTTAAGTATAGAAGTTGTCAATTAACATCAAATTAAAAGAGAGACTAATGGAGAGAGGGAGGGGATATGGTGGAGACTTGAGTTCTAAAGTGGAATGGGGGGAGGGAAGGGAAATATCAGGTATGGTTTTTTTGTATGTAAGTATAAAAGTCAATAAAAAATAATAATTAAAAAAAAAGTTGTCAATTAAAAAAAGTTTAAAAAAGAGTCCTCGTGGAACCCTTTCTTCTTCGCACAACTAGTCCCACTCTTACTTTCACATCTTTTCAAAGGACCAATTAATGTTCATTAATTATGTCTAATTTAAAAATTTCTTAGTATTACATACAGATCAAAATTCCCATATAAAATTAAGATATATCACATATGAATCAAATGTAATATGTAAAACTTAAACACTTTGTTCAAATACTAGTTTTAATGAACCGTTAAGGTAAAAATGGAGACTAAAAGCCAGATATAGTGGCACAAACATGCAAAAGTACTCTGGAAGCTCAGGTTGGTGGATCGAGAGCTGGAGGACAGCCTGGGCAAACCAGTGACAACGTGGATAAAACAAAAGAAAATATGGAGACACAATAAAACTATAATCTCTCATCAATAAATATCAACTCAAAAGCGTCTAGTAATTTTCTTCAAAGTCAAGTCATAACCTACTTATCAGTTTGATATTAATCTACAAAGGGGAAAATAATCTGTAGTAGATCTTTTTCATGTTATGAACAACAAACATTACATTTCAGTACTTTTAATTTTAAGACAGTTTACACTGAACAGCCAAAGCTAGCGTCCAAATCCCTATCATCTTGCCTCAGTCTCCCCAGGACTGATACTATGAGCATGTGTCACCATCTGGTGAAAATTTTACATGTAGATTTTTTATCATTTATTGCTTTTTTATTGTTGTACTGTTAGAGCCCCATTCCCCCTTCCCAATTCTGCTGAGGGTCTTCTTTGCTGGGGTTATTGCTATTCATATGGGGACCAAGAGGCCTCAGTAAGTCTCTGCAGGGATGGGGAAACATGGTGCCTCCAGTTGTTTACCCACTCACCCTGAGCCTCTTACATTCTTTTCTCTTTTCTTTTCTTTTCTTTCTTTCTTTTTTTTTTCTTTTTTTTTTTTTGAGGTAGGGTCTCGCTCTAGCCCAGGCTGACCGGAATTCACTATGTAGTCTCAGGGTGGCCTCAAACTCATGGTGATCCTCCTACCTCTGATTCCCAAGTGCTGGGATTAAAGGTGTGTGCTACCACGCGCCCGGCTTCTTATATTCTTTCTGCCTACTCTTCCACAATGTTCTCTGTGCTTTGGTGGGATATTTACTCAATATATACTTATCCTACTGCATACCATGTAAAATGTAGTATGTGAAATGTTATGGAGACACTCAAAAGTGATAAACCAAAACTGGTCATTTTTGCAGTGTGGAGAAACATCTAAACATAAACAACAAAAGCCTTTATAATGGGAATGACAATGCAGCTTCATGTAAGTATAAAATAGAACATGGGGACTGATGCTAGGTTACTTGGCAAAGTAACAAGTTTCAATAAGTAAAAAGTTATTAGAAATAATCTAAGGTAAGAGTCATACCACAGCATCACAGTACAGTGTCAGTGGGTACAGAGGCAACAATTGTGTAGAGCAGTGTCGTGGACAGATGAAGTAAATAATGCTTAGAAAGCAATTTATGTCATAAATATTCAACAATTTAGAAGTTAAAGTGAGATGGTTAATTTCTGATTGTCAACCCGACAGGATTTACAATCACCACGTGGGAAAAATAATCGAGCAAGTCAGTTAGATATTTTCTACGTTCAGTTAACTGAGGAGGGAAGAGCCCCCCTAAATGTGGTGGCATTATTCCATGGGCTGAGCATCCTGGACTGTATAAAAGGAGGAACACAGATGAGCACAGACATTCATTGCTCTCTGTTTCCACACAGTGGACAAAATGTGATCAGCTACCTCAACTCCTGCCACCACGCCTTGTCTACCAGTATGGACTATTGCCTTGAGTAGTAAGCTAAAATACATCCTTCCTTCCTTAAAGTATTCAGTCACAGAATTGAGAAAGTAACTCATACTGGAAGCTGCTGAATGATTTTCAGGAAAAAAAAGAGATACTTAGAAAGATAATAGGCATACCTCTGTAGGATGGAAGGTAGAACCAATTAATTACAATTTTCATAGTACAAGCAGAAGATGATAATCATTAATAGTATTGGAAAGAATGAACAAGGGAAATAATAGTAATAAAAAAACAAACCACTGAAGATATGAAAGCTTATACAATCTAGTGATAATGGAAGGTTAAATACAAAGGACTTAAGGAGTCAAAAATTATTCTTACTGAGTATTTATCCTAATTACTCCATGAATCACTAGAGATATTTGCTCCATCATGTTTATAGCTACTCACTTCATTATAGCTAAGAACTGGAATCAAACCACATGCTCATTATTGTATGAATGGATAACGAAGTTGTGGTATATTTACACAATAGAATTCTACTTATCAGTAAAAAAAAAAAAGATACAGTGAAATTTGTACAAAAATGGACAGACTTGGAACAGATCATACTCAGTGAACTCAACGGTCACAGAAAGACAAATGTCACATGGTCTCACTTACCTGCGGTTCCTAACCTGGACCTGCACAAGTTGCTGACATACCCGATAGGCAACTCAAGGCCCAGACCATAGGGATGGAAGGGTTTAGGAGGATGGGAAGGGGAGGTTGAAAACAAACACAAAACTAAATCCAAAATGAACTGATACCATAGAAACCTTTATCCTTGGAGACAGACTAAAAGATAAGCCCTCAAAACGAGTAAGAGGGGAGCACCTGCAAAGAAGAGCCCTGGAAAGGGTGGGATGAAGCCTAAACTTAAAAGAAGATTTTTTTTTTGTCTCTGGCCTGTAACTCCCAGTACCAGAAATTGGTTGCTACCCACATTGAGCTGTTAATTGGAGAGACCTACGACTTCCCCAAATCAAGACAGCTTTCTGTCAAAGCACTTGATTACCTGCCTGAGGCAAAAGGTAAGACCCTATTGCTGAAGACACCATATTCCACCCACAGAGTATGGAGAGCCCTGGCTGGAATCCGGAAGAAAGCCAGTCCCCAGACTGTTAGCTTGTCTAGTGCTGGAAAGCGCTACATGAGCTACTGGGGGGAAAGTGGCCAACAACAGTCTGAGCAACCATAAGTCTAAACTACTCAGAAGCAAACACTGGGACAGAATGCACACGCCAGTGCAATAGTGGCACACAGCCTCAGTGGGTAAGCAATAGCTTTCTGATTGTCTAAGAGATCCACTAGGGGTAAAGGAACCCATATCTGGAAGTGGGAACCAGATCAGAATCCTATGGAGACAAAGATTATGTTCTCCAGTGTCAAGCTCTCACTAGTCTTTGGCTACAAGAGGGGTTACATACATCGAATTCTCCCTAAATTAATAATACTTATCCCAATTTAACTATGCTGACTCCACTCTCCACTGGAGAATCTGTTCTCCTTTTTCAGAAGGTAGCTGGACCCAAAGAGATAAACTAACCCTCACACTTTGGCCAAGCCACAGCTGAAACCACAGAGGAATTGGAGGGACAAAACTGAGTGCTGCTTCTATGCTGAACCTGATGATCAGGGCCAAGGTATAAGAGACAGACCCTGAGGATACTCAACATCTAGCAAACCAGAGATGCAGAGGCTCCTAAGAGCTCATCACTGAAGTAGACTTAAAACTCACCCACCACAGCTCAGGGAATTTTGCAGAAGAGGGGGCGGAAAGATTGTGAGAACCACAGGATGAGCCATCATGCCCAGAGGCATCCCCCCAAAAAAATCTGACTGCTGCTCCCACAATGCATAAACCACAATCCCATAGGGAATACCTGCAACCCCACTGAGGAGGATCGAAACTGGAAGGGGGGCAGGGACGAGGGAAAAATGGGTACCAACACACGATGTAACAATACAAAATATGTTGATAATAATAATGATAAAAGATTAAAAAAGAAAAATCAAGAACCAATCAAAAAATCTTCTAAAATTCCTCCACTGTGAATGTGATATTTGGTAATAATATTTGGGAGAAATATTTGGTAGTACCTTGCTAATTGGCCATCGTGCCAATTAGCAAACTCTTCTCAGGAAACATTAGAGCAACCTGCAAAACCTCTACTTTAAAACACATATGCTGTGTTCATATTAATTATTTTAATAGTCTTGTAAATATTTATTTTAAAATTATTATTTATGGCCTTTTAATAATATGCATATACAACAGTATTTTACTTATAAATCTACAAATTTTTAAACTGTAACTGTCATATTGTGGGCTTTTTCAGTATTAAAAATGTGTACATCAATTCATTTTGGCCACTTTAATAACTTAAAAACTACCATAGGGTTGGAGAGATATCTGAGTGCCTAAGGAGCTTGCCTGCAAAGCCTAATGACCCAAGTTCAATTCCCCAGTACCCACATAAAGCCAGGTGCACAAATTGGTGCATACATCTGGAATGCGTTTATAGTGACTAGAGGCCTTGGTGTGCCCATTCTCTCTCTCTCTCTCTCATCTATCTGTATATGTTTGTAAAGAAATAAAATATTTAAAACAAAAAGCTAATATAACAGAAATCCATCTTTGATATATGGGGAAAACAAAGAAAAATTATGTAATTTCAATTCAGTTCTACTATTTATTTTAAAAAATATTTTATTTATTTATTTATGAGACAGAGAGAGAGAGAGAGAGAGAGAGAGAGAGAGAGAGAATGGGTGTGCCAGGGCCTCTAGCCACTGCAAACTAATTTCAGATGCATGCACCACCATGTGCATTGGGCTTACATGGATCCTGGGGAATTAAACCTGGGTCCTTTGGCTTTGCAGGCAAGCACCTTACCCACTAAGCCATTGTTGCAGTCAGGTTCTCATTGCTGGCAGAAATCACCCAACGAAGAGCAGCTTGTGGGGAAAATGGGTTTATTTTGGCTTATAGACTTGAGGGGAAGCTCCATGATGACAGGGGAAAACAATGGCATGACCAGAGGGTGGATATCACCCCCTCACTAACATCAGGTGGACAACAGCAACAGGAAAGTGTGCCAAAAACTGGCAAGGGGAAACTGGCTTTAATACCCATAAGCCCTCCCCCAACAATACACTGCCTCCAGGAGGCATTAATTCCCAAATCTCCTTCAGCTCTGAACCTAGCATTCAGAACACCTAAGTTTATGGGGGACACCTGAATCAAACCACCACAGTCATCTCTCCAGCCCCAGTTCTACTTATTTAATAAGCACCAGACTTAGATAAAAAGCCCACAGAAATTATATACAGTCTTGATATTTTCAGTGAAACAGAGAACAATCACTACCATGTTTATAAAATCTGGAAGCTGGGTGTGGTGGCACACGCCTTTAATCCTAGCACTCGGGAGGCAGAGGTAGGAGGATCACCAAGAGTTCAAGGCCGCCCTGAGACTACATAGTGAATTCCAGGTCAGCCTGAGCCAGAGTGAGACCCTACTTTGAAAAACCAAAAAAATAAATAAAAAATAAAAAAATAATAAACAAACAAACAAAAAAACCTGGATTGCATGTAGGAGAGTTTCATTTCTATGTAAAAGTCCCGACTTTCCATGCCCTGTCTTGAATATGTCTCACAAAATTATTACAAAGCTCCAGATACAAAGCTCAAAATGAAAAGTACTTAACTTTTAAAATATATATCCAAAATGTTTACCCATAACCTTTTTTGTTTGTTTTTTTTGGTTTATCGAGGTAGGGTCTCACTCTAGCTCAGGCTGACCTGGAATTCACTATGTAGTCTCAGGGTGGCCTTGAAACTCTTGGCGATCCTCCTACCTCTGCCTTCCGAGTGCTGGGATAAAAGGTGTGTGCCACCACTCCCTTTTAAAAAATTTATTTACTTTCAAGCAAAGAGAAACAGAGAGAGAGAGAGAGAGAGAGAGAGAGAGAGCAAGAGCAAGCAAGCATGGGCATGCCAGGGCCTCTAGTCACTGCAAATAAACTTCAGACACATGCACAATTTGTGCATCTGACTTTATGTAGGTACTGGGGATTTGAAATGAGGTCACTAAGCTTTGCAGCAAAGCATCTTAATCACTGACCCATCTCTCCAATCTCTCCCTTTAATCTTTTAAAATATTTTATTTATTTATTTATTTTATTTATTTATTTATTTATTTAATTTGAGTGTGGAGAAAGAGAGTGAGTATGGGCAAGCCCAGGCCTCCTGCCAGTGGAAAGGAACTCCAGATGATTTTGCCACTTTGGGTATCTGGCCTTAAGTGGGTATGGGGCAATCAAACCCAGGCCATCAGGTGCTGCAAATAAGTGCTTTTCACTGCTGAGCTTTATTTCTAGCCCTTCCATATTATCTTGCAAAGCAAAACCATGTGTGTTAAGTTTACAAGAAAGTGTCATGCTATCCTGTGTAACGTACCTTTAGGAACTCCTCATGTACCTGCACAATTGTTTTCTGTCTCTGCATCTGAACAATTCTAGCTTGTTGAAAAAGTTTTTCTTGTTCTTTAGTAAGTTTCTACAAATATAAAAGGAAAGTTTGTGTAACATAAATATGATCGAAGTGGGGTTTTTTTTGTAATTCTTGTTGGGTGAGTTCATGTGTGGTAGGCAAACAATCTAACCATGCCCTCATTTAAAACTTTAAAATTTGGAAAAATAATTCATTTTTAAAAGGAATGGTTTTAAAATTAATACATGGAACAATATTTTATTTATTTGAATATACCCATCATTATACCTGCTGTTACTTTCATTTCTCCCAGTGAAGACTCTGTACTAATCAACTTCCAGGGACTGGGGATCAGCCACACTGGGCACAGGCCTCCCTTCCCACCCCGCCCTCTGAGCTTTTATCACCACTGCCACAATAGTATGGACTCAGTGGCTGGCTGCACTCCAAGTTCCCAGCCACTGAGTAGGATAGGCTGACCAGGGTCCAGATGAGCACCTTCCTTTCGCCTGGGTGACAACATTGACTCTGACTTGATGAGGCTGGGGAAAAGCCACACTAAGTAATGACCTCCCTACCCCCGGCCTGACTTCTTATCCTCTGCCTCCAGAGTTGATCCCAGTCCAAAACCTGGGACATGGAATAGAATAGGCCAACCAGTGCTCAGCTGATCTCCCCCCACTTACCCCCACACATGATGTATACAATCCCAGAGGCAGGAAGTGAGGATCAGCCGCACTTAGCTCTGATCTACCTTCCTGGCCAGCCTGTCTCACTGAACGTATGCTGTCAGTGCTAACACCAGAGTGTGACTCAGAAGCTGGCTACACGACAAATGCTTGGAAACTTAGTAGGGTGGGCTGACCCTCGACCCACATGGCTCCACTCTTGGCCCCAACTCTCTAGTACTAGTGATCAACCACACTTGCCTACGGCCTCACTCCCTTCACTGCCTGCCTGCCTGAACTGCAATGTGAGAGACTTTGAAGCTGATCAAACTCCATAGCCTGGGCACTGAGTATATCTGTTCTATCTGTGTCCAGCCCAGACCCGCATGGAGACTGCACTCACAAGGAAGAGCCTACTCAGGTCGCAGGAGACCCAAACTAATCCTGCAGGCCCCAGACTAATCCTGTGGATAGACTGGCATCCCACACCCAGCTCAGTTAAGGCTGCCCAGGCCATCCAATATAGATTCACCAACAGCTGCTTCTGATGCATTCTAAGCAGGACAAAAGGACTATGATCAGAGGGACAAAACAAAAAGCATAACAAATAACCTATGAATTCAAGGCATTCTGTGCTGACCAAGAACGACTAATGCTATTGGAAGCCTCAAATGAAAACTTACAGGAACCTCCAGTCATAAAACTCCTAAACAAATTTAGGATGAGCTTAGTCAAAAAATCTAATGAGGTCATGAACTAATGGATGGAGGCAATAGAAGAGAAAATGAAAAGAACTCAGTAGAGGGATGAATGAAACAGAAGAGACTCAAATTGATCTCAACAAACAGAGTAGTTCAACAACAAAAAGGAACTCAAGTAACAGTAGAACGAACTCATTGTGGACATGATCAAATGCAGGAATGAATTCCAAAAACCATTAAGAGAAAAAATGAGAAATAAAAGTGGAATTCAAGAAAGAGGGAGAGACACTGAAGAAAAACCAAAGGGAAAACAAAACGAAATAACTCACTGAAGAGGCTCCCAAGAAAGCCTCACCAACAGAATAGATCATGTGGACTATGAGAGCTCAAAGACAGAGGAAACAGACCTGGAGTCCAAAACCAGGAACAAGTTAAAAAAAAAAAAAAGTACAGACAGAATGGGAGAGAAATGTGGTCTACCTTGAAAAGACCAAAAATTCTCACCATGAGCATACAAGTAGGTGAAAACGACAGGACATAGAGAATACCTTCAATAAAATAATACAAGAAACTTTTCTAAATGTTAAAAAGAGAGGCCCATATAGGTACAAGAGGCATATATAACACCAAATATGCAAAATCAGAGTAGAATTTCCCTATATCCCTTTATAGTTAAAACAGTAAAGATAAATAACAAAGAGTACTAAAAGCTGCAAAAGAAAAGCAGCTTGTCACATATAAAGGTAAGCTGATCAGAATTAATCCTCATTTTTCAATTGGTTTGTAGTGGAATATTTCACATTTTAAAAGACATGGTTGCCAACCCAACATACAATACCCAGCTAAATTGTCCTGCATAATAAAAGGCAAAAGAAAACTTCCCATGAGAAAAGTCAGCTTTATGGATAGATAAGTACTAAGCCAGCCCTACAGAGAATACTGGAAGGAATACTGAGGAGAAGAGCAAACACACTGAAGAGGATACAGGAGGGCAAAAAGTATAATCAATTCTAGAACAGTATTTTAAATTCTAAATAAATGAAGATCAAGGAAACACTAAACTCCATAAAGTCTTCAACTTGACAGGTATGAACTCAGACCTCTCAATTATAACTCTGAATACAATGGACACAACTACTCCATCAAAAGGCACATATTCACAGGCCAGATCAGAAAACTGGAGTCCTTGAATTGCTCTCTATAAGAAATGCATGTTACCATTAAAGACAGACACTACTTTATGATGAAACGATAAAAAGAATATTCCAAGCAAATAGAAATAGGAAACCAGCACATGTGTCTATACTAATATTAGACAAAATAGACCATAGACTAAAGAAATAAGACATATAAAAGGGTTCCTAGGCTGGAGAGATGGCTTAGCGGTTAAGTCGCCTGCCTCCGAAGCCTAAGAACACTGGTTCCAATCTCCAGTGGTTCCAATCTCCAGGTCCCACGTTTAGCCAGATGCAAAGTGACACAAGGGCGCAATGCCTCACTTGACCACAAGGGGGTGCACGCATGTGGATTTCGTCTCTATCTTCCTCTGTCTCTCTCCAAAAAAAAAAAAATCAATTTGGGGATATTACAATTATAAATATATATGCACCATTCACAGTTGCATTATATTTTTAATGCAAAATATAAAAGATATTAACTTGGAAATCAATCCCAACCTGGAAATAGTGGGAGACTTTAATACCCCACTTTTGCCAAAAGACAGATGATTTAAACAAAATAGAGGGGCTGGAAAGATGGAGCAGCAGTTAGGGTACTTTGTAAAGCCTAATGACCTGGGTTCAATTCCCCAGTATCCACATAAAACCCTCATACAAAAAGTGTTGCATCCATCTGGAAGTTGTTTATAGTGGTTGGAATCTCTGGTGCACCTAGCTTCCCTCTCTCTCTATCTCTCTGATTGCAAAGCAAGCAAGAAAGAAAGGAAGGAAGGAAAGAAAGAAAAGAACAAAGAAAAGAAAGAAAGAAAATAAACAAACAATGGAGCTAAAGAAAACCATAGATAAAATGAACTAAACAGACATCTACAGAACATTTCACCCAAACTCTACGGAATACACATTCTTCTTAGCAGCTCTTGAAATCCTCTCTAAAATGCACCACCTTCAAGACATAAAGCAAGTATCCACAAATTCAGGAAAACAGACATGACTACTTGTATTAGATCTGACAATAATGCAATAAGGTTAGAAATCAAAAACAAAAGAAAAAATGGAAAATATAACTCCTAGAGATTGAACAACACACTACTGAATAATGGATGTGAATTTGAATAAATCATAAAGGAACTCAAAAACTTCCTAGAACTGAATGAAAATTGAAGCACAACATACTAAACCTTACCAGAAAAAATTATGGCAGTCCTAAGAGGAAATTTTATAGCACTAAATGCCTACATTAAAAAGTATAGTGTGAGGCCGGGCGTGGTGGCGCACGCCTTTAATCCCAGCACTCGGGAGGCAGAGGTAGGAGGATCGCCGAGAGTTCGAGGCCACCCTGAGAATACATAGTTAATTCCAGGTCAGCCTGGGCCAGAGTGAGACCCTACCTTGAAAAAAAAAAAAAAAAAAGTATAGTGTGGGATGGAGAGATGGCTTAGCAGTTAAGGCATTTTCCTGCAAAGCCGAAGGACCTCGGTTCAATTCCCCAGGACCCATGTAAGCCAGATGCACAAGGTGGCACATGCATCTGGAGTTCATCTGCAGTGTCTGGAGGCCCTGGTGTGCCCATTCTCTTTCTCTCTGTCTCTCTCTCTGCCCCCCTCTGCTTCTCTCTCTCTCTCTCTCTCTCAAATAAATGAATAAGCAAAAATAAAAAAAAAAAAGATGGCTTGGGCGTGGTGGCGCACGCCTTTAATCCCAGTACTTGGGAGGCAGAGGTAGGAGGATCGCCAGGAGTTCAAGGCCACCCTGATACTACAGAGTGAATTCCAGATCAAACTACCTCAGAAAACCAAAAAAAAAAAAAAAAAAAAAAAAAAAAAAAGAAAAAAAAAAAAGAAAAGAAAAAGTGGAAATAACTGCCAGGTATACCTTTAAAAAAATGTATAGTGACATCTGAAATAAATAAATTTAGGGTCCACTGAAGGCTTTGGACAAACAAGAACAATCTAAATCAAAAATAAGAGATGGAAAGAAATGACCAAGAGCAAGACAGAAATCAATGTATTGAAAATTAATAAAACTAATTAAAAAGTGATGTAACTAAGAGCTATTTTTTCACCTAAAAATAAACAAGATTGATAAAGCCCAGCCCATATTGTTCAAAGGAAAAAATAGAAAAGACTCTAAACAACATGCTTAAAGAAGAAAAAGTGTGTGTTATAAAAGATACCAGTAAAAGTGGGAGAATCATAGTGACATATTTAAAAACAAATGTATATTCCACAAAATTGGCTATACTTCTGTGGCATATGGTTCAGTACAAACAGAACACACAGCCAAATGGGTGAGGAAGCCTGGCTCAGTTCCTTGGGCCCAGTGCAAGGCTAGCTTCTCTATTCCTAGTGACGCTTGGTTATAACAGAAAGTCATCGTGATACCAACAGTTAGGGTTTCTTGCTTTTCCTTAAATTTCTGCATCTCCGAATCCCATTGTTGAAACAGAGTCTTAAACTGCTGACCATATTCATTGTGAAGCATCTGCCTATAAAACATAATGGATGATATCATTTTTTAAACTACTATGCAAAGCACATCTAAGTCAGAATGGCTTGATTTTATTGATCTATGTTGATTTATTGCTTTTAAAGTCCAAAAGGAGAATATTATAATCGTATCAATATTGTGATGCACACCTTAGAAGAAAAACTAGTCTTATGCTGATTTCAGAAGTATTTTTCAAAGGATGTAACATAAAATTCTTCTTGAATATTTTGGCTCTTGTAAACTATGGGAGTTTTATGAAATGTCTCAATTTTCCAGTACTTCATTTTACCTCAACGTAGTTTAATTTTCACTTTCTTGACCGAGTATAGATTCTGATGTAAAGGTTACATGATTTCCAAGTACAAATATATCACTAAGTGTTCCCCTGTTTTGGCACAACAGAGTTTCAGTACAAGGAGCAAAGTCTTTTTAAATGTGAAAATTACTTAAATATAAAATAGATCTTTTTTACATTGTCAAAAAAAATTAACTGGTGGGCGTGGTGACACACGCCTTTAATCCCAGCACTCGGGAGGCAGAGTTAGGAGAATCACCTTGAATTCATGGCCACCCTGAGACGACACAGTGAATCTAGGTCAGCCTTGGCTAGAGTGAAAGCCTACCTCGAAAAACCAAAAAAGGGGAAAAAAAATAACTATCAGATGTGATATCTACTTTTTCTCACCTAGTTTGTTTCCAGGATCCAATAAACTACATTTAAAAAAACCCTAAGTTATTATTTTCTAGACAGAAAAGGTAATCACCATTGACTACTGTGAAATATACCCATTCTATGATCCCTGGAGACCACAGGACTTCCTTCTTAGAGGAGATTAAAGTGCAACATGTCCTCGAGAGTTAGAGTTAATAGAAGATAATGGTATTTTTCCCAAATATTTTCCACTTCGTGAACTGTGAAATAGTATAAGCATGGCAATAAAGAAGAAACAATCTTACTTTAGCTCTTGTTCTGCTTTGAAAGTTTCTTGGATTTTCTGGTAACCGGCCTGGAAAGATGCTTCAGTAACAGCTTCCATTCTTTGTGTCTTAGCAACCACAGCCTTATTAATGTGAGCTATGAGGAAAATAAATATTCATTAATATCTAGCATGTCAAGTGATATCAAAGTGGATCACATAGTGATGGGGACCAGGAAGGAGGAACAGGAGAAGATGATGGGAGGGAGACTCAACAAAACCTGACACTTTGTAAGCTCATTTCAAAACAAAACACTGTTGTGTTGAAGGAAATGACTTTACTTACACATAGTCAAGGAAATATGAAATGGATAATGTTCATTCGATAATATCAAATATATTTAAATTAACTTAAAAACAGCACGAACATGATGCTCCAAAGTTTCATATTTTACAGTACTTAGCATTTTGGACTTTCTGATGAGAGATGCTCAACCAGTAAAGTCAAAAAATATCTAAATCAAAAAAGTTTGACAACTGAAATACATATGAAACACATTTTGGATAACAAATACACAACTTTACCCCAAGTTTGATTTTTTCCAAGATAATTTTTAATTTTTTAAAAAATTTATTTGAGGGATGGAGAGATGGCTTAGCGGTTAAGGCGCCTGCCTGCTAAGCCTAAGAACCCGGTTCCAATCTCCAGGTCCCAAGTTTAGCTAGATGCAAAGTGACGCAAGGGCGCAATGTCAAGACTGCCCACAAGGGGCACACATCTGGATTTCGTTCACAGCAGCTGAGAGACTGCTGGCGTGCCCATCTCTATCTGTCTCCCTCTCCCTCTCTGTCTGTCTCTCTCTGTGTCTCTCTCCAAAAATAAATAAAATAATTTTAAAAATTTTGAAAAAAAATTTATTTGAGAATGGCAGACAGAGAGAGAGAGAGAGAGAGGGAGAGAGAGAGAGAGAATGGGCGCACCAGGACCTCCAGCCCCTGCAAACGAAATCCAGATGCATGCGCCACCTTGTGCATCTGGCTTACGTGGGTACTGGGCAATCTAGCCTCGATCCGTGGACCTTAGGATTCACAGGCAAGTGCTTAACCACTAAGCCTTCTCTCCAGCCCCCAAGATCATTTTTAAATTTAGGAATCATAAAATAAACAAAGAAAAAAAATCAGAGTGGGGAAGTATAGTGCTTACTTATTCCATGGGAAAACAGTTCAATAAAAGATATATGTTTCTGAATTTATAAAAGAATTTCAATTGAAAGGATCACATGGATGATTTATTGTTATGAATAATTATGTAAAATACACAAAATATTCTATTTAAAAAGCATCCAGACTTGGTAGATGGTTCAGTGTGTAAAGCACATGCTTGCAAAGCCTTCTGGCCTGGGGTAGATCCCCAATACCCATGTAAAGCCAGATGCACAAAATGGCACATGCATCAGCAGTTCATCTGCAAAAGCAAAAGTTCCTGTTGTACAGGTTAATTATCTTTCTTTCTTTCTGTCTGGTCATTGATTAAGTCACTTGCTTGCGAAGCCTAAGCACCCAGGTTGGATTTTGCAGTACCCATGTATGCCAGAATGCACAAGATGGCACATGCTTCTAGAGTTTGTTTGCAGTAGCTGGAGACCCTGTTATACCAATTCTCTCTATCTGCTTCACTTTGTGTCTCAAATAAATAAGTATTTAAAAAGCATAACTTATACCTTTCCTATTAAGGAAAAGGTTTAAAAAATCTATGATGGGAAACATAAAATACTTTTTCAAATTCTTATAAAGCCATATAATGCATCAATTAAAATATGCTCTTATATAATGAAGTACATGGTTTTAAACAATCATATATTCGGCATAAATATTTCCTAAGCATACCTCCAAAGTTTTTCATCATATTCTGTACTTCACCACTGTGAAGAAATAACATAAAAGTAAGTTTTAGTAACTTTTACATTTTCATTTAGATTGTGTTGAATCTTCTCTTCCCAGCTTAAACATTATTAAATTTGTACCAAGCAGTAAAATGGATCCATTTTATTACCCAATACTAACAAAATAACTCTTTTTATTTATGTTTTATAATTTATTAGGCTTGATTTAGAAGAGCTTTGACACAGCATGTATTCTATATACTCTATTTGTTTGACAACCACAAAAAACTTTTCTTGAAGTAATTTTTTTCAGTAAGCAAATATTACTTTTGACCATATTACCTCACTTCACGAACGTTTTCTGAAGATGCAGTTTCCATCCTAGGATTACTTACTGTATGGAAAAGAAAACAAAGGCACTTGAGATTATGTAAGACATTCTGGTAAACTCTTAACAAAATAAATTCTATCTTTGAGGTTCATTTAGAAGTTTGCCAACATAAACATCTAAAGCAGATATAAAAATTGTCTTTGAAGGTTATGTGAAAATAAATCACAATACACAATCATTTTAAGAAAACACTTTCAAATCTTTTTTTAGTAAATAATAGCAGTTACATCCCATGTACAGACATGTTGGGACTGTAAAGGCAAAGGAGGCGATATCAAATTCTTGCTCTCTGATGCAGGAACATGAGATGAAATGAGAGAGGAGGTACATGAAAATGTGTAAGAAACTTGTGTTCAGTTCTCAGTATAATAGGTTCAAAACAAGTGAAGTACATGCCCCCCCCAGGTGCAACCTTGGATATGCTGTACCTTCAAAAACACTCAGGTTTTGCTCTTCTTCGTCTTCATCAAAGTCAAAGACTCTAAGTCGTGGGTGCTCACAGGGTGCTGATGTCACAGATTTCTTAGGGCGCTTTCTTCCATGGGAAGACATGTTTAGATGCCTCCTGATCTAAAACACAAACTCCAAAACAAGCTCTCCAGCCATCTTGGATATTTCAACATGACATTTCAGCAAATGTGAAATGCTTTCAACTCACTGCAAAGGCATTTATCATTCATCCTTTTTTCTTCGAACCTTGTGAATAGGACGCAATTCTAGAGCGCTGAGCTACCTCCCCCAGTGAGTGCACACACCAACAGAAAATTCCCGTCCTTCTGCTGAAAACTAGCGAATACACATTTTAATTTTTGCCCCTTTTTTTTTCAGGTGGTGGGGATGGATGGATTGAGGGTGTTGCGCTGATGGGACAGGTGGATGTACCTGTGGTTGACCAACAGAAACGTTCAGACACGTGACTAGTTTTGAAATTTCGCATCTATCACACCTCAACTCCCCCAGGTCCTGACGGTGCTGTGCTTGCTGTGCAGAGCGGTGGAGGCAACCTACAGCCTCTGTCTGCCTGTCTGTCTGTCTGTCTGTCTGCCTGTCTGTCTGTGGTACCCCAGGGAGCGCTCCATGGGCCCTTTGACCCCAGACAAGTATGTGGAATTCAATAGACGTCGCAGGCCACGTAAGAGTCGGGTGTTGTGTGTGCACGTGAGTGATGAGGGCTGTGGAGACAGAGGCCCGGCCCCTCGCTGTCCAGCAACCACGGAAGGAACAAAGGAAAGAAGGGAGGGAGGGAGGGAGGGAGGGAGGGAGGGAGGGAGGGAGGGAGGGAGGGAGGAAGGAAGGAAGGAAGGAAGGAAGGAAGGAAGGAAGGAAGGAAGGAAGGAAGGAAGGAAGGAAGCCTTACAGCAGCAACATGGCGGCCGCCTCCACAC
Organism: Orientallactaga sibirica; assembly: GCA_036365145.1. Taxonomy (NCBI): domain Eukaryota; kingdom Metazoa; phylum Chordata; class Mammalia; order Rodentia; family Dipodidae; genus Orientallactaga; species Orientallactaga sibirica. Next base: position 78,518 of record JAEOAD010001318.1, on the reverse strand, counting down.
ACACGCCAGCCACGACAACCGTTACGGACTCAGTGAACGAGTGAACGAGTGAGTGAACGAGTGAGTGAGTGAGGATCCGCCCCGCCCTCCCGACACACTGTCTACACAACTCCACACACAACCAACACGCTTTCCTGTCCACACCTCCACCGAAAATCATACAACACTCACCAAAGCCGCCCAACCAACCACCCACCTGAAAGAAGCTGTTGAGGGAAGAACGACACACACACACACGTCTGCGCTCCTCCCTTCCTTCCTCCCTTCCCTTCTTTCCTCCCTTCCTTCCCTTTCCTTCCCTCCCTCCCTTCCTTCCCTTTCCTTTCCTTCCTTCACCTTTCCTTCCCTTTCCTCGCCCTGCCGCTGCCGCTCCACGTGCTCACCGGAAATGACCTCAGCAGGGAGGTGAGAACACGGATGCCGGAAGGGAAGGGAAGGGAAGGTGGTGGCACCGCGCACTGACGGACACAGTGGCGCCCCAGCTGAGCGGAGGACCGAATTACACCTATCCACCATTTCCACCTACGTGCTTTTCACCTGAGGCATCCTTGAACAGATAGCAGCTCCATTCTACCCAGGATTCACAGGAACAATGACCTGAGCCCACCATGCACACAGGACATATAAAACATACCTTGTCATATCACCTCTGTCAAACAATGCATGTACAAAAAGTTAAAAATTTGCTACACTTAAAAAGCAACATGAATCCACATCAAATTTAAAAATATAGTGATTAGAAAGTTCATAAAAACCACAAGATTAAGATCTGTGTTCATTCTTTCTTCAAAATTGTGAAACTGGGGCTGGAGAGATGGCTTAGTGGTTAAGGCGCCTGCCTGCTAAGCCTAAGAACCCGGTTCCAATCTCCAAGTCCCACGTTTAGCCAGATGCAAAGTGACGCAAGGGTGCAATGCCGCACTTGACCACAGGGGGCGCACGTTCACAGCAGCTGAGAGACTGCTGGTGCGCCCATTCTCTATCTATCTCCCTCTACTTCTGTCTCTGTCTGTCTCTCTCTGTGTCTCTCTCCAAAAATAAAAAAAGTTAAAAAAATTGTGAAACTGGTATGAAATGTAATTAATTTGATAGTTTAATTTTAATGAATTGTTTAAGATGATACTAGCAACAGCAAATGACTCCACAGCTGTCAAATGCTAGGGTAATAAGAACTGGGTTGACCTGTATGGAATAAAACATTATTTACCAAAAACTTCTCCTACAGAGACTAGCCTGATCCCTACTGGAGCAGTAATAACCAACCAAGGACACATTCTTTAATTTTTAAAAGTTACCACAAGGCTCAAGCTCACATGAGTACATCTGTGGACTCATGATAGCAATAAAGTCTCCGGCTGGCATTCATTTCTAATTTTTTTTTGAGGTAGGGTCTCACTGTAGTCCAGGTTGACTAGCTCCAGGCTGTCCTCAAACTCACCGTGACTCTCCTACTCCTACTTCGCAAGTGCTGGGATTAAAGGCATATACCACATATGCCTTTATCTAGGTAAAGTCTAACTGTAGCCCAAGCTAATCTGTAACTCACTCTGTAACGCCAGGCTAGCTTTGAACTCGCAATAATCCTCCTACCTCCTCCTCCTGAGTACTGACATTAAAGGTGTGCATTACCATGCCTGGGTCCTGGTGGTATTGTTCATTATTGTGGGTTTGTTTTTCTTGTTGTTCTTCACCATTTTGAGAAAAATATAACATCATTTTATCTTAGGATAAAATCTTGTTTTGTCAGACAATGACTTTTTCCTTAATAACACAGATAAATAAGAAAAATAAACTTACGAACTTCTTAAAAGGGTTGAATCCAAATTTCATTGATAATAATGTAAGGTTACCTGGCTATGTATTGTTAACCTATGAACTTTTGGTTTGTTACACTTCCTAGAGACCTGCACGGTGTGAAGCCCCAAAGAGGAATAATAACCATAAAACCTTAAATAATTGATGTTTCAAAACACGACCCTCTCAGCCCCTCACCGGATTCTCATCTTGACCTGCCTGACACACAGAATCCCAATATTCCCAAAGGTCTGTAAACACAGTCATGCAGATGACCAGCTGCAGCCAAAGGCAACATGAGCAGTGCTCCACAGCTGGCAAACGCGAGGGTATGACTAACTGAGCTGACCTGTGTGGAATAAAACTATTTTTCCCAACTTCTCACGTAGAGACTAGAGGGATCCCTATTGGAGCAGTAGTCAACAACTAAGGTCACATACTTCCACTTCAAAATGGGCCCAAAGGTGAACTCTAGAGGAGTAAATCTGTGCACTCACGATTGTGATAGTAGCTTTTTTTTTTTTTTTGTTTTTTGTTCTGGCCCAGACTGACCTGAAATTCACTCTGTAGTCTCAGGGTGGCCTTGAACTCAAGGCGATCCTCCTACTTCTGCGTCCCCAGTGCTGGGATTAAAGACGTGTGCCACCACGCCCGGCTTGTGATATTATCTTTATGGGAGGTGTCTTGATGACACTTGTGCTCATCCTTAACTGTGACCCACCAGGAAAGTTCATTGATGACTTCTATAACCGCATTTTCATGGGACTGAAGCAATGGCTTAGTGGATAAAGTGCTGACCGTGGAGGCATGAGTAGCTGAGTTCCGATCCCCAGAACTCCCGTAGAGCCAGATGTTGTAGCATGAGTGTCAGTGACCCCAGTGCACCCAGGACAGGAAAGGAGGGGGAGACGGGAAACTTTCCTGAACTCTTGCAGGCAGCTCGTCTAGAGACCACAGTGGATGGAAAGAAATGGCAGACTCTGCCTCAAACGAAGTAGAAGATGGAGATCCACATCCGAGGTGTCCTCTGACTGCTACACGTGGGCCGTGCCATTTGTGCATCCAAACTTACATTCATGTACACACACACACACACACACACACACACACACACACCAAGAATATATTTTTCAATATACCCTATCCTTCAATCTACACAGAGTCACCTGGCTCTGAGTAAGTAGAAGTCCAACTGCCTGTATAATGACTCCTGTAGTATTGCTGAAAAAATTTCCATGACGGCTGGGTCTGTCATTCCGTCCTTGCGCTCTATCTACACCACCTGCACTTTACACCACTCCTCACAATGTGTCTCGACTCCTCCTGCACTCCAAGTACTGGACATGATGTTGTCTAAGTCCATCTCCTACCATGACTCTCCCTTGTCTCATGGCAAGTTTCAGAAGAAAACTGAACCCCACATCCTGGTGCCCCTTGGGAGAACAGGCTCTTGCCTCCTCGCGTTCTTCCCTGATGGGTAACCCTCTTCCTGCAAGCCAGGCCTGTAGCTCTCTTCTTTCTCCTTACTCTCAGTTTTCAACATCATTGTTTGAATTGCTCTGGCCAAGGTTAGCCTCTCTTGTATCCTCCTTACAAGATTCCTTATGTTGTTCTACATTTCCCGTCTCTGCCTCCTTCAATGACTAATCAAGGTTGTACCTTCTGGAACGTAACAGATCAAGCTTCAAATGGTTGCAACAAGGATATTGACTTACCTCCTCTGAGTCAGACCCTGAAGCAACATAATTAAAAAGGTATCCAAAGGGGAAAAAAATCTGTGGCTCACTGTAGTCAATAGAATCAACTGCCACTCATGGCAACAGGCCCCCACGGCCCCTTTCTTGCTAGTCTACGTTTTCATTTTGTCTCTGTGCCCTTCCCCCTCACCGTCCTGCTGTGTTTGGTGTGTTCTTGACATTGGGGCATGAAACCTTCAGATGATGTTGACCTTGGGATACCAACTGCTATCTGTTATCACCATCTCCTTCTATAGGAGTTTCCTGGGTCTCCTTGAGTCCACTGACAGCAAAACCTGGAAATTCCAGCCATACAGACTTCCAATCCTCACTGCAGAAGCAGATAGATAAGAAAATAGCTCAAAAGAGTTTAGGGTTTCCAGGTCTAGAGGAGGTGATGTTTGGAAGAAGTGAGATAGGAGTGGTGGAAGAAGGGGCATTCAGACAAAGGTCTGTTGTTTACTCTAAGCTCTGATGCAGCAGGATGTCTGGGTGGACAAACTCTCCTGAGGCTTGGTAATGATTGGGTATAGAGGTCAAGGTCAACCCTGGTTTAAGGTGGTTGTGGGTAGAAGCTTACACTCTGGGAGATAAACATTTAAAATAGCCCAATTTAAGACCACCAATGAAAAGGGACAAGGGTGGATGTCTTGACTAGATGACACAGAAAACTATTTCACAATGTAGCCTTAGATCATGTATGTAATCTCCTCTCTCTGCATAGTCCACTCATGTCTGCATAAGTGTGCCCTGAGTCTAGGAAACTTGTTCACTCTACCCAGGTGTGTTTACTGAGACTCTCTGGGCATGTTATGGAAAACCTCTTGCAGAGAACACAAGAACCAATGGGGGACCACCATACCATTATCATTGCATGTTTGAGACAGGCTCTTGTAATGCAGGGGGTCTTGAACCTGCACTGATTCTCCTGCCTCAGGCTGATGAGGACTGAGCAGATTATTATTTTCGTGGAGCATTGGATGAAAGTGTTTCAGAAAATCAAAATGGACACAGACCAGAAGGAGATCTATTTATTAGTCAAATGCAGTTGAAACAAAACAGAACAGGAAAGTGCAAGTGTTGTCCAAGTCTCTGGGGAAAGAAAGGGGAGAGATATGGAAAGTGAAACAATAAACTATCAAAATCTTCAATTGGAATATAATTTCAAATTAATGAACCAGGATCAAGAAAGAAGTCAAGAACAATCTGTCTGGTGACATCATTTCTAACAACATTAAAGACAAGGTACACAGCCTCCCTAGTGGAATGTTCCTCCAGGCAGGGTCCACATGCCCTCATTGATTATGTCATCTATGGATTATGTGTTTAAGTTATGTGAATGTCACAATCAAATTCTTTGTGTGGTGAGTGCTATTTACCATTCGTCATAGAAATGGTTGGTTGTCCTTGCCTCTCCGACATGCTCCACATGTCAATGGAGACCTTGTAAAGATGTCAAATGATGCAAGAGCAGGGCCCATCTATACAGAAGCCAGTGATTCTAGCATGTGCTAGGAGGCAGTCAAGTCAAGTCAAGTGCTTGTCACCATGGTTCAGTGCAGCACAGTCATGTCTTTGGAGCATTGAGATGAAGACATGGAAACAGGAGGAATTTTACACTTCCTGTGTCACTCAGGCAGTCATCAGTGCCAAAACCACTCTGCCACAGCACAACTGGGTAAGGCCCAGGGTACTTGTGATTGAGTGCCCCATTGCGAATGACCCCACACTGTATGTGCTTGTGACCAATGCCCATGTTGTGCTAGATTGGGACCAATCAATATTCATGGAAGGGTAAAACATGATCTGATTAGCTTCAGAAAAACAAACTTGAGACAATGGCAAGAGTAGAAGAATATTCTAGAATAGATAAAATGAGCTTTACATAAAGCTAAATGCAAAGCTCCTCTCTGACATGAGCCCAAACTAACCTGTCCATTACATGGGGCTGCTCTCAAGGGGTTGTGTCCTCTGCAGGACCTGTGGACCCAATTCATTCTTGAGGGATTCAGCTCCAGAAGTAGCAGCTTGGTCAGCAACAAGGCCTTCTTTCTTCCTGCGGCCTGCGCTACCAGACCTACCCCTGGGGATTTTTTCCCCTGTGTGCACAGTTAAGTGTCTCAGCAGGCCTGATATATATTTATAAGCTTTCTGACAGTATTCACACGCAAAAGACTTCTCGTCAGTGTGCATTTTCTGATGTGTGACAAGAGTAGAGTGCCATTTAAAGGACTTCCCACAAGTGGGGCACTCGTGAGATTTGGCCTGTGTGTGAGTTTTCAAGTGTGCTTGCAGACTGGACCAATACACGAACTTCCTCCTACACTCTGAGCAGTGGTAGATTTCCCTGTCGGCCTGCTTTCTCTGACCCCCACTAACCTGTGTCACGTGACTGGAGGGCTTGGTACACACAGAGCACTCACAGGGCCTCTGACCCTCTTGGAAATACTGGTGTTCAGAGTGGTCTGCCCCCTGAGAGGACCCTTTCCCACCCCCCGGGTCACCGGGAACTAGTTCTCCTGTGTGAAGTTTCTGGTGAGTAATGAGCTGCTTCTGATGAGCAGAACACTGACCACCCTGATCAGAACAGTGAGCTTTCTCGGCAGGGCTCTTCTGCTTGTGGGGTTGTGGGCCCAGAGGTTGCTCCTGGTGGGAGCTTCCAGGGATGTCTCCTGGGCTGGGCCACTGGTACATCATGGGCTCCAGACAGTCAGCCAGCAGCTGTTCTGGGGTTTCTTTGCCAGGAGATTCTAGCTGTTCATACCATCTGTGGAAATTGGCACCTGGAAATGAAACAGAAAATTGAAACACACTTTTCACTTTCTTTTTGTTTTTCCATTTTAATGCATGTGTTTCATTTCCCCACTTGCTATCAAAAAGCTTAGAAAAGTAGAAATCATGGGGTCCTTGTATTGCATGGAACATGTAGACAGATAGAAAATGAAGATGCCTAAAGAGGAGGTGCTACTTCTCAAATGACACCTTGGCCCCTTTTCCCGGATGAAGGCTGTCTTTTCCTGTCTTTCTTTCATCCTGGGCGTCCACTCCTCTACCCCTGCTGGGAACAGGTGATTGTCCCTCATGTATGGAATCCAGCAGTCCCTCCCCTCGGTCAACCTCTGGGGGTCAGTTGCTATGAGGCTTTGGTATTACATGTCCTGTCTGCAGGGAAGATGGAAGGAAAGAGATCCTACCCCCACATGCTGCTTCAGAGTTCAGGCTGTGGTTGTTACATAGGCCCTCTCAACACCTCTATTTTCCTCTGTTAGGGTCACATCACCAGGATAATCATACACAAGCTGTCTGCTTTTCTCCCCAACTTCAAGAACAAAAAGCTGATGAAGGGAAGAGGCCATGGAACTCACTTCAAGGATATTCTCCTCTTATCTGTGGAAAGGGTGGGACTCCATCCGGGTTTAAAGTCAAACAACTGACATGGTTTCACGTTGATCTTGACATGAGAGACTAATCACCAAGCACAACTTCCGATGCTATTGGCAAATGGAGACTGAGTTATTCTCACATTAATTGTCAGAATACAGGAGGGAGGAGTCTGGGGAGGAGACAGAGACAAGGAGAGGAAAAAGCAGAGACTGGGGAACAGCTGGAAAACAGCTTGGTTGTGAGAATAATTTCCACAAGAGGCAAGCCCAACAGACTGCCTTTTTTTTATGAGAGAGAGAGAGATAGAGAGAGATGGAATGAGTTGGTATGCCATGGCCTCCAACCATTGCAGTCAAACTTCTGACTTGTGTGCTCCTTGTGCACGTGTGACCTTGCGTGATTCAATCACTGTGCTTCTGCCTTATGTGGGACCTGGACAGTCGAACATGACACCTTTGGTTTCATAGGTGAGCACTTTAAAAATTAAGCTATCCCTCCAGCCATCTCTTTCTCTCTCTCTCTTTTTTGGTTTTTCAAGGTAGGGTGTCACTCTAGCCCAGGCTGACCTTGAATTCACTCTGTATTCACAGGATGTCCTCGAACTCATGACGATCCTCCTACCTCTGCCTCCCAAGTGCCGAGATTAAAGCCAAGCACCACCACCCCAGCTTTCTCTTTTTTTATTCAAATAGTCTAGGAGCCAAACACACAGTTAGGATGGGTCATCCCTCCTCAATGATACCAATCTAGAACCTCCTTCACAGACATCCCCTATGATATGTCAACTAGATGATTGTAGTTCCAGTGATGTTGACCACTGAGATTAACCACCACATGCCGAGCCCTTGTCAACATGACATCAAAACATATGACTTTTAGTGCATAACCTTTCATCCCTTATCCCCATATGCTCATTGGACCTCATGGTGCCAAATGTGTTTCAAAATATGGTGGCACACAGAATATGAGAAGAGATTTAACCAAACAAAGAATGGGTCCCAAAAGGGCAAACATCAAACCTGCATGTCTCAAGGGGGATAGTGGTTCTCCCTATGGACTCATGTGGGCTCCTAAGGGCTTTGGTAGTCCTGCCACGGCAGCTATTGCTGCCTGACACACTCCTCCCTTCTCTCCTGGGCTGTCTCCACTCTGAGCCTGCAGCTCTCCTGGCATCTGCAACTTAATGAGCTCTCCACTGCAACTCAGTCTTCCCTGTCAGAGTTCACACAGTGCCCTCTCAGAGCCTCCTTGCAGGGACTCTGACACACAATGCCTGCCCTCAGCTGACTCTCTGAAACCATGCAGCAGGACTCCACGACTCCCTGACTCTTGCTTCTTTCATGTCTGCAAAACAGTTCCACATGGATGGTGATGAAAAATTCTGTGGCAGCTTGGGTGGAAGCAGGACAGTTGGACATCAGTGGCATCCTGTGTGTACAGATCCAGGACTAGAAATGCCCTAGGCCATTAGCATGGGCGGAGGAGAATCACATCAGTGACATATTTAGTTCAGGCTCTCTGGTTTGAAACGGGTGTGGACTTCCACAGGATAGAGCCTAGCATGCATGGTGATTGTCCTCAGAGCATCTTCTCTATAGTGTCAGCCTAGAGCAGTAGTTTTCAGCTTAATGGGAGTACTCTCTTTAAGATGTACACCCACGTTTTTGTTTTTTTTTTTTTTTTTTTTTTTGGTTTTCTGAGGTAGGGTCTCACTCTAGCCCAGGCTGACCTGGAATTAACTATGTAGTCTCAGGGTGGCCTTGAACTCACGGCGATCCTCCTACCTCTGCCTCCCGAGTGCTGGGATTAAAGGCGTGCGCCACCACGCCCGGCTCTACACCCACGTTTGCAGGCACCTTCTCTGCACTTTTAAACATGGTCACTCACTCTCTCAACAAACTGCTCTTTTTTTTTTTTTTTTTTTTTTTTGCTTTTTTGTTGTTGTTGTTTTGTTTTTCAAGGTAGGGTCTCACTCTAGCTAAGGCTGACCTGGAATTCACTCTGTAGTCTCTGGGTGGCCTTGAACTCAGGGTGATCCTCCTACCTCTGCCTCCCAAGTGCTGGGATTAATAGGCGTGTGCCACCACGTCTGGCCCAACTGCTCATTTTTTAATTATCCGTATGCCCCACTTCTTACTCTTTTCCTCTGTAGACCTGGATAAGAGAGGTGAGTAGTAATCACAGCAAACCCAAAAGCCATCCTGCCTTGTAATTTCCTCCACCAACAAATTACATCTGAACGCCGCCGCCTCCCTGAGGTTCTCAGGAAACCAGAGGAATGCAGTCAGGATTTTGGATAGAATACAACACACTGCTTCTAGCCAGGTTCAAAGAACGTTCTTGTTCCCCTCAGAACCTTTATTAGCTGGACCTCCATAGTTTGCAATTATCTTGGCCTTCTGGTACACAAATACTGCCCATTGAGGTTGGCATACAGCAACCCAAGGCTCTTCTAGGATATAGTTCCCCTCTCTTCTATATTCTTCCCAGAAAGCAACACTAAAATCCTACAGACTGCAAGTTCTGGTATATCATAGAAACAGTTCCAATTCTGTGCACCAATTTTCTCAGTAATTTATACTTCTCCTTGCTGTGTTAAAATCTGTGACAAAAGCAACTTTTGGGAGGAAGGGTTTATTGTGGCCTGCAGTTTGGGGTTACAGTCCATCAGGGAAGGCATGGTGGCAGGAGCATGAAGCAGCTGGTCACACGGAATCTTCACTCAGGAAGCAAAGAGTGAGGAATGGTGCTGCTTATGTAGCTTTCTCCTTTTTTATTGGGTCCATGTAGTAGATTCAATAGATGGCGCCCAATATAGTCAGTCTTTTATTTGTTTGTAGTTTGCATCTGCATCCACCTGGCTGGAGGCAGTGTCACTGGGCGGATCTTAAGGTGTGGTGGTGGGTTTAGGATTTCAATCTAAAGATATGCCAAGTGTGCCTAGCTGGAGTTCCTGAGGTGTGCTGTGCTGTGTGGTTTTTGGCTTGTGGCTTCTCCCTGTAATTGGTCCTGTGAAGAGCAGGCCAGCTTCTTCTGCCATTATGGAACTTCCCCTGGATCTGTAAGCTTCAATAAATATCCCTTCCTCCATAACCGTGCCTGGTCTGGAAGTTCATCTCAGCGAACCTAAAGCTGTCTGCTACAGTCCATGATAGCAGTCCATGGGGATAGTGTCACTTTCGGGTAGACTGGGACTTCTCACCTCAATAAACAGTACCTCCAAACTCCCCTATAGACTTGTCTCCTACGTGATTCAAGATCCAATAATGCTATCAACCATGATCAAGAATCACAAGCCCCTTCTCTACCACAGTACCCTGGGTCCTACCAGTTGTCCATTGTTAAGTGCCACCCATTCCTGTCCTTCATAAGTGCTCTACAATGACATGTGGATGGACATGGGCATTAACCCAATGCATTCTCTAATCAGGCAGGAACTCCACCCAACCCCATGTGGTCTTGAGTCACATTCAGCTGTGTGTGCTTCAGGAGGACAAAGTCTCCACTTCTGGACTATTAACCCATCCTCTGCACACTCTCACCCATTCCCATCTTCTGACACTCTGCTCACCACTCACTTGCCAGGTGAATCCACTAGCCTTCCGTGCTGTATCCTTGGATGACATTCTGTACATGAAATGTGACAACATTATTAATGCTGAGTGCACTTGACACTTGTTGACAATATCACTCATCTCAGTACAGTTTCCTTATGACTACCACCCAAGGGGGTGTGGAAAAGAGGGACTCACAATTAGGCAAGGATCAAACCATTTTTGGAGACCCAAGCCTGGGACGGGGTTGAAAAACTAGCACATACAGTGTTGCTTGAAAGAAAATGGCTATAAGAGTCTGGGAGGACAACTGAACATGTCTACTGTTTCTCAGAATGCCTTTTCTATACTACAAAATCAGTACTGAGGCTGGGGGTGATGGCTTGACAGTTAAAGGCTCATCCTCATGCTAATATTGTAGATCCATGTACCATTTTCCAGTACCTACTAGAGCTGGATGCAAAGCAGCATGCGTGTGGTATGTGTATGCACATCTCCCCAACACACCATATACACAAAACTAAAAATGCAATTTAATGAAAATTGAGGCCTGTAGCAATGTTTTTTATTTATTTATTTATTTGCAAGCAGAGAGAGACAGAGAGATAGAAGAGAGGCAGAAAGAGATAATGGGCATGCCAGGGCCTCTGGCCACAGCAAATGACCTCCAGATGCTTGTTCCCCTCATGCATCTGGCTTACGTGGGTCCTAGAGAATTGAACTAGGATCCTTTGGCTTTGCAGGCAAATGCCTTAACCACTAAGCCATCTCTCCAGCCCATGTAGCAAATTTTTAACTGTTAAGGCCCTTGCCTTCAAAGCATAAGAAGCCAGGTTCAATTCCCCAGGACCCACATAATCCAAATGCACATGGTGGCACATGTGTCTGGAATTTCATTGCAGTGACTATAGGCCCTGTTGTGCCCATTACCACCCCACTCTGTCTGATAAATAAATAGATATAAAAATATATTTTAAAATTGATTCTACTTCTCTATATTTTTCTTATGATCATGTTATCACAGGAAGATGCACATTGTGCTTTATAGCTTCCCACCAGAATGCTGGTACCAGTATTTAGTGTCTCTAAGAAATCAGACCCCATTGCATACTTCTGTGAACAGGCTGGCTGCCATCTTTAGCCTCAATGCCAATCACTCTGCTCTATGACACATGCCTGTGAACAGCTTTAACTACATGATCATAATGTAAGTTTTAAAATTCTGGGCCCACCATGCTCACACTTGTTAGCTCCAAAGCCTGATCTTGACCGATTTTAGCCTCCCTGGTGGACAGATGTTACAAATCCTTACTCCACATCTGTATGCTGTTGCTGAGGAGAAACCTCTGGGACGTAATCTCCCAAGGTGATCTTGGACATCCTTTGACCCAGAGAGTGAACCCTCATTCATCAGTGTTGACAAGGCAAGGGGTAACCTCACCTCCACTCCTCTGATCCCTCTCCCCTGCCTTCCTGCCCATCTGATGGTTTGCATCACACAATACACAACATCAGTGTTTCCCCTAAAGCGCCATCCAGGTGCCCTTGGCCACAGTTATTCTGTGAGTCAGCCCCATAATGTGTACATCCTACTCCACATGGGCTTAGCCCAGGAATGCAGTGGTGAGAAAACAGATTGCCTGCAGGTATGAAGAGGTAAAAATGTGGAATCCCTGTTCTCTTGGGGGTACCATGGTCATTGCAAATCCAGAAACTCAAGGTTCCGAGTCTTTGAATTTGGTCAGAATGACCTTTTCTGACAAGATATCCCCTGAGATCTGACTACAAAAAGTTATGCTTTATTGTATTCCAACCTCTACTCCCTTCACAAAATTTGACTTGAAAATCTGTCTTTAGCTCTTTTCTCTGTTCTGTGTTCCAATTCCACATGTGTCAGGTCAGGCTCGAAATATATGATCACCCAAACCTGTACCTGCTCAGATAAATGCCAGCCTTTTCTCTACCAGCCAGCCCTATGCAAATGCTGTATCTTTGGCCCAAAGTCATCTCCCACCTCACTGCTAAGGCTCACTGAGTAGGTCCAGTCCAGTCCCTCCAGAACCCCATGCTTCAGAGGTCACCCTTCTTCTCTGGTGAGTTGGCCCTCCTAGGGGCTGCCCCATGGCCCCTACACCCTCAGCACGTGCAACTCAATGGGGAGACTCAACTGCCTGCCAGAACGTGAGCTGCTATGCTGGGTGGGATTTTCTCTCTCTCTGCCTTGTGTACCACTGAATTCCTGGAGTTGAGCACGGGGCCTGGTTCTCCACAGGTCCTCACAATGTTAGTTAATGAATGCCAAGCAGTGACTAGGGACATGGATCTTGAGACCAGGATGTACGTGCGCCATGCATTTATCACTTTTATTTTCTCACATGGACTATTCTCACTGATTTCCATTTTGTTGATCTCCAGTGTTGTGTCAATAGTACACAGCTTGGTGAAAACATCAGTGTGTTTCAGCTGTGCCTGGGGCACTAAGAGAGGGGCTTGTGGCCACTCTCGCACAGTTCCTTCGATAGAATAGGGAAAGTGAGGGCAGAGCTTGCGGATAAAAATGTACAAGAAACCCATAGAGAAGAGACTTGCAGGGGCTCATGGGCTCTGGGGACTGGCGGCCTTTCTCAACTGTCTTAGCTCCTTCTAGAACTCACCTTGCCCTGTCAGGAACACAATGTCTCAAGGAGTGTCTGCAGCACTCAATGGGACAGCTTGTTAATAAAGAAAACTGCCCTGGATGATGCAGAGTGAGGACAGGGAGTCACTGGACTACGTTCTGAGAAACACGATTCTGGCTTGGGAATTACAAAGGCAGATATTGTGTTTGTATCCGGAAAGCGAGAAAGCCCTCTCCAATCACCAGAAGAGGGCATGTTATAATGTATTTCATCCGAATAAGCCTTTTATGCCATGATATTAACTGGGGGCCTTGTGAGACCCCTTCATAGCTCAAAATTCAGTGCACAACTCAATCCTCACCAGAGGATTCAAACACTCATGGGAAATTATTCCATATAACACTGTTGGTGAAAACTCCTGTTAGTAAGACCATTGCTTTAACAAGTTGCAGTGACATACCCTTAAAAGTGCAGTCTTGGGCTCGAGAGATGGCTTAGCGGTTAAGGCGCCTGCCTGCTAAGCCTAAGAGCGACGATTCCAATCTCCAGGTCCCACGTTTAGCCAGATGCAGTGATGCAAGGTCACAATGCTGCGCTTGCCCACAAGGGAGCGCACACATCTGGAGTTCGTTCACAGCAGCTGAGAGGCTGCTAGCACGCCCATTCTCTCTCTCTCTCTCTCTGACTATCCCTCTCTCTCTGTCTCTCTCTCTCTGTCTCTTTCCAAAAGAAAAAGTGCAGTCTTCACTCCTCCCATTAGTAGAATTTTTTTAAATATATTTATTTATTTATTTATTTGAGACAGAGAAAAGGGCAGAGAGAGAGAAAGAGAGAGAATGGATATGCCAGGGCCTCCAGCCCCTACAAACAAATTACAGATGCATACGCCCCCTTGTGCACCTGGCTTACATGGGTACTGGAGAATCCAACCAGGATCCTTTGGCTTTGCACACAAATGCCTTAACCACTAAGGCATCTCTCCAACTCCCGTTAGTAGAATTTTTATCACCTTCCTCCTTTCACCAATCTTCTTCATTAACCCAAGGGTCCAAGGTAACAGCAGAATTGATAATCTGAACCCAACACATCCCACAGAAACAAAGAGGAGCAATCAAACCGTCACCTTACCAAGGCCCAGAGGGGACTGCTGTCTGCCAACATCATGGTTTTTCAGGTCCTGTGACTCTGCTTGTGGGATGTCAAGGGGGTGGGTAACAGGTTCCATTGCGTAGAGTGCAGGTGCCTGAGAGAGCATGTGCGGAAGCATGAATAATGGATGCGCTGGCCCACGTTCGTCCATGAGGGGACCATCCATGTTGGCCTAGAGGAAAGTCAGAACCCATAACTGCAATATCTACTCCCAAGTGGAAGTACCGCTAGCGTCATCTCATTCTAAATGTGCCACGAACCAGTGGTCATGGGAGGAGAGCCAGACATGCAGAGTGAAAGTTTCCAAAGACCATGGGAGTCAACACATACAAAGAGAAAAGATCCACTGTGGTAGTACCATGTCACATTCATCCCAGCATCCTCACACCAACAGGATTTCAGCACACGAGCCAGCCTGCAAGGAGTGAGATGTCCAAGCTACTCTTCTCTCCAAACCAAAGCTTCCTGCACATTCCACTCTCCTACCACATGTCCACATACACTGGTCACTGGTCATTCCAAGTGCTGACGAGCCAGCAGTGGCCTGTGCCTGCAGTGCTGGGCAGAATATGTCTACACCCCCAAGGTAATATTGTCAACAAACCAGGCAGACCTAGAGCCAGTGAAACCGCACTCCCAGGCTGCTTTAGGGAGGCAGGAACGACTGGCAGACTCCTTTACAGGTGTGGCTGCCCTGAAGCCAGCATCTTATTAGAAGGGCCCACATCCCACCAAAACCCAGAGATGCTGAATCTCAGCTGCAAGCTCCCGCTGCCTCCACCGGGCGCCATGGCCCTTTGCTCAGACATGCCCTCCCTGAACACAGGCTCAAAGACCTGTTCACAGCAGGTTCATGTGTTGTTCTAGACATGCTGACAGGTGAGGAAACTGGAATTTGGTAGGCAAGTGGTGGGAGAATCACCATACGGAGTGCTCGCTTGATGCTTCCATATGTGGAATTCCTGCTCAAACACTTATGCAGACCACAAGAATCTAGCAAAAGCAACATCCTGCAGTTCAGGTGTAAACAAGTTTGCCTAATTTGGATGTGCTGGGAATGTACCACTGTGCAAATCAGAAGAAGGCCACGCTGCTGACTGACTGAGTTTACCAAGACTTGGCTTCCTCTTGGGGAAAACATATGACCAAGTCAGAACTGCTCACAGCACTGATTGCTTGGCCTGAATCCCTGACTGTACCCACACAGTGACAGTGTACACAAACCCAAGCATGTCATCGCTTCATGATGTCTTCCATGAGGTGAAACCCAGTCATGACTATTGATGATGCGTGTGTTGTATAATAAACCAGAATCTTTCTCTGTATATGCTTTCCACCCTATGCTCCATTAGGCTCATCACTCTTTCTGAACAGAGCCAAGCGGGAAACGTTGCAGAGCACAGAGCAATGCAGTTACGCTTTTGATCGATGTACAGGTTATGATCTTTGAAAACATTGCAGCCTAGTAGTAGAGGGACATTCACATAGGTGGACTATAGAGTGCTGGGCCACATACAGAGGGGAACCTCTCACCACATGATGAATGTCGGCTGAAAAGATAGCTGGGTACAACCCTGGGGAGGTCAGGTGAATGACACGGGGACACAATGTCCAGTCTCGTGCCAGCTGTGTGGGGCACCCCTTCATGTAAGACAAAGACCACAGCATCGTTTCCTCACCTGGCACTCTGGTCTGCCACGACCTCTCTGCAGATCTTCTATCAGGGAGAAAAGTCTTTGTCTGTCCTCTGGGGCATGCGTCCTCACCCTGGTCTCGAGATCGGAGGGGAGAATACGGAGGAATTGCTCCAACACGAGCAGCTCCACGATGTCTTCTGCAGAATGCACCTTCGGCTTCAGCCATCGAGAGCAAAGCTCCCAGAGCTTGAGGAAAGCTTCTTGAGGCCCTGCAGCTTCGCTGTACCGGAACTGCCTGAAGCGCTGGCGTGAGGCTTCACACTGCATGCCGTAATCCTGCCGGAGAGGAAGCTCACTCAGCAGCAAGGAGCCTCGTGTGGCATGCTTCGTGGTTCTCGCCATGGCGCCCTCACAGGTGGTCACAGCTTTGGTGGAGGCACGGGTCTCAGATTCCACCCTGTTTCTCTGTTCATTCAGGGAGAGGAGCCACCTACAAGAGAGGAGAGCAATCCATGAGAAGCAAAGCAGACGAGGCTCCCTGTGGTGAGAAGAAGGGTCAGCCATGGCCTTCCAGTGTCCAAATCTGAGGAAAGTGCTGAACTCTCTTCTCAGAAGACATAACCCGACATGTACAACTCTGCATGCAGACGCCAGGAGGTGACAGCGTCCTCTCCGTCCAGTGACCTTCTAGACGTGTGTCCTCCCCTTCTGGTTAGGCTCGAGCCCGTGTGGCCCGCTGAGTGGGCATTACTGAGGGTTCGTGGCTCTTCTCCTAGCCTAGCCACATGCACCCTGCAGAGCGCTACCTGGTGCCAGGCAGCTCTGCCCCAGGGCTGCAAGCACTGCTCGCTGAGAAAGCCTGTCCTTCAGGAGACCCTACACATAGGCAGGCCTGCAGTTTCTGCCCTGGTCCAGTTACATTAAACTCACATTTTTGAATAATGTGAGGCCAGAAGTCATGGAATGCTGTTGAATTACCTACAAATCCCGCATCTTGGAGTCCTCCTTAGTAGTCTTCAGAAAGACCTGTGTTGGAGGCATGCTCTAAAAGTCAGTCAATCCTGCTCTCTCCGTCTCTCATCACAGACTTTGTGTGATCACAGTGGAGACCCCAAGCCCTCCCACCATAGCCTCCCAAGTGGCTCTCCTAAGAGAACATTGCACTGGAGAGGCCATGGGAGTGGCCAGGGGGAATCCCTGTGAGTTCCCAGGTACTTGTCAAAATGTCCCCCAATTGACCTGCACAGGACCTCAGCAGGGGAGGAATGCTGTGATCCCAGGAGCGAGCCTGAGGAAAGGCAGGAGCCAGAATTAAGGGGACAGAATTAAGTTGGTCAAGGTCATCTGGAGTCTGTCTCAGCACATGGGGGTGAGGAGAGAATCCCTAGTCTCATGCATGCTTGCATTCAGTGAGTCTAGATGGTACCTCAGTGCTGCTTTCATGGAGGTATACGCAATCTCCATGCCTCCTTAGGTCTCAAGAACACTGTCTGCTGCTATGCCATTCTCTCTCCTTCCCTCTCAGCCTCCCTCCCTCTTTCCCAGTTTCCTCTTTACTCAAACAGCGCCTGTCCTACTCTTCTGAAGGGAGTCCTGTGGAAGGCACTTTCGTGACTGTGAACCCCCATCCCCAGTATAACACTCACCCACACTTCCCCATACCATTTCTATGCAAAGGGAAGTGACTCCTAGTGCCTTGTAGGCCCAGTGTAACTGTTCAGAGAGATCACTTGTCCCACGATCTGACACTGCGAGCCACTCATCTCCTTGAGCTTCTCTTAGTGTATGCCGCGTCACCCACAGATTGCACAGAACAATTTGCATGTGTACTCAACATCATCAGGGTTCTCCCTAGTAATTATATTGCAACCAATTTTGAGTGGAACCAACACATACACAGAATTTACATTGCACTTTATTTAAATTTATTTTATTTTATTTTTTATTTGAGAGAGAGGAAGGAAGTGAGGAGGAAGGAGAAAAAGAGGCTCCACGGGGCCTTTATCCACTGTAAAAGAACTCTAGATGCATTTACCACAAGGATGAATGAAACCGGCTAGGGGAATGTCCCCATTGTCCTTCCAGAGGAGGTCTCACTCCAGAGTCCTTCCTCTCCTCCTGAAGAAGGCCTGGCATGCGCATAAGAAACTCGATCAAGGACAAGACTGAGTCAAGCTACCTGCATGCAAGTCTCACCCACGGACTGATACCCATGTCCCTATCTCCACGCATATCCCACATCCCCAGAACATGGAGCCCACCCCACCTGCATCCTCCCAGTCAGAACCCAGGCTGAGCAACGTGGATAGGCTCAAGGCAAGACTTCCCCTGCCTCTTCCTCTCCACAGTTACTACTGACATGAATATTGTGTTGCCTGACACTGTCACATGTTCCATGGGTCAGTCCTCCCCACCATCAGGCTCAGCACAGATCAAGGCAGGAAGAAGCCATTTCCTTAACCTGTTGTCTATTAAATGCCTCCTTATCCCTGCCCATGAAGGAATCCATGTCTCGATGCTACACAGAGTCTGGCCACTTCTGACCTTTGCCAAGTACCACACACTGGCATGAACTCCAAGTTCTTTCTCAGCTCTGCATTTTGCTCAGTGCCAAGAATCAATTCATGTCACTCAACACCTGCAGGAGCCAACCAAAGGGTGTGTGGCAATCCTGCAGCAGCCTTCTGGTGCACGGAGACACACTCAGGATTTGGCATGTCAGGGGGAGACAGGATCACCAGTCCCACACATGTCTGCCTCTCCACTCTGAGCTCACTTCTGGGTGAATATAGACATGGACAGTTCACGACCTCTCAGTGGTTTTGGCTTTCTTGAGCCTCTTTGCCCCCATGCTGAACTAGCTCTGCATTTCTCAGCCAGACCTAACACTGGAAGCTCCGAGGATGGACAGAGTATTCCGATGACACACTCCTTCAGGGTGCAGGTTAGGAAGTGGAAAAACAAATGTCAGTGCAGGTGAGAACGTCCCATGTTCAGGTCCGGGCTGGTGAGAGCAATTAGAAGCAGGGTGGACAGGCACCTACGGAACTGAATACTGCATGGGTGTTCGTACATTTATAAGAGGGAGCAGTAGGAAACACAGTGACAGAATATTTGGTTAGTAATATGATATTGAAACCCAGATCAGTTACAAAATAAAACTAAATTTTAGGTTCCCTGCTAACCATCCTGGGAGGATCACTTCCATGCTCCCAAGCTTCCTAAGCTCACACAAATTACAAATACATGGACCTGGAACAACACATTTGCATGGTCAGTGTATATGTGAAGAAATCATGAGGAAAATTTTTTTTCAAGGTAGGGTCTCACTGTAGCCAAGGCTGACCTGGAACTCACTCTGTAGTCCTACTACTAGCCTTGAACTCCCAATGATCCTCCTATCTCTCCTGGAATTAAAGTCTTGTGTCAGTACAACTAGCTAATAAGAATTAAAAAAAAATCCCTAGAAGCCAGGCATGGTCACGCACACCTTTAATCCTAGCACTAGCGTGGAAGAGACGGAAGAATTGCAGTGAGTTCGAGGCCACCCTGAGACTACATAATGAATTTCAGTCAACCTGGGCTAGAGTCACACTCTACTTCTGAATGCCCGGCTGGTGCCATCATTCTTTGCTCTGTCTTCTGAGCCCAGCTGGGTTCAATAGATGTGTGTCCTATGCTTGTGTGTCCATTGGAAAAAGGTTCCTGCCACAGTGGAAGAAATGAAAAATCACATATCCCTCACCCTGCACAAAAGTAACTTTAGAATAGATCATAAACTTTAACATAACACCCAAAATAATGAAACTTCTAGAGGGAAGTATAAAAGTTCAATATATTGTATGGGCACGGTGGCACACAGCTTTGATCCCAGTCATTGGGAGGCAGAGCTAGGAGGATGGCTGTGAATTTGAGTCCATCCTGAGCCAACATAGTATATTCCAGATCAGCCTGAGCTAGAATGAGACCTTACCTTAAAAAATATATATAGGTTAAGATAATGTGGTATATATACACAATGACATTTTATTCATCTAGCCAAAAGAAAAATGACATTTGCAGGAAAATGTGTGGAACTGGAGATCATTATGAAAATAATGAAAATTAAGCCAAGTTTGGAAAGGCAGATAACACGTTTTCTCTCCTATGCTGATTCACAATTCATGCCTATATGGAAATGTATACATAACTATATGTATGTAAAAGTGGACAAAATGGGGGGATGAAAGGGACCAGTAGGGTGGGGGTGGGGAGAAAATGACAGGAAAGACAGGCACATTGCTTGCAAAATTTAAAGGTCTGTGTTCAATTTCCAAACCGTCCGCATACCCCAGATGCAAAAAGTGGCAAAAGCATCTGGTGTTCATTTGGTAGTGGCAATTGTCACACTTCCCCCCAACACACACAGTCCAATAAATAAATGCAGTTATATTTAAAGTAGATCATTTTAGGAAATGTATTTAGCAAAGGGTGATTTAATCTCAGAGGACAGTTAGGTGATCTGGTCTTCCACGGAAAGCAAGCAAAGGCTGTAATTACTGCTCATGGTAGACTCTTCCCTATACCCACATTCGTGGTGAAATGAGACACTCACTTAGAAGCACGAAAAAGGCTCCTACCTTTGTGCCTGTGATGCAGGATCCCAAAACAACCCCTGGCACTGCTCTCATTTGCTCCAAAGCCTAATATATCCCAACCCCTCCCTCCATTCTCCTTGGCTTTCACAGGTTGCACAGACCAAGGCTGGAAGAAGCAAGTAACGGTTAGACCCTCACTAGAATAAAGCCTTGCAGGGCACTGTAGCATAAGACTTAAATTCCAGCACTCAAAAGGCAGACATAGGGCCTGGAGAGACGGCTTAGCGGTTAAGGCTCCTGCCTTCTAAGCCTAAGAATGCTGGTTCCAATCTCCAGCAGTTCCAGTCTCCAGGTCCCACGTTTAGCCAAGATGCAAAGTGATGCAAGGGCGCAATGCCACACTTGACCATAAGGGGGCGAATGCATCTGGATTTCTTTCACAGCAGCTGAGAGGCTGCTGGCCCACCCATCTCTATCTGTCTTCCTCTCCCCTCTCTGTTTCTATCTGTGTCTCTCTCCAAAAAAAAAAAAAGGGAAGACATAGGAGGATTGCTGGTAGTTCAAGGCCAGCTTGGGTCAACAGGGTGAGTTCCAGGTTAGCCTGAGGCTAGAGTCAGAGCTTTCCATGAAAAATCAAAAAAGAAAGAAAAATCTAATGGAGCCTCCCTGAACAACCCCTCCCACCACCACCACCATGAATGGACCCTTGTCCAGAGACTGCGCAATGCTCACGTCCCACACATCCACAAGAACTCTTGGCTCCATCACCGTTTCCAAGCTGGTTCAGGGCTGAAGTCGGCCACTAAATATCACCCTCTCCAGGACCTCTGCCTACAGCAGTCCAGGGCTAGTAGCACTGGGGCACAAGTGCAGCAGCTTCCTGGTGTTGGAGCCAGACTCTCAAGTGTTCAGGAGCCCTCCCCTGCCCTCCCCTCCCCCATGCCCATCTCTCTATTCTGGGCTTACTTGTAGAAGGGTGACAATGGAAGCGCAGGTTCCTGTCTCAGCGCTCTGGAGCCTCTCTAACCACCCTGCTGTAGCTCCACGTTCCCCAGCCAAGCGTACCTTTGGAAGCTCCCAGCATGCAGTGCAGTGATGTGCTTCAACCCCTCAGCGCGCACTTGGACTAAGTGGACTCACTGCCCTGCCCCAGGGGCTGAAAGTCTGAAAATCAGGTCCCCACTATTCAGGTCAAGGACAGGTCAGCCCCGCCCTTTCCGTGCCCCACAACACCCAATAGGCTTTGTATTCAGAAAGACTGAAGCCCCGCTCCCGATGGCACAGCCAAATCTCAACTTTGTTAGACTAATTTGTGTTCTAATATAATAGTCTTAACTATTTAGCCACTGTGGCTTCTATTCCTTACTCCAGTGAAAATGAAGCCATCCGACAGGATCAAATCCCATAGGGGAGGGTTGACCTTATCTTTGACTCCCTCCTCTTGACCTCACAATACATTGTTGCTCCTGGGAAAGGTCTGAACCCGCCCTTTGTCCTCTGGGTGGTTGGCATATCTGGGGAGCTCCATATGGGGTCTGCAAGTATCTTCCAACAGGCTGCCTATAAATATGATGAACCTGGGCATATTTGACATGATTTCTATTCTGACATCAGATCTTTTCCCCTGAAACATCAACTCTCTTAAAAACATACTTATACATTGTAAAAAAATATGTAAAAATAAATACTTGGTAAAAAAATATGTAAAAATAAATACTTGGTAATGGTCAAGTCTTATAAATGCAGAACTCATTTTGCAGAGTCCTGATACATTAAAGGCTGGTATTGCACTTAATTTTCTGTTTCTGGCCACCATTACAGCCAATTTGTCATATGACGTTACAGTAATATCACTGTACTCTAATAATAGTGGAATCTATTCCTCATCAAAAGTTTTGTGTTACCATTCTATATATTTAAATCACAAATGAGAAAAATATTTTTCTAATTATATTCTTTTTTTTTTTTTTTTTTTTTTGGTTTTTCGAGGTAGGGTTTCACTCTGATCCAGGCTGACCTGGAATTAACTATGTAGTCTCAGGTTGGCCTTGAACTCACGGCGATCCTCCTACCTCTGCCTCCCGAGTGCTGGGATTAAAGGCATGAGCCACCACGCCCAGCTTTCTAATTATATTCTTACGTGTTACTTTATGACAGTTAATGTTTCTTAGGGCCATATAACCAAACCTTCCATGTTTTACAAATAAAGTATTTCAATGGCTTCATATATTCCAAAAATTCAGTCTTTTGTTATTTGTTTCATGGACCTAGTGAATATGTAAAAACTTTTTTTATTATTTAAATTTTTTGACAACTTCTATACTTACAGACAATAAACCATGATATTTCCCTCCCCTCCCCCATTCCCCTTCAGAACTCCACTCTCCATCATATCCCCTCCCTCTTTCCATTAGTCTCCCTTTTAATTTGATGTCATCATCTTTTCCTCCTGTTATGGAGGTCTTGTGAAGGTATTGTTAGGCACTGTGAGGTCATGGATATCGAGGCCAATTTCTGTGTGGACAGTTGCATTGTAAGGAGTGGTACCCTTCCTTTGGCTCTTACATTCTTTCTGCCACCTCTTCCACAATGGACCCTGAGCCTTGGAGGGTGTGATAGAGATGTTTCAGTGCTGGACACTCCTCTATGCCTTCTTCTCAGCACTATGTTGCCTTTTGGGTCATCCCAGTGGTCATCTCCATCTGAAAAGAGAAGCTTCTCCAACCAGAAGTGAGAGTAGCATTAATATATGAATATGAACATTAAGTGTAGTGCTTTCAGGGAAGTTTGATGGGAATAATATATACATTTAGCCAGACAAGAGCAAGCTTTATACCCCTAAGGCTCATGACCTCCCCTGCCATAGACTTTTGGTTATTTTTTTCAGTACCAGGCATGTATTCCCTCCCATAGAGAGGGCCTTCAGTCCAATTAGGGAGCAGTTGGTTTCCCCCAGAGCAGACATGCCACTATTGCACTATTATCATTTGGCCTGTCTGGCCAAACTTGAGGTTTCCAGTGTCCACTGTTTTCACCACTGATGATTTCTGTCTCCCATAGGGCTGCATGCAGTGCAGCTTTTTCCTGCTTTCAGTTGGCTGGTCTACAAGGAGAAGGTTTTCTGCTCAGCACCAGCTTGGCTTTTAAAGTTTGTGTTGAGTAATGTGTTTTGATCCTGATGGGCTTGCCTTTGTAGGTGACTTGCTTTTATCTCTCTAACTGCTTTCAATATATTTTCTTTGATTTGTGTATTTAGTAGTTTAATTATAACATGGCAAGGAAAGTTTCTTTCCAGGTTTTGGATGTGTGGTGATCTAAAAGCTTCTTGTATCTGCATTGGCATTTATTTTCCAATTTGGGGAAACTTTTCTTCTATGATTTTGTGGAATATGCCTACTAAGCCTCTGGATTGAAATTCTTCTCCTTTTACTGTACCCTGAATTCTTATGTTTGATCTTTTCATAGTGTCCCGAATATCTTGGAATTCCCATTCATACCTTTCTATTTGCTTGTCTTTCTTGTTGTTGGACTGTATTATGTTTGCCACCTGGTCTTCTAGTTTATATATTCTGTTCTCTCCTTCATCCATTCTACTGGTGAGACTTTCCACAGAGTTTTTTATTTCATTGACTGTGTTCTTCAAAGCTAGGATTTCAGCCTTCAGTATTTATATTTCCTTACTCATATCTTGTAATGACCTTTTTATTCCATTATGCTGGTTTCCTATGCTCTCTTTCACAAGTTTGTTTTCTTCTTTGAATGCTTTCATTTCTTTGAGTGTATATAGAATCATTCTTTTGAAATCTTTGTCAGCTATTTCATCTAAAACAGTCTCATTGGTGATCATTTCTGATGGATTTGTAATTTTTGGTGAGATTGCATTGTCTTCATTCTTTGTTTTTCTTGTATTATAATGTAGCAACTTTTGCATCCTGAATTGATTTGATGATTGTGTTTTCTACTCATCTGCAATGTTCTTAGATGTTGTGATCCACCTTTATATACTTTAGGATATGAGTTTAAGGTGCCAGGTGTAGCTCCTGTACCCAAATCCAACTGCAGAACTAATCCTAGGTGTTGAGTTTGCTTGCTAAGCAAGTATTCTAGTGGACTGGGGTGGAACAATTTCCTGGCAAATTCTAAACTTCAACTGCTCAACATATAAATTCAATAAAAACCAACACAGAGTATACAAGTGTGCGGATTAAAACAAACAGATTGTCTTATAAGGCCAAAATCCCTAAGGGTGTTTGTTGCTCTACACCCCTAATCCTGTCAGCTAAGAGGTAGAGAATTCTGTTCTGAATTGGGTTCCAGGTCAGCCTAGATCTGGATCAGACCCTGTCCCCAATAATGACAGAAGCAAAAGACAAAGGCCTAAAAATCTGAAAGCATTAAAGGCAGCAATATTCAACCCCCAAGTACAGCTTATTTGAAAATGGTAAATCCAACAAAAAATATGTAACCCATAACCTGCCCTGACATGGAAGGAGAGATTAGCACTTCCAATGTAGGCCTATGCACTTGTTTCTTTTTTGTTAGTCAGCCTTGTTATCTTTTGGCATGGCTTCCAATCTCCCCAATGCTGAGTGCTCACCTTAATCCCTCTGTGTTGTGCTGTGCAGCTAGAGTTCTGCTCAGCTGTGCTGGATGCACTGCCACCAGGGGCTGAATGCAAGAGTTTTGTGGTTCTGATGGTTGGGGGATGGGAGAGTTCAGGAAGCCTGGAGTCTCTCACATTGTCCCCCTGTATCTCTTTCAGTAGCTCCTTAGTTGATCTCAGCTGAGTTTCCTTTAAATTTCTTGACTCTGGAAGGAGGCTGATGAGGTTGGAAATTCCCCTTGCTTGGTCTTTGCTGCTCGGAGAGCCTGGTGGGTGGTGTCAGGCATGCGGATCTCACAGATCAGGGCCACCACCAATCAGGGCTCCAAGCTCCTCAGTGGTATTTAGCCATTTTGCTCCTTTATGGTGGATCTTGGTCTCTCCTGATTCTCTGCTGTGTCTAAGAAAAACGTATACTCCTGCACTTTTCAGAAGAGTGTGTTTTGCTTTGGTTTTGCTTAAATCCCTCCCTGGGCTGGTTTGCGGTGGCTCCTATGCTGCCATCTTACCCAGAAATCTCTGTAAAAAGTTTTTAAGTACACTAGTATTTATAGTCTACTTTGGCCAGTTCTATGAGCTCATTTTTTTAAACAGTGGTTAGAGTTCATATGCCTCTTGGTATCTCTGAATATATCATTTAGGATATTGTGAACTAAATGGATTTCATGACTTATTCCCAGGTATATTTCATATATCCCCTATCCATGTATGTATCTATCCATCCATGTATCTATCTTTCTAAGTATCTACTTAATCTATATTGCTTGATGCTGGACACAGGTTTTTGAATTTTCTAGGTGACTCTCTACCACAGAGCCAACTGCCCAACCTTTTATTTTTCTGTTTTCCATGCTTCCCATGATCAATAGTCACACAATTTCATTAGAGTTTTACAAACACAAGTCACAAGGTTTTGAGGTTGGAAAGTATGAGAGCTGGGGATGTAACATACACACATGAATAAATGAAAAAATAAATTAAAAAGCATATGTATTTTAAAAGACTGAAAGGGGCTGCAAAGATTGCTCAGTGGTTATGGCACTTGCCTGCCAAGGCTAATGACTAAGGTTTGATTCCCTAGTACCCACATGAAACCAAAAGCACAAAGCAGCACATGTATCTGGAGTTTGTTTGCAACAGGTGCAGGCCCTGGCATGCCCATTCTCTCTGTCTCTCTCTCTCTCTTCTCTCTGTTTCTGCTTGCAAATAAATAAATATTTTTTTAAAACAGACACAACTGTTCTGATCAGGAAAAATGGAATGATGCTGTTAGATATGGCCCCTACTTCAGGGACTTAGAGCATGCTTTCCTGGGGGGGGACTACTAGCTTCAGCATGCAATTTGCAACTCAGGTGACCTTTAATTGACAGGCAGTTCATGCTCAATAGGTCAACAATTCATGTTACTGTGTGCTATATAGGAAAATGTGGTCTTGTCACAGATGAGTGTGTTATTAATAAACCATTGTTTCCCATCCCCATGAGAATTCTGGACTTGGCTACTACTGAAGATGTCACAGTCTCTTGCTTTGTGTTATGGATTGTCTTGGCCTTTGAAAAATGGTTCAGGATAGAAAGCCATTGAGTCCTGTAGGCTATTTCCTTAACAGTAGTCTGACCCCTTTGGACACAATATAGCTACCTTATCTCAAGAGACAGCTGCCTGTACTTAATTGTATTTGACAGAACCCTACACTCATGGATGTAAATCACTCCATGCATGGAAGAATTCAGACAGAGGATTGTAAAAGGTATATTAAATCCACCACAATCTGAGTTCAGGGGCTTTGTTGGTTTGGGGCATGAGCCAGCAGAGGTCCGTGTGTGAATACAGGCTCTCTCCCTCTCTCTGAAGTGGATTTTGCCTGATCATTCTCATTGACTCATTAATTCATATAACACTAGAATGCTATGGAACTTCTGCACCATTAGCTGCCAAGTGGCCCCAGGTTCCCTAGACCATGGACCTACCAGAAAACTTATAGAACAATCAGTTGTTTGGGGAGGGGCTCATGTGGTCATATGCCTCCCTAAGGAACTTGAAGCAGTTAAGAGGAGTTAGGTGTCATGTGGCCTTCTCAAGGATTTATTGATTTAAGGATTTATTTATTATCAGGTACTAGCCAATAGGCATCAGGAGGCCCACCCTTCCTCATACATGAAGGGTTAATGACACTCCCTGAAGACCAGAGGGAACTAGAGGGTTAATGACTGTCCCTAAGGCTAGAAGGACTTAAACAAACATCAGAGGCAGCCATTCCCCAACTATGTTGACAACTCCCATGATTGATGTACTTCCCTTAATTCAGAAGGTCTTGAAGGAACAGAAAACATATGGGGTATACTGCCTTGGACAATTCTTACTGAAAAAAAAAAAAAGCCTATTCTGAGCAAAGACACAAATAGCTCCAAGTTTCTTATCTACTTTCCTCCAGTCTGGTTTTCTTAGGATTCTCCTTATAAGTTTGAACCCCAGCCTAGCTCAGTGCTTCAGCCTCCATCCCGCAGGAAGGTTTTATCCCCTCACTGTGCTTAAATAAATGGTCTCTGTCTGTTAAGATCAAGTCTTGTGTTTTCCTTTGCTTTTCTCTTTTACTTTCCTTACAATATATATTTAGGCAATTATTTCTGGCCATGGGGTGTGACTTGTGATCCTGTCCCTCAATGGGGGTAGTTAAGACATGCCAGGATGTTATAGTTGCATTCTCATTGCTGAGAAAAAAACACCAGACCCAAAGCAGCTGGTGGGAGGAAAGTTGTTTATTTTGGCTCACAGTCTTGAGTGGAAGCTTCATGGCGACTGTAGAAAATATGACATAAGCAGAGGGTGGACATCACCTTGGCCACAGCAGGTTCCACCTGTTTTCCAAAGAGCAGCAGAGAGTGAGATGCACGCTAGCAGGGGAGAGCTGGCTCTAACACCCCAATCCTTCCTACAAGAATGTGCACCAGGTCCAAGAAGGCTCCACCGCTGTCAGGCCTGCTAACAAGCAAATGCCTCCTCTGATAAGGTACCACTAATAGGGAAGAAAGAAAAAGGGGAACAGAGCCAGGTAGATATTGGGAACTTGGTTTCACAGATGTAAAGCCATGTCAATATAGATATAAATATTTACTTGTTTATGTTGATACCTTTACAAGATAAATAGCTTTCCCTACCAAGTCTAAGACAGCCCATACAATAGTTAAGTAATTGTTAGAGATAATTCCCAGCTATGGGTTGCCCCTAAAGATAGGATCAGATAATGGGCCTGCCTTTATGTCAGAAATCACTAGGGAGGGCTGGAGAGATGGCTTGGTGGTTAAGGCGCCTGCCTCCTAAGCCTAAGAACCCGGTTCCAATCTCCAGGTCCCACGTTTAGCCAGATGCAAAGTGATGCAAGGGCGCAATGCCGCACTTGACCACAAGGGGGTGCACGCATCTGGATTTCATTCACAGCAGCTGAGAGGCTGCTGGCGTGCCCATTCTGTCTTTCTCTCCCTCTCTGTCCCTCTCTCTCTGTGTCTCTCTCTCTCAAAAAAAAAAAAAAAAAGAAAAAGAAAAAAGAAATCACTAGGGAATTGACAAAGCATTGGGGATCAATTAAAAATTACATTGTGCTATAATCCCCAAAGTTCAGGACATATTAAAAAAGTAAATCGGACCTTAAAGGAGACTTTAATTAAATTAACCCTAAAGTCCAGCAAAGGACAGATGGAACTCCTTCCCCTTGCCCTGTTAAGAGCCAAGTGTACCCCTTATGTAAATGTATACCCCACATCCTGCCCCAGTGGATCTTAGACAAGATTTAGACCTACTATTCCTACAACAAGGTGGTCTCTGTATTGCTGTTTCTATGTTAATCATTCTGGTGTTATAAAAAATCTATGGCTATACTTTAAAAAAGGCGTCATTAGCCGGGCGTGGTGGCACACGCCTTTAATCCCAGCACTCGGGAGGCAGAGATAGGAGGATCGCCGAGAGTTCGAGGCCACCCTGAGACTACATAGTGAATTCCAGGTCAGCCTGGACCAGAGTGAGACCCTACCTCGCAAAACCAAAAAAAAAAAAAAAAAAAAAAAAAAAAAAGGTGTCATAAAAAATTTAAAAAAAAAAAAAAACAATCTCAAAGCTGGTACAAATCTATGTTTAACTGGTCCCCCTAGCTAACAACTTTAATTTCTGCCCTAACAGGTCCCCTTTTCCTTTTGTTGCTTGCCCTCACTTGTGGGCCCTGGATTATTAATGCCTTGGTCAAATTTGTTAAGGATCACTTAGTACAATTAATGGTTCAGAGACAACAGTACCAACCTTTAGATTCATCTCAAAGATCTGAGATGGAACCAAACTCAAGGGGGGAATGAAGGGACCAAATTGACGCCATGACAGGCCTCAGTAAGGTGCTGCCCTGACTAGGCCAAAGTTTCAATTTCCAGGAGGGGTGAGCTCTGGGAGCTGAGTGTATGTACCAACATAACTGCCAATCATGTTAGGAGGTTACCTCCTCTGCCTGAAATTCCCCTAGACCTGGCCACCAAAATCTTAAGACCAATCAAAAAAACACAAGTTCAGTTACTATTCAAATTAGCCACCAAAATTCCTTTAGCTGTGCTTAAAAGGGAGCCTGTGAGCTCCTCGGGTCATCACCACTTTGTACGAGTGGTTGACCCCAGCATGTTGGCTAATTCTGCAGAATAAACGCTCCATGCTTTTACATACTATTTGACTTTGGGGTCTTTCTTCAGCGATTTTTGGACCATTACACATGCCAATGTGTGAATTAAACTTAGAGCTTTCCTTTCATAGGGGATTTCTTTTGCTGTGCCTCTTTGTCCAGCTCCTTTTGCCTTTCTTATCAACTTCTCGATCTGTTAAATTCAGTGATTATTCATGAACCACCTTATCCAGCTACAATGCCAGCTGCCTACATGTTGAGTGAGTGTTTGAGTGTTAAGGACTCCATTAGTGTGTATTTAGAATAATTACTTGGTAGATACTAGGAGCAGACTACATATTAAAAACTTTAAACTGGGCATAATGGCACACACGTTTAATCCCAGCACTCAGGAGGCAGAGCCAGGAGGATGACAATGAGTTTAGAGGCCACCATGAGACTACACAGTAAATTCTAGGTCAGCCTGGGCTAGAGTGAGACCTACCTCGAATAACAAGACAACAACAACAATAAAGTTTAATAAGTAGACAATCTTTTATTTTGGGTTTTTTTCGAGGTAGGGTTTCACTCTAGTCTAGGCTGACCTGGAATTCACTGTCTTCTCAGGGTGGCCTTGAACTCACAGCGATCCACCTACCTCTGCCTCCCAAGTGCTGGGATTAAAGGCGTGTGCCACCACGCCCGGCTAATACGTAGACAATCTTAAACAGGGTTGGCAAACTCTGGTCTATGTCCCCAAGTCCCAGCTGCCTCTTTTTCCTCAATCAATCTCACCTTATTTCTTGAGACAGTGTCTCTCGCTTAAAAGATCTGAAAATCATCTATTCATGTTTGAAAAAATGCAAATATTTACTGAGCATTAAAACTGATGATGCATTCTAGGAAATTTATCTTTAGAGACAGATGTGAGGTACTTAACCTGTTAGGTAAATAGCTATGGTCATGATATGCTCCTTTCACTACTATGGCCATATGTAACTTAACTGCAGACCAAAACCAATGAAAAGACATAATAATGTATGCAACTGCCAGTCACCAATCTTTGATTTAGAACTAATATTCATGAATATTGTCTATGGGATTAATGGTTCCAGCTGTTTAATTTATTCCAAGGCACAACCTTAACTTCTTTTGATAAATTTTGTATGTCAAAAGAACATATTTTCTTTCTTAGACAAAGCCTATGTTTTTTTTAGTAAGTATATATATTGTTTAGGGTCTGGAAAGATGCCTCAGCAGTTTAGTCGCTTGCCTGCAAAGCCTAATGACCCAAGTTTGATTCCCTAGTACCCATGTAAAGCACAAAGTGCCCTGTACATCTGGAGTTTGTTTGCAGAGTAACAAGTCCTGGTGCACTCATTCTCTCAGTATGCCTCTCTTCTCTCTCTCTCTACTTGCAAATAAAAAATGAAGTAAACAGATATCACTGAAAAAGAATATATATTGTCATAATCTATGTATCTTAATAAATATACATGTATATATATGGATATATATAAATTAATTTTGTAGGTCTGTCCCTTCAAGAACAACAACATAATCCTAGCATTGAGCTGCATACCTATAGTCCCAAGTAGATGTAAGGCGGAGGTGTGAGAGTCATTTGAACCCTAAAGTTCAAGAACAGTCTGGATAACATGGTGGGGATCTGACTCATAAAGAAAGCAAAATAAAACACAATGTTCAATAAAACAATCTACGATTATACTTTGTGTGTTTTGAGACTGATACAAGGTAGTCTGAAGCAAAAGACCAAATGTAAATAATTTTTATTGGGAAAAGTCAATGAGCAGTGTTAGAGAAATCACCCATTACTACAAAAGAACTCAAAGCCGGATACACAGGAATAGCTGCTGTTCACAAAGCTTCTTAGATTTCATTTGAAAACTAACAAGGCTGGTCTCAAGCTTAAACAAGTTTCTACTAAATACAGTATAACTGAAATGAGAATTTCTTATTAAAGACATGCTTCTTGCCTAACAGTT
Organism: Orientallactaga sibirica; assembly: GCA_036365145.1. NCBI lineage: Eukaryota > Metazoa > Chordata > Mammalia > Rodentia > Dipodidae > Orientallactaga > Orientallactaga sibirica. Next base: position 46,826 of record JAEOAD010001318.1, on the reverse strand, counting down.
GGATGACATCACTTAGTTCAAATTCCTTCTTCAGAGGCATCTCATGGCATCTCTAACATGGACTGGATCGAATTTCAAATGTTTGCCATATCTTGCTCTTGCTGTTTCAGAAAAGTAGATAATAAACATGATTAATTTTTATGTATCTCATACATATATCATCAAATTTTATCTTCTTATGCTTAAATTAATTTGAATCTTTCCAAGGGGAAGCATAACTTACAGTTTCCATCATAATCTACTTTGGTAACCTAGTCCAACTTTCTGTAAGTCCATTTAGACTATACATAACTTGATTGACAACATTCTTTTCCAACTCATCCAAATCCTAAGACATAAAAGACTACTGTATAAAATGCAATTTTTTATTTTTGGTTCTTTGCAGTAAAATTAATTTTTAAGTGTTGGAGTGATTACTTAGTGGTTAAAGGGCTTGCATGAGAAGTCTTGGACCTGGGAAGTCCCATGTTAGGACCATGTTTGGAATTCCCCTAGAGGCCCTGGTGCACCCATACTCTCTCTTTCTCTCTTTCAAAATAAGAGAAATAAATAAATTTTAAAATTAATTTTCAAAAGTGAGAAATTTTAATTAAATTCATTTATTAATATTTCAGTTGATTAATACTTGTGTATAATGTATTTATCATGATCATATATCCACGTATTACTAATCATTCTTCTTCCCCCCAACTAGGTCTCCTCTTTCGTTCAAAATTTTTTTTTTGTGAGGCAAGCCCAAAAGACTGGCCTTTTTTATAAGCAAGATACTGAGAGAGAGTGTGTGAGAGACAGAACTGGTGCACCAAGGCCCTCTAGCCACTGCAATCAATCTCCAGATGTGTGTGTGTGCATGTGTGACCTTGAGCACTTGTGTCACCTTGTGAGTCTGGCTTATATGGAACCTGGAGAGTCGAACATGAGTCCTTAGGCTTTGCAGGCAAGCATTGTAACTTCTAAGCCATCTCTCCAGCTCATAATTTCACACCTTTTTTTTTGACCAAATGATGGTCATTAATTATGTCAACTTCAGAAAAAAACTACAAATGACTGAAGTTCCTACATAATGAATTAATACATACCCAATATAAATCAAATGTAATTATAGAAGGTATAAAACTTGAATACTTTGTTGAAATACTAGTTGTTATGAACAGTTAAAGTTGAAAATTTCTTAATCAAAGCAGATTGAATTGCACAAACATGCAAAATACTCTGGCAGCTGAGGTTGAATGGATCAAGAGCTTCAGGCCAGCCTGGGCAATATAGTGATACCCTGGATTAAATAAGAAAAGGAAGAAGTGATCTAGACATAAAAGGCTATAATCTCTCATCACTAAATATAATTTTGTAATATAGTTTCATTTGAAGACAGGTTCCATGTGTGGCCCAGGGTAGCCTCCAACTCCCTAGCATCCTGCCTCAGTGTCCCCAGCACTGATACTATGAGCATGTGCCATGACCCAGTGAAAAACTTATATTTTGATTCTTTAATATTCATTCAATATATAGTAATCCTTCTGCATGCTATAAAACATGTCCTATGCTGAATGCTAGGGAGACAGACACTCAAAATGATAATCCACAACTGGTATTTTGTGCAGTGTGGAGAAACATCAAAAGAAAAATAACTCTAATCTTTATACTGGGAATGATAATGCAGCTTCATGTAATTATAAAACAAGAAATTGGGACTAATGCCAGTTTAGTTGGAAAACAGTAAGATTTCAATAAATAAAAAGAAAAACACAAAAAACCTATAGTAAGAGTCTAATGACAGCATCATAGCCCACAGAGAGTAGGTTCAGAGAAAGCTATTGTGCAGAGCCTCATGACCAATGCAACTTAAAGACAGCTTCAGGTTCAGCTGAGATAAATGTCCAGACAAGGAAGAAAAGATTATGGAGGAAAGGTTATAAACTCTCATCACTAAATATAGATTTGGGGAATTTCCATAATGGCTCTGAGGTCACCTGCAGCCTCACTTACCAAACACAGAGACATTAATCCACAAAGGGGACACAGCTGTAGCACACCTTTTTTACTTATGCTAGGCACACATTTCATATTTTGATTTGAAGACAGGTTCCAAACCCACCACCCCACCTTAAGATCCAACTCCCAGAGATCCTGCCTCAGAACCAGGTATGAGCATGTGATGAAAGTAAAAATTTACAATTTTTAAACACCGATTCATTCAATATGTAATTATCCTATGCAAACTACCACACATACTATGATGAATGCTAGGGAGACACTCAAAAATGATAATCACCTGGTGTTCTTTTTCCAGTGTGTAGACTGAATGTGACCAACAACTCTCATCTTTATACACCCAATGATAATGCCTTCAAGATGGTCTATAAAACAGGAATAATAAAGACTAATGCCACACCCTTAGTTAGAAAAAGTAAGAGTTCAATAAATAAAAAGGAATTAGAAACAATATGTGAAAACTGCTGAATGATTTCAGTAAAAAAGAGAGATAATAGGGTAAGAAATATCATACCTGAGTGTCATGGATAAATGCAACTGATCACTTAAAACGCAATGTCTACACTAAGAACCTAGATGTTCTCCGTTTAATACACAGGAAAGAATGTGACCAGGGAAATCACAGTAGCACTTAAAAGAAATAACAAACAATTGGAGATATAAGCCAAATACACCTTTTAACAACTGAAAAGTATTCAATACAAAGAATTAAGAAAGAAAAAATACTATTCCATAATTTCCTAAACTAAGTAATATTTTAGAAAGGTTGATAGTATTTGCCTAAAATATTAGAACTAATCAGTGACAACAATCATGCAAAGGATGGTGAAAATTTTCTCAGAAACATTAACGAATGCAAGTTGAAATAACAGTAGTTACTTAAAAGGACCATAACGACTCTTGGAGATCCCACTTAAGCCAGACACATAATGGTGAGGCAAGCACATGGTCGAAGATGCCCCCTAGGGGGCGAAAGTGTATGGAGTCTGAATGCAGTGGCTGTGTCCCTGAAGCAGTAATTCTCTCCCTTTTTATCTGTCTCTCTCTATTTATGCTGTCTCTAAAATTTTTCTTTAATTTAGAAAACTGTACTTGAAAACACAAATAAGGTTGTGTACATATAAATTATTTAATGTCCTTGGAAATATTTATTTTAAAATTATCATTTATGGCCTTTTTACTAATATGCATATATATATCATTATTACTTGTAAATCTACATTTTTTATTCATATTTGTTTATTTATTTAAGAGAGTTGCAGGCAGAGAGAGAGAGAGAATGGGTGTACCAGTGCCTCTAGCCCTTGCAAAGGAATTCTAGATGCATGCAACTGCTTGCATATCTGGTTTACATGGGTTCTGGGGAAACAAGCCTGGGCACTTAGAATTCGCATCCAAGTACCTTAACCACTAACCCATCACTCCATTCCATAAATCTACATTATTTATTTTATAGTTCTCTTTCATATTGTAAGTTTGTTTTATGACTATAAATTATTTTTCTTTTTAGGTTTTTCGAGGTAGGGTCTCACTCTAGCTCAGGCTGACCTGGAATTCACTATGTAGTCTCAGGGTGGCCTCAAACTCATGGTGATCCTCCTACCTCTGCCTCCCACGTGCTGGGATTAAAGGCGTGCACCACCATACCTGGTTTATGACTATAAATTTTAATATCAATTTACTTTTCTACTATACTAAGTTAATATGCTAACATAACAGAAACCCATCTTTGATACATATGAAAACTACAGTAAAATTGAATAACTTCAATTCAGTACTTCTTACTTAATAAGCACAGGACATGCAAGATAAAAGGGGTACAGAAATTATACACAGAATGTTATTATCAGTTAAACAGAGAATAATCACTACCTTGTTAATAAAACCTAGACTTCATGTAGGAACATTTCATTTCTATATAAAATTCCTTAACTTTCTATCCCCTGCTTTGATTATTTCTCACAGATTTATTACTAAGCTCCAGATATAGTTGTCACTTCAGTCAGAAACAAGTCAAAATGAAAAGCACTTAACTTTCTAAATATTTAATCAAAAGGTTTCCCCATAATTTTTTTTTTTTTGAGTTAAGGTATCACTCTAGCCCAGGCTGACCTGGAATTCAATATGTAGTCTCAGGGTGGTCTTGAACTCACAGTGATCCTCCTACCTCTGCCTCTCTAGTTCTGAGATTAAAGGCATAAGCTAACACACCAGGCCCCATAACCTTTTTTTTTTTTTTTTAATTTTTGTTTTGGCAAGACAAACAGATTGAACTTTTTTTTTTTTTTTTTTTTTTTTTTTTTTTTTGAGGTAGGGTCTCACTCTAGCTCAGGCTGACCTGGAATTCACTATGTAGTCTCAGGGTGGCCTCGAACTCACAGAGATCCTCCTACCTCTGCCTCCCGAGTGCTGGGATTAAAGGCGTGCGCCACCACGCCCGGCTTAGACTGAACTTTTTTTAATGAGACAGAGCAAGAGAAAGAAAGAGAGAAAATTGGTGCACACAGGACTCCACCCACTAAAATTGAACTCCAGACGTGTGTGCCATCTTGTGTACATGTGTGACCTTGTGCACTTGTGTCACTTTGTGCATCTGGCTTACGTGGGGCCTGGAGTCAAACACAGGTCCTTAGGCTTCTCAGGCAAGCATCTTAACCACTAAGCCATCTCTCCAGCCAAACATCATCTTTTTTAAAAACATTTTTATTTATTTTTCTATTTGAGAGAGAGAGAGAGACAAAAGAGAAAGAGGCAAACAGAAGGGGTGAGTATGGTCCCGCCAGTGCCTCCTGCCACTGCAAGGGCACTCCAGATGGGTGTGAAACTTTGTGCAACTGGCTTTACGTGGGTACTGAGGAATCAAACCCAGATCATCAGGCTTTAGAAGAAGCCTCTTTTAACTGCTGAGCCATTTTTCCAGCTCTCCCACATAGTCTTGACAAGCAAAAGCATGTAGCACCCCATGTGCTCACCTGTGGTGACTGGAGTGGAACACAGTGTCCTCACTCCCTCAGTCTTTTGTTGATCTAACTTGAGCCAGAGTCTCTTGCTAATCCCAGAGCTTATTGTTTTACATGAACTCTGGCGATTCTCAGTTCTCTGCTCTCCTGGAGAACTGCGGTTAAACAGGCATGTCACCATGTTCAGCCGTTTATGTGGATCTGGGGGAGCCGACTTGAATGTTCTCTCAGGACTCCTTATACCTCATCCCAGAGACAAGTGCTCCTACCACTAAACCATCTCTCGAGCCCCCAAATCAATGCTTTGAACATTTCAGTTTAATGAATATTATAATCAAGATTAAGTAATGCAACTTTTTACCACTACCATGCAATATAATGATGCTATTTCTCACTAGTAGTGAATGGTTTATTATTTTTTCTTATTTCAGGACAGGATGTCAATATACTGCACAAAATTGAGCTGGGGTTTCTACCAGCAGAATCTCAGTTTACCCTAAGAATAAGTCAGAAATCTTCACATTCAAGTTATGTATCCATCCATTCTCTATACTATGTCATTCTAATAACTGACCTCATTAAGACTCCTGTTTTGTGTATCCATCCACATACAGAAATAGATTTTGCTGTATCAAGGAACATAATGTCTCGAAAGTATTGACTATTTTAAGTATACAATCATGGGTCAGATGCAATTGTGAATTCATCTTATGTACATTTATGAAAGAATTCAGTGCTCTTGGGACTGGAGAGATGGCTCAGCAGATAAGGCATTTGCCTGCAAAGTCCAAGGACTTGAGTTCAATTCCCTAGCACCCACATAAAGCCAAATAAACAACGTGATGCATTCATCTGGAGTTTGTTTTTAGTGGCTAGAGGACCTGGCATGCTATTGTCTTTCTCTATCTGCTTTTCCTTTTTTTATTCTTAAATAAATAAATGAATAAAATTCATTACTCTAAGCAACTATGCGAGATAGACTCACATCAGTCACTTTCAAAGATGAGATAAGTGAGGCATAAGGGTAAATTACTACTTGGTTATTGATTCACAGCTAGCTGTTGCTCCAATCAGAATTTGGTCCCAAACAATATGCCTTAGAATCCAGACACAAATAATTACACAAAGTATTTCTCCCATTATTGTGTCTTCAACTAGTACAAAGGTAGCATTCCATTCATTCATATGCATGGTGTTACTTTCCTTTCTCCCAGCTTAGACTCTGTACTAATCAATTTCCTTGTACTGGGGAGTAGCCACACTAGGCATGGACCTCCCTTTCCACCCTGCCACCTGAGCTTTCACCGCAACACTGGCACCACAGTACCGATTCCTACCTGACTGCACTGCCAATCCTGAGACACTGAGTAGGTAGGACAACCAGGGTCCAAGTGAGCACACCCACTTTCCTTGGTAACAACACTGGCTCTCACTTGCTGAGACTTGGTATCAGTCACACTAGGTACTGACCTCAAATCCCCCGCCCCCAGCCTGACCTCTGAAACTCTGCCACCACAGCAGTAGAGTAGGGACTCCAGAGCTGACCCCAGTCCAAATCTCTGGGCACGAGATAGAACAGGCCAACCATGACACAGATGAGCTCCTGCATCTACAATGTATGTAATCCCAGCTGGCTGGAACTGTGGAACAACCAAAATCTCTACTTTCTGACCAACCTGCTCTGCTGAGTCTCTACTGTCTGTGATAAGTAGGGACTCAGGGATGAAAGTATGCCAAATACCCAAAAGCTGAGTAGGGTGGGCCAACTAGGTTCCCTCGATCCATGTGGGCATAATCCTGGCCCTCACTTGGTAGGATTGGTGAACACTCCTTGACCAATCATGGGCATACAAGAAGGGAAAGGACAAAGGCTAAGGACATACAGAATATCTTCAATGACATAAAAAAAGTTTTCTGAATGTTACGAAAGAGAGGCTTATACAGGTACAAGAGGCACACAGAACACCAAATATACTGAATCAGAGTAGAATTTCCCCACATCCCATTATAATTAAAACAGTAAAGACAGAAAACAGAGGGAGTACTAAAAGTGGCAAAAGGAAAGCAGCTTGTCATATACACAGGTAAGTAAATAAGAGTTACTTTTCATTTCTTCAATAGAAACTCGAAAATGGCAGAAGCAGTTGTAATGTAATACTTCAAAAGGCTTTATGGAGATATGAACATAAACCCAGCCCTATAGAGAATGCCGGATGGAATATTGAAGAGAAGAACAAAAATACTCAAGAGGATACAGGAGGGCAAAAACTGTAATCAATACTAGAGCAGTATTTTATAACTAAATAAATCAATCAAATACCAAAATCCACAAAGTATTCAACTTGACAGTGATAACCTCACACCTCTCAATTAAAACTCTGAATACAGTGCACACAACTACTCAATTAAAAGACACCTATTCACAGGCCAGATCAGAAAACTGGAGTCCTTGATTTGCTATCTACAAGAAATGCATGTTTTCATTAAAGATAGACACTACCTTAGGGTGAAAAGCTAAATAAGATGTTCTAAGAAAATGTAAATAGGAAACAGCACATATGTCTATAATAATATCAGACAAAACAAACTGTGCACCAAAGGAAAAAATGCATAAAGGATACTTTGTAAATATTAAGGGAACAATTCAACAAGGCAGATGTTACAATTATAAACATATATGCACCAAACCCAGGTTTACCATATTTTCTAAAGGAAAATATACAAGATGATAAATCAGAAATAAATTGAAAAACAGTAAAAGAGGGAGTCTTTAATATCCCACTATCACCTATAGACAGAGTATCTAAAGAGAAAATAAATAGTGAAACAATGGAGCTATAAAAGTACCATAGATAAGGGCCTGGAGAGATGGCATAGCAATTAAACCTCTTGCCTATAAGGCCCAAGGACCCAGCTTGAATTCTCCAGGATCTACATCAGCCAGATGCCCAAGATGGCACATAAATCATGAGTTCATTTGCAGTGGCTAGAGGCCCTGACAGGCCCATTCTCTCTCTATCTGCATCCCACTCTCTGTCTCAAATAACATATATGAATAGAGTAAATCTTTTTAAAAATCAAAAAGTAGGTAAAATAGACTTAAGAGACATCTATAGCACATCCCACCCAAATTCTACTGAATATACATTCTTCTCAGAAAATGATGAAACCTTCTCTAAAATACATCACATTTTGGAAAATAAAGCAAGTCGCCACAAATTCAGGGAACCTGACATAACTACCTAGATTAGAACAGACCATAATGCAATAAAGCTAGAAATCAAAAAGAAAAGAAACAACCCAAAATATACCACCTCCTGGAGACTGAAAAACACACTACTGAACGATGAATGGGTTATTGAAATCAAGCAAATGATAAAATTCCTTAAACTCAATGAAAACGGAAACACAACATACCAAAACTTATGGGACACAATGATGTCAGTACTAAGAGGGAATTGTATAGCTCTAAATTCTAAGACTGGGAGAGCTGAGTCATTACATTGAAGAAGCCCACTAATGACTTTCAAGGGACCCCAGATGACTGCTTAAGTAACCCTTGCCTTTCACCATTCAACTATGTCTGCAGTTAAAAGACCCCCCTTCTTTTTTTTTTAACACAGACCAGTACTCCTTCCTTTGACTCCCAACTGACCTAAGAAGCCCAGTGGCTTTTATGAGTATGGCATGCACCTATACGTCTGTGGTTTATGGTTTGGTACAAACAGAACACATAGTCCAAAAGGTGAGGAACCCTGGCTCAGTTCCTTGGGCCCAATTCAAGGCTAGCTTCTCTATTTCTAGGGAGACTTGGTTATAATAGAACGTCATAGTGATACCAACAGTTATGTTTTCTTGCTGTGCCTGAAATTCCAGCATTCCTGAATCCAACTGTTGAAACAGTGCCTGAAACTGCTGACCATGTTCAGTGTGAAGCATCTGCCTATAAAATATAACAAGGGATAATATCACTTTTTAAAGTGGTATGCAAAGCACATTTGAGTCAAATGCCCTTGATTTTATTGAGTTATGATATACTGCTTCTAAACTCTAAAAGGAAAATATTGTATTAGTATGAATATTCTGATGCAACCTTAGAAGAAACACTAGTCTTAGGCTGATTTCTCAAGTATTTTCGAAAGAATATAACATAATGTCCTGTCACATATTTTGGCTCTTGAAAATTAAGACATTTTTATTATATCTCTCAATTTTCCAGAAACTTCATTTTACCTCCAAGTACTTTATTTTTTACTTCCCCTACAGAATATAGATTCTGATGAAAAGATTAAAGGACTTCCAAGTTCAAATATAACAGTAAGTTCTTCCCTATTTAGGCACAACTCAGTTTCAATACAGAGCTAAGTCTTTAAAAATAAGCAAATTACTTAAAAAATAAAATAGATGTTTTCTTATATTGTCAAAAATAAACCAAAAAATTAACAGTTGGTATACCTACTTTTCCTCAGCTTGTTTATTATCCAGGATCATATATAGTGTTTTTTAAAAGAAAATAATTGTCTCTCAGTTGTTATCGGCACTGACTGCTGGGAAATATACCCATTCTATGAACCCTGGGGTCCACAGAACTACCTTCTTAGACAAAATGTGAGTGTAACATTTCCATTTGAGGTACAAACAAATGCAAGACAATAGCATTTTTCAGATATTTTGCAACATACATGCATACATATATAAATATATTCATACATACATATAGTAAAATGGTATGAGCATGGAAGTAAAGAGGAAACAAACTTACATTTTCTCTTCTTCAGTTTTGAAAACTCTTTTGATTTCTTGGTCACCGGCCTTGCAAGAAGCTTCAGTACAAGCTTCCATTCTTTGTTTCTTAGCAACAACAGCCTCGTTAATGTCAGCTGTAATGAAAAGAAATATTCATTAGTATCTAGTGCTGCGTGCTATACACAAGTGGAAGGGGGACCAGTGGAGGCTGAAGGGCTCAAGAAGGAATGAGAAACAGGAGAAGATGATGGGAAGGAGACTTAACAGATTTAATATCTGCCATATTGTGGTGGTTTATGTGGTTTGGTGTTTTCTTGGTCTTTGTAGTTTTTGTGCCTTCTCAAAGTTTGGTTATTGTGATATGCTTCTTGTGGGCACTTGCAGTTGGTAATTTGATTCTTCTGTGTGGAGAATTCCCTGAAGTACTCTTCTGTAGGTTAGGCCTAGTGTTCATATAGTTGTACAGCTGAGTTTTATCATGGAAAGTTTATTTCACCATCTATTATGAGGGATATTTTTGCTGGGTAGAGTAGTTTGGGTTTGAAGCTATAAGTTCTTAGAGTTTGCAGTGTTCCATTCTAGGCCTTTCTGGCTTTTAGGGCTTCCATTGAGAATTCTGAAGTAATTCTGATGGGGTTTCCTTTATATGTAATGTGTTGTTTCTCCCTAGCTTCTTTTAGGACTTTCTCTTTGTGATTGATGTTTAGAGTCTTAATGATAATATGTCTTGGAGAAATTCTCCTTTGGTCCAGTCTGTTTGGAGTTCTGTTAGCTTCTGGTAACTTGATGGGACTTTCTTTTGAGAGAGTGGTAAAGTTTCTTTGATAATTTTGTTGAATAGGTTTTCCATGCCTTTGGTCCATATTTCTTCCCCTTCTGAGTTTAGCCAGTTGGTTATTGTGGTCATCTTTTTTTCACTCTCCTTCATCATTTAACTGTCTTTGGAACCCTTCCTGGTTCTTTTCTATTAGGTCTAATCTAGCAAGGACACCATTCATACAATTATTGGCTCTTTGTTGAGTTTCTGCAAGTTCTGCTATTTGCTCTGCCAGGGTTGCATAGCTTGTCTCTTCATTTTGAGGTTCTGATCCTATTGTCTCTTCTATGTTTTGATTAGAGACATCCATTGTTGGACTGTGCAATCTAGCTGGATTTACTTGCATCTGATTTTTCATGCTATTCCTTTTTCACTGTGGTCTGCCCATCACAATGGTTCAGATAGCCTAGTGTGTGGGACACTAGCCTGCTGGCCTGGGGTGGAGGGGTGGCAAGTGGGACTGGCAATTGGGACCGTGGTGATGCACAGAGCTCAGAAAGGCTAGGGCCAGAATGGTGTGGGAACACAATGGCGCAAGGAGCTCACAAAGGCTAGGACTGGACCACCGAGTGGGACAGAGATGGTGCAAGGAAGTTAGAAAGCTTAGGGTGCGACTGGCCTGTGGGACCGTGATAATGCTTAGAGCTCAGAAAGGCTAGGGTGGAACTGCCATGGGACCGGGGTGGCATGCGGAATTCAGAAAGGCTAGGGTGGGACCAGGGAGTGGGACCACAGTGATGCACAGAGCTCAGAAAGGCTAGGGTGGGACCGGTGTGGGACCATGGTGGTGAGCAGGAGTTCAGAGAGGCTAGGGCAGGAACTAGTGGGACCTTGGAGCTCTGATTCATGGCAGGAAAACCTGGGGCGGAGGTCCCATGTCTCAAGGAGTGTCTGGAGCACTCAACAGGACAGCTTGTTTATAAAGAAAACTGCCCTGGATGATGCAGAGTGGGGACAGGGAGTCATTGCACTATGTTCTAAAAACACGATTTTGGAATGAGAATGAAAAAAAGATAGACATTGTCTGTGTCCTGAAAGCAAGGGAGACCTCTCCAATCAGCAGAAGAGGGCACATTATAATATATTTCACCTGAATAAGGCTTTTTATGCCATGATACTAACTAGATGCATTGTGATGCCCCTAATAGCTCAAAATTCAGTGCACAACTCAATCCTAACCAGAGGATTCACACACTCATGGGAGATTATCCCATATAACACTGTTGGTGACAATCCCTGTAAGACCATTGCTGTAAAAGGTTCCCAGTGACATGTTCATAAAAGTGCACTCTTCACTCCTCCCATTATCAGAATTTTTATCACCTTCCTCCTCTCACCAATCTTCTTCGTTAACCCAAAGGTCCAATGTCATTGGGGAATTGATAATTTGAACCCAACACATCCCACAGAAACAAAGAGAAGAAATCAAACTGTTGCCTTACCAAGGCCCAGAGGGGGGTGCCGTCTGCCAACATCACGGTTTTTCAGGTCCTGTGGCTCTGCTTGTCTGATGGCAAGGGGGTCGGTGACAGGTTCCATTGCATAGAGTGCAGATGCCTGAGAGAGCATATTTGGAAGCATGAGTAATGGATGCGCTGGTCCACGTTCGTTCATGACGGGACCATCCATGTTGGCCTAGAGGAAAGTCAGAACCCATAACTGCAATATCTACTCCCAAGTGGAAATACCGCTAGCGTCATCTCATTCTAAATGTGCCACGAACCAGTGGTCATGGGAGGAGAGCCAGACATGCAGAGTGAAAGTTTCCAAAGACCATGGGAGTCAACACATACAAAGAGAAAAGATCCACTGTGGTGGTACCATGTCACATTCATTCCAGCATCCTCACACCACCAGGATTTCAGCACACGAGCCAGCCTGCAAGGAGTGAGATGTTCAAGCTACTCTTCTCTCCAAACCAAAGCTTCCTGCACATTCCACTCTCCTACCACATGTCCACATACACTGGTCACATTCCAAGTGCTGATGAGCCAGCAGTGGCCTGTGCCTCCAGTGCTGGGCAGAATATGTCTACACCCTCCAAGGTAATACTGTCAACAAACCAGGCAGACCTAGAGCCAGTGAAACCGCACTCCCAGGCTGCTTTAGGGAGGCAGGAACGACCGGCAGACCTCTTTACCGGTGTGGCTGCCCTGAAGCCAGCATCTTATTAGAAGGGCCCAAATCCCACCAAAACCCAGAGATGCTGAATCTCAGCTGCAAGCTCCCGCTGCCTCCACCGGGCGCCATGGCCCTTTGCTCAGACATGCCCTCACTGAACATGGGCTCAAAGACCTGTTCACAGCAGTTTCATGCGCTGTTCTAGACATGGAGAGGCACCTGGAATTTGGTGGGCAAGTGGTGGGAGAATCACCATACGGAGTGCTCGCTTAATGCTTCCATATGTGGAATTCCTCCTCAAACACTTATGCAGATCACAAGATTCTAGCAAAAGCAACATCCTGCAGTTCAGGTGTAAACAAGTTTGCCTAACTTGGAAGTGCTGGGAATGTACCACTGTGCAAATCAGAAGAAGGCCACGCTGCTGACTGACTGAGTTTACCAAGACTTGGCTTCCTCTTGGGGAAAACATATGACCAAGTCAGAACTGCTCACAGCACTGAATGCTTGGCCTGAATCCCTGACTGTCCCCACACAGTGACAGTGGATACAAACCCAAGCATGTCATCGCTTCATGATGTCTTCCATGAGGTGAAACCCAGTCATGACTATTGACGATGCGTGTGTTGAATAATAAACCAGAATCTTTCTCTGTATATGCTTTCCACCCTATGCTCCATTAGGCTCATCACTCTTTCTGAACAGAGCCAGGCAGGAAACGTTGCAGAGCACAGAGCAATGCAGTTACACTTTTGATCGATGTACAGGTTATGATCTTTGAAAACATTGCGGCCTAGTAGTAGAGGGACATTCACATAGGTGGACTATAGAGTGCTGGGGCCAGATACAGAGGGGAACCTCTCACCACATGATGAATGTCGGCTGAAAAGACAGTTGGGTACAACCCTGGGGAGGTCAGGTGAATGACACGGGGACACAATGTCCAGTCTCGTGCCAGCTGTGTGGGGCACCCCTTCATGTAAGACAAAGACCACCGCATCGTTTCCTCACCTGGCACTCTGGTCTGCCACGACCTCTCTGCAGATCTTCTATCAGGGAGAAAAGTCTTTGTCTGTCCTCTGGGGCATGCGTCCTCACCCTGGTCTCGAGATCGGAGGGGAGAATACGGAGGAATTGCTCCAACACGAGCAGCTCCACGATGTCTTCTGCAGAATGCACCTTCGGCTTCAGCCATCGAGAGCAAAGCTCCCAGAGCTTGAGGAAAGCTTGAGGCCCTGCAGCTTCGCTGTACCGAACTGCCTGAAGCGCTGGCGTGAGGCTTCACACTGCATGCCGTAATCCTGCCGAGAGGAAGCTCACTCAGCAGCAAGGAGCCTCGTGTGGCATGCTTCGTGGTTCTCGCCATGGCGCCCTCACAGGTGGTCGCAGCTTTGGTGGAGGCACGGGTCTCAGATTCCACCCTGTTTCTCTGTTCATTCAGGGAGAGGAGCCACCTACAAGAGAGGAGAGCAATCCATGAGAAGCAAAGCAGACGAGGCTCCCTGTGGTGAGAAGAAGGGTCAGCCATGGCCTTCCAGTGTCCAAATCTGAGGAACGTGGTGAACTCTCTTCTCAGAAGACATAACCCGACATGTACAACTCTGCATGCAGACGCCAGGAGGTGACAGCGTCCTCTCCGTCCAGTGACCTTCTAGACGTGTGTCCTCCCCTTCTGGTTAGGCTCGAGCCCGTGTGGCCCGCTGAGTGGGCATTACTGAGGGTTCATGGCTCTTCTCCTAGCCTAGCCACATGCACCCTGCAGAGCGCTACCTGGTGCCAGGCAGCTCTGCCCCAGGGCTGCAAGCACTGCTCGCTGAGAAAGCCTGTCCTTCAGGAGACCCTACACATAGGCAGGCCTGCAGTTTCTGCCCTGGTCCAGTTACATTAAACTCACGTTTTTGAATAATGTGAGGCCAGAAGTCATGGAATGCTGTTGAATTACCTACAAATCCCGCATCTTGGAGTCCTCCTTAGTAGTCTTCAGAAAGACCTGTGTTGGAGGCATGCTCTAAAAGTCAGTCAATCCTGCTCTCTCTGTCTCTCATCACAGACTTTGTGTGATCACAGTGGAGACCCCAAGGCCTCTCACCATAGCCTCCCAAGTGGCTCTCCTAAGGGAACATTGCACTGGAGAGGCCATGGGAGTGGCCAGGGGGAATCCCTGTGAGTTCCCAGGTACTTGTCAAAATGTCCCCCAATTGACCTGCACAGGACTTCAGCAGGAGAGGAATGCTGTGATCCCAGGAGGGCGCCTGAGGAAAGGCAGGAGCCAGACTTAAGGGGACAGAATTAAGTTGGTCAAGGTCACCTGGAGTCTGTCTCAGCACATGGGGGTGAGGAGAGAATCCCTAGTCTCGTGCATGCTTGCATTCAGTGAGTCTAGATGGTACCTCAGTGCTGCTTTCATGGAGGTATACGCAATCTCCATGCCTCCTTAGGTCTCAAGAACACTGTCTGCTGCTATGCCATTCTCTCTCCTTCCCTCTCGGCCTCCCTCCCTCCTTCCCAGTTTCCTCTTTACTCAAACAGCACCTGTCGTCCTACTTTTCTGAAGTGAGTCCTGTGGAAGGCACTTTTCGTGACTGTGAACCCCCATCCCCAGTATAACTCACCCCACACTTCCCCATACCATTTCTATGCAAAGGGAAGTGACTCCTAGTGCCTTGTAGGCCCAGTGTAACTGTTCAGAGAGATCACTTGTCCCACGATCTGACACTGCGAGCCACTCATCTCCTTGAGCTTCTCTTAGTGTATGCCGCGTCACCCACAGATTGCACAGAACAATTTGCATGTCTGCTCAACATGGTCAGGGTGCTTCCTAGTAATTATATTACAGCCAGCACAGAGTACAACCAACACAGAATTTACATTGTATTTGATTTAATTTTTTTATTTAATTAATATATTTATTTGAGAAAGGGTGATGTAGAGAGGAGGAAGGGAAAAATGGGCTCAACAGCACCTTTTGCCAGTGCAAAAGAACTCTAGATGCATGCACCACAACGTTGAATGAAAACAGGCTAGGGCAAAGTCTCCAGTGTCCTTCCCGCGGAGGTGTCACACCCCCGAGAGTTGCTCCTCTCCCTCTAAAGAAGGTCTGGCATGAATATAGAAATGGAGTTTATGACATCTCAGTGGTGTCGGCTTTCTTCAGCTTCTTGGACCCACTAACTAGCTTGGAATTTCTCAATCAGGCCTAACATTCGAAGTTCATCACCACTTCATGACAAGAACCCTGAGGAACAAAACCTACCCAACTGGGAATAGAAGGAAAATATCTCAACATAATTCAGACTGTGTAATTAAGACAAGCCAAGAGATAACATTTAATTAACATATATTAAATATAACATTTCTGCTAAAATCAGGAGGAAGGCAAGGTTGTCCACTCTTTCCACCCATGTTCACTATGGTTGTTGAAATCTTAGGTAGAGAGGAAGGAGTGAATGAGTAATAAAAATGATAGTCAATTCTGGTGGCTCACAGGGCTGTATAGAAAGAAGTCAGGGAGAGAAAGGCCAGCCTGGGCTAAGGAGTGAGACACTGACTCAGTTTTTTAAAAATGACAGAAATAGGAAAGGAATGAGTCAAGTTATCATTATTTAGAGACATTGTGATCTTATACCTTAAATCCCTTAGAGAATCCACTAGAAAATTCTTAGACCTGATAAACACTTTCTGGCAAAGTAGCATGATAAACACAATCAGCACATAAAAATCAGCGGTTTCCTATGCATCAAGAATGGATTTACAAGCTGTGTGCGGTGGCGCACGCCTTTAATCACAGCACTCAGGAGGCAGAGGTAGGAGAATCACCATGAGTTCAAGGCCACCCTGAGACTACATAGTCAATTCCAGGTCAGCCTGGGCTAGAGTGAAACCCTACCTCGAAAAAACAAAACAAAACAAACCCAAAAAAGAGAGGATTTATAGTCTGGAGGAATGGCTTAACTGTTAAGGCGCTTGCCTGCAAAGCCAAAGGACCCAGGTTCAATTCCCCAGGAACCATCTAAGCCAGATGCAAAAAGTGGCACATGGGTCTGGAGTTCGTTTGCAGCAGCTGGAAGCCCTGCAGTGCCCATACTCTCTCTATCTGCCTCTCTCTCTCTCAATCTCTCCCTCTCTCTCTCTCAAATGAATAAATACAAATAAATATTTCTAAAAAGAGTGGATTCACTGGGGAGGAAACCAGGAGCAAAAGTCCCCTTCAAAATGGCTTCCAAAATCTAAAATACACATGGGTATGATGGCTCATGTCTACAATGCCAGCCAGCTTCAGGATGCTGAGATAGGAGGATTGCCACAACTTTGAAGCCAGTCCGCACTACATAGTGAGTTTCAGGTCTGATTGGCTACAAAATGAGACTTGTTTCAAAAGGAATATAAGGGCTGGAGAGATGGCTTAGCAGTTAAGGCATTTGCCTGCAAAGCCAAAGGACCAAGGTTCAACTCTCCAGGACACACCTAAGCCAGATGCACAAGGGGGTGCATGCATCTGGAGTTCGTTTGCAGTGGCTGGAGGCCCTGGCATGCCCATTCTCTCTCTCTCTCTCTCTCTTTCTCTGCCTCTTTCTCTCTCTCAAATAAATAAAAGGAATATAATAAAACACTTAAGAATGAAGGAGGTTAAAGGACTCTACAGTGAGAACTTTAAAACTTGGAGGGAAAAATTGAAGAGACCGCCTCACTTCCATAGATTGGCAGGAAAAACTTCGGGACATTTCTAATCCTCAAAGCAATCTAAAGAGTCAATGGAATCCCCTTCAACATTCCAGTGATCTTCCTCACAGAACTGTGAAAACCAATGGCCAAGGGAATCTTAAACAAATAAAGTAACACTAGTGCTATAATAATACCTGATTTTAAATCATACTACAGAGCCATAGTAACAAGCATAGCCTGATACTGTCCCAATGGCCAGGCCCAGGTGCCTGTAAGTCCTGCAGGGAGCTGCGTACTCTTAGACCAGCAGAGCTGCCTGAAAATGGTGCAGTTTGCTGCAGAGATGCAGTCTCTGTGAGTCATCACCTCCTCCTCTGGGGTGGGCTTCTCAGTGGTGTAGCTGCCTCTGAGCTATCTATCCATTGTTTCTATGAGCAGCCCGTTACCCTGCTCACTGGTTCACCACAACTCATTTTGGTCTGTCTTCTGAGCCCTAGCTGGGATAGATATGTGTCCTATGTTCATTTATTCATTGGAAAAAAAAGTTTCCTGCCACAGTAGAATAAATGAAAAACTACATATCCTTCACCCTGAAGAAAATAAACTTCAGAATAGATCACAAACTTTAAAATACCCATAATTCTGAAACCGCTAGAGAGATGTATAAATGTTCAATATATTGACCGGGCATGGTGGTGCACACCTTTAATCCCAGCATTCAAAAGGCAGAGGTAGGAGGACCACTGTAAGTTCAAGGCCAGCCTGAGACTACGTAGTGAATTCAAGGTCAGCCTGTGCTAGAGAGATAGCCTACCTCAAAAAAAGTTCAATATATGAGTATAGGCAAGAACTTTCTGAAAATGAGTCTAATACCATAGGAAATGATCTCAAGAATCAAATTTTAAAATGCACATTAAGTCTAACAACCAGCAGAGTGAAGAAACAACTGATAGAAAGAATAATCTTTGCCAACTGTACATTGACCAGGAATTGATACCTAGAGCCTATGAAGAACCCTCAAAAATTGAACAACCAAGAAATTGAATAGGGGCTGGAGAGATGGCTTAGTGGTTAAGGCACTGGCCTGCAAAGCCAAAGGACCCAGGTTCAACTCCCCAGGACCCATGTAAGCCAGATGCACAAGGAGCACACACTTCTGGAGTTTGTTTGCAGTAGCTGGAGGCCTTGGTGTGCCCATTCTCTCTCTCTCTCCCTACCTACCTATTTCTGTATCTCTCTCTCAAATAAATAAGTAAATAAATTTTTTTAAAAAAAGAAATCTAATAGATAAAAATGGCAGATTAGAACATATCATTCATAGCCACCTTGGAAGCACAAATAAAGCTATTTTGGGATTGCATCACAAACCAGTCAAAATGGCTAATACCAAGAAAACAAATGTCACAGAGCATGAGGGGGAAGGTACAATTATCCAGAGTGAAAGGGACCAGGAGGGTGGTGGGAAGAAAATGACAGAAAAGACAGACACATTTTGCATGTTTCCCTCTATCTAGATTTAACCTCATAAATACACATACACATGTATATGTACATTTATCCATGCATGAAAATAAAAAAGCAACTATTTATGAGAGTATGGAACAAATCAGGACAGATGAATGATATGAAGAAGTTAATGGCAAACTGCATAATAACAAAACACCTGAGAAACATGCATTAAACATGCATTTTGTACACTAAAAAATAACAAAATATAACAATTAATATCTTATATTATTATGTACATGCTTTAAAAATATTCTATTCCCCCATTTTTCCTGAAGAATGAATATCTTTTTTTTTCTTGGTTTTTCAAGGTAGGGTCTCACTCTGGCCCAGGCTGACCAGAAATTCACTATGTAGTCTCAGGGTGGCTTCGAACTCATGGCAACCCTCCTACCTCTGCCTCCCCAAGGCTGGGATTAAAGGTGTGCACCTGAAGGATGAATATATTAAAGTATTATCAATTTTTAAAAAGAAGCTTTTCATTTTTTAAGAAATTAATTATAATGTTTGGAAAGGATATTTGTTATCCTTTTCCATGTTGTCCAGCACTCATTTCATCAATTTATGCAAATAAATTATGTCTAGTAAACTAAAACATAGAGATTACATTCTTTTTGTTTTGCACACCTATCATCCCAATATTTAATTGTTTTATTCACAAATAGCCACTGAAAGTTGTATTTAAAAAATATTTTTAAGGCTGGGCAAGGTGGTGCATGCCTTTAATCCCAGCACTTCGGGGGCAGAGGTAGGAGGATCACTGTGAGTTTGAGGCCACCCTGAGTCTACATAGTGAATTCGAGGCCAGCCTGGGCTAGAGTGAGACCCTACCTCTAAAAACTAATATATATATATATATATATTTTTAAATTTATTTATTTATTTATTTATTTATTTATTTATTTATTTATTTCTAGGGCTGGAGGGATGGCTTAGCTGGTGAGGAGCTTGCCGGTAAAGCCAAAGGATGCAAGTTCAATTCCCTAGGACCCAAGTAAACCAGATGCACAAGTGGAACGTGAGTCTGGAGTTCATTTGCATCAGGTAGAGGCCTTGAGTGTGTGCAATCTCTGTCTCTCTCTTTCTACCTTTTTCTCTTTCTTTCAAAATAAAAAAAATACAAAAGATCTCTCTCTCTCTCTCTCTTTCTACCTTTTTCTATTTCTTTCAAAATAAAAAAAAATACAAAAGATAGATATATATATTTCTAACCAGGTGCAGTAATGCTTGCCTGCAGTACCAGCTACTCAGGAGGCCGAGGTGGAATGATCCAATAGTTCTGGACTGTACCAACCCCAATGCGGAACTGCACTCAGTTTGGCATCCATATGGTGACCTCCTGGGAGCCAGGGACCACCTGGTTGCCCAAGGAAAGGTGGATCAGTTCAGGTCGTAAACAGGCGAGGTCAAATAATATTTTTGGCTGGGAAGAAGGCTTAATGGTTATTACGTGATTCTTTGCAAAATCTGCAGGCCTGTGTTCAATTTCCAAACCATCCACATACTCCAGATGCAAAAAGTAGCAAAAGCATCTAGTGTTCATTTGGTAGTGGCAATTGTCACACTTCCCCTCACCCACACACAGTCCAATAAATAAATGCAGTTATATTTAAAGTAGGTCATTTTAGGAAATGTATTTAGCACGGGGTGATTTAATCTCAAAGGACAGTTAGGTGATCTGGTCTTCCACGGAAAGCAAGCAAAGGCTGTAATTACTGCTCATGGTAGACTCTTCCCTATACCCACATTCGTGGTGAAATAAGACACTCACTTAGAAGCACGAGCAAGGCACGTATATTTGTGCCTGTGATGCAGGATCCCAAAAAAACCCCTCGCACTGCTCTCATTTGCTCCAAAGCCTAATATATCCAACCTCCCTCTCCTTGGCTTTCACAGGTTGCACAGACAAGGCTGGAAGAAGCAGGTAGTTAGGCCCTCACTAGAAAACAGCCTTGCAGGGCATGGGGCCCAAGACTTCAATTGCAGCACTCAGAAGGCAGAGATAGGAGGTTTGCTGTGAGTTCAAGCCCAGCCAGCGACAACAGGGAGAGTTCCAGGCCTAGAGTAAGACTCTACCTCAGGACAACCAACCACAACGACAAGAGCAGGGCCAGCAACAAAGCCTTCCTGGACATGGCGGCTTGAATCCCAGGTCTGGGGAGGATGAAGTAGGTGGATTGCTCTGAGTTCAAGGCCAGCCTGAGCTACAGAGTGAGTTCTAGGTCAGCCTGAGCTACAGAGTGAGTTCTAGGTCAGCCTGAGGCTAGCATGAAGCACTTCCTTGAAAAATAAATAAATAAATAATCGAATGGCGCCTCCTTTAACCCCACTCCCACCCCACGAACAGACCCGTGTCCAGAGACTGCGCAATGCTCACGTCCCACACATCCACAAGAACTCTTGTCTCCATCACCGTTCCCACACCTGTTCAGGGCTGATGTTGGCCACTAAATATCACCCTCTCCAGGACCTCTCCCTACAGCAGTCCAGGGCACTCGGGCACAAGTCCAGCAACTTCCTGGTGTTGGAGCCAGACTCACAAGTGTTCACGAGCCCTCCCCTGCCCTCCGGTCTCCTCCCCTCCCCCATGCCCATCTCTCTATTCTGGGCTTACTTGTAGAAGGGTGACAATGGAAGCGCAGGTTCCTGTCTCAGCGCTCTGGAACCTCTCTGACCACCCTGCTGTAGCTCCACTTTCCCCAGCCAAGCGTACCTTTGGAAACTCCCAGCGTGCAGTGCAGTGCAGTGCAGTGCGTCAACCCCTCAGGGCGCACGTGGACTAAGTGGTCTCACTGCCCTTCCCCAAGGGCTGAAAGTCTGAAAATCAGTTCCCCACTAATCAGGTCAAGGACAGGTTATAAGACCCCACTAATCTGGTCAAGGACAGGTCGGCCCCGCCCTTTCCATGCCCCAAAATACCCAATCAGCTTTGTACTCAGAAACCTTGCTCCCAGATGGCACAGCAAAATCTCAACTTTGTTTAACTAATTTGTGTTCTAATATAATTATCTTAACTGTTTAGCTACTGTGGGTTCTATTCCTTACTCCAGTGAAAATGAAACCATCCGACAGGATCCAGTCCCATAGGGGAGGGTTGACCTTATCTTTGACTCCCTCCTCTTGACCTCACAATACATTGTTGCTCCTGGGAAAGGTCTGAACCCACCCTTTGTCCTCTGGGTGGTTGGCATATCAGGGGAGCTCCATATGGGGTCTGCAAGGATCTCCCAACCAGCGGTCTATAAATATGATGGACCTGGGCATATAGGGTGAGAAGAGCAACTTGCAGTAGGTCCTTGTTAGTCCCTAGGTGGAGAAGCAGCTAAGTATCATCTAGAGAGTGACTTTGAATTCCACAGGCACCCCTAGATTGGAAGGAGGTCAGGCAGGAATCCCTTGGTCCTGGGAATACAGGGTGGGGGTGGGCATAGGGACTGTGGTGACCAGTCAGTGTGTAAGTATTGTGCACAGTGAGCTGTGCACCCTGTTAGATTCAGGTTCCTGGGTCTCCTCAACAGAGTCTTCAGAAGACAAGGAACAAACTTCTAAGTTAGCCAACTGGGACTCATGTGGAACTGCTTGGGAATCCAGCGCCCTACCCAAGGACCAATTTGTCTACTTGTTGGGGGCACTTTTCAGGGACAATTTTCACATTTTCCAGTGGATTATTTTGCACACTGATTCATTCTCCTGCTCAGCACCGGTGAGGCTGGTAACATTTCAGAAGAATTTGACGGAAAAATCAGGAGGCAGGTGCTCAAGTGAATTTGCATTGAAAAGAGCCATTGTAAAGAAAAGTGCCCAGAGTCTCATTTACTGAAAGGTTTTAGGCACTCCGTGTTGGTGCCTTCTAGAATGTAATTGATTAAGTTTAAAATGCTTGCAGCAAGGATATTGACCTATCTCCATTGAATGAGACCCTGAAGCAACTTACTCAGCAGGGGTTCAAAGGGGACCCATCTGTGGGACTCCCCAGGCAACAAAGTCACCTGCTACTTGAAAGCCTTGACCTGTGCAGGGAACCAGATCAGACCACATTAGCAAAGTTAGTCCAGGTTTATTTTCACAGCTCTCAGGCGACATTCACCAGTCTTGATGCATGAGGCCTGGGAAGTCATACCTGGGACCTAAGATGGAGGTCCTTTAAAGGCTTGGGCAGGGGAAGATGGCGTTAATTAGGAGCCAGGGGAAGGATTGGGAATGTAACTGTTTCAAGGATGGTAAGGAGCAGGGGCCTCCTTAAGAGGTCAAAGCTGATGTATGGGATTGGCCGATGCCCGCCGGGCATCTTGATACCACTGGCTCAAGTCCTGCTGAGGAATGTGGGGAATGTGGCCATCAGAGGGTGAGGTCGCTATGTTGGCCCTTTGTTCTGAGCATGGTCCTACCTAACATCTCAACCTCTTTGTGTATATGAGTGCCGACTCAATCTCTGGCTACTTCTAGCTGGTCGGGGATGATGTGGGGGAGGGAGTGTTGGGAGTTGGCAGGTCAGAGTTCAAGGGAACATATGAGTGTAGGAGCATCTGATTGACGGCTACTCTGGAAACTTCTTGGATGCACTCCTGAAGGAAGTGAAGGAAGCAAGGGGCTATAATGAGAAAAAAGATCATTATTATCGGCCCCATAAGGGGGGACAAGCCAGGGTAGAGGCATGGACTGCCACCAGCTAGAAGAGGGTGTCTGGCCATTGACATGACGTTTGAGGTCTTCTCCCAGTGTCTGGAGCATTTTTATTCCTGTTTCCATCAGACCTGATTCATTAATGTAATAGTAGCATTCTTTCCTGTAAAAGAGACAGGTTCCCCCTTCCACATGACCCAGGATAGTAGTTGAATCTGACTGCTGCTATATGGCTCTGCCTGGAATTGGGATTCTAAATGATAAAAGTGACATTTTTCCATTCATCTAGGCATTGATCCCTGGTCAGTGTTCGTGGTTTTTCTTCTGGAGCTGCCCTGTATGTATTGTTACCTCAGAATAATGACACAGGTGATAGGGGTCCAACCCTCCCTATCCCCTGGTTGACTCTCCTTAGTAAAATGATACTTGCATGACCAAGATGGGCAGCCTTCCCATCCCCCAGGATCTCGAGGTTTTGGGTAGACCTGGTCACTGGAACACTGATGACGACATGTGGAGAAGGCATCAAAGGTCAAGTGGACCTCATTGCAGGAGCTAAATGGACATGAAGTGTAGTTGACTAGGGCAGCTTGTTGTCCCTTATCATTTAGGGTCCAGACCTGAAATTGAAACTCACAGGGAGGTGAAGTACAGTCAGAGGCCCAGAGGGTGGGGACCAGGTTAATTAGGAGCAGGGTGACTAGAGTACCTAAGGGAGGTGGGGCCCATTGGTTGAGCAGACCAAACGTTTTGTCCTGGGGCCTGTTTTAGCCTGGAGACATGGTACCAGCAGGAATGTTCCAGGAGTTCAGTTGCTGAAGGGGTAGTGAGGATCAGGGTGTAGGGTCCGTCCCACCTTGGTTCAAGGGGTCTGGAGTTGAGCTGTCTGAGGAAGACTTGGTCTCCAGAGAAGATGGGGTCTTCTGCTGACTGGTTGCCACTGGGGCAGGCAGGGATCTGTCTGCATGTGAGCAGAGGAGAAAATGCAGGAGGGAGAAGTAGGAGAGGTAGCTAACCAGTGGGGGGGAGGGGGTTGGATAGGGAGGTGATTAGAGAGCAAGAATGGCCTCCCATACAGTAGTTCAAAGGGGCTGAGTCCACTGGGAGAATGAGGGGCAGTCCGTAAGTGGGTCAGAGCAAAAGGGAGAAGGGAGGGCCAGGACAGTTTAAGTTCAATAGAGAGTTTTGTGAGCTGCTGTTTAATAAGGCCATTGGCCCACTCTACTTTACCAGATGAGTGAGGACAATAAAGGATGTGTACTTTCCAGGATATGTTGAGCACCTCTGATACTTGTGAGACAATCTTTGAAGTGAAGGCCAGGGTGTTATATGTCTGAATGGCCCAATGGGACCCCAAATCTTGGTATGATGCATTCTAGAAGTATCCGGGCCACAAAATTGGCAGTCTCTTTGGAGGTTGGGAAAGCCTTGATCCAGCCTGTAAAAAAATCAACCAGAGTAAGGAGATAACAGAGATTTTTGTGGGGTGGCATATGAGTAAAGTCTATTTGCCAATCTTCACCTAGTTGATGTCCCCATAATTGGTGTAGGGGCTGAAGGAATTGCAGGCTTCCTTGTGGATTGGCTCAAACTACTACTGGGTGAACAGGGACAACTGCCTTATTGATTAGTCAGAGGTCTTGTACCAAGTGATAAGCGCCAGAGGGTTTGCATACAGGGTGAGTTAGTAGGTATAAGGAGGTCTTGTGACAGGAGGCGGGTGATGATAGGTTTGAGACCCCAACAATGTGTTTCGGAAATGGGAAACTGGGGTGGTAAAGTGAAAGAGGAGGGGTCCTTGAGGTGGATAAAGACAGGTTGATGATGTGTGGCAATTATGGGAGTGGAGATGTCCCATACTTGAGGATCAACTGGGTGTGGGAGGTAAGGAATAGAACAGTTGGGTATGGAGATTTGAGGAGCTATTAAAGGAAGGAGGAGATGTGTTTCTGGGAAGGCAGAGGAGGCTAGTGAAAGTGTGGCCCCAAAGTGGTGGAGAATGTCTCGACCTAATAGGGGTATTGGGCAGTTAGGCATGACTAAAAATGAATGTGAGAAGAAGTGTCCAGCCAGGGAGAAAGGGAGAGGTAGAGTCTTGGGTGGAAGGAGGGAACCCCATTGACCCTCCTAACAGATATGGATGAGGGGATGGTGGGGCCCGCGTGGACAGACAAAACAGAAAAGGTAGGTCCTGTGTCCACGAGGAAGGTGATGGATTTACCCACTTCCTGGAGCTTTACCCTGGGCTTGGCGAGGGTGATGGGAGTCTCAGAGTCTGGGCATCATCAGTCCTCTGCCAACCCAAGATGTTCTAGTGCTGGGAGAGTCTGGAAAGCCTTAGTTTGTGGAGCTGGACCTCCTCAGCCCGGCCTGGAGGATGAGTCCATACCTGGGCAGTCTGACTTCCACTGGCCTAGTTGTCAACATATCAGGCAAGGCTTTGTGGGTGGCAGTGGGTTGGGGCACTTACAAGCCCAATGGCCTTCCTGGCCACATTTGAAATAGGCCCCCAGTGGGGTGGACCATGACTGTGCCCCAGCGGGATGGGCTTAGGAGTACTCCTTTGTCCCCCTCTGCAGGAGAACGGCTGGTCTCAGGGCAGCTATCAGGGCTTTTGCCTGTAGGGCTGCCTTCTGTTGCATCCGGGCCTGTTGGGAGGACTCAGCTTCCTCTTCTCAAGCATTAAAAACCTTAAACACCATCCTCGTCAGATCCTGAATGGGAGTGCAGTTCACAAAAAGTCTGGACATAAAGAAGCTCAGATCATTTGCTGGTACGGTCACAGAAATTGCTTAAATCTTGGAGGATGTTAAAATCTAGAGTTCTCTCTGGTGGCCAGCACAACTGGTTGTCAAGCTTGTGAGAGTAAAAAATTAAGCATTTAGGTTTAATGATTTGAGAGAGCTCCAATTTAGACAAGTTTAGCAGGAGACAGCCCAGAGGTGACTGGGAGTCAAGTTTTGATGGGTCGAGTTTTTATGTGGAATTGCCCATTTTAAAGCCAAAGCTGGAGGCTCTGAGCTGGGGGCCAGAGGCCAGAGTGAGGTGTCCCCCACAATGGACTGGGGCCAAAACAGTTAGAGAGACAGTATGGGCAATCCTAAGGGGGGATGTCTCACAGCGCCTTAGGGTACCTGGCTGCCTGGCAGCAGAGAAAAATGGAAGGGCTTCTCCTGGCATGGCCACAACTTTGCACGCGGGCTCCAGAAGGCAGAGGTTAAAAAGCAGGCATTTTACCTGAATCAAAAGACAACTGATCATGTCGGGTCCACAGCCGGAAGAGGAGAGGCCTCCCACAGTTGACTGGGGGCCAGGACCCACAAGACTGGGGGCTCAGCTCCTTTGGATTTCGGCACCAGAAGAAAGGCTTGACAAAACAAGGAACAGATCAGACCAGATTAGCAAAGTTAGTCCAGGTTTATTAGCACAGCTCTTGGGCAATGTTCACCAGTCTCAACACATGAGGCCGGGGAAGTTGTGCCTGGGACCTAAGATGGAGGTCCTTTAAAGGATTGGGCAGGGGAAGATGGCATGTTAGTTAAGAGCCAGGGGAAGGCTTGGGTGGGGGAAGATGATGTGTTAGCTAGGAGCTAGATTGGAAATGTAATTGCTTCAAGGATGGGAGTGAACAGGGGCCTCCTTAAGAGGTCAAAGTTGGGGTATTGGATTGGCCAGTGCCTGGCTGGGACGTCTTGAGACTGCTGGCTCAAGTCCTGCTGAGGAATGTGGGGAACATGGCCATTGGAGGGTGCAGTCACCATGTTGGCCCTTTGTTCTGAGCACGGTCCCGCCAAACACTACTTATGCCCAGAGGCTCCTATGGCTCCTTTATTGCTCTTGTAATTTCCATTGAGTCCTTGTACCCTGCTCACTCAACCCTCCTGCTATGATGGATGTAGGCCCGAAACACTTCAGATGATGATGATGATGGCCTTGGGATACCAACTGCTGTCTGCTGTCACCATCTCCTTTTATAGGAGTTTCCTGCTTGGCCTTGACCCCACTGACAGCAAAAACTAGAAATCCTGGTCAGTCTGGGCAAAAGCAAGACCCTACCTCGAAACAAACAAACAAACAAACCAAAACAACAACAACAACAACAAAAAGAAGAGTGGATGTGTAGCTGTGCTTTGAGTCTAAGGATTTTTACTTCACTCCAATAAATTTTTTCTCACTGACACTCTGTGGAAATCTTGTTGAACAAGTTTTGGAGAAAAACCAAGGAAACCCATAACAATGTCATTGCATGTTTACATGATTTCTGTTCTGACATCTGGTCTTTTTCCCCCAAAATCATCAACTCTCAAAAACATATGAATATACCTTTGAAAACACATGAAAAAATAAACATTTGGTAATGGTCATGTCAGTTTGTAGAGTCCTGATAATGTGGCAGAGGTAGAGTTAGGGTGACTGGACCCCTGAAGTTTGCACTTGCTAGAAATCCAGGATGATCTGACTTCTTTTTTTATTTTTATTTTTTTGGTTTTTCAAGGTAGGGTCTCACTCTAGCTCAGGCTGACCTGGAATTCACTATGTAGTCTCAGGGTGGCCTTGAACTCATAGTGATCCTCCTACCTCTGCCTCTCGAGTGTTGGCATTAAAGGTGTGCACCACCATGCCCAGTTTGATCTGACTTCTTATATTTTGCCTAGTTCATTAGAGACCAATTATTCCACAAACAACCAGGACTTCCCGGGAGGGAGGTCTTTCATAGGATTTAAACATTGTTGTTGGTCAAGTTCAGCCCCTGGAACTTGGTGCCAAAACTAATCTCTTCCTGAGACAGCCCCTAGCCCTAACCAACCAGCTGGTCTTCTGGTTCACCTGGTTCACCTGGGCCAAAAGACAGCCCACTACCCTAAGGTTATAAATACCTTTGCAAGGGGAGGGAAGTGTCTATTTCTCTCTGATCACTTGGGAACTTCCAGCTGTGTGTGATTTTTTTCCCTCTGCTGGGCCTGGGCTTGCTTGGCCCAGACCCACTGGTGAGGGCCACTGAGCCCTTACTCTCTGGTATGGTTCTTTATCCCCTCCAGCTTCCCACATGGCAGGAGCTCCTTGAACTTTCCTTTCTCTTTTCTTTCCATGCTTCTTTTCCCCAGATCCATATCTGGTCACATGGATTCTAAGATACATGTGGCCCATATGGGCTTTTGGGCTCCACATGGTATACTTCTCTTCCTTTACCCACCCCCCCGCCCCAGCCTTCCTCTTTCTTCACTCCTTTGTAAAATCTGAATAAAATGTAGTATTTTAAAAATCATTCTCTTGAATCTGGAATTGCCAATTTTTGGTTAGTTTGCAGATGTGAATTCAGGGCTTGGGGTTCCAGGAAGCACCCCAGAACCTCAATTTCCCCATTACAATACTTTAAGGCTCATATTGCATTTACTTTTCTGTTGCTAGCCACCATTAGAGCCAATTTGTCATTTTACTTTACAGTACATGTGTGTATGTGTTAACACCATATTCTAATAATAGTGGAATCTGTTCCTCGTCAAAAGTTTTGTGTTACAATTCTATAAGATATTTAATTCACAAATGAGGAAAATATTTTTCGAATTATCTTTCTACTTCTTACTTTATGATAATGTTTCTTATGGCCATATAACCAAACTTTCCTTGTTTTACCAATAAAATATTTCAATGTTTTCATATGTTCTAAAAATTCAGTCTTTTGTTTGTTTGATGGACCTACTAAATATTAAAAAAAATTTAAGTGCTTTAGTACTTATGAAATCTACCTTGGCTAATTCTCTGAGTTCATTTTTTTAAACAATAGTTACGGTTCATATGCCTCCTGGTATCTCTGAATATCATTTGGGATCATTTAGGATTTTGTTTTCCACAACACTTGGATTGGATATCTTGAACTACATGGATTTCATGACTTATTCCCAAGTATATTTCACATATCCCCTATCCATCCATCTATCTATAAGTATCTATTTAATCTATATGTGCTAGGGGCTGAACACAGGTTTCTGCATTTTCTAGGTAACTCTACCACAGAGCCAAATGCCCAACCCTTTCTTTTTCCCTTTTCCATGCTTCCAATGACCAATATTCACACAATTTCATTAGAGTTTTACAGACAGAAGTCACAAAGTTTGAGGTTTGAAAGTATGGGGGCTGGGGCTGTAAAGATGGCTCTATAGATAAAGGCTTTTGAGGCTTGCTGGCCCAGGATCAATTCCCATTCCACCTGTGTAAGCCAGATGCAAAAAGTGGTGTAAGCCTGCTGTTCATTTGCGCTGGCAAGAGGCTCTATTATGTACATACACACACACACACACACACACACACACACACACACGTGAATAAAAAAATTAAAAAGCATATATATTTTAATAGACTGAGAAGGACTGGAAAGGTGGCTAAGTGGTTAAGGCAATCACCTGCCAAGCCTAATGACTTGGGTTAGTTGATTCCCTAGTACCCACGTAAAGCCAGATGCACAAAGTGGTGTATGCATCTGGAGTCTGTTTGCAGTGGCTGCAGGCCCTGACACTCCTATTCTCATTGTCTCTCTTCTCTCTTTGCTTGCAAATAAATATTAAAAAAAAATAGAGCTGATCTGATCAGGAAAAATGCTGTTAGATATGGCCCCTACTTCAGGGACTTAGAACATGCTTCCGGGGGCAAAAAACTACTAGCTGCAGCATGCGATTTGCTGCTCTTGACGGATGACCTCAGGTGATGCATGCTCAAGAGGTCAACGAGGTTACCTAGGAAAATGCTCTTGTTGCAGATGAGTCTGTTATTAATAAGCCATCTTTTTCCCCTGCTCATGAGTATTCTGGACTTGTGCTGGGCTTGGTGGCATATGCCTTTAATCCCAGGACTGGGGAGGTAGGAGGATCACCATGAGCTCGAGGTGAGAGTACACAGTGAATTCCAGGTCAGCCTGGGCTAGAGTGAGACCCTACCTCGAAAAACCAAAAACCAAAAAAAAAAAAAAAAAAAGAATTCTGGACTTGGCTACTACTGAAGATGTTGCAGTTCTTGCTTTGGGTTATGGATTGTCTTGGCCTTTGGAAAATGGTTCAGGATAGAAGGCCCTTGAGTTCCATATGCTGTCTCCTTGACAGTCCTCTGACATTGTTCTGTGAGATGTCACAGATGCCATTTATGGGGAACAACTGCACTGGGATATGTTGCCCACTCAGCCTTTGTGTGTTTAGTGAGCTGTGTTCACCTGCAGAGATTTATGAAGATGAACTGCCATTTCTGGAATGTTCTTCCCATGCACTCCCCAGACACCTTGCTCTTCCCTGCTGGAATGTTGTCAGAGCCTTGTGTGAGGTCACAGCAGAAGCAGACACTGGGTCTGGAGAGATGGCTTAGTGGTTAAGCGCTTGTCTGTGAAGCCTAAGGACCCCGGTTTGAGGCTTGAGTCCCCAGGACCCACGTAAGCCAGATGCACATGGTGGTGCATGTATCTGGAGTTCCTTGGCAGTGGCTGGAGGCCCTGATGGGCCCATTCTCTCTCTCTCTCTCTGTTGCTGTCAAGTAAATAAATAAAAACAAACAAAAAATTATAAAAATTTTAAAAAGCAGACACTGGCAAAGGCACTCATCCGGTCATGAGCAGTCTGAGGATCAGGGAAGAACCTGAAGCCCGTCATTTTCCCAGATGCTGTGGTCAGACATTGAGTGCTCAGCATACTGCTCTCCAGTCCACAGAGCGATGGCCTAACAGAGAGGAAGCGCAATCCTGAATCCGTGAAAGGGGCATACTTAGTGTGAGCGTGTAAGAGCTCCGTAGCCCTTCCCACTGCCCCTGTCCCCCTAAACAACCTGGCTCCTTCCCTGATCACTCGCACATACCCTCAAGCCCCTCTTCTCCAATGGGAAATTAACAGTCCAGGTGGCATATTTCTTTTTCAAAAATATTTTATTTTAGCCAGGTGTGGTGGTGCATGCCTTTAATCCCAGCTCTCGGGGAGCTCTTGGGGGAGGCAGAGGTAGGAGGACTACTGTGAGTTCAAGGTCAGCCCAAAATTACATAGTGAGTTCCAGATAAACCTAGGCTAGAGCAAGACCCTACCTCAAAAATATTTTATTTTTATTCATTTACATGAGAGAGAGGAGAGAGAGACAGAATATGCACATCAGGGCCTTCAGCCACTGCCGACGAACTCCAGATGCATGCACCACTTTGTGCATCTGGCTTACATGGATCCTGGGGAATTAAACCTGGGTCCTTAGACTTTGCCAGCAAGTGCCTTAACCATTAACCCATCTCTCCAGCCTGTTTTCCTGCTTTCTTTTCTTCTGGCCCTCTTTTCTGAAGTAAGGCGTGCATTTTGCTGTCTACCTCTATGTCACAGGCCTCTCATCTGATTTCTTTCAACATATGCACCCCTTGTCTCTGTCACTTGCTTTTCCCCTCACTCTTCATTTTGCTCTCCCTTTCTCCCACTATCTTCCCCTTTCCCTCTCTCTCTCTCTCCCCTCCCTACATCCTTGCTCAGATCTGCCCCCCATTGCCTGTCTTTCCTCAATCCTGCCTCAGACTTTGATGACATTCAGGTGCTGCCTCAGTAAACAGCAGTTCGCCAAGGCTTTTTGCTTGCTTAGAATAAAGTCCATATTACTCACTGTATTTCTTGATTATTTCATCCCATGGTATATGGCCTATGGAATACCATGCCTCTGGAATTCCTCCCCCTTTCTTGAGTTCACCTGATCTCTTCATCTTCCTCTCTCACTGTTCCTTCTCATTCTTGCACAATGGGGTTTACAGAGCTGCAGGCCTATGTCCCCACCATACTCTTGCTGTAACACACAAGTGTGTTTATCTTTGTGCTTTATCCTAAGATAATTACTAGCTTCAGAATAAATTTTTAGCAGTCTTGGATTGCTTTAAATTCAAGGAAATTTCCGCCCAAAATGAAGAAGAACTTAAAAAAACAAAAAAAACACAATCCTTTCCTGCATTTTCCCCAGGTATGTCATAGAGCCTTTCATAAATGAATCCCTAGACATCAGTGTTGTATGGATTTGGGTTTCTTTAATGAAGAATGGTTAATAGACACTGGGTAGGCCAGACCCTGCTGAGCAGCCTTCGGAACTATACCATCGCCATCCACATTGCTCCCAGCGAAGGAAAAGATAACACCCTGCAGGCTGAGGATGACCTCCAGGAACATTCAGGACATGTTCTGGGGTTTGGGAAGATGGTTCAGCAGTTAAACATGCTTGCTTAAAAAGTCTACTGCCTGGATTCAATACCACAAAGAGACCCTAAAACACATTCCCACACAGAGATGTGTGTGCATACACAAAAAATGAAAAATTAAGGCTGGAGAGCTGGCTTAGTGGTGAAGGTGCATGCCTGAAAAGCCTAAGGACCCAGGTTCAATTCTCCAGGTCCCACGTAAGCCAGATGCGCATGCATCTGGAGTTTGTTTGCAGTGGCTAGAGGCCCTGGCATGCTAATTCTCTCTATATCTCCCTCCCCCTCTTTCTGTCTCTAATAGTAAAATAAATAAATAAATATTTAAAAATTAAAATTAAAAAACACTTTCCCTAGAAGAGATAGCTCATAAGTAAGGCAGTGCTGTATATGGTGCCAACAACTCAGAGAGAAGCCCATGGAATGCTGCTCTCTCAGCAAGCCAGTGGCTGTTTTCAGGTGAGCTACTGGTGGCCTGTTTGTAGTAGTTTCCCAAAGAATTGCTCCTTAGCAAGGGTCACCAGAAGACCTGGGCAGCGGTGTATAATTCTGGATTCCATGGCTTGGGGTACTTGCTTCTCCACTCTGGACCTCATTTCCTATTGGTGTGCTGAGTCTGTGGTGAGTCTCCATGGGTCATGACACCTTGTATGTGCTTGAGTGTGTAAAAATGGTAGAGCTCATGAGAGGCAGCATGGACCCTGAGTATATCTGTTGTACCCTACTGTCTGACAAAACAACTTGGCTTCCCATGCCTTGGTCTACACACAATAACAATAGGAAAAGTCACCTATATGTCTCATGTCCTGTCACCTCGTGGCTGCGTTAGTCATTCATTGTATTAGTCGGGGTTCTCTAGAGGAAGAGAACCAATAGAATGAATTTTATTAAAAGGGGGTTTATTGGATTAGCTGACAACAATCCAGCAATAGCAAGTTGCAGGCCCAAGAGTCAAGGAACCTGGTAGCTGCTCAGTCCATGAGACTGGAGGCCTCAGCAGTCCCAATCCGGCACTGAGGGCCTGGAGGCTTCCTGGAGAGACACTGCTCTTCAGTCCTCACTGGTCTTCAGTCCACTCTGGAAGGCAGCAAGCAACACGAGCAGTTAGGTGGGAGGAAGGGATTCTTTTCTCCCAGAACTTCTTTAGATCAAGTCCTCCTCCAAGAGGGGCTGCTTACTCTGGGGGAAGGATTTCCTCCATCAGTTAATCCTTCCTGGAAGCAACCTCAGAGACCCACTCAAGAAGAATGTCTGTGGATTACTAAACAGATCAAGCTGACAACTGTATGGCACAATGCAAGTCGGGCCCTAGCCAGGCTGCCTGCCAGAAGAAACCAGGAAGTGGCTTCTGTGGACATGGCATCCTGCAAAGGCCTGGCATGACAACAGCTATGGTCCCATGCCCGTGAGCAACCTGTGCGAGATGATCTGCCTGGAGACAGGCTGTCATTGGTCACAAGAAGGGGACCACCCCATACAAAGATTGGCCAGCCAAACCCTTAAAACCCCCTACACTTCCTTAAATAAATGAGTTTGCAGCAGCTCGCCCTCTGCCTGCTTCCACCCAACTCCCGGAGTCTGTGTTGTGACTCCACGCCTCTCACCCCCTACCTGGCGGAGACTCTGATGTCTTTCCTGGGCTGGTCCTAGGAGGGACCCCAACATCTGGTGCCCAAACAGGGACCCTCTGACCCCTCGGCTTTGGCAAGATGCCCTCTCCTTGATTGTTGGTGAGCAGCCCCCCCAGTGTTGGCAAGATGCCCCCTTCTTGATCATCAGTGAGTAGGCCCCTTTCTGTTCTGTGTGCTGATGGCTGCCCGAGGGTGAGTGGGCAGCCCCGTCCTCCCCCCTTTTCCTTTTGTTCATCCTTTTCCCTGGCAGGAAGGCACACATTGCCACATGGTCCCAAAGCCCATGTTGGCCCCTCCACTCTTGGTTCATCCCAGTGAAATCACATAAGGGTCTGACCCACCCAATTTCGGAACCAAGGCGATGCCATTGGCTGACCTTCCCCAGAGATACCATGTGGGCATACAGATGTGGAGTAATGACCCACGGAAGTCCCCCACTAAGCACAAGACACGTGGGTCCTAAAAATTCTATCTGTATGTCTCAGCTGGCCCTGACAATAGGTGCTGCGGTTTGCATGATTATCCTTTGGGCTATCATTTTTGATCTGGGTTATCATTTTCTCAGTCTCCTTGATTCAGGAGTGTCCCAGCCTAGCCCCCCCCCCAAACACCACCACACTGTAATGGGCAACCTCTCTCCCCATCAGAGGATGCTGTAATTGCAGACTCTTAAGGCCCTCCTCCTGCAACATGGCTTAAAAGTGAAACAAAAGGACCTCCATGGCTTTTGGGATGAAACTCTTGGCTTAGCCCCATGGATTAGTCCCAAGAACATCTGGGACACTTCCATTTGTTCCCAGGCTCTCTTTCTCACAAGGAAACACAAGGTTTATGAAGGGCACACACCTCCTGCCCTATCCTCCTTGCCATAATTGCCAGCCTTAAAGCCTACTCTGTGGAGGAAGTCATTTCCCCTATTACAAAAGCTGTAAGGAGGAACCGAAACTGGCTCTTCAAACCTGGTCCCTCCCAGTCCTCTCTTACAATAACTCGATAACTCGGATGAGGAGGAAGACCAATCCTTCAATGATAAAAGACAGCCACCCAAACTGCCCCCGGCAGCAGCAGTTCAATGCTAAAAAACTAACCATCCCTCCTCCTCTTTACCCTTGGAAGGACCTCCACCCACTCTGTCCTGGACACACCCAGGTAGCTGCCAGTTCACTGACACACCCCATTGCCCCACCCTTCGCCGCCTTCCCCTTAACATAGGGCCGGAGGCAACAGCCAGGCCCTGGTACCCCACCCCCCTCTCTGATCTTGCTCTCATCCATAAGGCAGCCCAGGAATCTGGCATTGACTCCTAGTTTGAAACAAGTCCTTTTGCAATGGGCCATCCACTTTCAGACTTATTGAACACGTTCGCTCACACACTGGTCTGCCTGGCTTTATTGCTAATGGGAATTTGCAGGTAGACAAGTTTATTGCTGTCTCCTCCTTGCCACCTTTAGAACAAGCTAGATGTTTACACCAAAAGTTCCATCTGTCCCCCACTAACCTATGAACCATATACCCTGAGCTCTCACTTAGCCAATGCAAGCATTTAACCTGTACCTGTAAGGCATGCATACCCCCAGCCCTGTTGGGCTCCCAACAGCCTCAAGGAGTCAATCCTAGAGGCCTTACCCCAAATTCTATCTGGCAGATGGATGTTACCCACATACCTTCCTTTAGTAACCTCAAATATGTCCATGGCATTGTGGACACTTACTCTAAGCTTACTTTTGCTATTGCTCTCTTAGGGGAGAAGGCGTCCCATGTCATTAAGGTGACAAAAACTGCCATGTTGGTCATGGGCATACCCTTGTCAATTAACACTGATAATGGCTCTGCATACACATCTGCCCAATTCACATCCTTCATGGAATCTTGGGGAATCAAACACTCCCTTGGGATCCTCTACAACCCACAAGGACAAGCCAT
The DNA here is from genome assembly GCA_036365145.1 of Orientallactaga sibirica. Classification (NCBI taxonomy): domain Eukaryota; kingdom Metazoa; phylum Chordata; class Mammalia; order Rodentia; family Dipodidae; genus Orientallactaga; species Orientallactaga sibirica. The sequence continues at coordinate 10,661 of JAEOAD010001318.1, read as the reverse complement.
AATGGGGAGAACTAACCAGACTCTAAAGGACAATTAAAACAAAAGTCCACTATGTCGCCCAAGGACCCCCACTTGGCCCTGGTGGAAGCTCTTTCCACCCTCAATTTTCTCACCTTTGATGAGACAGGACTCTCCCCAGCCTATAAACATTGGAGATCACAACCAACCACAATACCCTTACCCTTAGTCTGCTGGAAGGATCCTCTTACTAATATCTGAAAGGGACCCCACCCTCTTTTAACACAGGGCCGAGGGTATGCTTGTGTCTTGCCAGAAACTTCACAGATCCCGATCTGGATCCCTGCCAGAAACATCTGTCCAGCCACTGGCTTGGAGATCAACTTTGATGAGGTGGATGATACCAAACCCCTCAGTCCAGATACAGGACTGTAAACTTATTCCCCCTTTTCTCCTTTTATCTCCTTTTCTGCCTACTACCACTTCCCAGAAACCATTTTGGACAATTCTTCTTAGGCCATACGTGTTTGGTGCAGAGGGCCTAGATTCCCACTCTTTTCCTAGGCTTTATTTTAGCCACTCTATTTCACTGTATTCTTCCCCCTTCAAGTAAGTACTTCTTCTTAACTACACCTTTGCTTTTTTGCTTATTAATGCCTCTTATGGTAATGTTATCCTCCAACCAGCCATAAATTCCTTTGCAACTCCGTTGATTGCATTGATCTGCTACCATTAAGGACACTCAATGCTACTATTTATGGCACTAAGGGTGAGCTCACGACAGTGACCCAACAACCTGTTTATGTTAAACCCCCCTATGATTTTGTCTTGGTCCCAACACTCAATGTCTCTGCCTTTTTACTCTTTTCCGGGGGCTTTCTCAACTGCTCCCTCCTTAGTTGTATACTAAGCCCTTGCATGACTATTCGTGCTGACCTCCATGTTATCGTTAGACAGGTGCCCATTGGCTTTGCAGCTGTTTCTCCTGATGATAACTTTACATTTCTTTCCTAAACCCTTTCTTCCTTCTTATCTTTGCGGGAATCCTAGTTATTCTTGCCATCATGCTGATCCTTTTCAGATGTCTCAGAGCTTTGTCTTGGCGCATCACTGCCATCCAAACAAACCAGGTTCTACTACAGGGAGCCATTTATCAATCGGAAGGGGAAAACCCTCGTGAACCACCATATGCTATCTTATTCGCCATTTCTCATTTGTAAACCTGTCCTACCCCAGTCTTTTTCAGGTTATATAGTTGATTCTCGCTCGCTGGGACCATTCACACGCCACAGAGCCACCACCATATGGCCCTCCCATGCCTCCTAGGCAACAGCCACACTCCTCTGGTTTTCTCACCAGGATGGTGGGTAGTCAATGATGGGTAAGACCCCATGAGATGGAGCAACCTAAGACAGGCACTGTCGCATGTGATGATCCCTTGGGGCCTGGGGTCAACAATGGTGTGGTAGTTTGAATATATGTCCCCCAATATATTCAATGTTTTATTACTTTATAGTTTGCATCTTCAATCACCTTGCTAGAGGCAATGTCACTGTGGGCTGGTCTTAAGGTGTGGGTTTGAGATTCCATTGTAAAGATATGCAAATGTGCCTAGCAGGAGTTCCTGAAGTGTGCTGTGTGACCTTTTGGCTGTAGTTTTGCTCTGTGTGCTGTGGTGGCTGGTTTGTTTCCCTCTCTCTGCTTGGCCCTGTGGAGAGCAGGCCGCTTCTCTTGCCATTATGGAACTTCCCCTGGATCTGTAAGCTTCAATAAATAATATCCCTTCCTCCATAACTATGCCCGGTCTGGAAGTTCATCTCAGCGAACCTGAAGCTGTCTGCAACAGTAAAGTGGTACCGAGGAGTGTGGGGTGAGATGAACCTGACTGTGTGGATATTCGTCTTTTGGAACCTTTGTTTTGGAGGAGTGGGCATGGACTTGGTGCTTGCAACTGAAGGTGCCTTCTGGAATGGTAAGCCAAGTTTTATGGACTATTCTGATGAGAGTTTGAGAATGCTAAGTGCAGACTGTATTGAACTTCGAGGCTTGGCTTATGAGCTTTCTAAGGAGAAGGAAAGACGGCAGAGGACTTCGTTGGAACTGGGCTACTGGCATAAGGGATGGCTACGTTCTGCTATCCAGGCCTAGAAAGTTTGATCAAGGTTAAATTTGTAATTGACTGATGTGCTTGGCTAAAGATATCGGACTGAGATTTTAAGATTTTAAGTTGGAAAACCTCAAGCAAGTTAAAAGCAGAGGCACTGAGACTGGTTTTAGGTTACTGGAGCTTCTATTGTCAACACATTAGCAATCTTAAGAAAGGTGGAAGGAAGGTGGCCTGACTTGATTTACATTAAAACAATGGAGAGGATGCCTGAGGAAAGACTGTTAGAAATGCAAACTCTTTGGAAAGAGTTGACTGGAGAAGGAACCTGCTTTTCAAGGCTATGGTTTATTTTGTCCGTGGATTTAGAATATGGCTGTGTCCTGCACACCTGGTATTAGTTTTGGAAATATGAAAAATGCATGGAGTGGTCATCAGTTGCACACGGTTCCAAGAGCCGCTGCTGAGATGCGGCATGAGGTAGGGCATGAAGACCCTCAGGAATAGGCTGGAAGAGCCTTTTGGAAGATGGACCGTGGTTTGCATGGAGACCTGAAGATGTTTTGGATATACCAGGACTGTGCAAAAGGGCTACCATGGAGTGCAGTGTTGGCATGGGATGAAAGTTTTCCCTGGCGACTCTGCCCAGCTGGAGGGGCGGAATTGGAAAACCTGGAGACTGTCAGTCTATAGTTATATTGAACTTGAACTGCAGAAGTTTGATGACTGTTGATGGTGGTTGAGTGTGCATTGTTCTAGTCTCTCCTTGCTATGCCTTATACCAGTTAAAAATATTTACTCTGTGCCTTTACATGTTGAAAGTATTTAACTTGTTTGATTTTAAAGGACTCACTATCTTAAGTCGATCAAGACTATGAGAACCTTTAAAATTGGACTGAGTACAATTTACAATGTGTGATAGTTATAAATCTATTGGGGGCCAAGAGCTAAATATATTGGGGGCCAGGGGCGGAATGTGGTAGTTTGAATATATGTCCCCCAATATATTCAATGTTTTATTACTTTATAGTTTGCATCTTCAATCACCTTGCTAGAGGCAATGTCACTGTGGGCTGGTCTTAAGGTGTGGGTTTGAGATTCCATTGTAAAGATATGCAAATGTGCCTAGCAGGAGTTCCTGAAGTGTGCTGTGTGACCTTTTGGCTGTAGTTTTGCTCTGTGTGCTGTGGTGGCTGGTTTGTTTCTCTCTCTCTGCTTGGCCCTGTGGAGAGCAGGCCGCTTCTCTTGCCATTATGGAACTTCCCTTGGATCTGTAAGCTTCAATAAATAATATCCCTTCCTCCATAACTGTGCCCGGTCTGGAAGTTCATCTCAGCGAACCTGAAGCTGTCTGCTACAAATGGCTTGGCAAAGAACCATGCATCCAAGAGTCGCCAATAATAAAAACAAAAAGGATGGTATGTATGGCACAATGCAGGTCAGGCCCTAGCCAGGCTGCTTCCTAGAAGAAACCAGGAAGTGGCTTCTGTGCATGTGGCATCCTTCAAAGGCCTGGCGTGACAACAGCTACAGTACCATGCCTGTGAGCAACCTGCTGCAAGATGATCTGCCTGGAGACAGGCTGTCATTGGTCACAAGAAGGGAACCACCCCATACAATGATTGGCCAGCCAAACCCTTAAAACCCCCAACACTTCCTTGAATAAACGCGTTTGCAACAGTTTGCCCTCTGCCTACTTCCACCCAACTCCTGGAGTCTGTGTCATGACTCCATGCCTCTCACCCCCTACCCAGAGGAGACCCTGCCATCCTCCTGGGCTGGCCCTAGGAGGGACCCCAACAGACAATAACTTAACCAACACAAGTCCAGCCCTTATCAACTTGACACCAAACTATATCTCTTTACATCATACTTAATTTCCAAAGGAAGACAGTATCAAGGTTAAAATTCTGCCTAACATGATATAACTTTCCCAGATACAACTGGAAATACACAATCTTACCCCCAAAACAAAGCAAGGTTTCTTGAGGAATGCTTAGTCTCTAATACAGTAGCTTAAATATAAATTTGACAACAATTAACTAGGGATATCGTCTTAATCAACATTAACTACATGATAGAGAACTATAGGAAGAACAAACACATCTTAATATTGGTGTAGATATGTTCAAACACTCTTAACAAAGTAGGACAGAAACACTCATGGCAATTATAGTTCTTGTTTTTGTAAATGGTCACGTGACCCTAGCTGGTATTTGTAGCTGCCCTCTTGTACTATCCATACTGAATTTCCTCCACCTTCAGCAAGCACCTCAGCAGGTCTTGGTTCTTTACCTGGAGGGGTGACCCAAACCTTCATTACTGAAGGATCTGGGCCATTTATCACACTGCCTTGATTGGATTGTTGCAGTTGTCCATTGACTTTGATAACAGGGCATGGTAACACCAAGAGGCACCCTAAAGGATCTCCTGTACTCCAGACATGCTCTTCCTTACCTCTATTGTGGAGGAGCAGTGCAATTTCCCCTTGGTGGTCTGGATCAATTACCCCTGCTAACATTGTAACTCCTTTCTCAGCCTGTGCACTCAAGGGCATCAGGATCCCAAAGTGGCCAGTGGGGAGTCTTAGCTTCCAGTTCAATGGGATGTTCTTTGTGCCTCCTGGAAAAGCAATTCCCACTCTGGAACCAAGATGTGTAGGCCAGCAGAATATAAGGTTGTGGGTACAGAAAGCAGAAATTTGGCTAATGGGTCACTTGGGGTGATGGTTTATGGAACAATTCTCATTTCCATCCCTTGATTCCTAGACCTGAGAATCGGGGCTATAGGAGAAACAGTACCATATATGGGACACTGATTCAGAGCATATACAGCCTGCTGGAAGACACTGCCAAAGCTCTCCAAGCTACAGCCACCTAGTTAGTGTTGTAGCTATTTCTTTAAAAGGCCATTTCACTATTCTATGAAACCAGCTGCTTCAGGGTGGTGGGTTACGTGGTAAGACCAGTGAATTCCATGATCTTCAGCACACTGCCGTACTTCCTTGACTGTGAAGTGGGTTCCTTGGTCAGATCAATGCTGTGTGGAATACCATGATGTGGATAAGGCATTCTGTAAGCCCATGGTACCTTTGGCAGAAGCACTACGTGCATGAAAGTTTTTGGAATGTTAATAATGGGCACTTTTCTCTCCTTGAACAACTCAAACATTAGACACATTATAGGTATTTCCATACTAGGCACAAGTATATCTTTAGTAAGAAAATATTGAATTAGTTATTAGGCATTAGATATTTTAACTGACACCATCTTTTTTTGTTTTATGGATAATTTCCCTGTATGATAAGCATATTCACTGCCTCATTTTACATTTTGTTTTCAGCAAGACTCATTAAGCCAATGCCAATTCAAAATCCACACAGATGCACACTCCTTTTATTTTTTTTTTTTTACTTTTTGTAGTTTCTCATTTCTTATTTTATGAGACAGGAGCCCATGGGCAATATAGCCCACCTTGTGCTTTAAATGATCTTTAGCAATGCATGGAGCAGGCATGGACCCATCATGTCCCTGATGTATTTGTCATGAGTATGTATCACGTCATGTGCACATGCCATTGTGGACTCAGGGTGAGAAGAATGCTTTAAAAGATTCTCCCACTACGGAGATTTTACCTGTGAGCAATGGAATCTTTTTAATCTGACATAGCTATCATGTCTTTCAAATGTGTAGAACTATGAGGGCCAACTCATGAAATTGTATTGCTTTCATGGAAAATTTTGAGCAGTCATTCAAGTTTCTATGATCTATTATTTTATTTTTTATTATTTTTGTATTTATTTGAGAGCAACAGACAAAGAGGCAGAGAATAGAGAATGGGTGTCCTGTCTCCTTTTCTTACAGGTGAAAGGTCAAATTAATCCATTTCAAGATATTGAATGATCAGACATTGAAACCAGATTTATGATTAGGAGTGTCACTTCTGTAACTCTGTAACTGAGAGTGCCTTCAACATTACTAAGGACACTTAGTTCCCAATAATTATTCTATCATGAACATTAAGCCAATCAAATGTGCAAACACTGTTTTAAGACTCTTGCATCAGCTCATCCAAGGCCTGGAAAATGTATTTCTTACCCTTTCAGGCCCAGAAAAAGGGCTCCTGTGGATCGCAAAGAGAGCTGGCTATGCCTGTCTCACAGCTGAGAAATATAAACCGATGGACACCTTAATGCACAGAGGACAAGGGTAGGGCTTTGATATGCAGCAACCAGACCACACTCCCCAGAGAACCAGCACTGTGTCAACTGAGATTAGTACCTGGAAACTCAGAGGCTGGAAGCAAAGACTCCATTACCATATGTTGCTGGAGCCATGGACGGAGTAACAAACACTTATGAATGAAGACCCATTCATTCTCAGCACAAAAGGGCATGGGACAGTTGAGAGCATGGTAGTGGGCGTGGTCACTCAGGGATGACTGGCAAAGCACAGGGTAGTAACACCTTTGACACCTGGGAGTCCCATAGATGTCCTGAACCTTTGCAGGAAGAGCTTCCTGCCTCATTGTCCTGCCTTGTTCTGCAGGTTCACAGCAGAGGTCAGAAAGCAGAGAACGAGGCACACAGGACAATGAAGGAGAGGAGTGCACGTGCCCAACCTTCTCTGAAATTGCTGGCCTGCTGCCTGGCACAGGACCAGCTGGAGGAAGCATGAACCTTCTACCTAAACTCAGACATTGGAGGAACTCAAAACGGTTACAGAATTGACTCTGAAACTACGTCTGCTCTATGAATAAGCATCACGAGAGACAAACATGTCTGTCACAGGAAGGCAGTGACAGGGACATAGGTGGACATCTTTATAAATCCCACCATTGAAGATTAATAGGGAACGTGGAGTGGGAAAGGAAAATACAATGTTTGGGTTGCTGACGAAAGGGGGTAGAATTTCCTGAGACATGAAGTTCCATAGGACATATGATTGAACATTTAGAAAATATGGGTACAATGAATGTAAGTTTTATTCTAAACAAGAGTAAGGCATATTAAAAGAGATTAGAAGGGGCTGTAGGGATTGCTTAGTGGTTAAGGTGTTTGCCTGCAAAGCCAAAGGGCCCCGGTTCAATTCCCCAGTACCCATGTTAGCCAGATGCACAAGGTGATGCATGTGTCTGGAGTTCGTTTGCAGTGGCTAGAGCCCCTGACACGCCCATTCTCTCTCCCTCCTCTCTCTCTCTCTCTCTCTCTCGCCCTCTTTCTCTCTGTCAAATAAATAAATAAAAAGATTAGAAGATAATTTTTGTTAAAAAGAAAAACATGCACATAGAAAATTTCCCATGCACTATTTTTGCTTGTGTAAATCTTGCTAAAGTTTCTCAAATAAAGCCCTTCTTAAAACTCGAATCCCAGTTAGGATTTCTATTTCAGGTCGCGGATATAACCAAGGTAGAGGGCAATCGTAGCCTGGACAAGGCACCATTTCTTTTTTGTTAGGGTGATTCATTAATGAGTGATTCATTAAAGGCCATTTCAGAACAAAATAAGAAGTGTAGCTCACTGCAAATACTTAAATGATTATTTCTTTATTCTTTCACTTCTTTGTCAGTCAAGGTCTCACTCTCCTGGGCTGTCCTGGAACTCAATATGTAGCCCAGGCTGGCCTCAAACTGAAGGTGATTCTCCTATCTAGGTTTCCCAAGTATTCGTATTAAAGACACGTGCCACCAGGCTTAGGATTGATTCAAGCAAGAGTTTGTAAGTCAACCAGTGTAAAATGCACACTTTATAGGACAAGGTCTGAAAAACATCTATTCATGTTTTTTAAAAATGCAAATAGAGTAACTTATTAAAATAGAGAACTTATTAAAACTGATGATTCATTCTAGGAAATGTATCTTTAGAAACAGATGTGAAGTTCTGAGCCTGTTAAATAATCAGCTTTTTCATTATTATGGCCATATGCAACTTACATGCAGACCAAACCCAATGCAAGGGGGTAGTAATGCCTTTACAGAAGTGACAGCCACAAATCTTTGATTTGGAACTAATATCCATGAATCTTGTCAATTTGATTAATGTTTCTACCAGTTTACTTTATTCCAAGATACAACCTTATGTTCTTTTAATAAATTCTGTAAGTCACAAGCATAGATTTTCTTTCTTAGACAAAGCCTATGTATTTTAGTAAGTTTATATATTGTTTAGAGGCTGGAGGGATGCCTCAGCAGGTTAGGCACTTCCTGCAAAGCCTAATGACCCAAGCTCAATTCCCATGAAAAGCCAGATGCACAAAGTGGCATATGAATCTGGATTTTGTTTGCAGGGCAAGAAGTCCTGGTGCACTCATTCTCTCTCTTTGGCTCACTTCAATCTCTTTCTACTTGAAAACAAAAAATTAAATTAAAAGAATATATATTGTTATAATCTAGATATCAGAGTAAATATACATACATATATAATATATGGATATATAAATGAATGTTGTGGGTTTTCCCTTTAAGAACAACAACATAATCCTAGCATTGAGCTACATACCTATAGTCCCAGGTAGATGTAAGGAAGAGGTGTGAGAGTCACTTGAACCTTAGGGTTCAAGAACAGTCTGGGTAACATGGTGGGGATCTGACCCATAAAGAAAACAAAATAAAACACAATGTGCAATAAAACAATCTACGATTATACTTTGTGTGTTTTGAGACTGATACAAGGTAGTCTGAAGCAAAAGACCAAATGTAAATCATTTTTATTGGGAAAAGTCAATGAGCAGTGTTAGAGAAATCACCCATTACTACAAAAGAACTCAAAGCCGGATACACAGGAATAGCTGATGTTCACAAAGCTTCTTAGATTTCATTTGAAAAATAACAGGGCTGTTCTCACACTTAAACAAGTTATGACTAAATATACTAAAACTGAAATGAGAATTTCTTATTAAAGACATGCTTTTCAGCTAATGGTGAGATGACATCACTTAGTTCAAATTCCTTCTTCAGAGGCATCTCATCACTCTAGCATGGACTGGACAGAATTTCAAATATTTGACATTTCTTGCTCTTCCTGTTTCAGAAAAGTAGATAATAAACATGATTAATTTTTATGTATCTCAGACATATATCATCAAATTATATCTTCTCATGCTAACATTAATTTGAATCTTTCCAAGAAAAAGTATAACTTACAGTTTTTGTCATAATCTACTTTGGTAGCATAGTCAAACTTTCTTTAAGTCCAGTTAGAGAATCAGTAAGTTGATTCATAATCTTCTTTTCCAACTCATCCAAATCCTACAACATAAAAATCTACTTTAGTATAAAATACAATTTTTCATTTTGGGTTCTTTGCAGTAAAATTATTTTTTAGGGGCTGGAGTGATGGATTAGTGGTTAAAGTGCTTGCCTGGGAAGTCTAAGGACCAAGGTTCAATTCCCCAGGACCCTGGTGCACCCATTCTCTCTCTCTCTCTAAAATAAGACAAATGAATAGAATTTAAAATTAATTTTAAAAAGTGAGAGATTTTAATTAAATTCATATATTAATGTTTGTTGTTTCATCCTTGTATATAATGTATTTATCTTGATCATATCTTCCCGTATTACTACCCATTCATCCTCCCCCAAGTAGGTCTCCTCTTTCGTTCACAACTTTTCTTTTTGTGAGGCAAGCCCAAAAGACTGGCCTCTTTTATAAGCAAGAGGGTGAGAGTGAGAGTGTGTGTGAGAGACAGAACTGGTGCACCAGGGCCTCTAGCCACTGCAATCAATCTCTAGATGTGTGTGTGTGCATGTGTGACCTTGAGCACTTGTGTCACCTTGTGTGTCTGGCTTATATGGAACCTGGAGAGTCGAACATGAGTCCTTAGGCTTTGCAGGCAAGCATTGTAACTTCTAAGCCATCTCTCCAGCCCATACTTTCACACCTTTTAAAATGACCAAATGATGGTCATTAATTATGTCAACTTCAGAAAAAAAACTACAAATGACTGAAGTTCCTACATAACGAATTAAAACATACCCAATATAAATCAAATGTAATTATAAAAGGTATAAAATTTGAATACTTTGTTGAAATACTAGTTGTTATGAACAGTTAAAGTTAAGATGGGGAATCAAAGCAGGTAGAGTTGCACAAACATGCAAAATACTCTGGCAGCTGAGGTTGGTGGATCAAGAGCTTCAGGCCAGCCTGGGCAATATAGTGATACCCTGGATTAAATAAAAGAAAAGGAAGAAGTGATCTAGACATAAAAGGCTATAATCTCTCATCACTAAATATAATTTTGTAATATAGTTTCATTTGAAGACAGGTTCCATCGAATAGCCCAGGGTAGCCTCCAACTCCCTAGCATCCTGCCTCAGTTTCCCCAGCACTGATACTATAAGCATGTGCCATGACCCAGTGAAAAACTTACATTTTGACTCTTTAATATTCAATCAATATATAGTAATCCTTCTGCATGCTATAAAACATGTACTATGCTGAATGCTAGGGAGACAGACACTCAAAATGATAATCCACAACTGGTATTTTTTCCAGTGTGGAGAAACATCAAAAGAAAAATAACTCTAATCTTTATACTGGGAATGATAGTGCAGCTTCATGTAATTATAAAACAAGAAATTGGGACTAATGCCAGTTTAG